>OZ038423.1:54370401-55570401 GCA_964036155.1 Diploscapter coronatus
TTTTTCTATATGCAAAATAGTAGAAAGTAGTCTTTTTGTTTTACGCCATTTACAGGTTACCCTAACAATATAATAGTAGGGACGTAGAGACAGTAAATTGTCTACCTTCAAAGAAACGTCTTTTCCGAAAGTGACATCGCCCGAAACGGTGAGGTGATCGAGTTCGAGCAGGTCGGGGATGCCGTGGAATCGGGACAGGAATTCTTTCACCTGAAAGAAGAGACCATAGGTTCGTTTTCAGAAAAGTAGCTTGCCCTATCGAAGCTGCTGCCCAGCTTGACGAGAGGCGTGGTGGGGAACGAGCGCTGCTTGGAGAGAGTCAACGAGCCATTGTCGATGTCGTAGAGATTCGACATCAGGAGCAGCAGATCCGAGGTCTTCTTCACTGGCAGGAAACGGGAACGCGGCACATTAATGCCTGAAAATGACACGAATTGAAAGGATGAAAATTTAAAAGAATATGTATTGAATGAGTCCGAATTATAAAAAAAAAACATTAAAAATATTGGATAGAATATATTCTGAAGTACAGCTTGAGGCTGCAAGCCTTCAATCCAAGAGGAATAATGTAAGAAAAGAATCTTTTCGCTGTTTTTCCTATCCCGACTCGGCATGGATTATGCCATTTGGTGTTCAAATAGGTTTCTGGAGTTCAGTAAATTGTCAACGACTAACCAACAGCTCCCTTGAAGTTCTTGATAGCAGCACCAGCGGCAGTCTCCAGCTGAAGGACATCGAGCCCCCTGTCAAGGTGTTTCGGGTTCACAATCACTTCCATCTCCAACTCGTTGTTCTCCACGCATCGCTTCATGGCTGACAGCTTCGCCCACAGATTGTTCGTGTTGAAAATCCTGAATTCGCAACCTTGAATAAATTTGGAGCAAAGAGCGATGAAAGTTCAAGTTAGGTTTGTAGAAAGGAGAAAATAAATCGTCAAAAGTAGAAATCAGAATGAAACGATATAACTTGTTGAGATTGCATTTCTGGAGTTCTGTATAAAGCTATTGTATAGATATAATTCGCCAATTCATTATCATCGTTTGTAGAAATTCGCCAAGCCTTAGAATAAGTGAGTGTAAGGGGAAGGAAGAATTGGTGAATTTTAAAGATAGTAGTCGTGGTGATCACGGCGAACTGGTTAAAACTACAGTAGATTGTAATTCTATTTGCTTTTCCCCGTTCTAATTCCGGAATGAAGCGCTTCGAGAAGAAAAATGAATACCTGAACTTGGAAACGGATTTGAATTCATCGACATAGTCCTTGGGGACTTGCGCGATCTCCAGCAGCATGAGTCTGCCGTCGTACTGGATCAGAGTACCTCCCTTCACATCTGCACGCGTCTTGTCCGTCACTTCCATCAGGAATTCAGGCGTTTCCTGCTCGGCAGGGGGATTCATCAGGAAGTTCAGAATCGGCAAGTCCACCGTCGCACCCATGTTGTCGATGTTCGAGACGAACACGTACTGAAAGTGCGAATAATCATAATTTCTGAAAACAATAAAATTCTGATGAAAGATAATATCACGTCGAGAGAGAACGAACGTCAGAAAATCTTTGCGACCTACGCCCAATATATTTTCTTTACAAATTTCTATATCTAGCTGCGCGAGTCACCATTTTTTTACATGAGCATGATGATTTCATAAGTAGTTTCTCTCGTGCGACCCACTCTTCATAATATTTATTAGTCCGATGAAAATATTTTTTAGGTCCGAAGATTATAAAATCCGCAAAAAAAACCATTAAAAATTTATTTTAAAAGAATATTTACCTCCTTTCCATCGGCAAGGAACTTATCCAGAAGACCAGAATTGGCAAATGCCTCGTAGAAATTTCCGTGACCAGGAGGATACCAGCTGAAAAGAAGAAAATGAAAATAGAACAAATAAAATCTGAAATTTTACCATTCGTGATCGTTGTTGTTGAGGCTTTTGGCGATAGGCAGCAGGGTTTCTCTGTTGATGCGAGGATACTGGGACTGGCAGAACGTGAATACGGAGACCTAAAGAATATTTTGTTAGTTTTATGCAATCTCTTCCTAAATTCAATATTATCAAGAAAAATCATATTTATAATCAAAGTTGATTCCTTCCAACTTTTTTTCTTCTAAATGTTGCACATTTCTGAAAGAGCGATAGCTGTATGCTAGTTTTAGAGCGTGACTTTTCGAACAAGCCATATTTCAAGACACGAAATGTTAAGAATTTGAAAATGTTCACCTTGACATTGGCATATTTCTTGAGCACCTTCTGCGTGTCATCGTCAGTGTTGAACGAGTTCATGAGCACGAGGGGCACATCCACTCCATAGGCCTTATTCAGGGTCTTAATTGAATAAATTACGGAGTGAATTAAAAGTATTTGTCTCGATTAAACGCAAAACGCTTTATATTTGAGGTTGGAAATTTCTAATGAACTAAACTTCACGAAGCTTGGTATTTAGTGAATAGCAGTTGAAGATGCAAAAATATCATGTCAAAAATTGTATACTTTCACATAATATCTATCTTTTAGTTTAACCTGGCGTAAATACTCTTTTACATTTTGGAAACAAAAAAAACCTGAATCTGCTGCATGGTGAGGTCGAGGAAAGTGAGGTCGTTTCTGACGGAAATGACCGATTTAGGCCCCTTGCAGCCCATCGAAGTGCCCAGGCCTCCATTCAGTTTGACCACCACGAGTCGATTCAGCTGCTTCGCAATCTCGTCGCGGGAATTTGGGTGAGATAGCTGAAATAGGATTTGCTTGAATATTGTGTAGAATAAAAAAACTAAAAATTCACTTCGATCATGATGTAAAATTTTCATAAGGATCAACTGATTCAAATACTCGACTTTCTAATTTTTCACCAGTTCACCATGACTACCTATTATAAAATTTAGGCTATGTAGTTTAGAGAAAAGGGAAAAATGGTGAATTTTACAAATGTTGGACGTGGTGAACTGGTGAAAAGGCAGAATACCAACTAATCGTGTTTGCGATAGAGAAGCAAATTAGGCTTATCATTTCGCTATTAAACTCCTAAAAATCTCCCTAGACTGATCTTATGATACAATTATATCATGATCACAACAAATTTAGTCAAAAATTAGTAATAAGAGGGAAACATTAGTAGCGGTCCTAAGTTTGTAACATTTATGAACTAATATAAAATCTGACTCGCTAATGTATCATGAGCATATCAATTTTTAACTTGATAGTGATTTACAATTGATTTAAATGTGTATACAAAATTTCAGTAAATTTGATTCGCCCCAGGTGTGGGTAAGGAACCGTTTGCATTATCATAAGTGTTTTAAACTCACCGTCACTATTTATTTTAAAAATGTATAAAATTATACCTGATCATAGGCCCTGATTGATCCTTCCGGCAGTGGCTCGATCTTGTTCCAATCGACATGCGGTTTGCCTCTGAGGAATCGAGAGAACAGGTTCCGGAATCCGGACAGTTCCTTGCGGTAATGCTTAAAGAAATATGTGAATAGATCGTTTGATAAAAAAAAATTTTACGTCAGTTTTGTCAGAAGCAGCCGTGGCTAGCAGAGTTTGCAGATCCTGCTCCAAATTGCCCAGAGCCTCCCGCTTCGTTGTTGACTTCCATTCTTCCGAACTCTAGAATTTAAACATTTTGACAATTTAGAAATACAGGGTGAGATATAAATACTGTCTGGTTTTTCTCATTTCTAGAGACGAATTAGCGCATAATTTGGACTCGTATGTACCAAAAGTCACCTAAACTAGGAGTAACTACAAATATTAGCTTCTCTGACACTGTGGCATTGAATTTTTCGAACTTTATTACTTAAATTTTCACGCATTGTTATACTAGAAAATAGTTATAAATCGGCCAGTATTTTGACGCACTCTGTCGACAAATCATCATTTTAGATTTCTTAGCATATTCTCCTAAAAATAGTCCTTACTCTTGACCTGAGAAAAGACAAGCCAATTCTAAAATCTTTAGTGAAAAATTTCCCTTTTTCCACTGTCGATATAAAATTCAGCTTCAGGGTTTGATTGTTTGAAAATTGATAAGTATGCTGTTAGTAAGAGTTCTGACAAACCGGATCAATATTTCCGGTGAAAGAAATGAGACGGTTGCGAGGGCCTGAAGGGATCATCAGACTTGATGCCATTTGGATGCAAGGTTAGAGAGAAGCAAAATAGAAGTAGATGCTGAAGATGATCTGATTGGAACTTGATAGGCAATTCACAATGGAATGCAACGATGCAGCGATTGGACGATTCAAAAGATGGAAGGTTGCCGATTTCGGAGAAAACAGGTGAAATATGAGAAGAAGAAAAGGGATAATAGATGACCAGGGGAACTGTTGAAAATAGAAGTGAAGATGAAAGACAGACGATAAGAATTCGAAATTAGAAATGAAAATAGAAGAGAAATTGAAAAAGCAAGGAGAAGGGAAATTATACACAATCTATTGATATTGATAAGACAAACAGAACAGGAGAACTGAGAAGAGCACAGAAAATGTGACCAGCCGATACAGACAACAGGTAGGTTAATTATCAAATTTCTTTCTAAAAAAAATCATTGATCTAATTGCATTTGGAACTTTGAAGGATACGATTTTGCACGTCTTCAGAAGGGGTGACGATTTTGTTAATAGAGAAATATTTCACTTCATACATCTCGCCTTTCAAACCAGCTAGAATAAATTACATGATCGCAGTTGTTTAGAATTGATAAATGCTATTTAGCTTCAGAATAGTTAGTCTAAAAATTCTCAAAATCTATGTAATGATCTACCTTATGAAACGACATCTGATAGTTATGTTTCCGAAAATATCCTTCCTATCAAAGCCAGTCCAAACCAAATCTGTCAACCTTTGTCCGAAAGTGTCCTCTAAATAATATCAGCCAATCATAACAGTAAGGAGAGGAGGAAGAAATGAGTGTCATGAACAGCACTATTGCGATAATCAATGACAATGATCAAATACTAGTCATCGAGACAGGTAGACGCTACAATATAGAATATCGAACTGAAAAGTGATCCTAAAAAATCCAGACAGGAATAGCGACTTGGCAAGGGAAGAGGAAGGAAAGAGAAAGAGGGGATGAATGACCAATTCGAAGCTGCAGGAAGAAGCTTGGAAACGGCGATGGAAGTAGAAAACAACGATAAGAGTGGAAAACCAAGCCGTATGACGAGAAATAAGTGAACAGATCGAATGGGTATTTATTGTTTCCAATCAGACTGTCTACTCTAAATGATAGACAAACACGCAAACAAACATTGCATGGAATTCTAACTATTTTACGCCGCAAGAGCTATGCACGAAAGAAGGTACATTAGATGCCTACAGAGGGCACAACTATAAAGTTATGAAGAGAAGGGATAAGTGAAACTTGAGGGAGCAAACAAACAGAAGAAGGAAAGTATAGGGAGCAGTTGAACCGGCAAAATTGCTAAAGAAACGCCTACTCTACGCAGACACATGGACACACAGTACAGAGAACAGATTCTTAGTTAGTTAGTTCGATCAGGAGTTAGGAAATGAGTAATAAGGAATTTCACTGAAAAAATAAAATGGTCTGACGGAAAGTTGAAAATCATCTCGGACGTAGCGAGGAAAAATCAAACATTGATAATGCCCAAAGCCAGGGATCAGATCAAAATGTATGCAATCTAGAAAAAGCTCGAAAGAAAGTGAAGAAAACATATTTTCCAACAGTCTGTAGGGAGGATCATTATAAATATGATGAAATGCAAAATATCGGCTGTCCCTTTTTCCCTTTGTGCCCCTCCCCTCTCCATTCCATTATCATTGATAATCAACATTATGGCCGTGCAAAAGGACAAATCGTTCCCCTTTTAATGCCCATCTAGAAAATAATAAAATTTTCAGAAATATGTGGAAAAGAAGCCGATAAAAAATTTGCGCAAAATCAAATATCAGCATTGTCAGTGATAGATAGATTTGTTGCAAAACGCATGAAAGGGAGGCAGCAGAGTATGGAATGACGGACAGAAAATAAAACATCAACGTGGATTTGATCCCTCATTAATGGCGAATCAGAGCAGAAATTGAAATTCGCAAACACTCAATTTTGTCAATATCGATCGTGAAAATCCATGCACTTTTACTACTTTTGTGCTTGCTTTAAAGGGGCTTTGAAAAAAACTCGCTTGAAAAGATTATGAATTGGGAGAACAAGAAGATATGATATTTTAGGAGAAACAATAAGAGGGACTTTCCTTTTCTCAAGATATTTAAACAAATTTTTCTTATGATCGTTAAGAAAAAAATTGAGAAAACTAACCTTCGCTTCTTCCATTTTGAGCGACGTGTTGCTCGCCGATTCCAACTTGCTCATCACGGACAGACTCATTTTGCTCGAATCTGTGGAATTGCAAAATGACGCGGCCTAAAAATTGCTGCATTTTAGGAATAATGCGGCTAAAAAGCGAATTCAAACGAAACAAATGAAAAACCGCGAAAATAGTCAAGATTTCAAGAAGAAATCACGACAATGATCACTTCTTGATCATAATCCATTTATTCTCTTGAAGAGCTGATCAGAAGAAGTGATAAACAGGGAGATCGACCAATTCTGAGCGTGAAAATTGAGAAAATACTGAAAAAATAAAAACACGAAAATCAATATGTGGAACACAGTGAGAGAGAGTGGAGTAGATGAAGAGAGGGGAGAGAAAGGAATGCCTGGGGATGAAAAGAAGGAAGAGATAAAAGAGCAAGTGGCCAAAGGGTAGGTTAGAGTTCACAACTGACAATCTGACAAAGAGATAAGAAATCGCGGAATCGGCCTTTATCCCTACGATTTGCAGATCTCACGATCCCTTATGTAATCAACAACTTCGTGCAAAACAACACGATTTATGAGTGCGATGTGATTGTTTGTGGGAAAAAATCTTAAATTTGTGAAAACTGATTGGCCTCTTGTAAAATCTACCAGTTATTTTTCTTCTCCCTGCACTTCCTACCTTCAAATGCTGATGAATTTGACAGGGAGCCAAAATTATTCTCTTTGAGAAAGTTTATATTTTTACTTTTCTACCTTGAAATATTCACATTTCTCAGATGACAGATGGTTACGTTACAAAGTACGTAGATAAGATATACAAAGTGAAAGAAGAATCACGAATCTAAATATTCGATATTCATTTTGGAACCCGTAGAATCTTTGTAACAAAAGCTCTGCTGAATCATCTCTTTGTAAACTAAATTTGACCAGCAAAAATGGTGATATAATCCAGAAGAAAAATTTAAGAAGTGAAATTCATACATCATCGGAAAAAATGCAGATCTTGAGTATGGAAGAATGATATGAAAATTTTGCTCGTTCACGACAAGATAGAACTTAAATTTGACCATGCCTTTTGGAGATTATCAGTGTTCAATAGGCGATATTTAGATAATACATGAAGATCAACCTTGGCGTAGGTTAAAACAGGTTATATTACATTTTAAAAAAAAATTATATTCAAAACTCTAATAGAAGAGAAGCAGTAAGACGAGTGCCATACCACAAATGATCAGAAGGGCCAAGGTGATGGCGATCAATAGCGATCTAAAGTGACCATGTTTATCTAATTGAAGATTCATTCACTCAATGTAATTGTCAACTGAACTGACTATCATTGTGAGAATAAACATCTCGAAAGGGGAAAAATGCTTCAAATATCGATTTCGTCTATCTATGAATCAGTCTTCTTCAGAACAATTCGTTTTCTTTCAAAAACTATCAAATCGGTTGAATCTGAATGAAATTGCAATGTACCTGTAATGAGTCTTTGTTGAACTAGACAGTTGCTTCTCCAACAAATCTGAATCGTGTTTTCCCGAAGAAAGAGGAGTCGACGCATAGTGGGCTCCAGGGATGGAAATCCGACTGTGCTGGGGAGTGAATGGAGATCGATCTTCATGATTCGATGCAGTTCTGAATGGAAATGATGAGGACTGACTAGACGAACAGAGATACTGACTCGATGATGATTGAAGGAGTAGACTGCTGACTTGCTGTGCTCATTCGAACGCTGTTCCTTCTAGAGACAATTCAGTTATTGATTTGCACTATTGAACGGTCTTGCTTACAGCTTTTCAATATCTGCATTATAAGTTCCCCTAGGAATGGAGTATCCATCATAGTTGATTGGGGGAGCTGCTTCTTTTGATACCTTCGGAGTTGTGGGGATTTCTTTATCCAAGTCCATCCTCGAGTTGACTAAGCAAAAATATGCCATTTTAGAACGAACGGTTTTGATGACGAAAAATGTATCAGATCAGCGATGATTCAATAATGACACACGATATCAATGTACATGAAAAGTAATGGAAATCGAGATAAAGCAAAGAATATGTCGGAAGAAAATGATCAAGTTGAAAATCGACGGCTGAAAGTGAAAACGATTGATGACAAAACTGAAACCGCTGAAGAGCCTCTGCCTATGATCAATACAAATAATCAACTGATCGTGTGAAACTTGGAATGAAAAAAGAGAGGAAGAGAATGAAAACATCAGAAAGGGAAGCTGTGAAATTGAAAAGGGAAAGAGACAGTTCATGTGGACGAGAAGAAGGAGAGATGGCTAGATTGTAAGACGGTGAGTCACTTGAACGAGAGGGAAGAGACAAACAGAAGGACAGGCAGCGATGAACAGAACAGAGGCAGAACATTGCCACAAAAGCAGAAGCAGAGCCACATTCCATTGCTGACTCCGCTGACTGCATTGAATATTGACATTGACAGGGGCGCAAATGCACTCTGATCCATTGTCCGTTCAATCATTCAATTACTCCAGCGAATGAGAACATATAAACTAGATAAACAATGTGTAGCTGAAGAGATAGCTAATTTGAGACTAAAAGTGGAATCACGATTCATCTCTAAATAAAATTCAAATGACTCGAGTTAAAATCTTATTGAAGTTCAAAAATAAATAATTTTTAAATAGAATTCACATTGCTCTTATTTTATACATATTTGCACTGTTTGAATTACGGAACGAAAAACAATCACGACAGAAATAAGAACATTTTTTTATTGTTTAATTTCTGTGTCTTTCGAACATTATCTGGTAAATTTACGAAAATATATTTCTTTCGCTTTATATAGACTTTTTTCAAATTTTCATAATCTATTTCGTAACATAAAATAGGAACGAAAACCAGCAGTGAATTCTCACAATGTTATTACTGGAACATCTATAAAATTGATACTCACACATTACTTTACCAAAATATTTTCATCATCTACATAGCTTCAAAAATCCAATATTTTTATGTAGCATTAATATCGTCGCGAGTTCCTGACATTAAATTTTCAGCACAACAAGTTGAACATGCTGATGAAATTAAAAACAGATTATTACTATTAGTCCTGACAAATTCTCAGCGACAACAACACGAATTCACTTTTAAAATACATAATGCGTACATTGATTAAATTTAGTTGAACGCTCGTAGACTTTGTCAGGTAAAAATAGTTCTTGATCAGGCTCTCCATTCTAAATTTGAAGCTTTTAATCATTAGATATGCTGAGCGTGTTTAATGAAAACGTTCCTAACATAGCCATAGTTTAGTCACATTGATAATTCATTGGATCAAAATATAGACATTCCAATAAACCCATACTTGCGAGATCTTTCAGATCAACCCAATAGAGTTCGATGAATCTTTTACTAATGTCTGAATGAACCTTGTCATATATTTCCGCATCTATTCTCACACTGCTGTGACACTCTCATCTGTGCCACTTTGACTTACTGCCATATCTCATTTTTCCCACAAACAATAGATTGCAGTACAAACAATGCAGGTCGGGCTCGGAATAATGCACACGCATTTTGATGAACCTTCGTGGGATTTGTGGGAGCAGCGAAGGAGCGAGGAGTGGGAATATGAATTGGATTATCAGCTTTGGCTGCTTAGTTGCAAGTTAAGATCCTGAGTCTGAATTCCTTCAGTCAGAGATGAGTTTCTCATGACTACAAAAACAGCAAGAAGATTACGTCATCCTACTTCACTACTGTCAATTCGCTCATGACTCCCTCTTCGTTTTGTATCACATTCACATCATTTCATTCGAGTTTATTTGAAACATAATTTATTTATTCGCCTACTCGATTGCTTCATTGCCGGATTGCTTTCCTCAAGTCCTGTGCATCTCCTTTCTCCTTCTCACTTCTTCTGCATAGCCTCAGGGCCTATCTCCTAATGCAGTCAAATTGAGAATAAGCTATAACGACAAATAGAAGAAAGTACGGTAATCATGCATAGTAATGGAGGCTATTATTATGCATGATTTATGAGCTCTGAAAGAATTTCCTAAAATGTCGAAAATAAATAATTAGAACTATGAGATATTTTTAAAAACGATGATACTCGAAAAGAAAAAATCGATCTTGTTAAAGTATTAGAATGAGTAAAAAATTTCCAATTTATTCCATTGCTGCATGTGCAATTTAGGAATTTATTTCAAGACAAGCAACAGGTAATTATCGTTTTTGAAGAGGTGATGGAATGAAATTAAAGTTCTTCATCGTTAATTGGAAATTTCGAGCAGGATGGCGGCAATTTGCGTGGTGTCTTTCGGATAAAAGATCACACTGGAAAGTGGGCCATTTGCTCATCCTCGTTTATTTCCTGCTTATTGTGAATGAATTGGACGAAGTTGTTCGGGGCAACCATTTTCCTCTAAAATATCCCTGATTCATTTGTTCATAGACACAAAACATGAGATGATCTGCTTTTGGCCTGCTCTTTCGTGATTTGACTAGCCCATGTTTATCACTTTGCAGGCCTGCAGTGATTCTTGAAATTTTAGTGAATTAGAGCACGTTGTTTCACGTCTCTTCAGCAGTTTTCTCACTTATGAATAACCCAGTCCTTCCCTTCACCCCTCTTCTGGCTCCCATGAACAGCGTGTTTTCTCGCTGAATTTTCAATCACATTTCATCCGCCCTCTTCATCTCTTCACATTCGAACCTAAATTCTTGTTTTGTTCTTTGGATCTTCCGGTCACTGGATGCAAACATTTCCACCTTGCATCATTGCAAAACTCTCCTGGCATATCTGACATCAGAGTCAAAGTATCGAAGCTCATCTTCAATATGATTTTTCTCCTCAAAATGAAGTCATGATTATTTTTCGTCTGATTGATTAATTCGATTAATCTCTAGCTGGCTCAAGACTCCATCATTCAATTCCAAATTTCATCATCCTCCTTCGGATTTCTCAGAGTCTCAGCGTCGTACAAATTTATTCAATTAGTATCAAACTTTTCATGGCGCTTGTTCCTTTTTCGCCCGCGGCTAAAATGCTTAAAATCTGTCGTAACACATATCAAATAAGATGAATTGAATTATCCATCGCGACAAAGCTCGCCTTCGCAGTCAGGCCTTCCTTAGTATTTAGGGAGTCACTTAGCCTCTCTCTCTTTCTATAGTGAATGGGGGCGTGGCAACAGAATCCAGGAATCCTCGTCTGAAGACAGGGAGGAGCTACTCTGAACTCTGGAGAAGGAGTCAGATTCAGAGTAGTCATGTACGAATCCACGAATCAGTCAGTATTCTCAAATATTCGGGCTGGATACTTTCTTCCGAAAGCTATGTTTCTTACCTTTCCTTCTTTCCCAGTTTTTATTTGAGATCGCACTCATTCATGGAAAAAGCATTCGCAGCCCAAATATTCGTAATCATTTTTTCTTCTCTCACCAAATCTAATGTTCGTCTTCCATTTTGACGATTTGAATTGGTCATTTTATGAGTTGATTTCCTTTAGGAAACTACTGTTCTTTGATTTTCGTCGTCATTTTAGATAGTTTCTCTTCTATTATTTGATGAAAATCACCGAATTTTTAGTAAAAAATAGAAGGAATGCTAAATAATGCATTTTCTAATTAAAATTTTTATAAGACATCGGATCATAATGTTTGCTCTGAATATTTTGGCTATTATCAAGAGCCTGTTAATCCTGCAATATCGTTTATCACGGCTTACATGGAATACCTAGATAAGATTAATTTCTCAGAGTTTTAAATAATGGAAAAAATTCTACTAGACAATATTTTACATAAGAAGAATTATCAGATTGCCTATTGTCATAAAAATATAGGTGTCTGATATTGTTTTTATTCCATATTTCATGCGTAGTTATATTCCCATAAAAAGCATAGATAGCAAGAAAACAACTGCTCCATTCTAGCATATCCTCTGCTCTTCCTACTTCGGATTTACATCATCTCATTGTGTCAATGTGTTTTAATCCACCAACACATACACAATGGAGATTTTCTGCATAAATTATCTGCTTGAAAATATAAAAATAAAAAGCCAATGGCAACATTGTTGCCTTCTCCCACTCGCCTTTTGTTTATTCATTGAAGTCGTTGAATTCATCCGATGCGAGTCCAGATTCCCGAGAATATTCAAGAACTTCTAAAGTCTATCTTCTCACTTCTCATTCTCCATTGTTCGGTTGTCCAGATTAGTGAAAATGTCTCGATGACATTTTAATAAGTTGCCTGCACAAATCCACCAAAGAAGACCGAAAGTAATGCATATTTGGTGATGTTTGAAAGTCGCTGTTTATTCAATCTCATTCTCCTAGCTTCTCCTTTCTCGGCATATCCAATCTCGTTCCTTTATTCCAATTCCCCTCCTGATTTCCCCTTTCTGTTGTCCTTCTCCTTTATTATTTTACTTACAATTCATTTGCCCCGATTTCCTTGTGCAGAATCTCTGCAAGAAGGAAGAAATTTCGCTTCTCAAGCCATTCTTTAAAAAAGAAAGGCAAATAAAGGAGTGAACGAGGGAAGGGATGATTTTCTGATGCAAAAGTTGCTCATTTCAGTGGGTCCCAAGGAGAAGTCGTCCTTTGTGACATTCGAACATTTGACAGTCAAAATGCAGTTCACAATCAGTTTGGCCATTGTCTGCTGTTCACTCGCTGCCTTAATTGTTGCACAGCAGGTTAGGCAATCTGATAAATAGCATGCATGAGTGAGTATAATAACTGACTTATCGTCATGAAAGGTACAAGATTTTTAATTTATAAATTTCAGATGTCAGAAGACGAAATGTCAGCAGACAAGAGGATGCGATCCTTCGCTTTCGCCAAACGCAGTCCATATCGGTCAGTTCACTAGAAAACTCCATTCTATTTCAGTTTTCATTCATTTTTCAAACACGAAATGATGTTCGCAATGTTTTGCTTTTATGTGGATGCTCAAAGAGTTTCGTGGGCACTAAAGTATCCTTGAAAATATGTAACAATAGCTGCTGAAAATAATTCAAAAAAATGAATCTCATTGATTTCCAAAATAAAAAAGACAATAGAATTTTAGATCATTTGCGTTTGCGAAAAGAAGCATCGGTGACAGTGAAGCACAAATAGGAGAAGAGGAGGCAGACATGGAAAAGAGGGCCAGATTCGCTTTCGCTAAGAGGTAACTGAAGATGTTATTTGAAATACAACGTTTCTTAAAACTATCAGTGACGTTTCACTGCCTCCTATTTCCAAATCAGACGATGCAACTTTATGATAATATCTTCTGAGAAATGTCAGAACAAACTCACTCTAACTTATAGCACCCAGGTGTATGCTCATTATCTGAGTAATTCAGTTTTTCGTAATGTTTGAGAGCGAGAAGCTAATCATAAAACTTGAGTTCGGAATTGAACGATAACGAGTAATTGGATGCAGCTAATTAGCCGCATCATAGTCATCCTGGAGGCATTTTGAAATTATGCAGTTTTGCGCTACCACCCTCACCGAGTTGCACAACCTGACATTTGATTTAATGAAATTCTCAGGAATACCAAACATTCTCATCTCATAAGAATCCCAATTTACATAAATTTTAGGATTACTAAGACATTTCTGCATTCTAAGGTGTTTATCAAAAATTTTACCGTATCTAATTTAAGTTCTAGAGAACTGCATACATAATGATCTCGAGAATTTTATGACAAAGCAGTTTTTGTAATTTGATTCCTTTGCCAAATTCGAGCAACAAATCGAACTTATGTGATGGATTCCTTTGTATCGTCAACGTCAGAGGCTATTTCCAATTCTTCACTTAAAACTGCCTAGTCTCTATGCTTTCATCAACACAAACAATTTGCATAATTTTATTGCCTCGAGACAAAGAACCCTCGTTAAGGATAATTTGCTGTTTTCCTGCGAATTTGTGCATTTTACCTTCGCTTCACTAGTATTGCAAAACTGTTGCTAACAATAAAATTAAAGTAGAATCGATGAAAAATGCCAAGACAAATTTAGGGCATTCATCAAATGGGAGGGCATTTTGTGAAAATTCAACAGTTAATTTAACCCACTTCATCATTTTTCATAACGCCTGATTCATTTGAAATTTCCTATTTTTGAAGTCATCGAAACAAATCAAAGTGTTATTTTGATATCATAGGCATATAATATACTATAGTCTATAGATAAATATTTCTGGATTGTTTGTGATCTTCAAATGACCCAAGGATATTTCCGAGTATTTCCCATCTATGCATTCTTTTCTTGCTTTAGTAACATGATATATCATAGCCTAAGATTATTTCTTGGCATTTACTTGCAAAATAATAGAGCCGAATCTCTGAAATTGCACCAATTTCAAAAATCCTCAACACATGAAAGTCTTGAGATTTCCGTCTAAAATGAATTAATTTGTTTTAGGTCGCCCTACCGATCGTTTGCATTCGCGAAGCGATCTAGACCGTACGGCTTTGCCTTCGCGTAACTCTGCCCCTTGCCTGCAATATTCCTCGTTGTCATGTCTCTTCTCCACTCTTCCTCTTGTAAATGTCACTCATCAGATCTCATTCTCCTCATTTTTATCAACAATTCTTAATTTGAGTGTCTCAGTCCCAGATTCAGTATAATTTCATCATTCATAATTCAATTGTGCAATGGCGCGTGTCTAGGAGGGCTAATATCCAACTTCCCAGCTTTCAATCATCCCTCTTTTCCCTTTCATCTCTCATCCCTTCATTCATTTTTCTTATTTATTTTTGTTGTTTTTAGAGATTTTTATGAAGACCGTGTATAAAATTCGGTTGATTTTATAAGTGTTGTACCAGCAAATAAAACAACAACGTTCAGTTCAAAACAATCAAAGAGTTAAATAAAATAAAATGATGTAATTGTGAAAGTTGGACAAATTCATAACCGTTCGATCAGAATTCCCACAAACGAAAAGGAGGATCATAAATATTTCACCTACTGCTACAGCAGATTGCCCTTGTGAGGATACCCCCTGTGTGAAGAGTGAAATATAGAGGAAAAAATTCACACCCAACAGATGAGAGACGTGGTTTTATCAATCTTTCACAAATTCTTCGAATTTTATGACGAGTGTACGCATTTAATTATCAAGCTCATTTTTGCAGTAACTTCATGAAGATACTGGAAAATCTTTCTCTACTAAATATTGGGGCAACTAGCATTTAGTTGAGAATAAATTTCTTTCCTAACTTCAATGAACTTTCAAAAATGAGTTTCATTTAACCTAGTCAGTTTCTCACTTTACAGTCTCAGAATTTGTGAAATAGGAATTGCAGATCATAAATATATTTTAAAAGGTTTTAGTGATTTTGATAGAGAACAAATTATAACCTTTTCCATTGAATGAATCAATCGGAATCCGAAGAACTGGAACTGGAACTGGAACTGGAATCAGAGTCAGAAGAGTCCGAGTCGGACGAGTCGCTGCTGCTGTCGGAGGAACTCTCCAATTCGGGCATCGATTTACTCGCCTTCATTCCCTTCTCCAACCATTCACGCAGGTCGATTCTGAAATAGTTCATATTAATATTCGGAGAAGATCATTTTTGTGAAAACTTATAGAAATAAGAAATAGAACGAAACAACACTTTGGTAGCTTTCTATTGTTGTATTTGTCTCTTCAGATTATCGAAATTTTAACCTTGATCGTTTTTTTTCGAATTGAAATTAAGTTAGTCCCGTTAAAAATACATAGAAGTCATATTTCATTAAACATAAAGGTAAAAATATTGCGAATTATCGGAAAAAGATGAAATTTTCATGAACAATACAAAAGCAGCTTAGCAAAATAAGTAATTCATGAAATATCTTACGTGAGCCCGCCGAGTCCAATCAGTGTGAAGAAATTGATAGCGAATCTTGCGTTTTGTGGATTGTCGCGCGGGAAAATGCCTGCGAAAGCTGTTTGGAGGGTGCTGAAAATGGTCAAATAGTTTTTTAAAAGATAAGAATTCGTTTTCTTACGGATCACGAATTCTGCGATACAACTTCTCGAGTCCCATGGCTTCGGCCAATTCCTGGAAGACATACTTGATGTAGACGCGGCCTGAGGAAGTCGTTTCCTCTTCTGTCAGTTTGATGTCCGAGAGAACCTGAAAATATAAAATAATGGAGTGAGCAATAAATGAAGGAGAATTTCTATCTTGAACTTTGATAGTAAAGTTTAATGTTGTTAGATACACTTTTGAAAGATATTTCTTCAGTTTAACAAGGCCCATGATTTGATGAAAACGAAAATATTGTGATAAATTGCAATTTAAACATTTTTTTTTTTCAAATTTAATTTCCTTATGTTATTTGTAAATTCAGAACGCTTTTAAAAGTAAGATTTTTAGGAATATTTTGAAAAGTCATACATTCCAGCTGATGGCGTCGGACTGCAGCAGGTGGGAGATAAGTCTGGACATGTTGCGCAGCTTCGTGATGTCGAAACGATGGATTGTCGAATAGGTATCCTTAGCAGTCTGCTCGAATGTGTCCTTAAATTTAAGATCAATAATGTCGTGATTTTCGAACACTTTCAATTACAACAGTTATGGCTTGATAAGACTTGCCCTTACTGAAAGTGAAGATATTTGAGAATCAGGTGAATACAAGGGTTTCAAAAATACTTTTACTGAGAGATGTTGCATACATAAGACAACAGAAATTTAACATACGTTAAGTTAAGTAGTGTAATGATGAAAAATAATCGATTTTAAAAAGTTACCTGAAATTCCTTCTTGAGTCTGCAGAATCTCTCACAGAGCAGTCCGTAGAATCGTTCGTAAGTCCTCTGTTGCGCACAGCAATCAACCAGCATATGACACATTTCTGTCTGCAAAATAAGTCATGATAAGTAATTATTTTTGACACTTCAAATGTTACCTCCAATTCAGGCTTAACTTTCATTTTGAGCAGTTTGTGAGCAGCTTCTTGGTAATCCAACGAAGACTGAATTGTCAGGTAGATTTCTCGCCTGAAAATGTATTTTTTCTTCAAATTATAAATGTAATTTTAAAAAAGTTCTAATTAAAAAACAAAGTAATACAGTTCATGTTTCAGAATGAGGTTTACTGCAAGATAAAAAAAAATGAAGAATAATTTCGAACTTTGTTTACCTGAATGCGACCATGTTCTGTTCGGTGTTGTCGATGATTTCAGTGGTCTGTGGCTTGGCAGCCTCAGTGCCGCCTTCAGCCTCCTCCCCATCTTCTTCTGCATCACTGTCATCCCCTCCCCCCTCTTCGTCCGATGATTCATCTGCATCTCCGATGATCTCCTTCCGAATTTCCTCGTAGAGCTGCTCGTTCTTCTCGAATTCGGGATCAAATTTGAACACGTCTGAAAATCAGACAAATTAGTACCAAAAAAGCCGTATCAAGTGGAATTCTAACAAAATTTGTGAAAGAAATAACCTCAGCCACAAAAGAAAAGGTCTTACTCAATTGATTCTCAGGGTCGACAGCGTCCTCGAGTCCAATTGTGTGCGTGATCTGATCCTCCTCCTCGATCAGATCCAAGTCATCGACCACTGCTGGGTAGGCCTGAAAAATTGTCATTCATCTTTCCATTTAGAGCGAATTTATAAATCTGATCAAAATCTATACGCTTCTTATATAAATCGAGTTATTCAGAATTTAAGCCACGAAAAATTCAAAATCAAAACCTGTTGGCATGAATTGTGGAACATTTTGTTTCTTAGGATAGAAATTCCAAACATCCCTATTTCAATTAACCCACCGCGAATTTCTCCTTGCGAATCTGCATGGCGACTTCAATCATGTACTGGATCCTCTTGTCAAGTTTGGAGTCGGGCATGGATGCGTCATTGAGGATGGCTCGCAGTCTGTCGAACACGTCATTCAGCACGCGGGGAGCAATCTCCATTAGCTTGGCTCCACACTCCTTCAGGAAGGCAATCGCCACTTCCACTGAATCGTCTGTCGGAGTCTCCAACATCAGAATCAGAATTTCGAAGGCCAGCACTTCGTGGGCCTGAATTTCAGTTCTTTATATTCTTGATAATAAAGAATCGTGGCCTATGACAGCGAAAATAGTATTTTTTAGCTTTTCCAATACGCTATTTCTCCAGTAAAAATCGACCTCTAAGAATCAGTTGATTATTGAAATTTTTTTTTAATTCTGGTCTCATACGGAAAGTGTTGTGACAACCGCCGAATAGGATAAAGTTTGAACTATTTCATTAAGTTCCGTTTGCTGACGACAGCCCGTTGAATCAAATAAATTCTTACCACTTGCTGATTGACCAAATGAGCCAGGAACTTGGACACGGTGATTGTGATCCCTGAGAATGAAGAAATTTGCATTTTTTTCAAAAAATAACACAAATCTACCTTTGTCGTTTCTTCTGAAGGATCGTTTGAACTGTACGACGAGTCGTCGAATGATCAACTCTCCAATATGGGGGAATTTGGAGTTGATGACTGCGACAAGGGCAGAGAAGACGTGCGAGAAGCCAGGCGAAAATGCCTGAGCCTGGATGATGTCTCGGGCGAGCAGGCCTCTGAAAAACAATAATTGATTTTGGTAAAAGAATATTCTTGGCTGTTACTGAACCCCGAGGTAAATCCAGGTGAAAATAAATCCCGACGATTCTTGAATTTTTGCAAATTTTCGCCAGCTAATACTAATCTCCCTTCCCTTTTCCACAAGGATTCAGTATTTATCAGAATTTTCTCTTCACCGAGAATTACCTAAATTTCGAGCCAGAAATATGTCTATCAAACTTCTCAAAACTCGACCCGCAGAAATAAGTGTCATATTGAGAGAGTAAAGGAGCGTGTCTTCTTTCTTCTCTCGAAAAATACTATTTTGCGGGTCGAGTTTTGAGAAGCGATTTTTATCAAAATGTGCAAAAGAATAGACAAAGAGTTGCCTGATTAGGAAGGAAGTAGTTTAGCTTTGACACTTGCCAAACGATACAAAATACTTTGAGAATAATCATAATTTTTAAAAGTGCAAAAAAAGCTTACTTTCCACGAATGACATTCTCCTGCAGAAGTTCACGCACGATCTGCACAAGGTTGGCTACGTTCACTCTGAAAATATCGATATTTGCAAAAAACAAAAATGTTAGAGTTGACAAAAGTCGATTAAAAATTTCGACTTCCAAGTTATCAGAAACTAGCTGATTGATGTTTTCGATGATTTTTACACAAAATCAACAAAACATTCTACCTGTTGACCAGACCGTGCAGCTTCTTCTTAAGACGTTCCCAGTTCATCCTCTGATATTGCTCGCTGCTCTGAAAGGTAAAGACCGAATGTTACAGAAAGATAAAATCGCTTACCTTATCCTGAATTTGCTCCTGGAGCATCCTCAACTTGGCTGGAGGGATGTAGGCACCGCCGGTGCGGTTTCTGAAAATTAGTTTATTCTTACGGAATCATTCAGAGTATAAGAAAGGGAAAAATAGGAGTGCTGATGGTGGTATTCGACAGAAATGACTTATTATTTGAATATGTCGGATCATAGGTGTTAGGTGGTTGTCTTGGGCCACCTTGGAGTGAGTTCCGTAGCCCAAAGACTAGGTCTTAGTTAGAAGCTACACTGTCAGATTCGCTCCTCCCTGATGGTTCGTATTTTCTGCTTATAAGCCCCTAGCATGTACGGAATAGTTACTAGAAAAAAGAGGAATATTAATTAAATTCTGGTTGACGAAATAAGGAAGATTAATGGGAAAGGAAAGCTGTTTCGATGATTGTAGGAAAAAGAACTAAGGAAAGTACTTCCTTACATAGAAATAAAATTTACCTGAGCAGATCGACGGTATTCTCCTTGTTGCTCTGCTTGTTCGCAGTCTCTTCAGCCTCTGCCTTCTTCTCCTTCTGCTTTTCATCCGCATCCCCTCTGCTCTTCCTCGATTCTCTCTTTCTGTCCCTGCTTCTGCTTCTCTCCCTCGATCTGTCTCTGGATCTGGACCTCTTCCTCTTCCTGTCGCGACTCCTGTCCCTGCTTCTGCTCCTGTCCTTCGACTTCGACCTGTCTCTTTTCTTCTCCTTCTTCCTGTGCCTATCCTTGGATCGGTCCCCGTCCTTCTCACCCTCATCGTGCCCGTCTCGTTTCGACTTCTTCGAACTCGGCTCTGCCTCCTTGGACCTGCTCTCGGGCGAATGCGATTCAGGCGACCTCCTCCTCGACTTAGTCGAGTCCTTGTCCGCGTCTCTGCCCATTTTCTGAAATTCGTCTTTCAGTTCGAGTTGGGAATTTTGCGAAGCGACGAAAATAGGTCAAACTCGATAAGAGTCCAAGAGTGCGTTACGAAAAGATAAGTTCTATTCGGTGACAAATTCAGATTTAAAAAATGCTGGATTGATAAATTCACAGGAAATTTTTGAAACCAGCTAAAATAATCGAAGAAAAAATAGGAGAAAAAACTCAAGAAAATGACAATAAAACGGAGTGTGTTAGTGAGAGAAGGACCATGTCAGACTGAAGATGAATGAGGTCAAGTCGTGAGTAATTTTTGGGAAGCATGAACGTCAAATTCGATGGGAAAAATAACGAGAAAAAATGGAAAACTCCAAGAAGAAAATTGAAAAGGCACGGCCAAGCGGTTTTCGAAAAACGAAATTCCATGCGACGAACGCGTAAACCACTTTCACACGCGGCATTTGCTTCGATGTTTTTCTTGCATTTATTTTTTTCGATTTTTAAGGACTCAATGGGCGACGACGAAGTGAATGTTTCGAAGAAGAGGCAGCGGAGACGGCAATTCTCGTCTTCTGACGAGTCCGAGGGGGAGGACGGTGGAGATGAACTGTTGGCCGAGGTTGGAGTTTTCAACTCTTACTTTTAAATTTAATTTTTTGCAGTTGGACGTTCGAATGGCTAATTTATTGCCGAACACGGAAGCTTTCACGATGCAATTTCCTGCTCGGAAAAAGAACGTGTTCGACAACAGCCACCCTCCTCAGGCGCGGTTCAAGAAGAACGTCAAATTCGTGAGTTTCACAGTATTTTTCTTAATGTTTTAAATTAGTTTTTTTCAGTTAGAATTGCGAATTCCTTCCAACACTCACAACGGTTCCTACGACAAGGAGAAATCCCGCGTGCTTCTATCCCCTAGTCGCTCAGCTTCTCATTCCTCAACTGCGTCTAGAGTCAAAGCAGACTCCTCATCGTATGCTTTTCTCGTGCATCTTCTTCCAACTCTGCTAGGGAATGATTTTTGAGATTTCCGGAAGCTGAAGAAAGTTCAAATTTTGAGAGCGAAATCGGATAGAGTTGGACATACGAGCCCTGAAGCGGCTAATTTTCGATCTGGTCTGTTTCGATGCACAAAATCTCTTGATTACAGATTGTGCACCCGAGACGAAGACATATTCGAAGGACGAGCCTTCCAGACTCACGCTCCTGTCATCAATGCATTCGGGCAGATTAAACATGGTAGGATAGATTTTTGTCTCATTTTTCATCTTCGATTTAGATACTTTCCTAATTTGCCCACTGTCAGGCACATTCGAAATGCGTAAATCACTGGCTCATATCAACCAAAAGAAAAGCTCCAGAAGAAGTTCGGCGAGAGATGAATGTAGGCATTCTGAGTAGAAGATATCTCGTGAATACAAAACAAGTAATTTAGCTGAAATGACTGAGGAATCTGACACGGAAACTTCGCCTGCAGAAGTGAGCAAAACTGTTCGAGTGAAGTTTGCAAAGCCTGAGACTGAACGACAGAAGAAGCGGAGAGAAGCAAGTGCTCTTCATCGGTGAGATAAAGTTATTCTTGATTCGGCTTAGAGAATTGCGTTATTTTCAGAGAAAGAATGATGGCCAACGATGCTTGGGTGAAAATGAACGTGTGTTGTAAAGATGTAAGTGCACAAATTTTGCAAGGAAGTAAGATAATTTTCAGAATCCCCTTTGTGTAGAATGCACAGATAAAATGGCAGCTAAAGTACCTCAAGCAGATTCTAGTCAAGTTCAGCAGAAAAAATACTCGAATGACAGGAAATTAGAAGACGTTCGAAACTTTGTGCAGAAAGCGATTATTGCGAGTTCAAACGAAACATCGTAAGCTTTCCTCTTTTCATGAAAAAATCGTCATTTAATAGAAGCAAAAATGTATACTCTACTTTATACCTGCATGAGCATTTTGACTTATTCCAAAGTTCCTGCTAGAAGACAAAAATTCTCATAGTTTAGTTCTGCGATCGATGATGCCTCTTTGTGTTTGCATAAGCGCATTATCTCAACTTCTCGAGAAGAACAAATCCGGATGCAGATGCTGAAATGTAAGTGTAGGCTAGAAAAGACTGTTAATAAGCAACTGTTATTTTCAGGTCAAGTCATCAAAACGACTCATCTGGCTGAATTAGTCGATCCATCGATGACTCGGGAAGAGCTGCTCAGACAATTGCAGGAGTGCGCGCATCTTGTTAGAGGTGAAGCCATTCATTCAATTCAATTATGCCTGTCTAAATTATTCTCATTCAGGAGTCTGGGTTGTGAAGTCAGAGTACTTGTTCTCGAACCTGCCGCCGGCACATGGTTATGTTCCGGGTAAAAGAGATGAACATAGGGGGGAATCGTGGAGAAATGCTAGAGACTTTGCTCTGGCTCTGCTCGACGCTAAATGCAGACTCACACGAAACACTCTCAAACGGTTAATTCCAAATGTATGATTTTTTTTCCAATTTTCTTTATTCTAGCGGTTTCCGCCTGAATGACAGAGATGTAGAGCAGATTCTGTCAACTTTTGCCGCCAAATCTGATCGATGCTGGAAATTGAAACTCGATCCAGACGAGGAATTTCTCAACGAGTAACTATTTTCCTGATGGTTTCACTAATAAAGAGAATTTTAGCCCAGCAAATCTTCTACTAATTCTATACGAAACAAAATTCTGGTACCAACACTGGGAAGACATTCATAGGAAGATCGAAAAGTGCCAGAGTCCTCGCAGAACTCCCTCGAAGAGGGTCAAGAGAGAACTAATCGAACCCCAAATCACTACTTTATAGAAAATTCGCAGGGCGAAAATCTCAATTAAACGGTGACTTGTATCTGACGATTCGAGCAACACTCGTTATAATTTGACAGAATCATTTTCAAAAGGTAAAAAAACTTTATTTCTCCATAAAAACGGACCGTCAATTCTAAAAGAATGATGCCGTGCGTACCTTACAAGTCATCGTTTAAAACTGCCAAACCAAACAAGTAGGGCTGGATTCCTAATTCATTTGCAATTTTACAAAATGTAGCCAAGACTAAAATCTTGTAATCCGTTTAGGACAAAAATCAAACCTCAAGGCTTAGGGAAGACGAACGTCAAAAACCCCTCACGACCTACCCCAATAGATTCTTGACAAGATTTCTCTTTTAACCTGTAATTGTGCAAATTTTCACAAGTGCGACTTGGTATCATAACTATGATTCCACTCTTGCGACCTATCCCCTCTAGTTTATTTTCGTCTGACGAAAGTTCTCCCTAAGTCTGAACCTCAATTACTTTTATCCTGATCATCAGCAGTTCGCTTTATCAACTTTTTACGAGTTCTCCAATTTATCACCTACCTAAAGTAGTTTTGTACTTTGACTAGTGTCTAAAATCAATTAAGCCTCATGTACATATATTTCTTGCATAATCAACCTGAGTTTATATCACCGTATTATTCCAGTTTCGTTTTCTTTTATTTATCTTAGAAAATTTCGTAAAAAATCTTTTATTTGTGGTTTTTTTAAACTTTGACTTATATTAATGGCTAACTAAAACGGATGTCTACGATCTAGACTAATACACGTATCTATATCAGCAATAAAAATGTGAAGAATTATAAATGAAAAGATTTTGACGTTGAAAATAATATCTGCTTGAGGAGAAATGACAGGCTCATTTGATATAGACACCCGCATTTCGATCGCGCTCGATTCTCTTCGCATTCCAAATTTCTGCAGTGAAGAAAATTGCAAAGAAAATGGCAATGCCGAAGATGATGAATAGCACACGCAATCGCTGGTGCATTCGATTCATCGTGCCATTTCTGAAAAATTATAATAATTTAACGATTTTTCTATTGGTTGATTTCTAATGTTTATTCTTTTCAGGATGAATAAATACGAGAAAGGATCAACTTTCTTGGCCTCCTTTAAAAGCCACAGAGTGCAGACTTGTAAAAACCACATAGCTTAGGGACCGCAAATAGTTCGATAAAATTTATAATTTTCGGGAGTTTCCTATCCAAACTTATGACTTTTGATGTAACTAAGATATTCATGCAGAAAAAATAAATAATAATTTTTGACCGAAAAAGCTAACAGAAGTAGCTTACGAAATGAACACGTTTTTTTCAATATAATAAAACGCCTGCGAATGTGCACTTCCTGATAAAATTTTCCATTGAATAACCATTTTTACGGGTGGTGTGTGTCGATTCTGATGGTGATCTTTCATGAATACCAGTTTTAAAAGGTACTTGTTTCCTATTTTTTTGGGTTTCATATAATCATCACTTTTTATTCCGTTGCATTTTGCAGAGGAGAGGAGTTTGCGGTCCCTACGCATACTAGCAAAATTTTATCCACCGATAAAAAGTTAGGAATAGGGCAGGTAGGGTATGTTCGGTCCAAAATGTTGAGTATATTAAGAAGATTTTTCTAGACAAGTATTTCCCTGCCGGACCCTATTCCTATCCTTATTCGAATTTCAGAGATATGCGACTTTACAAGAAACCACTTTCTTCTTGAAAAAGGATGCGATAATTTCATAGCGACTTTCAAATTTAATTTGATTGGAAATTTTGAAAATAAAATTATATTGAAAATCTCTAATGAAAGGCAAAAGACTCACGCAACGAATTCAGGAATTTCCCTCTGCGAATTGTACAGCCGAGTCCAAATGAGGAATCGCCTTTGCCATTTCGTCGGCACTTGACCAGATTCTAGAAGAACGCTGCATAAGAATTTTTTTCCCCGGATTTGGGTAGAAGTAGCAATTTAATTTAGAAGAAAAAACACTAGAAACTTGTCTTCAAATCTACGAAAAATAAAATATTCGAAGATAGGTCGAATTTCTGCTCAAATCGTATCTAAATCTCTCATACCGTGCGATGCAGCTCCAACAATTCGTTTGGTCTGTCCCATCTGGTCGTGCTCAAGTTTGGTGGCCTGATTTGAGCGTTCCAGTGCTTCTTGTTTCTGGAATCGTTCGTTGTTTCTTTGTAGCTCTTAAAGTTTTCAACCTTCTGTGCCATTTTATATTCGAGCGGATCAAGTGAAGAGTAGCTGCGTCCACAGAACAGAGAAGGTGTGCATCTTCGGGCCAGAATTTGGCATGCCGAACTCAGCATGACTGATCTCTGCTGAAAATAAATTTAAAAAGTCTAAAAAATTGGAAGCATTCGAAAAAACAACTGATGCAAAAATACACACCAAGCAATGGCGTAGAACAAAATAGACTATTTGGTGACTGCACCAAAGTAATGAAAAGTGAGAGATGATGATATTTACGCACTAGAGAACGAGAAATTACACAAGAAAGTGAACGAACTCTGAAGGCAGGGATAATTCTCTCCCGAAGATCAAAAATCAAAGCACAGATGAATGGATATAAAATTAGCATGCAAAGTGGGCACTATACTTTGAACGAAGTTATCGAACTTGAAGAATTTGGTTCATTACTCGATCAACAGAATGGCTCACGGCATGGAACGACTTTTTCTGCGAGACCTGCTGGTCTGTTTTCCACTTCTGCAACAAAACGCTAGCGAATCACTAAAACAAATTCGTCAACTTGAACAAGATTGTATCACATCGAAATCACGTATTGTTGTAAATGCAAATAACACGTATTTAAAAGCGGGATCTCACCCATCTAAGATGGTGCAACATTGAATGTTGCAATGTTCAGGGACTCCCAGCTGCAGCTCAAGTACCTGAAGACGATCCCAAGAAGCCGGACAATTCCGAAACGGTGCACATCTCTGCACTCGCCCTGATCAAGATGATGAAGCACGCACGCAGTGGTGTCCCCCTCGAAGTGATGGGCATTCTGCTCGGCAATTTCGTGGATGACTACACCATCCAAGTGGTCGATACATTCTGCATGCCGCAGGTAATCAAGTCCTTCATTGCACAATAAATAATAATTTCAACTCCAGAGAGGTTCCGCTGCGACAGTCGAGTCGTTCGACCCAGCCTACCAGGCCCGCTTCATGGAGCTGCTCAAATACGCCGGTCGCCAGGAGTCCGCAGTTGGATGGTACCATAGGTAAATCACGGGAACATTCCGAGTCACAAAGATCACTGGATCATATTTGATTTTCATTATCCAAATTTCAGCCACCCCGGTTTTGACTGCTGGCTGAGCCCGACGGATTTGGAGACGCAACAACTCATGAAGAAGCTGCACGGGCGCTGCATCGCGATTGTGATCGACCCGATTCAGAGCGTCAAGGGCAAGGTGGTAGTCGACGCGTTTCGCTCTATCGACCCCATGAAAATGGCCATTAAGCCAACGGCATTCAGCAATGAATCCAGACAGGTCAGGAAAGAAGGACCAAATCTTCTCGTCAATATTCCCTGTTCCATTTGTTATGGCTAGAGTCACGAAGTTCCGTTCCCTTCGTCGTTATTTAAAAAAAAAAAATCGAAAAAATAACAAGTGGCAATGAATTTTCACCACCGCTCATTTCTCGTTCTGCATTTTCTTAGCACTCGACTTTTCCTTCGCCCTGATACCGAATTTCGCTTTTCCGCGTCGCTTTTTGACTCACCTCGTCATTCTTCATTCATCCCATTCGTTGCAGGCATCCAAGATGACGACAATGAGCTTTACAGAATGGATCAGGATACGAAACGAGCAGAAAGCCGGCACAGGCTAGGCTAAATTCTACTTGATTTTTCTAGTCAATTTCATTCTCAACTCTAACATTTGAAGGCCTGGTGTTGCCCACTAGTACGACAAATTCTTGACACTGATTTCATAGAAGTTTTCTTAGCCAGCTGCAAAGTGAAGCCTTATTTTCTCATGGAAGCGAAAACCTCAATCTTCTCGATTAAATCTCGCTATTATTTGAATTTTCGAAATGCTCCAGGAAAAATCCAAGAAGGGGATGACCCGAAGAAGGGCAGAGACGCAGAAAGGCAATTGGCAAAGCCGACGGATTTTACTTGGGGAGCTGAATATGTTCTGAGTACAGACAGAATGGAGAGTGATCCGCTGGCGAGGAACGGAATGCCTCTGCCCTGGAAGATCGACGTCCCCAAAAGGGACATCGAGCGATGTCTGCTCGGCATACGACACCAGTCCAAAAGGTCGGGTATGGACAACATTGAATATTTCAGTAGATACTCATGAGCGCAAAAAGTGAACGTTTGGAAAGAAAGTGTTCATGTGATTCTTCAGGACATTTATTTTTTCTAGATTCAAATTGTTGAGATGAACTATTCTGTATCGGAAGTTTTTCTTATAAGACGAATCATGTCTAGTCCTTTCACATCGATAAATTCTGATCTGCTTGAAATCTTCTGATGAACATTCACACCATTTTTATTATTCCAATATTGCAGGTTGAACCGGCATCTCTACGTGACGAGGCTCGGTGCAGAGTGCAGTTTCAGCATGATCGACCACTTCGCCACGCCACGACACATCAAGAGAATCAAAAATGTAGGCCAAAATATATCTGATTGAATCAGATCTAGGGAGCATATGAGTCGGACTCAAAAAATACGTTAGAGGCTCTATTTCTTTACTCATTTCACTCTCTTTCTCCCCTTCCCGTCAGCGCCGCCTAACGGACACTGTTTATTCCGTCTACAGCTTTGTATTGTTTTCTCTCCTCTGACCACACTGACCAATTATCGCTTGGCTACTCGTCTCCCTAAGCAGTCAGTCTGCCCTTCTGCTCTTGGGCCGGGTGGTCGGTCCTCCCACTTCTCCTTCAACTCTACAACTCACACCGCCATTGTCGTTTTACTCGGACACAAATAAGTAATTTGTGAGGAACGACTTATGTTTGCCTGACTGCGCTACCATTCGGGACGTAACAATATAATATATAGGGGACAGGTCGTAGAGCCATCCTGACTTAAATCCTCTCTAGGCCTGGATTGAATTAAGAATGTCCGTAGATCTTTAATAGAAAATTGAATCTTGAAAAACCTCGCTTCAATCAGACCTTAAAATTTTCATGGTGGTCTTGCGATTTGCACCCAGTTTTTGCAAGTCAACTGTCGTCGTCCGTGCAGGAATTGGATATTGGGTGGAGATAGAAAACGAGTGAAGATAACAAGGTTTTTTCCCCTAAATCCATCGAATTTCTCTTCTTTAAATGAAGTATGAATTTTCTATGCTCTAGGAGTGGACAGTGTGGAAAGCATTGGTGTGCGAAGTGATGGCAGTCAACCCGGCCTTTCGTCTGCCAGACGCTCCCTTATTCCACGTCCGGTTCTGGCTGCCCTCATCGCCCCACGACTTTGCCTGGATTTCTCTTCCGTTTGGAGGGTAAGCGCACTTTTTCCGATAGTCGATTCTAAAATCAATTCTGTTCTCTCGTAAAATTCACCTATGCCTGTACTCATAAACGTACTGAAAGGCTCCCAGTAGTTTTTTACTGCGGCAAAAAACGACTAGAGGTGTCACGTAACCAACCACTCGGTGCGTTTAAGAATACAGACACAGATGACCGTCAGGGGCGAAACGGAATTTTGGCTTCGACAAAAATTGAGAGATCAACTCCGATTTCGGTTCCGGTTCCGATTTTTCCAAACTCAATTCCGTCTCGTCTCTGCTGACCATCAATCACTACATATTCACAAGATTAGTCAGCTATTTCTTTTCCTAGCGATACATCTCCTAAAATTTGATTTTTACAATGGACTATTAATGCTAAACTCGACTCTGAAACATTAATTCGTTTTCTAGGCTCTGAAAATGCCTAAACGTTGTCCTAGAATAACCAGTTGAAAGAACTAGCGAATGTTCATTTCAGAAAGCACTTCCCAGATCTGCCAGCAGACTTCGCCATCGGACAGTACTACGAAATGACTCTCGAACTGGAACAGCTCTCCAACAACAGCATGGTCCGTCAGAATTTCATTCGACAACTTGTATATGACGCGAGAACCTGACCTATATGTGCTCACTATTTTTTCTACTCTCATTTTCTTCTCTATTCTTAGTTATAGTTCACGTACCCGTGTCAATTAGCCATTCCTAAGATTGCAATTAATTTTCAAATTTGACTATCTAACTTTCAGGTGCTGCGAGCCAAGAACCACAATCGATCGTTTGCCTTCCACGAACTCTACAGACGGCACAGAACTGAGGAAAAGGAGCAGGGCACGGGGTTCCGCACATTCTACACGTAGGTCGCATCATTCTTTCTATTCATTTCTTTGAAGATCGAATATGCACATACATGATGAGAAAGAAACCTTGGTATTGTATCAATTTTACATCATTTAGTGAGGTTGTGTCAAAATAGGTTTGTGACCCCTCTACCATGTTCTGATCCATTCTTACGTTTTCCCATAAGATAATATTTTGGATTTTCAGTTTAATTTCTAACAAGTTGAAAATGCAAAAGTTCTATCGTTAATTGCAGAATGACGGTAAACGGCGACAG
The DNA here is from genome assembly GCA_964036155.1 of Diploscapter coronatus. Classification (NCBI taxonomy): domain Eukaryota; kingdom Metazoa; phylum Nematoda; class Chromadorea; order Rhabditida; family Rhabditidae; genus Diploscapter; species Diploscapter coronatus. The sequence goes on from OZ038423.1 coordinate 54,400,258, forward strand.
GATAGATACGATACAGGTAAGAACAGAGGAAAAATTAATAAGAAACGGAGTTTCTTTCTCGAAGAGCATGTTCTCATTATGACTGGATGAAAGTTCGTGTTCCGAAAGTTTTTTTTTCGATCGATCTTCATTCCTTTTCGCAAGCCTCAAAAGTCACTTCCTTACAGCCCTGATTCTAATGCTTCTCTCAACCTTTATAATATATTTTATTCAGTTGATGGACAACAACATCCGTCGCACACTCGCCTCTGCCCATATCAACCTTCAGGTATCGATAATTTGGAAATAAGTGAATGTTTACAAATCACAAAATAATTCGGTAAATAGTAAAAATTGTCTATCTTTTCTTTTCTTCATTTTTTTACCTCAAAATATGTCAGAAGAAGGCATCCTGTATTCCTATGATTTTATGATAGTTTCAGGTTTAACTTATTTTTCAAAATCCCAATACAATATCGATATTCGTCACATTTTGAAAATGACGAAGTTTTCAGGGGAAAGTGTTCGATTTGGTGAACACCTGGTACGGAAATGCAATCGCCATGTCAAATGACAACGTGAGAATGCGGCTCCCAAGAAGAGTTGGTAACGAATTTGTTGCAGATATTCCAATTGTTTCCTCCTCTCGAACCGGGCAAGTCCCAAGTCATGACCGGAGTACTGGAGCCTCTGCCTAATGTAGGTTCATTTACTTTCATTATCAGTCTTGATGATCAAATCTTCAAAGCGTCTAATCGCTTTAGTCTTACAGCTAAATATTGAGCAGAAATAATAAAATCCACTTTATTATCAAAGTTTATTCTTTGTGTAGCTCATTCAGAAAAATTCGCCTAAATTTTCTTCCCTAGAGTAAGTAGTGTTGGGGATAGAAAAATTGATCTTTTCAATTTATTATCAGCCCATAAAGAGTTTACTGTTGCTCATACCTAAACTCTAACCTAGCTTAGTTGCAAGAGATAAGTGCACTTTACAAAATACCGAGTTTACCCAGCTTTTACCAATTTCGATAAATTATTGAATTTCAGGGCCGAGTGGCATTGTACCAAGTGGAAACGGCGAAACAGTTCGTTGACTGGCGGCTTACGAATCTGTATTTCGACGGACCGGAGAACACCATTCAGGGCCCCGTCATAAATCAGGTCATTCGCAAATCTGCTTTGCTTTTTTGAATGGACTGTCAATTGTGATGTTTGCAGGTGGAAAAGAAGCCCGACTTTTTCGAAGGAAAGCTTCTGTCTCGGAAGAAAACTACGATATCCCCAACACTCCTTGCATTCTCTGTCTGTCGCAAGGTGGTGAACTGAGAAATATTTCGTTTTTAATTGCAAGAATTCTTGGGCCAACCGTTTTGATCAGGGCTGTATGACAATTTCCGTTTCCAAAAATCTCGAAAAGCCAATCCCATACAGCTCGGATTTTAATATTTTGATGACAAAATGCATCTTTTCCACACTATTTTAATCTACCTTTACCCTCTACTCTATTTAAAAGTATACTCTGTCATTCTGTATTTTTTCAAATAACCTTGAAGTCATCTAGCATATATTATCCAAATCGGAATACAGTTACTGCACTTTGATATGAAACCACTCACACTAAACGAATTCTGAAAATCTCAGTTGCAATGAGAAACTAACTAAATATTGATAATCTAATGTATGGAATAATACATATTTGACTGCAGATTCGTCCTCCCCGCAAAGCGAAGACTCTGTCTCGAGAGCTGCCGAACTATGACGAAACGTTCGACCTAGTGAGGGGCATCATCGCTCAAATTCGACGCGAACACAGACGAGTCAAACTGCTTTCTGGATACTCGGACAGAGATGTGAGTAATGATGAGGCAGCTTGTTTGCTCTTTCTCAATTTGTCGCCCATATGAATCTCACAAAATGCAGTAGATACTATTTTGATAGAAATTAAAAAAAAATCTAATCTTTTAAAATTACAGATTCAAATATTCCTTCGAAAATGAATTATTTTCAGTTGTACCACATTTTTCCTGATTTGGAGCAGAGACGAAATTCGGAGACTCTCAAGCTGAACTGCATTAAATTCATCATGCAGCTAATCGCCCCACCTGGAAATTTCGAGGCATTTTCGAAGGTAGGAAGACTTTACAATCCTTAAAAATAAAGACTAAAAATGAGATTTGCAAACTTTAAATTCTTATGAGGCATACCGTAAAATCTTGAATAGAAATCCCCCACCCCCTGAAGATCTACTTGGAGGGCCCAAAACTTCCATTTTCTGTTAGGAATACGCCCTTAAAAAGGCATGAATATTGGAGATAGATAGGAGTCCGAAATTTGATAATTGTATATTTTAAATGTTTTTCGGACATAATTTTGGGCTGATACGGCCTGCTAGAGTAAAAAATCCGGGGGAAGCTTTTATTAAAGGTTTTACGATATTGAAACTTTCATAATTAGTACAATTCTTCTATTCTTGGAAATATTACAGCGTTATAATCTTACAGTATGAAGAAATAGCATTCAATAAGATAGCGGTAGGGAATACTCGATTTTTACTATTCTTCATATTGTAATGTTGCAATATCGGAAGGTATCCAAGCTGCTGATCAAGGGTGTACAAAGAACACGCGTTAATAAATAACCCAACTAACACAAAACGCACTTTCTGGGTAATTTTCAGAACGCACACGCAAATCCAAAATTCAATTTTTGTACACCCCTGCTATCGATAATAACAAATTGAGCATTGTTATGTTTGAGCTGGGCACGAACCCTCCCGCCCTGGCCTGCTGCATGGTCGAGTTCCTGCACTCCTTTCGTCACTCCATCAAGCAGTTCCTGCCGATGGACACGCACAAACAAGTCGACGTTCTCATCGATGGATTGTATCTTAAGGCACGTGCAAGTAAGTCGCATTCCATAAATTTATTCAATGTTTTTGAAGAGCAAATTTCTAATGTAATGGATCCCAAAAATCATTATCAATGATAACTCAAACGAAAACTCTATGTTCGCGTAAGCGTTACGTAACGTGAACGTATTTCAGCAGAGGAAAGTAAAATGACAGTAAAATTATCAACCTTTGAAGATAAATACTTTTTTAATGAGTTTATGATCTATTTTCAGATGACGTTCCTGAAGTGAGACTGCCTCGAAGATGGCTGGCGTATTCGCGAGAGGACGAGCAGAACATTCGATATGTCCATTTGGACTCCTGCAAACTTCCCACCAGATTTGCCAAGTGAGTTGCAGCTAGGCACAGACGATACATCGAAATTTCCGCACCCGAGCAACTACGGGTATATATTTGATCGTTTTCGTTTTATTTCATATTACTTACGAAATATTCATTTAATCCTAACACAAATGATTTAAAACTCTTAACTTTTTTCTCAGTATCAAAAGCAAATTTATTCTTTGCCATGTAAGGGCCAAATTTTTCTTTTGTAAAATAAGGCTGTATATGTTATTTTTATCAATAACAGAAATTATTCCAGCTTTATTTAAACTTGAAAACAAGCAAAGCTTGAACACGCATGTTCATTTGGATATGATCGATTTCACACATCTAGACTAGTGAATCTTGTTGAATAAATAGTTTCTAGGATACTAAGATGTGTAATTCGGAAAACAAATCAACTAAATAGGATAATTTTAGTTATATATGTCATATCCAAATAGGCATTCGTCTTTAAACCTTTGCTCGCGAGATTTCAAACGTAGAATTGTAAACATTTTAACTAGAAGGATGATCGTCGGAAAGACTACTTAAATTTAGTTGATGATTTTCCTTAAATAACAACGAATGTGCCAAATTTTTTCTTTAATAAAAATTACCTCTACTATATAATTCTGTAGTCATTTTTTTTTTAATTTCAATTTTCATTAAAAAGTTTCGTACCAATTATGCAAATCGATTTTGCCAGGTTTTTACCCAAAATTCAGTTTTATTTCGAAAATAAAAACTAAAACTACGATTGTGCCCCCTATATAAGGGCTTTAAAATTATGTATAAAGTGCCGGAGTAAAAATGCACTCCTGGGGCGTGTAATCAAACTGAGTGCGGAATGTCAAAAGTAACTTCACAAGAAATCGATTAACTATTTCTGCTATATATTTTGAAAATTAGACTTTGAAATTACTATTAAGCAAATATTGGATTTGGTTACAGAATTTTTGAAATAAAATATTAGAGAATATTTATTTCAGCTACAATTATCCCTCACCACTTTTGGATGTCTTCGAGAGTTATCTGTATCATGAGCATTGAAATTAAATTATTATTTAGTATTTTATTGAATAAAATTTCCATATGGAATCTGAGATTATTATAATCAAGCTCTATTTTATGTTAACTTTTCCGGCTTCACGCCATTCGTTCGTTTGTGGATCGTATTCTTCAATGATATCAAAGAAGTTCATCACATAGTATAAACGATCACTTCTTTTCCCAATATTTTGAAATCTAAGTTAATAAATATTTCGTATAAAGATATGCAAAACTCCAACTCACCCTCCGGTTGCATGCAATTTTCCATTCGCAGCAACAAGCGAATGAGTATATCTCGCATAACTCATGTCAGCGATTTGAGAAATTCGATTGTCAAGTGGAGCTGAGGGGTCGAAACACAGACAGGATTTGAATACATCATCACCACTAAATATATAATAATACATTATTTATCATGCAAAATTAACGACCTCCGTCCTCCAGTTATATAAATTCTTCCACTTAGCGATGCAACTCCGTAACTATATTGTTTTTCTGGAATCTCTCCAACTTCTTTCCATTCTCGTTCATCGTCTGATAATCGATATATCTTTCTATGTCCACCATCAATAACTGAATATCCATAATTAGAATAATAAATATGCCATAATGTGACCGTATAAAATTCCATCACATGTTATTGTTTGAACCCATTTAATTGAAAGAGGAAAAGCAGGTCCTGTTTGCCATTTTCCATTTATTAAAATCTGAGTAAATTATCTCATAGACTTTCATTCGATCTTCTTACATCAACTCGATTCGTATCTTCCTCTGTTTTAGAATCCTTTCCACCTAAATAATACGATTTGTCTTTGAAATAAGCCACAGATGCCCATTCACGCCATTCAGGAGGATCTGGTCCTGCAAAGAATACAATAAAATTAAACCAACCTATTGGTTTTTGTAATGTTACCTCTAGTGATTTGTCGAGTATTCAAATCAAAGATTTCAAGCCATTTTTCAGAAGAGTTCAATGCAAAAATCTAAAATTACAAAATTGGCAATGTCAAATAAACTAATCTACCTTATCTTTTGTGGTTGCTACTTCACATGACAATAAATAACTAGTAAATTTCGCAATCTGCTCAACAGAAATAGTATGCGAATCAAACAGACAAATTCCTCCTCCCCAAATGTTGCTGTTTTTATAAGGCACTAAATACTAGAATTAATTTCCGCTCATACAAGAAGTATTTTTCTACTATAGAATAAAGTTTTCCTCTCGAGCGCTTTCGGTAGATATTTCTTGATTATTTGCATCATCCGTTTATTAGTCCAGGCCAATTGTCCCAGATCTTTGAACTCGGGATATTGACAGATCAACAATATCATTTCTACTGGTAAATTGGCTAACATCTTTGTTAAGAGACCTAAATAATCAACATAGTATTATTTCAAATGGAAATAGTAAACGAATTTTGATTGAACGAGAAAGTCTGCAATTAATGTTTGAAATCGGTCATTGAAGAAAGGAGAATGAAACTACTAAATTGATGCCTCGCAATTTTTATCAGACTAAAAATCTACTCCTAAACATGGTTTATCATTAAGAGTCATTCCACGAATAAACGGAACAACTGTCAAAGAGGGTCCGGACAATGGCAAAAATGTCCCGGATCCGAACCAAACTTATATGGTGGATACACCCATGGACCCTAATCACAAAAATGGGAAGACCAGGCCCCGTTCCCAAAAGTGGGCGGGGTTACGAGGGGAGCAAAGTTGGGAGTTTTGACGATTGACTGTAAACAGGAGGTATAAAGAAAACTTTTATTTAAATTTATTTTTGGAAAACAAACCACACCACGATAATCAGCGTGAAAACTGTACAAATGGTGTGAAAATCAGCCCGATCGGAGGATCCTGTTCCGACCGACTTTATTAAGACTTTGGTTTTTACTGACATTCACTCTTAACATTTGACGCAGAAATATTGCGAAGAGGAGGAAGATGTGAAATATGAATTATTTGCACAGAGGAAATGACTCATCTCACATGATGTGAACTGCAGTTTGATCAGCATTCTCAAAATGGAAAAAGGGGGTGCTTTGCTTCGATTATCGACGCACTGTCATATCAGTAGATGGAATCTATTGCTCATATCTCTATTTTTTGTCTTCGCTATTTCTAGTTAGCAATTTTTCAATCTTAACTTTTTTTCGAAAAATGCACTTTTCTATAAAAAGTAAAAACGGACAGTTTGAGTGGAATGTTCTGGATGCTCTGCCCCCAGTCTGCACATTGTCCAATCTTTATCGTGTCAAACTCTTTCATCTTCCTCCTTCTGCTTTGCCTTTCAGCTTCTCGCGACTCCTCCTCTTCTCTCTCCTGCTCTCTTTGTAAATGCCACAGTTCTGCAGCTGCAAGAGAGCATGCATGTCGAGAGATCCAGACATTGCACGCAGTTCTGCAAACACAAACACATTCATTCCTGCTTTCTTTTTCTTTTCTTCCTTTTCACTCTGATTTCATACCGATTTCAGTCATTTCTGTCTGAAACTCGCAAACATCAATATTTTCTTTTTTCGGCTCTCCAATCAATTCTCGATTTCCAGTTTCAAGATTGTTTATGATTTAACTCCTCTTTTTTCTAAAGCACTCTGTCTGTTATCTATTCACATGCAGCTTTTCAGCTTTTCAACACTTCTCATTCTTATGTTTCATTGTGAACTTTCCCGTGAATAATCACGCATCAAAGTTTCGTAACATTTCGTAAGCACAATTTCAATGTTTTGATATATTGCCAAAATAACTGAAAATCAACAGAGTAACTGAAATGAGCAACCTGACGTGATCTTCACAGAAATAGCTCGATTATTCTCTTCTCCGTATGTTTTTGTGTGTTTGCAGTTGTCACTATTTTCCCGTAGTCAAAATAAGTTCATATTCAGAGCAGAGAGGAAGGAGGAAGCCTTTTGTTATTTTCCTGTCATTTTTGAACGAGCATTTCCGTTGCGATGCGTCAATTCATCCACAATTATGCAGTCTTTTAAACCTCCAAAATGTTCAATGAGGGTGGATTTAGAAATACACTTCATCATTCCAGAAAGATCTTCTTTGGGATTTTTCTTGCTTGAACTTGAATTCATTCCTTATCAGTTTCATCAGGCTTATTTTTCTCACATATCTTTGAACTTCTTTTTTCTCCTAAAAAGTCGTGAAGCTCGCAAAATTTTATTAATTTTTCTGCACATTTTCATGGAAATTTGAATTTACGTTGAAATTTTCTGATCATTCAAAGTGATGCTCACTTCCAGAATACCCGACTCGAGAAGCCAGTCTTCTCCACTGCAGCGATCATAATTACTCCCTGACTCCTCTTCCTGTCTGCTTATCTCCTAACAACAATTTTGTCGATGCTTCAACTGGTATGGGCCATAGCAGCGGTCATCAAGCTCCTCTTCGCGTGCTCTGTCGGCGTCCTCACCACTGCCTTCATCGGACTCAAAATCAAGGTTTGTTTATCTGCGCAAAATGTTGTGGAAAAAGCATAGGAATTCCAAATATTGAACGAAGGCAGAAACACCACATTTTTCTCCCAAAATGTTTTAGCGGAATCAAAGATTATCCATAGACTTCATGATCAAGCCTTTCAATAAGCCCACGAAAATTCCAATCATTACCCTTGAAGATACGATTTCTTTACTATGAAGTATCTGGTTATTGAACTTTATTATCTCACGTACTTTTCGACAAAGCTATCAATTCAGGAGAAAAAGAATAGGCTAGTCTACACGGACGGCTATGTTCATCCACAATTCAAACATGTATTGTCCGCTTTCAGGTTTGCTTATTGCTTCTAGAAGTCAGAAAAATCATATGATGAATGAATTGCTCTGTTCATTTTTCATTTCTTCTGCATGGAACCATCGAATCAACAGATAGTTTTAGTTTGTTGACAGAACTTCCCATTCACCACTTGTTCTTACCGCTTAATCTTTCTGGAATACATAAAATAAGCAAAACCAATAGAAAGGTCGAGAATAATTGCAACAAAGTTTAAACTGGAATGGAAACGAAAACGAATGAATTTCAGGGACAACTTCAAACGAGGCTTTGAACGCGATGGAGCTGCGTTCTGTGTCTATTACAAGGTATGGAAAAATGCTCAATTGAAACGAAAATATCATTTTTGGATCTTTTGTAGTCCACACCCACTTTTTGATGAGATAGTGGAAGAGGAGGTAGGGAAAAAGAAAAAAAGTGGATGTGGATGTGGATTTGGAATACAAGAGATTAATTTTTGGTATTGTAAATGGACGATAACTTGAGATGAAATAAAGAGTATGTCTTTCTTTCTCTTTCTCTTTTGAGTCTTGGAATGCGCGCGCGCTGACGACATTTATTCCTTTGACGGTTCTTTTTATTTTCTTCCGTTTTTCTTGTCTATTTCATCGAATTTAATGGGATTTTTGCAATAAACATTAGTAATTTTCTCTATCGATATTAATAAAAATTAATTAACTAATTATCGATAGTTGCCCTTAAAAACGCGAAAAACGAAAATAAAACAAAGAAATCGCCTAATGAACAAATGCTCGTCTCTCGTGCATTTCGAGGCTCCAAGAGAGGAGAAGAAAGAAACGCGCTTCTTTCGTCTCATCTCAAGTAGTCGGTTATTCACAATAAATGAGTTTTGAATTCCATACTTGAATTCGTTATGCTAGTTTGCAAAGTTTTTTAATAATGAACTTGACTTGCAGCACAATATTTAATGTTGATCATATCTGGACCAAATCAGATTGCAAATTTTTCAAATTTTAGGGTGAATGCGTGGTCGATGTCTGGGGCGGCTATGCGGACAAAGAGTCGGACAGACCCTGGCGAAGAGACACCCTTCAGATTATGTTCAGTACCACCAAGGTATGAGGACAGTTTGTTAGTTTTGAATAACTTTCAGCGACTGATAATGATCAGGGGTGTTCGAAATTCTGCTTCCGGGGTCACGACAAATTTCAATTCCGACTCGGGTTCCAGTTCCGAGTTTTCAAAATTGAATTCCGAACAACCCTGACAGTGACGGTGTCATTTTTGACCTATTATAGCTTTTACCATGAATTTACCATTACCATTTCGTAGTTTTTACCAGATACGTAGGCGTAGTGCATGTCATATAGGGCATAGGGATAGAGTTAGGTAGGGCGATTTTTGCCAAAATAATATACTTCCTACCCTCACCATTTTATATCAACATCACCCTACCTGGCCCTATTCTCTATGCCCTATATTATAACATGCACTACGTTTATGCATCTGGTTAAAACTACAATAGGCCTCATTTTTGAAATTATAGACAATGAGAGAACTTTTAATCTCTTTTTCATATCTTTGCAAACATGCCTTCTTTTGAAATATGTAGTAATTTTGCTCCCGTTTAAAAACAATGAAATGAAATCAGAAGGCCACTTTTGAAATGAATATTTCAGGCGATAGGAGCAGTTTGCATCGCTCTGCTAGTAGACAAAGGCCTGCTGCGATACTCGGACAAAATCGTCGAATTCTGGCCTGAATATGGTCAAAATGGGAAGGAGAACACCACTGTCGAACATGTAAGTGGAATTTTGTGAAAAGATGCTGCAAATATATGCTTAATGATGAAATGAATAGAATCAAGATGCTGTTCAGGGGAAGATTTTGCGTCACTTTTGAAGCGCTTCAAAAGTGTCACAAAAGCGTTTTCGCCGAAAAAGCGCTTCAGAAGTATCGCAAGAGTGACGCAAAATTTCTCCAAGTTGTTATTTTGCAGATTCTGACACACACTGCAGGACTGGCTCTGCTGGACGCGAAGATTCAGTGGGAAGATGCGACAGATCACACCAGAATGGCCAAACTATTAGAAGAACAGGTTGGTTGCATTAAATCATCTATAGACATATTTTGGAAATACTCTTTATAGCTTTATCCTATGCAATGCAATCTTCCGGTCTCTTGTTCGGCTTACCTACTTTTTTTTCTTTTTTTTTATTTTCTTCTACCTCCCTCCCCTAATTTCTCCTAAAAAGTGAGTAGTCCAGACAAGTGGGTGTGCGTAGATTTGGGTAGGCCGAACGAAGGGTCATCTCCCAGAAAAAAAGTTAACCCTCAAATCCTCAGGGTCCTTTGAGAGGCTAAACTTTTGAAAAGGATAGTTTTAGAGAAAATCAATGTTAAAATAAAGGTGGTGGTTAATGTTTAGTCAGCGAACTGGGAGCCAGGCATGAAAGTGGGGTATCACGCATTGACGTATGGCTGGCTGCTCGACCAGTTGGTGAGACGAATCGATCCCAAACACAGGAGCATCGGCACCTTCTTCAGGGAGGAAATTGCACAGCCACACAGTCAGTCATTTACAGATCTAGGGAGGACTTAGGTCAGAGTGGTCGTGCGACTTACCCCCTATATGTAGTAGTTCCTTCACAGTTATGTATCTTCGACTTTGAATTTTCAAAAATTTTCCATTCGTGATGAAACCATAACACTAATTTCGCTTTTGCGATCAGCCCTCCGCATATTTTTGAGTCTGACTCAAATGCTCCCTAGGTTGAGTTATTTTTGAAAGAGCTGAGCTGATGCAATGCTTGCAGATCTGGATCTGCATATCGGTCTGCCTCTGTCTGAGGCCTGGAGAGTCAGCAGAATTCGAAAAGCCTCCATCTTCGATCGATTCGACGAATTCGTTTATGATCCAAGTATGATCTTCATCCTGTGATATTGAGAACTGCATAATGCCGTAGGAAACAACTTTAAAAATATGTATTAATGCATAACAGGTATTCGATTTTCAATCTTAGTTCCCACTGCTAACGAATATTCTCTTCCTTTGCATTTATTTCAAAAATCATAAACCCGCCACCAATAATGACTCTAAAGAAAGTCGAATTCTGCACATTCAATAAGTTAATTCTAGTTTCATTATCAATTTCTGTTCCACAACAACTTTGATAAGAATGAAAATAGTTTCCTATTCTGAGTATTCTTTTTCATGATTTCGGCTAAATTCCAGACAATGTGGATTACCTGTTCGTGCTGAAGCAGTACCTGACCAGAGGCCTCATGATCAAAGTCACGTCAAATCCTCCTTGGCTGCAGACTCTCTTTGTAAGTCTTTCGCATTCAATTCATGAGTTATCTTTAAAAAAAGCCAAAAGAACGAAAATTGATCGTTAAGAAAATGAGTTTTCAGAGAGTGACTCTGAATAATCCCGAAATCTACACGCTCGAGCAGTGCGCAGGACTGGGGATTGGAACTGCGAGAGACATGGCCAGATTCTGTCAATTGCTCATCGATGAAAAAATCGTCAGCGGGGTAATCTTATCATTTTTATGCCATTTCCTATCAGATACTTGAATTTTCTGCCAAATTGTTTTATAGAAAAAATCGACAAGGTTCTAGAAATAGTATGGAAGATCACGAGAAAAAATTACATTTACAAAACTGCTGATTGCGAACTTCGTCGTATTTTTGAGGATACGATAAATTTGGGATTCTTCTTGTCAGTATTTCATGGTTTTTGAACAATTCTATTTTTAAGTTTAGTAACCAGTACTGACATTTTTACATTGCACTTGTAAACAGCTAAACATTGCTTGTATTTCAGTCGACCCTGCAACTGCTGGAACAGCCCCTAGTGTACATGCAAGACTGCATCTCGAATGCGAACACGATTAGAGGTCGAGGAATCTCTTTCGTGGAGGTCGATCTGCCCAAGATACAGAGTCGACTGGTCGGCCATGCGGGCATTGGAGGCCAGAACATTCGATGGGATTCCAAGAACAGAATCACCTATGCATACCTCAGCAATGGACTCAAGGTTGGATGATTCATTATTTAATTAAAGATTTTTTTGGATTATATATTGATTCCGGAAATGACAGGTTAATTTGGGATCTTATCATAGGCCTATATTACTCATTCAACTTAAAAATCGTTGCATTTTGTTACGATAATGAAAATACTTGATTCTCGTTCCAAGTACTTTTTCTATGCATAGCATTACTTGCTTTTTGATATAGCCAGAAAACCTCTTTTCAATTTTTATGAAAGTGGACAAAAACTAAAACTTTGCTAACAATCACAGTCTATGTTCTTTTTGGTTAGGCTTTAGCCCCGCCCATCTGCAACCTTGCTGCGGCGTTGTGCATCTCCTGTCAATTGCGCAGATTTTGGCAATTGAGCGCGGTAATTTCTCGTTTTCATTAATTCATTTTCTCTCCATTTTCGTAGGCATTTCTTTTCTTCGAGCGTAATCACAGGATGCTACGAAGACAGAGTTCATGAGGCCGTGCAATAAGGCAAAATAATTAGAACTAATTTTGAATTAGGTCGGTCTAAAAATTTCGGTATGATTTCCACCAATACTGCTAGAAAGAAATGAAAGGTTTTAACAATGCTTTTTCGTAAGATCACTCTTGCAATAGTCAATCGAATCAGCTGTGATTATAACTAATTATTACTTCTCCTTGACTAAATCGTTCATGATTTTGCAGGGCGGAATGGGCGACCGAGCGAGGCCCTATCTGACACTGACCAATGCCCTGTTCTCATGTCTACCAGGCAACAACAACGATCTCCTCTGACTGTCTAACCTGCTCCTTCAGTTCTCACCTTCCTCTCTCCATACGGGTGCTTCCCTGCTGGCTGGTAACTGACTTCCCCTCGACTGACCCATTCAACAGGTGCCTTCCTCCATTGCCTTATTCCATTTTTGCATTTCTCACTTCAATTATCTCTATTCCCTCTACCCTTCCAATTACGTGTAAATTCGTCCCATTTTGTACATACCCATATTGGGCGATAATAATACGGACACATCGATTGTCAAAACTGATCTTATTAATTTGTTCTGAACGGTGAATAAAACTCTTTATTTCGTGTACCACTTTTCGCTTCCGATGATAAATGAGAAGATCTCGAAGAAAAATAATAAAAGACGCCGGTTCTCACACGATAAACCAGATTGATTTGTAATGTGGAGATTGTGAGATTTATCTTATTCAAATCTTATTATCTCTCTATTTGATCGAGAATCGAGAAGCCGATAACAGTGAAATGCACCTTGTCAATGTAAAGTTTCATTACAACTTCGAATTTCAGACAGACTTTCATTAACAAGCTGACCTTCATCAAATCGCATTCCATAGGTAATTAGCGAAAGTGTCTGTCCTAGCTGTATGTATGCGCGATCTCTCATATGGCATTACATTCGTCTTCCCTTCCTTGTTACCTTGAATTAGTCGGTGGCTGCACAAAGCCTCATATCCGCCTGATTTGGGCGATGAGTGATATTTGGTCTGAGGATGACTAGCTGCGAGAAGAGTGAAGGAAGGGCTGCCTGCTTCCGCTGCCATTCTGCCATTTAACAGAGATGCGAGATAAATGGCTATGGAAATATGGGGCACAGGCTTCGACCTGCGTCAAGGCTTGCAACTTTTCTTTCTTTTCTCTAACGGGTTTCCCCTTCCCTCTATGCATCTTTATTTTAGCCACTGCCCAGAAAGGAAAGCAATGCTTCTCCTTTTTGCATGTCTTTTCTCGCCAGAGAAGGAACTTTAGGTCGGGTGGAGATTTGCGATGAAACCTATATCATTCAAAAGAACAGAATTTTCCGAGTCGAATGGTGTAATTTTTATCCGCTGAGGAGGTACGGTCAAAGATTAGCAAGTTAAAGCAGACAGCTTTTGCATTAAATTCACCGATTTGTATCAAAATAACGATCACTGGAGTTCGCCACTTCTTCGACTCCCTTCATTTCACATGCTATTTCTTCGAGCGATCGTCGATTTTACACGAACTCAAACTATTATATGCGGAAAATTTCGTTATTAACATTCTAATCTTGTATTAAGTCTAACCTAATTTCTGATCATACCTCCTCAGCAGATAAAACTTACATCATTCGATTCAGAAAATTCTGCTCTTTCGAATGATATAGGTTTCATCGCAAATCTCCACCCGACCTAAAGTTCTCTTCCATGCCAGCCTTTTTGTTATTCTGTCTGTGTCTTTCCTTCTATCTGTTTCTGTCTATATCTTCTTTTTCTCTTTACATCATCTCTGTCATCTTTTCATCTCATCAGACAGTCATACAATCAAACACTCCCCTCTCTTCTAATGAATATATTCCGGCAATAATCCTTATCCTTGCATATTCACATTCCATATATACACTTCTGCATTCCTGTAAGATTCCACACTCATTCGTTCTTGTGCCATTTCGTTCGAACGCCGATCATTGCTTATTTTTCACAATTAGTAATTCACTAATTTCTGATGAACTGATGAACAGTGATGTTCATCATTTTGGTGATTATCCAAGGATGATTGATTTCTTGCGTCACTATTGATTTTGCCTGATATCATCAATTCAATTAAAAATTTAGATCTGATTCAATTTTGAGATTTTAATTTTGAATCACATCCAAATATTAGTTCCCCATAATTCCATGCAGATTTTTAAAAATAATTTTCATAATTTTCTTCCTTGAAAGTATGAAGAACAAAAACCATTATTTCGGTAGAACACTCGATTATCTATATTGTATAACAAAATTCAAAAGATCTTCACGGAATTATGGGCAACGTCAATATTCTGATCTTCAAAATGTGATAAATTGCGAAAAATCAAGTCATATCTAAGCTTGAAATGACAGATGTGTATCGCATAAGTTTGAAGTTTCCGTCATATTAGTGCCAACTATATGCTAATTTTACCACTTTCAAATTTATAAATCATCTATTCTGTCTCCTTTTATCTGTATTCGACAGTAGTATTGTCCATTTGTTTACTCGCTAAAATCTTTATATTGCTTCAGTTGTATCATTAGACTTTTATCGTCAAGTTTAAGATTGCTCCTTATCAAGGTTTTTACTTCAGGCATCGAATGGTCAAGGTCATTTACATCGTGATTCCGCTAATAGTATGCGGCATGATCTTGCTGTTTGCTTATCATCAATGGCAAAGCCGAACGTCGTTCGAATTGGAGGCGAGAAGAGACGGTTAGAGACTTTCACACATACAGCTGCTCCATAAGCTTGTTAATTCTATATTGACCCATTGCGCGGTGCGATTAATGCTGTTAAAGTTCGAATTAAAACTGTTTGAGACACAGATGCGTAGAATCGCCTATTTTAAGGGTAGTTGTTTGGTGACCAAGGAACATCGTATTTTCACTTACGCAGGATTCAAGAAAAATAAACGAGGTTTAAAACGCGTCTATGCATAGATTAGATCTTTTATTTATTTATCATTGGAATGTTACATCATGCCTATTTTCTTGTTTTTTTTTCTTTTAATTTCACACTTAAGTTCATTTCGTGCGAGATTCGTCTGATTTATTTGCGATAGTTCGTCGTTTTTATTTTTTATTTTCGCGCGAAATCTTTAGTCGAATAATTTATACTCTGTTTTTTTTTTCTATCTTGGCCGTATATAAGATTACATTAAAAACTATAAATCAGCCACTTGAAATGAAAGGCTTTCTATGTAAAACTAAAAAAAGTCTTCCTGCTATTGTAGCATATATCTATAAAGGGAATGTATTATTAATTTATTTATAAGAAGTGCTTAAATGATCAGAAACAATGCTTGAAATGAATAGCATTTATTTATAAACTATTGTATAGCTAGAAGTAGAAAAAACGGAGACGGAAACAATGGGGATATTTTCATATGGTCATTCGAGGCAAACGCGTGGAAAAAAGAACAAGAATCGGAACAGCACTTATAAATGAGGAATGAGGAAAACTAATTGCGGCCAGGCAAGCATACAGTCATGTTCGCCAAGTGTGTCTCCGAGTCTGAGGATATTTATCTAAGACGGTTTATGCCTCTTCTCGCCTTTTCCTCACCCTTTATTCTCTTCCTATTTCCTGTCCTTTCTTCGTTCTTCTCTTTGCCTCTTGGCCTTTTATGGCGGATTCGATCGCATGTTATTGGATATTGGATATTGGACATATCTCCCTTCTGCTATAGAAGCTAAGCAGCCTTTGTCTCTGCTGTCTGTCTGCATCGCTCTTGCAATCAGCACGATAACACGCACTCTCTCACTGCCTCAGTCAGCAATCAGTCAATTCTTATTCAACTCATAGTCATAGCACCTATCCAATTATCCGTTTCCATTTTCTTCCTGATCTCCTCAAACCGTCATACATCAATAGCAAAATAAGGAATATCAAAGAAGTTCCATGTGCAATGTAAGATTACTTGGAGAAACCCATGTAAAGGGGCAACGCGAATTAGTGAAAGGCAGTGATGATGACATAAAAGGCAAGTTGATTAGCCAATCCTGTCCAAGACAGGGGGGATGAGAACATATTGATTGATCTGTAGAGATTTCGACCAAAATGATAACATTGGCGAAGTACTGATTTTTGCAGGGTTCGTAAAACTACTGTCTCAATTCTGTTTCACGTTATCCTTACAAGACATGACTTTTAATTGGTAGATAGAAATTTATCGAAACTCAGATACGAGTATTGATAGTTAGCGGTATTATCATTTTTAAATGACATTTTGGGCAATTGCGTGTCCAAATTCACGCAAATTTGTCATATTCTCTAAATGAAAATCGGCATTAAGAAAGAAATTGTCGTTGGATTATTAGCAAATTAGCAAAGATTATTAATCAGATTTAGGAGGCGCAAATTAAAATCAATAATTGGCATATTTGCATTTTTTTCTTTAGAAATATGTGAGAATGTGAAAAGAAGATTTATCAGTATCCCATAATCAATTTGTGGAACATACTGAAAGGCCACTACGAAACTAGACTGTCAATATCTAATAATATTATTTATGAACACAGACATAGAGGAAAAGTCCAGTGGTGGTATTCTTTGCTTGATAACTGCGAGTTAAAGGTCGCCGTTAAAATTTTTTAACAGTGACCTTTAACCCTCTTAACGGCGACCTATGGTTTTTTCAAACTAATGATGCAAAGTTAATTGGAGGTGAAATCTTGTAGTTTTTTCACGAAAAGCTGCTGGATGTCATATATTTCTACAGCGGAATGAGAAAAAGTTCAAATAATTACCCAAAACCTAGAATTTGAGGTCTAATGGTGACCTTTTAATCGCTAACGGCGACCTCGTTTTTATAACTCGCAGTTAGTCGCCTAACAGCGAGCTAGTTAACAGTGAGCTCGCCGTTAAGGAAATTCGCTAACTGGGAGTTAGTACGAAATAGTATGGGAAAATGAGAGATTTAACTGCACTTAACTCCCAGTTTAAAAAGTCAAAATTCTACTTTTCATAACTGGGAGTTAAGTCTCTCATTTTCCCATACTATTTCGTACTAACTCCCAGTTAGCGAATTTTCTTAACGGTGAGCTCGCTGTTAACTAATTCCAGTTAGATTCTCTTAACAGTGAGCTCGCCGTTAACTAACTCGCAGTTAGTAGCAAAAATACGACCACTTGCAGTTAAATCTCTCACTTTCCCATACTATTTCGCACTTTGCTAACTCGCAGTTAACATTTTCTAACTCGCAGTTAGCGATTCTCTTAACTCGCAGTTAAGTTTCCCTTAACGGTGAGCTCGCCGTTCGTTAGCTCGCAGTTAGCAGCAAAGAATACCACCACAGATAAACCAATGAAGACTGTCTAATGATTTAATATTTAGCTGATTCTGGTATGGCCAGTCTTGGAGCAGGAAACGAAGAAGCAGGAAACGGAGGAGCGACAAGAAGAGGGGCTCAACCCAAATTGAACCCATGCACAGAAGGCGATAGTTTCGAGAATGGAGTTACTTGCAGAACGAAAGGAGCAACCGACCACACTATATTCGTCCCTCCATTCGTCAACATTAATGACCACTTCAAGGTAATTTATATTTTCGATTAAAGACGATGAAAACCTGTAAGCTATTGTGGACGTCCGATTACTTGATCAAAATGAAAAATAACCCATTTTCTATACGCGCACAAATAAAGAAGTGTGCATACCAAACTTGTTCATTGCTCCACGCGTTGTTTTTCTCTCTTCTTTTCTCTACCATCTCTTCTACAAGTTCCATAAGACAATGCAATGCATTTTCCGTAATGCACACTCGGTTATCTTTGCGCGTGTAAAAATGCGCCATTTGTCATTTGCATCAAGTAAGCGGAATGTGTAGAAAGCTTCGATGATCCATAAACCAGAATATAACTGGATATTATTTGTTATTATGGCAAACAATCGAAAAAGTTAGAAGATTAGAAGTTGTCAAAATTGGCACAATTAGATAGTCTCTAAGTTGTTTACTGCTTGGCCAAATAAGTGGACAGAAAATTGGAAACTTCGTTACAAAATTGTCGTTTTTTTTCTTTTCAATTACTTTTAACCAGTTTTCTAAACAAACGATCTAAAAGAAAGAACACGTATTTCAGTACAACACACAATACAAGCTCGCTACGTGCGTAATTGTCGGAGATTATGCCCCCGTGCTGGCGTCGACTTCCTGCCTGCTGGAGGATCCAGCTTTGCTCGAGCAACTTGATTTCGAGAATTTCACGGCTGGTCATGGCAAAATCCAGAAGTGAGCCATCATCTATCATCGATTTGAAACGCCAAGGAATTTGTTTTTTTATCATTGTTATTATCATTTCAAATTTTCATTCGTAATTTACACAACTTTTAGCTTCTTCCGAATGGCTCTCAGGTTAATGTTTGAACGATGTTATAAGCTAAGAGATAACATCAAGGTTTTTCACGCATACATGAGAAGCCGAAATTATGCATAATTGGCTAATTTATGCAAAACAACGCATTTTATAACATGCCAAACTAATATCAAATTGAGGATAAACATAACTAACTGGAATTAAACATCAATCAGTTGACAAATATTGATATTAACCTATGCATGTGATTGACACATAATGAGCTTTCCGTTAATATCGCAATCAGGATCGTGTGAAATTTCGTATCCGTTTGGTTTAAACCCTAACTTCATATTTTCGAACCATACGGATATTTGTTTGTAAATGAAACAATTTCGTTTTATGCGAAAAATTTAGATATCACGAAATTTCGTTTTTATTAAAATTTTTCCAATTTAATTTCACAATGTTCTGATTGGAGTGGAATTACTGCAAGTTGCTCAGTGATAAGAGAACGAATTCAGGTGCAACGACACTGCTCCGTTTTCCATGCGACGAAAAATTGACTTGGACCAACTGGATGAGGACACAAATCGATTGGCTGTTATTGTCAATCCTATCGATAGATTCATTACCGCTTTCCATAAATTCTGCATGAGGTAAGAAAATTCGGAATCTTAATCGATTTTGAAATGATAATTGATATTTTCAATATGAATAAAGTTTAGCAGAGATCATATTTAATTTTGAATGATTCACTAAATTAGCTTTATGAGAATATTTCAGACAAGAATGCTATGGTTGTGAGAAGAGCAACATGTTGTGTGCTCTGATAGGAATCGAGAAGAGACTGATGATGATGGCTAGGGGAATGAAGATCAAACGAATCAAAATCGACTTCGCTTTTGCTCCACAGTCATGGTTAGGGCTGATTTATTTGATTATTTATTTTTCATAAAATTTATAGGTTCTGCCAATTTGACAGATATTTGCTAAATACAACTATGATCAAACTTGGCATGAATGGAGACGAGGATCAGCAATTGTTTATAGAAGAATTAACCAGCTTGTTAGCAAAGAAAGGAGTAAACGATACTCTCATCAGTATGTTGAAGAATCAGCTTGAAGGTAAAGAGATATGCGTGCTAATATTATAAAATTGGTCTAATTAATGAAAAGTAAGAATAGCGAATTCTTAAGAAATACATATGCGAACAAATGACTAGTGACTAAATGCACATTTCTTTCGAGAATTTTCTACCCTTTCCAACGAAATTGTCATAAGAGCGTGCACATGTATGCATAGGCATTTTCTTATTTTAGTTTGTCAGTCAAAATTCACTATCTTCATAAATTGATAAAATTGTCATTTTTCTTTTCAAATTCAGATATCCATATTGCAAATAGTCGTAATTTACGTAGAGTCCGCGCCCAACTCTTCAAAAATTGGAAACTCAAGGCCAGATTCCTGCGCATTTATGGACACGATTTCTCCATATTTGGATACCAAAATCCATTGAAAAATCAGCGAAGAGTCGAAGCCAAGCCTGAGACTAGTGAAAATGGGGAAAATGCCGAAGATTATGAAACTAAGCCCAGAAGGAAGGCAGGTAGGAAGAATCGAGCAAAGAGCAAACAGAACGAAAATTATGAGGACGAATCTGAGTCGTAGTGTTGGAATTAGATGTAATGTGAAGTCAGTAGTAGTGTTAGTAATTAGGCTAGTCAATAGGGTATTGTATTGTGTATGAAAAGAGCTTTAATATTAACAATATCAAATTATACACTTCGCTCAGATGTGTAGGGTATTGTTTCACGGAGGGTTTTTAATAAGAACTTGAATATCATGTCTAATTTTGTATATTTTGTAAAATTGAATTCATTATAAGTAATAAGGCATATTACTTTGACTTATCAACGATTTTATGAGAAAAATACCCAATAAGAGTAATGTGCTTATATCCTTGCCAATGGTGTAAATGCTTCATAAATTTTGAAATGACATTAACGTACTTATGCAAGCTCCTTATGTCTTCCGAATCTAGACATAGTCATTTATTGTTTGATATTATTTTTTAAAAATACGTATACTTTTGAATTTGTTGATATTTTTGCAAAGTATGCGTATTTTTCAAATACAGTTCGATTCACAATTCACTATTCATGTTGTGATAGTCTTCTTCTTAAATTTGTCAGCACAAAGTTTGTCTTCGATTTATTACGAGTATTTCGTTTTGAATTTCTATTTATCTCGGAGTTTTAAATAGTGTTAATTGATGTATGAAGATGAAAATATTCTTTACTTATAGGGGCCGCAAACTCCTCCCCCGTGCATTTTTTGCTTTGACTCAAAAAGTGGTCATTTGAAACTCCAAAAATGGGAAGCGAGTACCCTTCAAAGTGAATCGGCATAACAGCATAATCAGTCAGATTCGATGAACTATTCTGAGAATTGAGTTTTGGTTTAAAAATTATATCAGAAAGTGCGCGTACACTCGAGATAACTACCGGTGTAGAAGTAAAAACTTTGTACGTATAGCCGATCGATTTTGGTCACTTTTCCGGCTAAAAATTATTTTACATTATTTTTTCTTTGCGAATATTTTAGTCACATCGAGGTTGATCTTTTGAAGTGAAAATGCAAAAAATTACGAATTCTGTAAAACCGCTTGCCGTCCCTATTTATTCATTTAGAACTCCCTGTATAAAAGTTGCATATCGATTGTTTTCGATGGTTATGAAAATAAATGGTCATGTGCTTTTTAAAATGTGAAATTTTAAAATGATTAGAAGAAAATTCGAGAAATGAATAGTCAAGTAGCAAATGCTGCTAGCTTTCCAATGTCTGGAAAGAAAATGGAAGAGAGCAAGAGAATAGAAGAGAAGAGAAGGAGGAAAGAATGCCCTAGGCTAAGAGAATCGATATATTTTCACTTTAGCTTGAAGCTCGAGGACATTCATTCTCAAATTTCCATTCATTATTCTCTGATGATATATCTATATATCTATTTCAATGGGCTGATATGTAATAGTAAATAAATTTAAATGATCACAATGTCTCTGCCGGTAAGTCAAGGATTATATCATTTCAGAGTTACATTAGTTTGCAGGAATTTCAAACCGGAGAAATTATAACGTTTTATATGTTACTGTTCACGATCATTCTAACAGCAACTGTGGTGGTTTATTACAAATGCATCTCACCGAGTGGGTTTATTATGATTTTGATGTCGTAATATCGAAAAGTTCTTGATAAAAATTGTAAATTTAGATTTGGATGATCGAAACTCGAGAAAGACCTTTAACACTGCGAAAAGAATTGCAAAATGCGAAGAAATCATGGGGAAATGCATTAGAAGACGAAATTCGTGAATTATCGATTTGAGGAAGTGTGTTAAAATATTTATTGTTGAAGTTGCTCATTTTCAAGTGTATTATGTAAATAGCCCACAATAAAATAATTCTAACACAGGTAAAATATTTCTTCTATCAATAAAATGATAAAGATGGCGATGATAAAATATACCTTCCTTATTCCAGCTCGATATCAGACACGACCAGTTCGCTTTCATCTGACGGGGGAGGACTGGAGCTCGAGGAAGGAGTTGATGCACTCGAAACTGATACGACGACTCCACTCGCTGCCGAACTGTTACGACGAGGACGACGGGAACTGATTACCACTCCTGAAAAAGAAGCGAAATGTTTTTAGAAAAGATATATAAAATTCTGATATAGCCTTTCAATCCTTGAGAAAAATTATCCAAATTGGAGGGTCAATGGTATTCATAAAAAGAAAAAGAAATTTAATCTTCCAAAGAATTTGATAGTTCCACAAAAAGATTCTGCCAAGTCCTTCTCATCATCCAATTGAAACATATCAAGATGCGAAACCCCTCACTTCGATCCGAATTGAGTGACTCAGTGCTGATGGTGGAGAGATGTTCATCTTCGGGGCTGTCCCTGATCTCGCCCTCTTCGATTTCGTCTTCCTCTGCAGGAGCAGCTCCATTCACTATCACTTCCTCTCCGTTCTCTTGCTGCTGCTCTTGTGCTCCGACAATGATCACGTGATTCTCCTCCTCAGCGACTCCATTCTCCGTCCTCACTGTCTGTTTCTCGATCTCAGAAGTCCCTTCAACCTCTGCCTCAGTCCTGACCTCCTCATCATCCAGCACGACTCTCCTCTGTCCATATTCGCTCTCGCCTCCAAGATCCTGGCCACTCACTTTGCCTTCAGTCTCTTCCGAGGCCAGGCTGGAAGTACGAATTTGATATCTGAAAATTTAAGATTATTCAAATCTTATAACGATCTTTTCTCTGAGATGAGAAAGTTCATAACTGTCTCGTTATCAGAAGAATTTCTTGCACTAAAAACAAATAGTTGGTTCATCGAACAAAATGTAAAATTTAACGGAATGAAATAATGATCGAACCTTTCCGGAGTAGTATGTCTCGATTCTAACTCATCCTCCGAATATGCACTTCCTCCCTCCGAAATGTCGAATTCCTCTTCATCTGCATCTTCGTCTTTTCTGTCAGCGAATAAATCAGCAACTTCGTCAGGAACACTTTCGTCTCCTTCCGTCAACAATTTACCTGAACAAATGAATCATTATAGCAGCTATAAATTGATGTGTTTATGCGAGGTTATCCATTTCGAACGATGTAATCTGTATAAAGTGCAATTTCCTTCAAAATTTTATCTATTTTTAGTGAAAAATACCTTCAATGATGTTGAGTATCTTTCTGCGCGACATAGCCTTCAGCTCCTCGGCCATCAATTGAAGCACGTCTTCGCGATTTCGATTCTCAAATGAATAAATTAAAATTCGTTTAAATTGCATCGAAAAACGCTTTTGTGAGTTATATCATGATCATCAGGGTTGCTGACGGGCCCAATTTTTCGGACCCGGACCCGCAAAAATTTTCCAATTTTTTCATCCTCTGGACCCGGACCCGTTCTCAGAACCGTCATTTTTCATTCTTTGGGACCCGCCCGTTTTCAGACCCGTCATTTTTCACCTTTCGGACCCGGACCCGCTCTCAGAACCGTCATTTTTTACCCCCTGGACCCGGGCCCGCCCGTTCGGACCCGCATGAAATTTGCATTATTTTCAATTTTTTCAAACAAAAGACATAATTTTAAAGGTATTTGCTATTGAAATGCAATCATTTCAGATTATAAAAGATTCCTGAATCTATTTAATATTGAATACTTTATTCCCTCATCATTACTCATTAGAATAATTTAATCGGATCAGATGATTAGAGATCAATGATAATCTTTGAATCAACGAACTTATTGAAAAAGGCATAATTTTTACTTGCAAAGAGTCAGCATCAGGACTGTTGCGGAATCGAATTTAAAAAATTGGAATCTAAAGTTTCGATGCCAAAAATCGCCGGAAGTTCCGGTTTTTCGGAATCGGAATTTTTTCTTAATTTAACTAAATCGAAGAATTATGCTCAAATTCTTTAGCTAATGCCTTATTATAATTCTAACAAAATTTAAAGTCTTATATTCTCAATGGAGAGTGATTATTTTTATTTGAATGCTTTCTTCATTATTTAGCCCGCTGCAGGCGAAGGTGGGAATAGGCCACCTGATAGAACATTTTTTAAAAGAAAAATTCTCTTAATTTGAACATAACTTTATCCTATCACAAGCTACTCCAAGCTTAATTGAATACATAGCCAATCAAAGTTTCAAAATGAGCTAATTTTTCAATTTTTAGCCAATTTGAACCGCGAAAATCATTCTCTAGCACTATTTCTGCTATTTAAAATATCACTCAAAAATACACTAAAATTCCAGTTTTTAACCTAAAGTTTGCCAGAATCGGTATCGGAATCAGAATTGAAATTCTTGCGGGGTCGGAGTCGAAATCAGAAGTTCCGATGCCAAAAATCGTCGGAATTTGCCGAGTAAGAACTTCTGCAACAGCCCTGGTCGGCATCACCAGATTTCCTCATAAAAATCACAAATGTGTTTTTTCACGAATCTTATAATTTTATTCAGAGTTGAATGAGCTTTCAAATAAGCCTATTTCCAACTGGTATCCCAAGACATCAGTAGGATCAAAATCGCGAAAAACTGCAGTCGGTCAGAGTCGCACTTCGGAAATTTAATTTTTGGCGGGAAATTTTCGACCGTAGCAGGTGGCCGTAGTCACATTATTTGTAGTTTTTCATGGACTATCTAACGCAAAAAACCCCATTTGATTTGGTTCAGAAATAAGAAAGTTATGATTTTTTTTCTTGAAGCCGGATCCGTCAAAACTTTAAGCTACCGTAATCCGCTACGGTAATCGATTTTCGAAAAACGGATAGCACCACGAGAATCAGCGTGAAAAACTGTACTATATACGTGAAAATCAGTCAAATCGATGGACTCCTGAGTCCGCACCACTTTGAATAGTCCTGACATTCACTCTTAATCGCATCAAATGAATTAATTTGCGGGTCCATGCGGGTCCTGACCTCGGACCCGCCCGCGTCCAAATTCGAAATTTTTTCCACCCTAGACCCGGACCCGCTTCAAAATCCAAAATTTTTTTCATCCTAGACCCGGACCCGTTCTCAGATTCATAATTTTTCACTTTTCGGACCCGGACCCGATTTAGACCCGCATTTTGCGGGTCGGGCCGACCCGGGCCGGGTCGACCCGGGTCCATCAGCAACCCTGATGATCATGAGGTTTTTTGTTGTTGAAAAATACAATGCTTGTATAATAACATTTTGGAAGACTGTTCAATTCGAAAACGGAATACTTTGAGGAATGTAGGGAGCATTGCATCGACGAGAGTGGCGTCCAGAGAGTCGATTGCATTCTCTGCCAGCAGACGGGGTGAACTGATGAACGAGGAAAGGGGCAGCAGGTCCGATGTTACTGCTTCTATAAAAGGTGATCGTTTTTCGTCTGGTAAAAATACTGAATAAGTTTTAAGAAACATCTATAATTGAGCCAAAATCTTGTCCGTCAGATTTTTAATAAATTTAAACCTCACTTTTGTGACTATCAATTTTCCTCTTTCGGTGGCCTGAAGAACCTGATTTCGAGTGATGTTTCATGCCCATTTTCTAAAGATGGAAAAGAAATTTTTCAGAGAGGAGAATGTATAGATATTGGAATACCGAAAATACGATAGTAATTAGTCTATAAATTTCAGCATTGTTTAGGTCCTTTCGTTTATCGTTCACATACTAACACATTACACAGAAGGAAAAGACAAAATATCATTCTTGGTCAAAAGGAAAAAGAATAATTTACCCGTCATAAAACTGAGATGCTTTGAGAATGAATATTATTTGACAGTGGAATTGTGAAAGAAACAAGCTGATTTGAGCAAATATTGAACGAAAGTGGTAGTACATCTATCGCAAAAATAAAATCCATATAACATCATGAAGAGGAAAACATTTGACAAACTTCTCTTCGTGTTAGGATGTTTCCAGTGTTTCAAACTAGACAAATGGCATCAAAGTGCAAATGAGCAATGACTAAGATCGAAAATAAAATGAAATGATAGCTAATCATAAGAAATGGAAATCTCTCCAGGCCAGTCAGTCAAGTCAGACAGTGCCGCATCGCTGAATCTTCAGTCCGACCTGCCGAAAATCGCAGCCCATTGCTTCGAATTCCTCCATCTTCTCGTCCAGCTTGTCGCGCAGCAGGCTCTGAAATAAAATGATATGTACAAGCGCATTTTTGAACATTTCTACTTAATTTTTAGAAAGAAAATCTCGGAAAAAGAATAGTGTTCAACCCAAGGTTTTACGCAGTTCGAATATAGTTTGAACCGAGCTGAAAATTACTATTGAAAATCTTGAATCTAGCTGAACCGAATCGACTAAATTTTTTTTAAATTAGAAAGGCAATTAGTAAAAATAGTACCGTAAACAGTCTATAAAATTATCATCATATGAATTTTCTGAGCTGAAAAGGTTGATATCCAGCATTCTATTACTAAATCCCTACTCTATACCTTATGGGTAAGCCACTACTTTTTAATTGGCTCAAAATATGCATATTCGTTAATGTTTGTGGTACTACCTTATTAGTTGCCATTAGAAACGAACTGAGCCGCGCAAAGCCCTGATTTAATCACTTTTCCATTGATAGGAAGCAGAATAAACCAAATGTTAGCTCTTTTATTTTCAAGAAACGATAAAATTATAAAAGAAAATCACCTTAGCACTTCTGATGATCTGCATAGCCTGTGCCTTGCGCATGGGTCCGATCTTCTGTATGATTTCCATGTAACTAGCAGCAGCCACCTGCGCAACTGTCTTGTATCCTGCATCGTACAGCTGGACTGCTCTCGCTCGTCGAACGCCTGCAGTTGTCTTCCTATTTCTTATTCTTCTATTGTTTTCTTCGCTACCTTCAATTTCAATGAGAGGAATGAGCTCTTGTCTGGCCACGTCTCCCAGTCGCTGAACCAGCTCAGGCAGAAGTAATTTTAACGGCCACATTTCAGGTAGTTTCTGAAACGCTCGTAAAATAGAGAAAAAATAAAGGAAGATTTACCTCAGAGAATCTAGCGAGGGCTCCAGCCTGGACAACAGAATTCTGCAAGAGCAGCTGCAGCCAACCCCTTTCCACATTGAATTTTCTGGCCACATCGAAGTGAGACTCCTGATTCCAGATGCAACGAAGTATGAAGGCGATATACAGACGCATTTCCTCTTCCCCCGTTTGCTGAAATATACGTTGAAAATACGGCAAATAGATGTTCCATAGAAAATTGGTAAAATGTTGTCTTATGTAAACGAATTAAAGGTCTTAGAATATTTGGTTACTTATTATAAAGATAGGCTCAATAAAAGCTCTAACCAGTCTCTTCCTGTACATGATTCTCTGAATTATTCTGCCCTCCTGCAGCCCCAATCGAGTCAGCAGATCCTTCTCATCCTGAGCAATGTTGATGTACTGAACACAAAACATAGAAAAATTGAATCAAAATGAAATCTCGCCATCTGATAGTACAAATCCCAGTCGACTTCGCAGGCAATGTCGTAGGGGGAGATGATGTAGAGCAGGTGAAAGTGGGATGAAAATACGAGACCCTGAAATTATAGTAACTGTTAAAAATCGAAGATGGGATTTCATAGTAACTTTTTAGAAATAGCTAAAAAAAGTGAGTACCTTGCAAAGCGTCAATTTGAGACACTGATGTAGAGGACTGGAGAAGACCGGATCGATGCCAGAAGAGAAGGAGGCCATTCCCAAAGGGGCGATGGCGAATGTGTCCTGGAAATTAAGATAATAATAATAATTCTCTTATACAAAAATCAATGTGACCTACATCATTGAGGTGGAGCAGCTTCATCTCGACGAGTTTGTCCGTGGCCTCCCTTAGCAACTGAGGCACTTCACTCGGCTTCTGGACGAAAAGCAGAGAATGACTGAGGACTCGTAGCATTTCATCGAACGTTCGAGCGATATTGAGGGCGATCAGATCGAGGACGAGTTTCTTGAAGGTAGGACTGTCCAACTGACTGATGCAGCTGGGCAGGGGCTCTTGCAGAAGTTGGCGGAACTGAAATGGAATGATTCAGTTGTTTTTAGTGAAAAACAATCCATCTGAGCCACCTCTTTTTCATCCTTGCCAGGCTTGAGAATGATGTAGCTCTCGCCAGCCTTGTCGAATCCAGCCCTGCCCGCTCGACCCACCATCTGCATGTATTGCGCCTTGCCAAGTCGATCAATTCCCACCATTGGGCTCTGAAAAGAAGAAGAAGATCACTTTTCGATTTTCAATCAATTGCACGAAGAAGAAACATTCAGAATAGCTTCCAAAATGGTTTCGATGAGGCTTGTCAAATTCAAGCGAATCTAATACCTTGATGATGACCATTTTTGCAGGCAGATTGACTCCAGCTGCGAGAGTAGATGTCGCACAAATCACGCAAATTGTTCCGTCCTAAAACAACCTCATTTCTATCTAATTCGACAATTTGCAGAGTTCATAGTGGGATACAATTTTTACAAAATTTCTTTTTAACTTTTTCCACATATTTATTTATAAGCCGTGAATTCTATAACTTTTCTTTCATTCTATCAATCTTATCCTCTCACTATAAATCCAGTCTCGATCTGTTTCCTCTCGTCGTGAGTCAGTCCCGAGTGATGGAAGGCGATTCCACTCTTTATGCAGGTCGCCAATATGTTGTCGATCTGGAATTTGCTCATTTCATTGAAAATCAACCGAAAATATTTACATTTTCATTGTCCTCCTCTCGGATGTTGTTGATGATTTTCTGCTTCTCTTGGACTCGATACTGGGTAAATGATCTGGAAAACCAAGTAGAATAGAAAATCAGCAGGAAAAATCCAACTTCGGAACGACTCGACTCAGCATCAGAGCCAAGTTCTCGCAGTTCTTTTTGTTCGGACAGAAAACGATGGCTGAGTTTTTAGGCACCACAGCTTGCAGCAATTGACAGACACCGTCCACATCGCACGCAATTCGCTGAAATATTACCTTTCATTGAAATAAAAAATATATATTTCAGTTATCAGTTTGTAATGAAAATATTTTTTTAAAAACCAGATAGTTTAGAAAAATTAAAAGGAAAACCTACATTAGGAGGCAGATCTCGGTATGGAATCGTCTTTCCCCCAGGAACGATTTTGTGAATAGTCTGTCCGACTTTGATGTATTCATCCAAGGGAACCTGAAAGAAGAAGATATTATAAGATGGGAAAATCTCAAAAATAACCGGTCGGAACGAGGTTGAGTAGAGAAGGGCACCGAAGGCTCGCTGCAATTCGTCCAGATTCGACATTGTCGCTGAGATGCCGATCACTTGGCCTGGAAAGAAGAATTTATAATAAATTACTTCAAATCTTCAAGGTTTGGTTTCTTCTAGCAAAACTCATTTCTTTCATCTCCATTATTAGTAAGACTTTATCAAATACAGCGAGAAAACGGAGAGATTGTTTGCAAAATACCGTAGCTTTCGAGAATATTGAGAAGGGAAAAGAGAAGGAGCAAATCGTTGAAATGAAACTACGAAATAACAGACCTCTTGTTTTGTATCTGTACTTAATGAGGATGTGCTCGATGGTGGCTCCTCGAGACCTGTCTCCAATCATGTGCATCTGAAAAAAATTTGAAAGTTTTAAGGCCAAAATTTAAAAAATCTCACTTCATCGACAACGAGCAGTCCGATTTGTTGTAGCTGATTTTGTTCGAGTAGTGAGTTGATCAGCATGTTTCCCTAAACAACAAAAACAATCTATAAAAACTAAAAATGAATGAACCTTTTCAATAGTGGCCACATAGACAGAACCAGAGCTGCGTCTTTTGATAGGCGGAAGTCGCCCTGAATAGTAAACAATGATATGAAAAAGATAAAATAAGACTCACCTTTGCTAGCAGCATATTCCTCGATGACAATGCCGAATTCGTCCTCGAAAAACGACAGAGAACTGATTTTCTCCTTGACGATCGCCACGTAGGGCAACAGGAGGATGGCATTTCTGCGATTGTACAGACATTCCCGCAGCATCAGAATCTAAATAGCTCATTTAGAGTAAATAGAAGGAGTTGTAAATGTAAAATAAAAGGAAAAAAGCATAGCTGATTCTATGAAGTGATCAATAAATTTAAGTTTAGGATGAATTCTTGGTTCAAGTCTCAGAAAATGATAAGAATTCTGATCGTTTATCTAATTCACTCGATCATCAACCAACCTCAGCAACAGCAGTTTTTCCAGCTCCAGTAGGCAGAGAAATGATGAAATTCTCTCCGTTGAGAATTCGCGAATCGTCCAGACACTCCCTTTGCCATTCTACAATATTATCTTCAAATAGGAAGTTGTAAGCGAATAGTTACCGTAAAGTTGTGGAATCCGCCTGTTGGCGAGATATTTGTCGAAGTAGGACTTAGGCAGGCCGCACACAATAGGCTCAGAAATAATTTGCACTGGACTGGGCTGAAAGATTATCCTGGATTATTTTGTCATAAACATTTACCGCTCAGCATTTGAAATGAATTTTGTGCAGTTTCAGAAAGCCGTTTTGTACAGAAAAAATAAGATATTCTCAAATGAGCTGTTGTATCTAGAAAAATTACCCTATTGAAATCACACTGTGCACGAAATACTTTCCATTACCTGCAAGATAGCTGTTTGCAAAACGAGGAGAGAAGGGTTACCCGCGAGCCTTTAGTTATGTGCCTCTGCGTCTCTGCACTCTCTTCCCTGTTATTTTCCTCCAGTGCCGGTGCGTCGCATTCGCAGATACGCGTTCCCCCTTTTCAATGCAAGCATTCACCCCGTAGATAATGGAATGTATCCTTCGATAAAATAGATGAATTACCGTAATCCGAACGAATCCCGGATCGCTGTCGAAATCATCAAAGAATGCGGAATCAGTCGTAGGAGCTGTGGAGACTCGCTGAGTGGACACAGAAAGATTGGAGTCACTGCCCAGAGAGTTCGACAGACAGAGAGAATCCTCCTGCTGCTGCTTGACTGATTCGGTAGGAAGACGTTTCCGGGCTGAAGAGGAGATAATTGGAGAGTTTAAGAAAATAATCACTTTTTAAAATTTCTCGCTTTTCATTATCTATTCGCTATCAAAGTTGACCATGGTAGATCTTTGAAAACTGAAGATGGCTGAATTAAAAAAAAAAAACGGAGAAATCATAAAAATAGATTACCTTTGTTCGAGATGTTCTCCAGTCCCTGACTGTCGGGTTCAGGCAAATTCGTCCAGAACACTTTGCTTTTCGCCGAGACGATCTGCGAGCTTTTCGTGATCAGTTGAGATGGAGTCTTCTTTTCCAATGATTTTCCTTTGATTGAGGCTGAAAATAATGAAATTTCACTCACCATTCGAGTTTTATCTTTACCTCTTCGAGAAGCAGCCGCAGTACGAGGACTAGGAGTCGTATAGGCTGGTTTCTTGCCGCTGTCGCTCTGAAATTGATAAAATTTGGTTTTTCTCCTTCTCTTAATTAAAATCTATACCTTGATGGACAATCTTTTAGATCTCCGTGGTGTTTCCGACTCTTCCTTGACCGGTTTGTGCCGACCCATTCTCCCTGTAATTCTGTGAAATTATTCTCGAAAATAATTTTAAAAATCACGAAATATCGCACCGGAAAATAGAACCGGGGAGAAACGAAACAAAATAAAAAGGCAATAAATAGAAATTTATTTCGTGGAATTAGTCTATAAATTACCCAAAATACTTATGTACAGAAAAGATGAATTATTTCTCGCTGACTTCAGGGTTCATCTGTTCCATAATTTGATCGAGTTTCTCTTCCAGAATAGGTACGATTTCCTTGTCGATGAACAGGTGCGTTTCGTCTAGCTCCTGAAAAATACCGACTTTTCACATTAATTTCCAGAACGAATCTAACATCAACCTGTCAAAATACAAAGCAGTTTTTGAGAAAGTAAGACTTCTAAACAATCTTCGTTTGGACTTCAGTGAATTTTTAGCGAATCTTGAAAATAAATTTTAAAAAGTAACCTTGTAGATGAATTTAGATCCGAGAGTGAGCGACTCGTCGAGATGAATGAGCAGCTGCCTCATCGCGGGGTCGCATGTCACAAGTATTCCCTTCTTCACGTTCACCATTTTCGACGCTGGTCAGCTGAAATGAAAAGAATTATGCAAAAAATACGGAAGAATTGAAAGGATTCAGCTTTCAATCAATAAAGATTTTTCTTGAAACATAAAAAAGTTCACCGCCGGATGACGGAGTTAGTGCCCAATGTCAGACTGCCACACAAATTTGTTTGCTGACTGGCTGATTTGTCGAATTGAAGTTCGGTCTGGAATTTTTTTTTTTTTTCAAAATTGATAAAATTAGACTCAAAAGAATTTTTTCGAACATTCAAACGAATTCATGAGCGTCTTCCTTCATTTTCTTTCGCGTCAACCGTAAACGTCGAATGGGACAGTATTGATTGAAGTGAACAGAAAATTTCAAAAAGGTTTTGCTCATGAATTTTCCTTGAAAGAATAATATTTCTCGAAAATCGAAAATATTTAGATCTGTGAATTAACGCATTTTTAGAAAGCATAATAAACATTTCAACAAAATTCATTCGACAATAAATTAAATAAGAAAAAATAAATCGGCAAATAAAATAATTGAAGACATTAAAATCGATACTAAATAAATTGAATAAGATAAGATCGCCAGAGAAGAAAAACAAGTAGTCGCCAGATAAAAGAATCGGCAATAGCACCAGATGATCAATTTGACATTATTAAACGAAGAGGTCAAAATAGCTGGAAAGAACGTCACGAAAAATAATAACAAACGATTGATAAGTGACATATTACCAAAAGAGGAATACATGAAATCATTCAACAAACAAAGAATAAAACAAACCAAAATAAAGTAAAGGCGTTGCTCATTTGAATTTGAACCAAAACGGTTGAAGTATTGTCATCGAGTCTATGTGTATCATTCTCATTTTCTATAAAAAAAAAGCCTAATCTTCCTTGAATCCTTTGTCCTTGTACCTAATAGTTGGTCTGGAAGTTGTCCTTGTTGTTTCTACGAAAGAACTTTCTGGGCTGCTCCTGTCCGTTCACCTTGCGGTACTCGTACCGATTCGCGTACTCACGTAGCCAGTACGGCACTTCCTGAAGATAAATAAAAAGGTTGTGTTCTCGTTAGAGTTGAAGATAAACTATTTTTACCAGTGGGGCAATGATATTCGGGGTTTTTGAACCTTGTGAAATTTAAAACCGAAAGAGTGTTCTATAAAATTGCTCGAAATCGTAATTTCTGCACCAAAACTCATATTTCGAGGATTAAACTTTCGCATGGCTGCTTAGATTCCGAAAGTTCACAATTGGTCATTGAAGGCTTCAATGCCGTTTTTCTAATGTGGATTCTGTTACACTGATTTTTTAAACTTTTTGTTTGAACCCAAGAAAAAATTTGTTGGGCAATTTGAAAAAATAATGGCAATAATTGCATCGTTGTATACGAAATAGTATGGGGAAAGAATCTTCTCCCTAACATCTTATAATATTTCTCATGCAACGATGCCACGATGCAACTAGGCAACTAGTTTTCCAAATTTCCAACTTGTTGCTACCTGTTCAGACTTCTCAAGGATGGAGATGAGAGAAGTGAAGTGCATTCGGTCGCTCCAGCTCACGAACGAAATCGCCTCGCCCGTTCGACCCGCTCTGCCAGTTCTGCAATCGTTCAGTTCAGTCATCATCACTATTTTTCTTACATGTCATTGCTTACCTTCCGACTCTGTGCACATATTCCTCGATGTCTCCCGGGAAGTCGTAGTTGATCACATGGCTGAAATTACGAATTTTATCTTTTATTTATTACGTTTTCATCAAATAGGTCTGAAAGTGGAAGCTAATACAATTTTAACTGTACTTCTTTCGAAGGCAAATGCCATTTCATTTTAAACTCAGGTTGAAGTTCTATAAGTTGAAGTCGGAGGAAAAATTTCAACCAATTCTGGTATTTTTTAGCAAAAAGATTGGATTTTTCTGCACTTACGTTATGTCTGGAACATCGATTCCGCGACTGGCTAGGTCAGTGGCGATCAGAATTCTGATAGTGCCATCCCTGAGCTGCGCAAGCGAATTCTCCCTGTCGGACTGAGATCTGCCGCCGTGCAGGCCCTGCGCGTCGATGCCTTTCAGAACCAGATCGGAAGACAGATGATCCGCCCTCAAATTGGAATTATGAATGCCGAAGAATGACAAGTTTTCATGGACAATGCCCAATTTGAATCTTCGAAGTATCTTCTTCCTTTGAAGAATTGCCAAAATAACTGCTTTTATGTTCGACTTACAAGACTTTGCTCTTGACGAAGATGATGACTTTGAAATTGTCCTGGAACATGTTGGAGAGGCAGTCGACGATCTCCATGGTCCTGTTAAATCTGTTCTCGGGCCTCACCTCCTCGATCGTCTGTCGCACCTTCGCACAGGCCGTCAGGTCCAGGCTGCCGATCACACACATCACTGCTTCCTTCGTGTAGCTGCGGGCCAGCGTGCGGACTGCTTCGGGCCAAGTGGCACTGAAAGAATTGAATAAATTCCGAAGGAAATGTTTATTAATTTGCTAGGAATTAAAACAAAATCAATTATGTTTTTACCTGGTGAGAGCAACGATGCGATCAGGACGAATCTCGAAAAGAATGCGTCGAATGGAGGGCTCGAACCCCATATCGAGCATGCGGTCGGCCTCGTCCAGCACCACGTAGGTCACTCTGTTCAGATCGATCACTCCCACATTCGCCAAGTCTGCCAGTCTGCCGGGGGTCGCAATCACTGCAAAAATGGGGCGTAGAAAAATTAGTCTATTCAAGAGTTGAGAAGGTTGTAAATTTTAGATTTTCAAAGACAAGAAGAAAATAAGTTTCTCAAGCACTTCATATAACCACAAAAAACAACGGCTTTGCGCAGATAAAGAATGTTCTTTATCGTATTGCAAAACATTATATGTTTTCTTCAAAATTTGATTGCATCAGAAATGAACCGACCAATCTCGACTCCAGCCCTGCAGACAGCTATCTGATCCTCCCTGGCAGCGCCTCCATAGAGACAGACGCTTCTGTAGTTGTTGTAGGAGTATTTCTGCACTTCCGACTCGATCTGTTGCGCCAATTCACGAGTCGGACTCAGCACCAGCACCGAGGGACACGGCTTCTTCTCCCCGGGTCTGTATTGCCTAAAAATTCTGATTTTACAGATTCTGATCATTGATAATTCATCTTTGGGTTCTTGTACTCTTTCCTTTAAATATGTTGGCTGCGAGTACTTTTGTCCCAAACACTTTCAGACAAAAAACCCGCAGCCAAAATCGTTAATTTCAGTCAGCCCATTTGTCGAACTCCAGACAAGACACTAATGAACAACTTACGCATATTGAGCATCGATGTGAAGGAAGGCAGGTAGAAGGAAGGCGAGGGTCTTGCCAGAGCCAGTCTGAGAGATGCCGATGGTGTCCTGGCCGTTCATGAGCAGCGGCCACATCTGAGCCTGGATGGGCGAAGGAAGTGTGAAGCCGTTCTTCTTAATTTCTCTCATAATCGAGGCTGGAAATGGTTGAATTCGCCGAGTTGTGAAGAGGAGTAGACATACGATAATCACAGAAAGCAGCCTCGAACGAAGTGAACGGATCAGGAATGGCCACCTCGGTGTGTTCGATGCAGGGGTACACCCGAAAAGAAAATATTTATAGAAAAGTTAGGGCGAAATCTGATAGTGTCCTTTTAACTTGTTGTTTTTTATCGTCAGCTTCAGCTTTCGGGGTTGGCAAATTGTTCCTTTGTTATTGTTTTTTTTTTTTTAATTTTTTATTTTAGCATTGTTTTTCTTTCTAAGTCTTCTATAAATTTCGAGGAAAAGGCATCGAAAAAGGAAAAAATCCTCAGAACGGAGAAGAAAACGTTTTCAAAATTCAACATTTCTTACTATTAGGTTTTCACTAAAAGCTGACCTTCTGTAGTCTACACCCACTTTTTTACGAGAGTAAGGGATGAGATCGAGGAAAATAAAAAGTGGATGTGAAGTAAAGGAGGCTCTCCCAACTGACCTTCATTTCATCCATGATCTCCCTGAGCATCCTGATTTCCTCTTTAGGCCTGTCGAAGTGGACCCTGCCGACCTGTCTGACGATGGGCTTCAAACCCGCAAATCTGTCGTCCAGTTTGGCCGATTCGATCGCCTTCGCCACTGTCGGGAAGCTGATCTTCTCTTCTGCAGGCAGTTCTGCAACGAACTATCCTTTGTGATTTTATCAGTTGCAGGGATATTCCAGGTTTAGATATTTTTGAACCCGAGAACGCGGCCATTTTTCTCAAACCGAGCTTGGATAAAACTTGCAAAAAAACAAATCGCGGTTTCGATTTTAGTACTATGTGATTCGGTTCAAGTTAGGGACAATTTGAGAGGTGTGTAGGGAAAAATTTTAAAAAGTAGGTTTGTATCACAGGTGGGTGTGAAATACAAGAGACTATTTGTTCTGTTTTTATCAGCACTAATCGTTTCAAACTACGTGTACTTTAAAAAATGTTGCTAAACCTATTCACCTCCACTCAGAAGAGTTCCCTGTCCATGGAAATTGCTGTATTTGCTGGCAATCCGGCTGGGGGCGTTTCCCCTAGGCATCAACATTTTGAGCACTAAAAGAATAACAGATTAGGCCTGTAATGTAGGTGAGTAATTCTTCCTCAACATTGTGATTGAAATTCAAGAATTACTCGAAAGTACGTGCTGTTCACTAACAGTTCACACGAAACTTTTGACCTCTTCGGGAGAAATTCTTGAAGTATGCTAAATTTTCGAATGAACAGAAAAAGAATCAGGGATGTGCGGGATATTCCGTTTCGAAAAACCGAAATTTCGGTCATTTCTGGGACCACATTCCGTTTCGTTCCAAAAATTTGGACTTCCTATTCCGAAGATCTCAAAATGCCATTCTGTACATCCCAGGAAAGAACTGCGCGAACTTTCCGATGAATTTCAAGAAATGATGATTCAGAATAAAGATAATGAAAAATCGAAAAAAAATAAGAAAATTCGAGGAAATTTGAAGAGCTTGAGAAGTTGGAAATTTCTTCGATAATGATAAGGTGCAAAAACACTTGCACGTTTTGAAAGTGAATAGAAAGGATCAAGGCGCAAGGCGCAGAGAAAAAGATCGTGACTCTCGATTCTGCACGCTATTTTCGTTTCGATAAACGATTTCACGTGGATTCACATGAAGAATAAAAGGAAATACAGAAGAGCAACCTTCTCCGAAGTCCCTCCGACGGATCCTCTAAGAAAGTAGAAAAATATGAAAATTTGAGATATTTCAGCCGCTCAAAACAGCTTCTGAAGCTTCAGCTTCTTGGCAGATAGAAACAAATTATTTTTATTTAGCTGCAAATTTCAAGTGACTAACGGGGAAAATATGAAAGACAATACATAATACCCATATCATAACAACAACGAAGCAATAGATTTAATAAGTTAGCCAGGGAAAAAGCAAGTATGAAAATGACTAAAAAGGCAAAAAGCAAAAAAATGGCTGTGAAGTGAAGCGAGTTGATGATAGAATGGAAGACTTGGATGGAGACTAATTGACGGAGACTTTGCCATTGGCAGGGATAGCAGCAATCACGGTGTCGGCCTTTGCAGTGCCTGTGCCCGTGTCTGTTTTCCCCTCGGCAGCAACATTCGGACCATTTGGAGCTCCTTGTCCAGCAATCACGTTCTGCCCGAGAATGCTCGTGTTTACGCTCGGCATCGTCGTCGGCAGCCGAGGCCTGTCTTCCAGCTCCTTGTATTCCAGCTTCAGTTCTTTCGGAATCTGAAAATAGCTAGTTTGATAGACACTTTGGAGCTTAATGATAAGAACGAATTGGAAATCATAATGTGTGCAATTCTTGCAGAATCGATCATTCTTCATCATTTTTGATTTACACGATTTGAATAAATCCAGCAAGGTCTGTCATGTTGCTCGAAATGTCTTCTTTTATGAAGAGTGATGATGAAGAATTAATAAGCAGTCTACACCAACATTGTCTATCTTCACGAAGGCTGACCTTTCTCCACTGGACGGGGTCGAAGACGTTGTAGTTGCCTCTCTCGAATGTGCCCGTCTGCTCCTTGAGCTGTCCGAACGGGGAACGAATCAGCCACACACCCTCTCCCTTGTGATATCGCCAATCGCGCTGGAATCTGCAAACAAGAAATAGGATAAATGAGATCAGAGTAGATTTATTTAAAAAGAAAAAAAACACAAACGTCCACTTAGGAATTACTCTGGAAATTATTGGAGTCTTTGAAAATTTCCGTTATGTGATGCCATTCGATCTAGAAATGTCGCTTGCTCCCGCGACAACAGGAGTGCCATTTCCAAAGAGCCAATTGTATCATTCGACTTTCTATCAATACCCCTAAGCAATATATGAGATGATGAAAACTCTGTTGATCTTCTGCACTTTTACAAGTTCACAATTGATAGAGAAAGTGCAAAGGATGAAGTTGAAACTTTAAAGAAAAAACATACAGTTCGCATGCGGCAGCGAGTTGGTAGACCTCCCCAGTGCAGTTGTAGAAGAGAAAGAAAAGCACATCTTCGGACAGCTTGTTCAGTTTAACAGGAGGCAGTTTGTCGCGGATGTGCGTGTTTGTCAGGTATTCCTCGGGCGTCTGCAATTTACCACCATTTCTATTCAAATCAATTTAAGTGTTCGAAAGGTTTTGCAAATTTCATGCAATCTAAAAGAAAGACATTTCGGAAATCAAAAATTTCACTTTCAAGACACTTCTGAATCAATTCACTTACCACGACATCCATTTCATGCGCACGGACGCCGTGCTCTGCCCACGGGCCACCGAATGACGTGTGCAGAGTGCGTCTGAAACAATTCTATTTAGAAAAATAGTAGAAATGAGAATGAATATTGTAAACTTCAATTTCTGCGCTTCTTTCTGGGGTTTTCTTACACATTTTCAAGAAGAATGAAATTTACTTCCAAGAATAAGCATACTCGGTGATATTGAGGTTGAGTCCGAGAGTGGTGAGGTCATAGCCGAGTGCCAGGGAAACAATGGGCGGGCTGTCGGCAGAGCGGAGGTAGGCAAGCAGGCCGGCCATTCCGTACTGGTCGCACAACATCGGAGAGGGGATGTTATGCACATCGCCTGCAAATCTAGTGGACTATTATCATTTTTAGAAAAGTTTTTGATCTTATTCTGCAGGGTCGCCGTGATCAGATCCTACATTTTTTTCTCAAAAAGATAATAATAAAGTTTAACATGATCTCCAGACTTAATGGAAGAAGTCCGCTAATTCTTCCTTTCATCTATGAATACAAAAACTGACCGTCATTCTGGATGTGGATGCCTTTGGCAGAGTCGACTGGACGCGATCCTTGCTCGTTAGAAACCGATGCGAATGTCTCTCCAGCTGCTGTCAACTGCAAGAAGAAACTGATTGTCAAATAAGCAAAAATGAGTGCTTGAAAGAAATTTCACGTCTCTAATCAAACTGATACATAGTCCAAGACGAGGGATTCTTAGCTTCAAGAACAGGTATTGTGATTTAGCAGTTTTTTTTTTAATATTAATACTGGTACTTCTCATTAACGTCGGTATCAACATTGATAGCAGCGTCACCTTATCGGAAACCCGTTCAAGAATTAAAGTTCATGCGAAAAACTGCAACTTCCATCAATTCATGGCTGAATTTGTAACTTTCAAAGATTTGAAGTTGGCACCAGATTCATGAAGCATTGATTTTGCTCAGGAAACTTCAAAGCGGATTGCAATGGAGAAAAATTTTCCGAACTTACCAGATTAGCAGGTGCCTGACTGACGAGCTTGCTCTGGAGTTTGGCCGTCCTCTCATTCTCATTCTCCTTCTCTGCATCCTCTTCCGTCTTCCACTTCTTCACTTCTTCTATCTTCTTCCTTTTTCCATCTTCGTCCGTCTTCTTTCCTTCAACCACTGCCATTTGAAGAATCGGAAATAGCAAAATTGTTTAATTTCAAAAGCATGCAATTCACAAAGCAATTAGATAGGCTGAAACGTCGAGTCTATGAATGACAGTCTGAAGATGCGTCAAGAAGTCGGTGAGATTCGAGACATAAGCAAACAGAATAAGGAAATTTTTAGGCCAAAAACACGAATCTTCTGAATTGCGAAATATCAAATAAATGATAGGCGCAATTCCGAATTACTCGCATCAGAACTACAAGGTGCAGAGCACTGAAGGAAGTCACGAACATCAGAAACCTCGCAGCGCGACGTCAAAACAAGGTGAAATGAAAATCGAGAACAGTGAAAAAAAAGCCGAAAAATGAAAAGAAAACAAGTGGCACATGCGTACTTTTCGCATCATTTCTGACATTGACCGAATTTGACAACTGGTGTTAATTTCCGTAGAATTTCGCGAATTTTTTCTAGTTTTTTTTTCGAAAAATTTTGTTGTTCTACGGCCTTACAAGCCTTATCCATTGAAAATAGTGAGGGACAACGAGAGACAGACAGTTCGCCTTTCCCGCGTACAGTTAAGGTTACATGCAGACATTCCCAAGGATAAAGCTTGGTGGTAAGGGCGCGCATTTTGTTTTGTTCTATTGCCCTATTCTGATCGCGAATCCAGTCGAAACAATCACTGATCAACAGCTTTATGGCCGATCCCCTTGGAGCGCATATAGTCAGGACAGGTTGCTCTTCGCTTCACGACATTCTGCATTCGGAGCTAACTTTCCCTAACTCCGTGCGTGCTCCGCCGTGTTTGGGCTGTGATTATATGACTCATGCATCGTCACATGCACTCGGGAGCGCAATGAAATTGCGAGGAGTGTTGTCGAATAAAAATGGTATGTGAGCAGATTTGTAACGACTAATTTAATTGTATTTTTCTTTAGTTTTTTCATCTCGTCATTTTCTTCTATCGTTGCAAAGTCTAATTACTGAATTTGATGCGATTAACATGTACTCTTGCTCGATCCTCGCTCGTGTCCGTCGGAATCTGCAATTGACGATACTTTTATTTTTTCCTGTTGAATTAATCATTTTTAAAGTAATTTTATAGATTTTTTCCTCAAAGTAAAAATTATATTTCATCGCACTGCAATTTTCAATCGTTCAATCATCGACATCTTTTTCGCTCATCAACTTTCATATGATTTTTACATCATAGATTTTATTTATAGCTCATTCATGGTGTTTACAAGTAGGGCTGATCATTGTGCAGGAAGAGAGAAAGCTAAAGGAAGGGAAGAAGCAGAAGTGCGGGATACTTGGGCATTGTAATAAGAGGAGCAGAAGGAAGAGATAAGGAGGATTGAGGATAGACGGACAGCACACGTCCAGTTAAATCTAATCACTGCTCCGATCGATATTCCTACATTCTGCTCAAAATGCTAAGAAATCGATGACTGGCGACTGATTCTGTTTGATCTGTGATTATGAGCACTTATCCTGCTTATGAGCCTCCGATTTGGGCCTCTCAGGCCCAGAGTCGTCTGCCCTATTCGCCTTATCCAACTCATACTACTCTCATTCATTCCACTGCTCCTCCAGTTCCCGATGCAGACATCTACAGGTCAGAATTAGTAGATTTTTAATTAGTTCGAAATTTATCGCCTTTTCTCACGAGTTTTCATTTTGCATGAATTGAGCTAATTTTTCAGGGTTGGCATCTATGGTTGGCGCAAAAGATGCCTCTACCTGTTCATTTTGATTTTGACTATTATTGTCGTTCTCAACCTAGCTTTAACTATTTTTATTATGTCCGTTATTGATTTTTCAACGGTAAGTTTCTCCTGAAGTTATGAAATGTCTCTACATCGTGAAAGAAATATTGTGACATTAATTAAGAAACATCGTCATTTGGAAAAAAAAATCTTTTGATTAAAAATATTCAAAATAAATTTTTAAATGCAACGTGTCTTAACTAATATCACGATTTCTTGTATTCACAGTTTCATGATGCTCATGATATTTATTAGCAAGTTTTCCTTATCGGCTTTGAACTCATGAAAAAAATTAAGGACGGATTGGGACCGTTGACAATCGAGGATGAAGGAATCCGTGTGAGGGGTATGTTCAGTACTAGTTAGGACTAGCTTTTAAAATTAGACAATTACTTGTTCAGGAAAATCCCATTTCGATCAACCTGTTCATTTGGGTCATTTGACGA
This sequence comes from Diploscapter coronatus, assembly GCA_964036155.1. Lineage (NCBI taxonomy): Eukaryota > Metazoa > Nematoda > Chromadorea > Rhabditida > Rhabditidae > Diploscapter > Diploscapter coronatus. Next base: position 54,442,725 of record OZ038423.1, read on the forward strand.
CCGCAAGAGACGAGGCTCTTTCAATCGACGCATTTGGAGGCGTTCGCATTCAGTCGCGGAACTCATCTGGCCATCTTCTATCTCATTTAGCACTTGGTCCACAGGGAAAGGCACAAGCTGTGTGTGATAGATTTGAGGTTGGTTTTCATCGCTCATTATTTTGGAAGAAAAGCGTAATCGACAAAGTTCATATCTGTCAAAGCTTTTGACAATCATATCATGAAAAGGACGAATTCACTTGTTTTCATGAGACGACATGTTGCACTATTTTCATTAGGAAATTATTTCAAGCGTCAGCTCCCAATTTGGCTGATTTCTCATTAAAGAGGTATTTCGTGACGCTGATCATGGGACTGAAGTCAGAAAATGCTCACGTTTGACTGTTCTTTCAGGAAAGTCCGAAAACAGTCGTATTCCATAGAGCAATAATGTATGCTACTTTTGTAGTTTTAGCTTTGCGTGCAATTGTGATATTGCATAGAACGATTTTTGGGATTTCTTGAACGAACTATCGAATTTGGACACTTTCTGACTCGAGATCCGTGATCATTGTCACGAAGTATTCATCTGACGAAAAATCATCCAAATCGGAGGCGGACACCTGAAATGCTTTCCTAGTCAGATATATTTTCTTCAGATATTGGACCGCGACCATAAGCTGCTATTCTTCGTCGATTCCAAAGAAATCGGTTTGAAGCTCGAGAATCTCCGAATATTAGGTCTGTTAGGACAAGAGTTTTCTTTATTCGTGATTTTTAGACGAAGGCGGAAGTGTCTTTGAGGGAGCAATTCAGACTGGAATTGTCAGACCAGAAGCTGATAGCGCATTGAGGTAGATTTAAAACTCATTTCTTACGATAGCATGAAGATTTTGTCAGACTGGAGAGTCCAACGAGAACCGTTACGGTGGAAGCTGCACAAGATATTGAATTGTCTGCAGCTGCTGGCGAAATACAGTTACAGTCCCTTCTCGATATATCCTTATTGGCTAAGCAGGTACTTTTCCAACCAGCTATTTGAAAACAAAATTCACGATGTAGGGCGAAATTCGATTGGAATCAGCAAATATATTCGCTGATGGTTTGCCTCGAAGCATTGGTCGAGGAAACTCCCAACAGCAAGTCTGTGTCTGTCACAATGGACGACTATTTCTTGCAGCATCGAATGCAGATTGTCGAGCAGACAGGGATATCTGTCAATAATAACTACAACGAGTCATTTCCCACTATTTATGATTTTTGTATACTTCGTTCGAATAAAATCCTTGCACATTTTCGACTTTAGTTCTTTCTGATTCCTCTTCTTAGATAAGAATTAAACCGGACAAATACGTTGATGGAGAATACGAAATACACGCGTTATCAACTCGATGAAAAATGCGACGAAGACATTCCTGCCTTTATGAGTGGACAATTTTGCTGCGAAAGTCGAATATCACTGATAAGCGAGAAGTCAACTGATTGCAAAAAGAAAACAGACAATTCAAGCTGCTTATCAGCTATCGTTGATAATCCGAGTGCTTGAACATGTGGAGAAAGAGACGAAAGAACCAGTAACAAATTAAGCAGATCCTGAAACCAAAATTTATTGCTTGTCCAGTTGTTCAATTTTATACCTTTATTCTTGAATACCATGTTTTTCATTGAAAATTCAGCGAACTATCAGACAATGTGCCGTGAATTGTTCATCTTGGTTCTGATTTCAAATCTTGCGGCCATCGCCTTTTCGGCTTCATGTGTTGATGGGAAGAATAACCTCGTATCGATTGTAGATATTGGCGATGGTAGGAATTTACATTTACGAATCATTGAACTCGTAGTAGAGTAAGCGTTTCTATTTTCTCTGTGAAGTAGTGCATAAAGGAAAAAAATCTCTGAAAATTGAATCTTCCCGAAATGTCTGTGCCCAGAGAAGGTTGTTTCCAACGAAATAGTGTGTATTTGTCCGAGACGAACAGAAATTTTTTTTAAATACAAAGAAAACTCACAACGGAAATGTTGTATTGTACTCGCCGCCAGAATTCGGCGCTGGAAAGAGCGTGCTCTAATGGGAAATTTGTGCTCCCCTTTCTTTTTCTCCTCAATAATGGGCGAAAGTAGGGATAACATACATTTCTTATTAGAGCGCGCTCTTTCCAGCGCCGAATCCTAACGACGAGCACAATAATTAGCTGATTATCCGTACACATCGATAAAATTACGACTTTCATGAAAAAGCTTATTTTTTCACTTGATACACTATTTCGATGAGAAAATCGAAGCGCTACACTACTATTGTCTAACAAAATTTCCTCAATTTAGCTAATCTGAACATCCACATCGATAATGGAGTCGGGGCGACTTATGACAAAAACATGAAGCCGTCTTGCAAAGACGGCTATTCACAAGTTACTCTTCCTGGATTTTTGAAGCTTGTTAGCGGTAAATTTTCACGCTATTGTCATGTTGCAACCTCATATGTGCAGGAACTCTTCGAATCACAGCTGCGTCCGATCTGATGCATTCTGGACAAGGATTATTAACTCTGAAGAAGGATAGTTTGCTCGTTGGAACCGTTTGGTTAGAAATAATAATTTAAAGCTTGATTAAACGTGATAATCTTTTCCAGCGAGAATGGTAAGTCAAAGAGTGCCTTCGTGAAGAACGAGGAATGCAAAGAGAATATCGTTGATTTGTTGGGTCCTGACTTTACTCAACTTCTTGATACACCTGGAACATACGACCTTGCCGAAATTGAGAAAATGGCCAATCTTACTTCCAACATAATTCCCCTCAAACCATTATCAGTTAGCGGTGGATTGAAAGGCATCGTCGATGTAAGTTCCAATATTTATTTATTTGGAATAACTTGATCTTGATGGGAAAAAATCTTGAAAAGAATCATAACAAGCGGAAGGATATAACAAAAAAGCTGATGTAATGAAATCCTTCGAGTCTCGAAAACATTGTATAAATAAATAGTGCTACTTTACAGGGTGAATGGCAAATTTCGCTGAATACGCAATCTAATGGAAAGACTGTTGCCAACTTCAAAATTCCCGGAAACGAGAAATGGGTCTATCTCCACGATGCTTGAGATAGTCGATCATTTCTGCAACTTCACTATCATAATCTGCGATCAGTTATGAATATCTAATGTTCCAGGAATGTCTGTACAAAACACTAAACACACAATAAATACTTTAAAATCATCGCTGTCAATGAAATTTTCTAGAAAATAGATTGCCTTCTTTTATCAGTGAAGCCTTCAATTTTACGATACACTATACATCACACCATTTACGTAATTGTACTGAAGCCAAACTCTTAAGTAATAACTTCAGTGGTGTTTTCAAAATGAGATTTAACCAATCAGTGGAAACTATAACTATAGTGCAATTGAAAGTATGCATTCATAAGTTATAATTACTCTGATATGAAATTTAACGACCTATTTTGTATGCTGCAATTGGCCAATTTTTGTAGTCGAAATACAGATCTACAATATTATCAACAAAAGTAGCGATTTTTATCCCAAAATAGAGACATGAATGGATAGTTATCGGGAATGTCTGGAATTCCGATTCCGACTCCGAACTCGGATAAAATTCAATTCCGATTCCAAAATTTTCAAAACTAAAATTCTGAACAGCTTTGATAGTTATAGCAGAATAAGCCAAAACGTGTTTAAAAGCGCTGTGGTGACAAATTTCTGATTCTTCAAGAAGGTGCTTTCTTATGATTTCGAGAGTATAGTTTCGTGTATATGGTCCTAATAATTGAATCAGCACATTGCCATTATAGCAAAACATATTCCAGAAAATGCATGCAAAAGTTGCAAATAATTCGAGGTATGCTGATGAAGTAGTTTTGCGTGGAATAGCACAATTCTCCGAATTTGTGGTAGATTGTAAAAGCAAATGAAGCTCTTCTAGTACAATAAATAAAAATAATTGCATACTTATTAAAGAAAACAATAATTACTAATTATAAAAAAAAAATTAGCTAAGCATTAGTAAAACAAGTAGATAAATTCCATTTTAAGTTGAGTGGTTGTTTCGTTGGGTTGGCAAAGTTTAGTTGATTGCCAGTCTCAAGGCCATAAAATTATCAAGCTCGAAACAAGGAAAACCGTAGAAAAACTAAAAGTCAAAATGTCCTGCAATTAAACTCATAATTGCCTAAGAGCTCGTAAATGGAGAGAGTCTTGTCAAGGAATTTGTCTTCCTTGTTCTTCATTTTATGAGTGGGCTCATAGGATCGGCGCTGTTTCATTTTATTTCTTGTTTAGTCAATTCATTCATTTACAGTAGTTTAACGAATCGTTTCGTTTCGTGATGTTGCGCTCTGTGCTGCTCATCTTGGCTTCCGTCCTAGTTACAGTCTATTGTGCCTGCACAGATGGGCAGGATAATGTGTGTGGCATTGGTGACGATTCAAATGGTTTGTTCGGAAAATTGATGAATTATTTGGTATTGCATGCATGTAATTTAGGCGCATTGAACATTGAACTGAACAACATGATTGGATGGACTTACGATTCGAATAATGTTGCTACCTGCAAAGGCTCGGAAGCCGCTCTAACTATACCAGGTGTGATCAAACTCGTTCAAGGTAGGGTATATTGAAGGTATTGTCTAATCCTTACTAGTTCAATATTGAAGGCACGGTCACAGTACGAGCTGCATCTAGTCTGGCTCAGAATGGAATCGCCCTTCTCACTGCCAAGAAGAACTCGGTGGTTGGTTATTCGTATTCTCTTTTTTTCTAAATTTGTTTCATTTAGTTGGTTGGAACTGTGTGTGACAACGGTAAAAGCAAGAATGCGCTTGTGCCTGATTCTGATTGGTCAGTTTTTCAACAATTATCATTGTTTGATAAGTGCTACAGAATATTGTTCTCTACCGAAAATTCGATTCAATATTTGCAAACATGCGTTTTAATAATTTTTCTTTAGTCAGATGGACATTAATCAGCTGTTCGAACCTGCCTTCATCGCTTTACTCGACACCCCAGGAACTTACACACTTGAAGACATCGAAAAGGCTGAGAATTTGACTTCTCCCTATCTCAGCGTTCCTCCATTCAATAGCGGTGGTTTAGGTGGTATTATTTCGGTAGGATTTTTGTTGACTACTTTATCATTTCATTTTTAATTAATGCTATAATTACGACTATCATTAAATTGGTGGTTTAAAAAAAAATAATAATAATTGTTGAACACCACAAAATTTCACTACAAGTATTTTTTTCTATTTGAACATAACTTCTATCCTAGTCCTTGTGTGCATTGACTTTATTTAAAGTTTCTTTCGGTACACTTTTTACATTTTAAACTTTAGGGTGAATGGCAGATGTCGTTCAACGTCCAATGCAATGGTCAGTCTGTCATGAAATTCCATCTCCCGTCAAATACCAAATGGATTGACATTATCGATTAAAATTGAATGAACACATTTCGTACATAAACGTTTTACACTCCATGCTAATGTCACATGTATAATCCACCTTCCAAGGCTAATAAATTCAAATTCATTCCTGATCAAGGCGTTTTCGTTTTTATTCTTATCATTGTTTGCATTACTCATTACACCGACTTCTAAAGTGGGTTTGTCATAATAAATTTCTCATCATTTCGTCACAACATTCAACTATGTTTGCACACAGCTTTAATACGACTTCGCATGTACAATAACAATTTCTCATAAAATGCTGAATGTCATAAATAATAGTGAAAGAAAAACAATTAGTCATAATGAGATGCGGATGGACGTGAATTGAGAAAGGTTGTCTCGAGAGGTTCTACTTTGCGGAGCACGTAGAGTTCGGTGGACGAGACAGTGACTTTCTCGGGTTCTGCTCTATCCTCTTCCCATTCACTCGTCACAATCTTCACTTGGTCATTTCTCTCGTCGTCGTCCACTTTGATCTCCCTCGTGAACCCAGGATCATTTTCCGAATACCAATGGCTGTGCGGCTCGATGTGCAGTTGGGTATGTTGCAATTCCTCGTAGCGTATCACCTCGATGTTGCCATTGTCATTTGAAGGTCGTTTCTGAAAACTCATTTAACTAATTTAAATATATATCCTTAATCGGAGTAAATATTCCAAAATCGCTAAAATAATGAACTATGCGATTTCCAAATCGTGAATTTTTACCTAAACTATAACTGCATTTTATGCAGTTCATCCAAACGTTTCTCGAATAATAATGTTCTGATTCGATGACATTGGCATGCCATCTTGGAAAGTTTGATCAGTTCAAAGATTTATCTTCCGGAAAGTCCAGACAATTTGTCATCTTTACTAGCTTCGCCTTTTCAAAAAATTACCAACTTTCCAGTAAAATGATTAGCATGCATTGATTATCAAAAACAGCCCCTAACCTGCGTCTCGTGCTGTGCAGGTTTATTCTCGTAGGCATAGATGATTTGCTCCTTCGTATCGTTTTTCTTTTTCAATCCTGTTTGCTTCACTTCGTCCAAACTCTCCTTGCCAGGCTTGCGTCCATTTGTAAGATCGTATGACTGTGATTGACCCATTTTATTAACGAATTATTCTGAAATTAAATGTCTGTAATAACGACTTCTTCGACTGTACAGAATAAATAAAATGTCGAAAGAATATATAAATCATTATCATAACTGAACTGTCGTAGTACGAGAGATTCATGAATAAACAAGTAAATATCAAGTTCATTTAGAAAAAAAAACTTAAAAAAATACGAAAATTCAAGATTAAAAGAAACATATGCAGATCTGAAAACCAAACTCGTAAATATTAAAATGTTGAAACTAACCCAGTTTTTCATACATCCTGACTCGCAATACTTGCATTATAAATCGAGATAAAATCAAACGAGTTTTCGAGAATAAAGAATTTATGAAAGAAAACGAAAATGTCAGGTGTTTCGTACAAAGTAATCGTAAGAAAATGAAAACGAGAAGATGTTGAGAGAGAAAGTGAAGGAGAAGGAAGGGCCCACATTCTGCTTGTGCCTTCCGGGCGTAGAATGCAATTCCTCAATGAGTCAGACGCAGTCAGTCTGCTTACAGCTATTGCATATACAGACATTTTCTCGCTTTCTCTTTCTCTCTTCCATTACGATCACTCAGTATTCAATATCGAAATGGCTATTTCTACGCTGTCAGATGGCGTTCCAGAGCCATATGAAAATTATTTGCGATAGGCACAATGCATATTGCCATTTCTTCACACTCCCACATTCAAATTGCATAAAATACGTTAATCGCTTCGAAAATGTCCAATTATTGAACGTTTTTCGCAACGATTCAAAAAAATAGATATAAAATCGCGAAATTATCAATCGATTAAAATTTGCAAAGAAATTCCTCCTCTAAGCGCTTCATGTCGCATTAAAAGGTACACAGAAAGTGCGCAAAAAGGTAAACATAGTTTGGAAGTTAAAAATATAAGGCAAGGTTGAGGAGCTTAGTGCATGACTGATAGTCATCTAGCAAAAATAACTGTATGAATAGCAGATTATCGAAGTTTAGATAAATACTAGGCATAAACCCATAGTGATATGATACGAATGAAAAACTAAACGATCTACAATCATAAATTGTCATTTTTCATAAATTACTACACGTCAGAAGTTAAAGATCTAGAATGCCGATAAATGAACTATGAAAACTGCCGAAATATAGCGAACTTCCATGAGGTGTTACCTAAAATAATTTAATCGAAACTTTTCATTGTAAGAGAATTTTGACCTGTGACGAATCTTCGATGACTTTTCCAGCTGGGTCATGAAGGGATCGTAGAGTTTTTCCATTACTTGACAATTGCAACACGAGAGAATGAGGTGGCTTGAAGTAGGGGAAGAGTTGCAACATTACATTGGCTGGGACTGTCTAAATTTCAACTTAATTTGTTAAGAGAAACATCTACAATATTCATTCGTACATCTATGATGAACTGTCGAATTGTAGGCATATCTGCAAGTTTGTCGACCATGCTGCGATGTCGGTCACTTCTTATGCCTAAAAATAAGAGATATTTCTAGTCCCTAATAACTTATCAAACCAGCCATCCCAACCCAGAGCGTTCCATCCTCGGCAGCTCGAATGTTATCAGGCAGACCAGGCAAATTCTCAGCAAATGTTTCCAACTTTTTGGTAGCAAACGTGTACCTAAATATGATCAATTTATGCTGACTTCTAGTTTGCATCAAACTTTCTGATTCTGGCCATGCTGCACTCAGATACAACGAATGACTTGCCACCGTCAATCAGCTGAATTCCATTTGCAAAATACAAATTGTCGACGAGAAGTGTTGTTTTCCCAGAAGAAATCTTGTGATGAAACACTCTGTATTGTAGTTGGTAAGATTACTAGGTTAGGGAAAAGTCTTGCTACACTACATTTCTAATTAATTCTATAGAGCTAGATTGAACCAATCAGACTGAAAATTTACACACATATTCCATATCGTATGCCCTAAATTACTCCCTCAAAGTTTCAAATTGGTTTGAACTATTCTAGGAGGGTTGTGATTTTCAATAACCGCTCAAATCCGAACAAGACGAACTGAATGAAAATGAAGAAAAATTTCAGAGCTGTTTCCGAATAGCTTGAATCCGTTTGATATCATAGGAATGTTGAGAGCATATATAGTGAAATATGTGCGTAATTTTTCAACCTGACTATTGAGTATAGTTCTGTAGGGAAGCATGAAATTTAGTTCCGCAGGCCTTTTTTCTCTCAAGGAAAATTTCAGAAATGGCCCTCTTTGATTTGGCTAATTTTTGCACTACAGGGATAACTAAGTGATTAGATGACGGACCTGAAGTCAGAAAGTGCAATGGTGGCCTCCCAATCCTTGGAAATCCCCCGAAAACCGCTTTTATGCTATAAAGAAATTGCATGCGATATTGAAATTACAAATTTGCATGCATTATTTCTCTACAAAATAAAGCACTTCTCCACTATAAAGGCCTTTGGGATTTCTAAGGTCAGGAATACCATCATTCCACTTTTTGACCCCAGATTCGTGATCAGCGTCACGAAATACACCTATGGTGAAAAAGCAGTTAAATCGGAGGCGGACACTTCTGAAATGTCTTTTGTCAACCTAATAGATAAACTTTTGTATAATTTGCAAACCTCCCATCTGGCACTCCCTCGAGAACTGAATTCATGAAATGCCTTCTGTCATATTTAGATGAGCTATCAGTGAAGACAAATTCATCCTCATTGATAACCTGAAAAATCAATCCTGATTTCACGGAAAACTATTGCATTTGTACATCGAGATCATTGACGAACATCAGCTGCGGAATTGCAGCTGAAAGTGGAGAGACGAGTTGCTTGTGTTTGCCTAAGATGTAGTTACGACTATATTGAGGACCGTAATGAAACCTGTGCTGAAGTCAACTTCATGGATGCCCTTGTATGCATCAGCAACGAGAAATCGTTCATCCTTTATCTGTCGAATTCCCAGAGGTCGACCGCATCGAGGCTCACTATTCCAATTGCCTAAGAAATGGTATTGTCTCAATGAGCGGTTACTTGAGACGAAAGACAAGAAACGCAATTTCGATATGCAATAATTAACGCGTCGTATAATCCTCTTTAAAATTTACCGCAATTCTTTTCCTTGGTTAACGTAATGGTTTTTGCGATCTTATCATTTTCGATCTTGATAATCCTTCCATCATAAAGAGTCGCATAAATGCCTAAAGTTTCTTATCATATCTTTTTTTTTAATATTTTCTTTATATTTTACTTTTTTCAACTACGACAATTGATTCTGGACCGACGATTTCGCCCTCTAAGATTTTTCTGGTTTTCGTCAGTAATTCATTTGGAGCCAAAGGTCCTGTTAAAGAAGGAGGTTGTGGCAAGCTGAAATACAAAGAATCAGCTGATACACTTCGACAAATCCATTTGCATCTGCATTTTTTCTCTCTCGATATTTTGCATTTACCTGTATGACTTGGCTGTAGTACCTGAATTGTAGCGGAAATAGAGAGCAATCCAAGAAATAAACAAGCCGCTGAAGATGAAAGATTAGCGGATTAAGATGGAAAACAACTAAAATAAGGGGATCTATGACTTACAGGGCTGCCCATTGGAAAATGAGTTTGACCGATAATCTCATGTTTTTGCACAAATCTAAAACCTTGGCTGAATAAGCTGCCACTTTATTCATTATTTTCGTTACACTAATTTTCACTAATTAAACATTTTATATTCTCGCCTAAATTTGCACCTAAATCGATCAATGAAATTTTAGATATTGACGAAATCATATATAGAAATCTCCAAATGAAAGTGAAAAAATAAATTGGCAGGTATGCAGTTTCAAATTTGAAATTATTTAATTGCATATTAGCTGTTAGCTTTAGAAGATAGGCAAAAGTTATCAACCTATTCTTGATTCAAAATATGCATCGCTAAATGATATTTGTGCTATTAAGGATTGTTGATAATCGTGGTAGACAGTTTAAAAATATATTTAGCGTATTAAATAATTAATTTATGCAATACAAAAGCAACGCGTAAGACTAATTTAATTATTCATAAGTTAAAGCAAACGAAATAGGAATGTGCGTAATCTGTTAAAAATAAACGACGAATCCTAGACTAAACTTCTCAAAATTTCATGCACAGACATGAAGATAACGAGGTGTACCTATTGAATTCATCACTATGAACAATTTTATAAAGAATTAAAATTCCTACAAAACTATGCATTATAGTTGAGAGTATTAAGTGAATCTTCTATAGTTATAATTTAAAAATTGAACATGTAAACAGGTACCCTCTCGAGAATGGCAGTGTCCTTTTCCTCGCAACAACCTTGACTTGCCGACCGATAATGGAGCCATATCGATCGATTCCATCGCACATTTTCTCTTGTTTGCTTGTAATTTCGAGTTTATCGATAAAATAGTACATGTTTTCGAGCATTTTTTCACGATTTTAATGGCTCGTAATTTTCTATTTTCAGCTGTACCGCTGTTTTCTCATATCTACTCACCTATTCCCCTCCACTTCTCCTTCCCTTTCCTTCATTTCAATCTGTTCTCCAAACAACCCTTTGCTCTAATTATTTCTTATTTTGTGTCGATATATTCTCTCGTGTAGAATATGCTCATTTCACTCCATCTGCTTTCAGTGTGAATTTACATTTGTTCGAAGCTACATTTTCAATCGCATTTTTCTATAAAATATATATCATTAGAGTGTATGAACGAAGGGAAATCGCAGAGAATACGCGAAATGGGGAGGTTCGAAAGATGCAGAAAAAGCGATGTTTTGTGTTTTCAAAAACCTCGCGGTATATGAAATAGGGTCTCTGAAAAGTGGAGGCAATGTCGAAGAGGGCAAGAGAAGACAGGGTTGTTTGTCTGAGTTTTGGGGGCGAAGACGCAGAGGAGTGAGAGAAGTGTGTCTGCTTCTCTGTCAACATCCTCTCTCCGGTCGTGTGTGTCGTCTCAGCATATGGTTATGTGTTTAAATTATACATAATTATTTGTACATCGTCATTTCCGTCGTTCAAATTTAATTGCAATTCTTCATCGTGCATTTCCCGTCAAATATCGTCGAAATGCGAGTTGTTTTGGTGTCGAGATTAATCGAATTCCGTCTGCCGTTTGGTGCACGCTTCACAGCTTCACGTGTCTAATCCCCTCCCTCATATTGCCTATCGCTTCTCATTCCTTATATTACATCATCTCGTCTCTTCATTCATTTCCTCGTTTATCTTTATCTCGTTCATTTCATTTCCAAGGCTTTATAATCCCTTTGAATGAGCAGCTTCACGTTCGCAGCTCACAATCCCCATGTCAATTTAGCACACGGATCTTCTAAATCCCCAAATGATTTTTGTTATCGTCGCGAAATTTTATTGCATGTTTAGGGAGCTACAAAATAACGCGAGACATGTGTTTAGCGAAATCTCGACTTTATCACGAAAGGAGGAAAATGTGAGAAGATAGCTCATAAATATTTTATTAGCAATTAGTTGAATGGCCGAAATGAAAGAGGCGAAAAGATGTTTTATGAATGCGAAATCGCTGGAAATAGAAAGTTCATAAAGTAAATCGCAAAAAGGCTAATGCAGAATAAATGAAACTCTTCTTGGTGCTGATGATGAATGCGATAAGCAGTCACGAGGTAAACTCTCTGATTTCAATTTAATCCGATAGCAGAAGTTGATGGGGATGGCTAGACATCTGACGTTCAGTAATTCCAATCAATTTTGGGATAATGGCCACCCTTACCCTACCCTATCCTACGCTGCCTATTCTTTCATTTATTTTCCCTCCTTTAATTTTTTTCTCACTCTTTACGCCTATTTCGTCTTTTCTAATTATCTTTATATTTTTAGCTAAAAAGAATGCCTAAACTTATCCAATCAGGCTGAAAACTTATCTTTTTTCTGGACAAATAGGGACCTTTCATCTAACACCGAAATCAAGTCAATTGGATAATCGGGTATACGGATCATCTTTATTCGGATAAGGTCGAATTTATCGAATTTTACTAATTTTTCGGGATTTTTCTATGTTTGGTACCTAATATTGGCCTATTCTATCATATAAAACCAAAACTAACTAAAAGAAATTAAAGATTTTCTCGACTTTCATTTCCACTGTATTATATAGATATAACTAAGTGATTTCGATTTTAGATCTTTATAAATTTCTTGCTCATCTGAATTTACATTTCATTATTCTCATGCATTTCGGGCATCTGCAAATGACTTGGAATTATGCTTACACGCGTTCTCTGGCAATTAGCCACCCAGCGTCCTCTGCTTTTCCCCTTACCCTTCTCTGTTTCACATAAATCAGTTTCTTAGTCGGCCATTTTAATCTTCGACCTGTTTTCGAATACGACTTATTCTGTTTTCAATCTCGAGGCTACCATTTTGTATTTTACCATTTTGTGCTACAATTTCGTGGTATCCATAGCAATAATTCCTTCTGCCCTTGGGTCCTTCATATAATTGTCGCCGTTATTCCTTAGCCTTTAGTATTCTCTATCACATGGCCATTACTTTCTTCTGTGCTTAGAACGTTTATTATTAATTGAAGGCGTTCAAGTTTGAATAACAATTTTGAAAAAAGTGAAATGCGTCGACATTTTCCTGTTCAGAATTTCCGGTGGGCGAATCGACGAAAACAACGGAAATTAAATGTGAAGAGAGGGAAGAGCAGTCTTCTTGGATTGGGATGTATTATATGCGATACGTGCTGATGGTCCTGTTGGCAGCACTCATCAAGCTGCTCGACGGAAAGGACATCTCCCCTATCAAAATATACAACGACTTCTCATTGTCGAGGTCCAACAAATCTATGACTGAATACAATAATTTTCTGGGTAATAAGTTTATTAGCGCTTTAAATAAAAGTGAATTCAAATTTAGGTGAGCTCTGTATGGATCCAGACGCTTATGCAGACGACATCAATCTATATCTGCAGTGGGAGGAGCGCAACTTTTTACGAAATATTCGGATTTTGTAAGATTTAGTATTTTTAATTCAATTTTAGTTTAAATCTGAAAATAACATTTATATCCGTTCGTTTTCACATTGCATATTTATATTCCTATCATAGCGATGTTCAGCCAAGTGCAAAACCTTTCCTCTTTAGCGTAAAGCTCAAATATGTCCTATCCAGTTCGTATCTCCTTCTTTCTCACCTCTATATCTGCTATCATTAATCCTCTTGTCCCTTCTAAACGTAGCCTTATCAAAGCCTTTCACTTCATCAAAATAGGCTCGTTTCCCGAGCTTTGTATTGAAATCGAGACTCCGACAACAGGCTAATCTGCATGAAAATAAGCGAAATCTGCTCAAATCTTCTTGGTTCAGAAGAATCAACGCTGCACTAAATTCGAAAGGAAAAATAGAAGATGAAAATAGAAATATGCTTAGGCTGATTCCCGAGACAGAAAACGGTGACTTGTCATCGATCACCGACCCGAAGAATGCGGATCTGCTGCGAGTGGCCGACTATCGAATGTTCACTGCATTGGAGATCGAGGACCAGTGTCCCAAGAAGAACAAAACGGCCAACGATGACACCACTCAGTATAAGATCAATTCAGATGCTCATTTCCAGGACCACATTATCGATTTGTAAGTGAAATCTTTCAGATATATCGGGGAATCCATGTAGCAAAGTAAGACAGAAATACGATGGGATTGGGTTTGTCAAGGAAATTTGCTAATTTATGCATTTTTACCTCGCTTATCTCCATAGAGCAGCTTTAAACTATGAACATAATGCACAAAATTAGCCCATATTTATGTTGATGCTGAAGCCCTAGCTAATTAGCTCTGATAGAAATAGCAAATTCATTGACAAACTCCGGACAATTTTAGACTATTTCCTAAACAATGAGCTACAATAATGAATGGTGTTTATTGTAGCATCTGGGAACGGCTTGGAGAGTTTAGCTGAATTCTGATCGCTCGAATTACTGATTACTGAAATTGAAACGTGTGCCCAATTTGCCAATTCCAACGTAACTCAGACCACTTTGATTGCTCACTAATTTGCTAATTCCACTTATCATTCATGACTTTACGAGATGCAATTCACTCATATCAACTTTCAAATGCCTATCTTGCAATCCATCGATTAGTACTCATTACCTATACAAATGACATGTCAATATCCTTACCTACTTACTTACTCACTTCCATCATGAATATATTGCGATGTGTTAGATATAGAGATGATTGATAAATTATTATTTGCCAAGTGCTTTGTAGTTCTATTTAAACTTCAAAGAAGGTAATCAGTAAAAGTAGGGTGAGTTTTTGATGGCAATAGTATGGAGAATGTGTCGTTCACTTTCTGAGAAATGCATTGCTTGCTGGACTTAATCGATATATCGTAGTGTAAGTGTGATTGATTGACTGACTGATTCACTTGAATCGTTGGATTGAATCACTGATTGAAGTTGCTTCAAGTAACAATGCAATCCATTTTTCTGCTGCTTGTATTTGAATTTGAGCGAGGATAATTCTTACTTTGCTAAATAACAATCGTACGTACAGCTATTCTATCCAACTATAATTAATCTTCATCATTCTTTAGCCGTACAATAGTTAGTTCAAATTTATAGAAAAATCAAATGTTTTGGCTAACGTGATTCTCGGTATTGATTGTCGATCGATTTATCCTGAATTAGTCTAAATGCAATTACGCATCTGTATATGATGTCAAACCACGAAGTAGATCTACTTTCAGACAGTTTTAAAATAACTCGATCAACAGTCTTTGTTAAGAATCACGTCTTTTTGAAAATGTTCTACCATCGGTTTTTTATATCCAAAGAAGAATTATCCTCAATTTTTCATTGTCAAGCTCTATTCGAATTTAGCAATCCTATCATCGCATGCATGTTCTGTCACTGCCTAGTTCATATCCAATCATTCAGCTATCCGCTTCTACCTTTTTTCTATCGATTTTCGATTTGCTATTTCTTTGCTGCTGATTTGCAAAAGCGCTGCAGCAGATCAGGCGATATGATTCTCGTTGTGCTAATTTTAACGAATGTACATTATCTAGGGATTTAGAACAATTGTAAATATTGTTGTAATTAGTTGAATAGAATAGTGGAATAGTATGAATAGAAATTTAGATGTTGTATTTTACGTACCCTAAGATACTATACTATTTCATTATTTTTACATGTAAAGCAGCCAAATTAGATCTGATGTACATTCGTAAAAATTGTCCTCTTTCCTGCTACTCTACTGCGATTTTGTTCCTCGTTAAATCAAAACAGAAAATCAATTCTAGGTCAATCAATGCCCTTCCCCATTCCACTTCAGATCTGCTTTTTATCATTAATTTGCCGTTCTAAATCCAAGCAGCTAAAATTCATCAATCAATTGCCTAATTCTGCTTGGCGCCCAGCTCTAATTTTAGGTAATTAATTGGGGAATGGAATAAAAAATACACCAACATGCAGATTTCACTTACAAAATAATCTGTGGGGGCTTTAGAAGGGGCATTTTCAAAAAAAACAATTATGCCTAAAAATATATTGTTTCAGGCTCCTCGACGACTAAACTACCTGCGTCCTTATATATACACACCTACATATCTGTGTTATCTTCACCTACCTACAATACAATGGTACATATATTGGACCGTATATATTATTCTACAGTATTATTTAACGAGACTTACAAACTAATTAATCGTGAAATTATATTCTTCATTTACGGGTCATTAATCTCAAATATTATCCTCCATATACTGGTTTTGTCTTTGTGTATGTTTCAATGAAAAACATTGGATTCTCAAATAAGTCTGCAATATCATTCAATTCTTCAACTTTTCTTTTAAAATTCCATTCCTCCCAAATCTTATTTCTCCTGTGCATTTTTCGTGTATTATTCTGGCCAAAATTACGCCTCAATCAGCTAATCGATGCTCACTATTTTAATGGCAAGTCCAAGCTATTGTTTTCACTCATACTTTGTTGTCTTATCAGGAATGTTGGTGTCTGAATTGTACTTTTCTAGAAAAATCCAACTTCAGATATAAGTTCTATTTTTGTTAATGGAACCACCCGACTTAGTGCCACATCTCTAGTTCAGTGCTCTGTTCAGCATTTGCCTTGTCCCTATTTTGTCAATGTCTCAATTCCACTTGTCTTCCCATTCATTCATTATCCTCGCTCGGTTGTGTCACTCATTTTGTTGCCAATTACCTCTTTGTATGCTGTACATATTTATGATTAAATTACAACCTTACAATCAAACTACCTATTTATTATTATTCTCAATAAAGGAATAAATTATTAGCCCTGTACTGTATGAAAAGAGAAAACAAGAATAGAACCAGCAACTAAATGAGGATAAAACGGACACGTCTGGAAAGATGAATTTGGAGGAATTGTCAATTCATTTGAGAATCTGTTCTGACTGATCTGTTGTCTAATTGACACCCGTCTTCTCGGTCTGTAAACATATCCATTGTTTTTTAAACCTAGGATTAGATATGTTACCTGGAAAGGAGCAGACAAAGACACTTCTCCGCTGTCGGTGATCACGACATCATCAACTGGCTTGTCTCCGGGCTGAATCTTTTTTTTATTTCTTAAGTTTGTTGATATTGTTTTTTGCATAGATATTTCGGCTATTATTTTGTGCATAGTAATGTCATTTGTAAAGCTCATCAAGATGCTAAATTTAAGTTAGAGTGATAAACAGCTCCATACGATCTAATATCAAAAATTATCATTCTGATAAAGACTGCTTAGAAGAATCTCTACCCTAATACCAGAGGTCCAGGGGTGCACGATTTTCGGCTTTGAAATTTATGAAACTGAAACCTCAACTTTGATTTCGATCTTTCTTTTCTAAATTTTTCAAATCAAAACTTCGTACACCCCTCTTCTCTACACCAATCGTAAAAAGTGGTCTTGATGAGTTTCACAAATGATAGAATTTCGACAATAATTAACGATAAACAGTTGGGTTATCTGTGTAAAAGATACAAATCCTATATACCCTGGTCTTGGTTTCCTCAATCTTCCTGATCACGTTCATTCCCTCGAGGACCTTTCCAAACACGACGTGTCTTCCGTCGAGCCAAGTTGTCTTCACAGTTGTGATGAAGAACTGAGATCCTAAAAGTTTATTTAAATATTTTTGAAGAAAAGTCTTGAATAGGAAATATCTGAAAATAATTAGAACAATTTCGAAGACTGAAAATGCTTCGAATTACCGTTGGTGTCAGCTCCGGCATTGGCCATTGAGAGCCATCCAGGTCCGTAGTGCTGCAGCTGGAAGTTCTCGTCGGCGAAGCGGTCTCCGTAGATGCTCTTTCCGCCGGTTCCGTCTCCACGAGTGAAATCACCACCTAAAATATTCCTACTTTGTTCAAATGTGGCTAGCTTTTAGATACTTATAATCTTCTTTAAAATAGATGTAAAAATAAGGTTCATGAGCAGCTTCTATCATAAAATATCTTGTTTCAGATTGCTGGAATATTGTGATATATATCAATGGCTTCAAATACCAAATATTCCTTTTCATTCGAATAACTTTCAATAATAACCCATGACAAAATGGATTTTATAGCTGCTTATTTGAAGTTCTTATGGGTGTTTTTTTTTCAAAATATCAAAATTCTTACCCTGGATCATGAAGTCCTTAATGACACGGTGGAACTTAGACCCCTTGTATCCGAATCCCTTGCTGCCTGTGGCGAGCTGGAAGAAGTTCTCGGCCGTTTTCGGGACCACATCTGAAGGGATTTGCTCAATTCGTAGCGGAATAGGTATTTGAAGGAAATAATGAATAGATGCTTTTTCCCCGTTGCTACTAATGAGCTTGCTGATTCAGATAAAAATGTTGTTATATTAGAGAACACGATTTTTAGACTGATATATCACAAAGGATTTTTTGTGAAATTCAAAAAATGCCAACCTCCGAAGAGTCCGATGACGATTCTTCCCTCGGCCTTTCCTCCGATCGAGATGTCGAAATAGACCTGCTTCGTGACTGTGACAGTGTCTGCAGCAGAGGCGAACTACAAATGCTTGATCTTTCATTGATAATAGAAAATGCCAGTTTACATTTGACGTGACGGAGCGTTCTTTTTTGCTAGACAAACGTTTTTAATTTTTGTTAGAAAAAATTACTCCGTCAAATAGTAGTTGAAAGATAAGATATAACTTACGGCCAGATAGCCGATGGAGAGCAGCACGAAAACACCCAACATACCCACTGAAAGAAAATTAATTAGAAAAAATAGAAATATTCAAGAGCTATCTGAAACGGTTCAAATGTACACGTTTCAATTTTAGCAATTCGTTTTAGAGCATAAATTCAGTACCAAAAACGCAAAGCCGCCCCTTGGACAGACGAGGGCTAACACGCCACGCTGGCATGCGGGATTACAACACGGAGCAGAGACGCAGAGGAGGAGCAAAACAGACTGTAGAAAAATGAACTATAGAAGGGAATAAAGGATGGAAGATAAACTAGGAATGTGTGAATGAAGAATGGGAAATGGAGAGAGGAGAAGGGGAGAAGACTGCAACTAGGCAGTCAGCAGAATTGCAGAGGAAAGCACATCGAAAATAAATTAATCTGTTAGCGGGCAGATATGCAAAATGGCAAGGAAGGAAAAGGGATGATCAGTGAGCAGCGTGAATAAGCTTTGTGAAGAAATGCCCACTTTTGTAAACCAAGCCTAATTATGAAAAATTAACGAGTAATTTAGTTTTCAAACATTAGAAGGGAACTACGCCAGGACCTAATCTCACATAGTAGAGAATGACGAAAAAATATTCTATTTTTGTAAGAAACAAAATGAAACGATCGAAATAAAAACAAAGATGACGGAAGTTGTGAAGTGGAACTCCACACAGAAAGGAAGGGGACAGTGGGTAAAGGTGAAGGGTAGATGATAGGGCGACCTCGTCAATTCACCCTTCCTCTTTCCCTCTCGCCCTCTTCCATTTTTGTCTTCCGATCCGATCGTCTCTATTTGTATTACTGCTGTGCTGCTGTTAGAGAGCAAACGAGAAAAAACGCGCAGGAAGGAAAATACGAAGGAGAAGAGAAGAAGATATAGAGGCTGGACACTGAGAGGTACGGGTCAAGGTAAGCAGAGAAGAAAAATGGGAAGAAACAGAGGACGACAGGGGAGAATGGCGAGGGGCAATGCATTTTACAACTGCAAAAGTAAATCGGGCAAGGTCAAAATTGTGCTTATCGAAAAACAACTCTGACAATGTCATTAATAACCGGGACGCCCCAATTCAAAATGATCTGCCCGATAGACAAAAAGTGATCAATCTGTGAGGACGGATAAGAAAGTTAGAGAATTCAAGCTGAAAAGGTCAAATTAAAAATTAAAGACAAAAAATGAAAATAAAGGTATCAGCGTTCGCTGTGATATTTCTACCATGTAAAATTGATAAAATCAGTAAATTAGACCTTTTCAAAAATGTTTATTTAGTGTTGAATGGGCACTTAGATGATGTGAATCTGAGAAAGCTGCAATCTCATTTTGAGCCTCCGCTTCTGCTGAGTGCAACAGCCACAGGAATCGTCGAAGTTGCAGATGCGATAAATGGAAGAATGAAACGAAAACAGAAGAAGGGGTAAGAGCTGATCTGAAATTTATGCAGCTAGAATATTCGAAAAATTATTAAAGAACACATTTTCGCAACATACTGAAATCAAATGTATATAGAAAATCTCTACATTATGACAACAAAGCAGTATAACATGAAAATTGTTGACTAACCTTATTAAGTGCTCTGACCAACCATCTTCGAGGGTTGCTGCATCTTGGGGTTATCTAAAAATGTTCGAGCCTGCAAGAAAATGATAATGTAAAACTAGTACGAAAGTGTTTCACGAATTTTCAATCTTTCAGTTTCATTGTTCTATGAATGAACAGTAGAGAAATTTGAAATCACCAAAGCATAATCAAAGAATTGCTTGAAACCTGTGTCGATGAACTTCTCGCCTTCCTGCACTTCGTCCTCTTTCCACTCGAGTTCGCGAGTCCGCGGCTTCTCCACGAACGGTCTCATCTGCGCATTTATCACTTCGAAATCGGTCGGCTGCTCCAGTTTCTGCAATTTTTTCATAATGAAGATAGTTTGCATATTTGAAATTTGTAATGTTCTTTCAGGGAAAATTAATCCATTTGAATTTATCCACTATTGCAACTAGATTATGTAATAGGCTGTTAAGAAAGTCTTGCGCCAAAAATAAATTAATTTTCATTTATTCGTAACTTTATTTAAAACCATCACAAATCAACAATATATTCATCATTGAGATCAGTAACCCTCGCCCATCTATTGGGCAGATCATTGATGCTTTTCGCCCAGAATTCAGGAGACTGTGATACGAAGAAGTTGTCGGCTGCTGTTTTGAGGTCGTCGTACTTGTCGAATTTTCTCCCTCATAGGTGGAGGAGCTTCAAGGGACGGAACAAATGGTAGTCTGACGGAACGAGATCCGGCGAGTACGGTGGGTGGGTGATCGGGTGGTCGGGTGCCAGCCGAGCTCGGCGATCTTCTGGTGAGTGTTCGAAGTTGAGGTTCACCGATCATGGTCGGCAAATCATCGAAATCCCCTACGCGGGCCCTTATATACCCATGTGGTGATGGCTTCGAGGACACTCTACGAGGCTCTCACACTTACTAGGGCATTGACTCATTTCTAGAAAATTCTAGATTTTCTAAACTGTTGGTGCAGGACTTTCTTAACAGCCTAATAATTATCTTTCACAGATCTTCGATGGTTTTTATTCCGACAGAATAATTTTCATTCAAAACCAGTTTTGGCTACGTATTTCAGAGAAATCAAATTATAATCTCCGTCTTGGTTCAAGCGCTCTATTTTTAACCGAGGCTAAATAGTTTCGTGAAACGAACCTCTATAAAAATTTAATGAGTAAAACCGTTTATTAGTAATGCGGAAAAATAGCGAAATCACAGATAAAACGGAATAGGAAATTAGCGTCCATTTGATGAACAATTCACGTGTAATCATGGAAAAGTTTTTTTTTAAAGAAATCTGTCTAGGACCGTTTCATAGAAAATGGATAAAGTATGATAAGCACTCATTTCTATCGCTGAATTGCGTAGCTTGTTCTTGAAAATTGAAAGATATCAAGAGTATGCTGTCAAAATCGTCAATATTTGATTTTCATTATTTCCCAGTTTTTCGTTTAAATTTTCATCACAATTTGAATCAACCTATGCAATTCAACAATCACCTATAATGATACATGAAAGCGACTAGTCAAATATGAAAGAACACTGGGTTCGTACGGACAAGCAAAACCTGAGAAACAAGCAAAATAAGAAGAACGAATAAGTCAATGCAAATATGCAATTATACTCAGGGTGCTCAAAAATCAATATCTACTTATCGGATATCAAACTGAATAACGCTAGATGAATTGTAGTCATTTTTAATTTCATTTTTCCATGTTTAAAATTGCTATTCATCTAACAGGCATGAATAACTCAATTTTGACTAAATATTTTGTACGCACAAAAATATCGCAAACAAACTAAACGTATGACAGTGAAGAATAGAACTTTGAAAGCATTTGTAGCGCAAGAAATTCCTATAACATTTGAAGAATACTCCGATACAATTCACATTATATAAAGCATTAAAAGATAGGCTAGGCCTCGAAATCGACTCCGATAGTATTCCTTATTTGAAGCAAACAAATAATCATCACAAACTAATTTTTTTCTGCACTCGTTGAAGGCTCATCGGACTGTAATTCGAGAATAGTGAAATTTCATCAAATTAAATGACTCACTGTATTCGTTTTGGACTGTTTTTCACTGGGACTTTTCATTTCACTACTTAACGTTTCACTAGGACGGGGGCTAAATTTTCATTCTTCAAATTTTCGTAAATTGACAAAAAATTACCTAACACTGGGACTTCTGCTAGGCGTTCTGGCTTCACTATCACCATGTCTCTTCCTACTGCCCTTAGCATAATGATATCCAGCATCTTTAACTACCTAAATAAAAAAACTTAAATGAAAGAATTTGCATAATTAGACCTGTCGAGCCAAAGGGAATAGCTCATCTCTGCGAGTCAGAAGAGCAGGACAGAGTAGGCAGAGTTGCGTTGCTGCTTCATTCACCGCAACTTCGTGCAGAGAGAGAACCTAAAGTGTGGCAATTTGTAGCGATGTTTCTTACAATTCAAACCTTGCTGGCCTTTCTCTTCGCATCGAATCTCCCATAAATGGCCGAATACTTCCGAAATATCTCGGCTCTGTTCGGCGTAGAGACAGGCATTGCCATCAGATCCAATATTTCTCTAAATTACCGGAAGATAATAGTTATTGGGAACAGATCGCAAACTTAGAGACTCGTTTCTTGTTCTGCACCATTCTGGGTTGGAATGAAGGCAGCCGACTATGAGTTGCATGAGCGCACAGTGTAAGTCGAGCCACTTGTGCAGCACTAATATAAGCTGTCTGATTGCAGTTGTCTGCAACTCTGTCATCAGGAAACTCTGATTGCTAAAGTCTTACTCGGATCAAAGTCTCCCAGCTGCACAAAATCGTTGTATTGGACCGGCATGCCAATTTGGTGACTGGTGGATGATTCTGGCTGCAGAGTGGCTACAGCTAGGGGAGATACTAGAAAAGCAGGGGACTGAAAGCAGGAATATTATTATTTTTACAATGAATTAGATTTGAAATGGGATGGAATCCAAATCGCAATTCCGCCCCATATCTGACGTGAGATGCTTACCGGCCCCTTTTCCTCTTTGTGGGACGGGGAAGGTCCGAGTCTGATAATGGTTCTGTGGGAGATTGAGTCGCTGGGCAACTCTCTCCCTTCCATAATGTTAGCAGTGACTCCTCCGGCGGCTGAGATGGTTGGCCGGATAGCAGTGGCCAGAGGTCCGAGAAGCGAGGGGAAATTGGAGGCTAAAATCCAGCATATTAATCAAAGTCAGATAAAGACATGCTAGACACTATTTCAAAGCAGGGCGACATCGTTACATTGAACGAGAACACTTGTTTGTAGGTAGGACATTTTGGTTAACGATCCCCCACCATATGTAGACTAACCCAACGGTACCGAAAGGGAAGAGGCACCAACAGATATGGAAGGAGGAAGCACTGCGGATGGAGCGGAGGAAGGACCTGATGAGGAGTCTGCTGTTGACGAGTGCACTGCTGTCGTTGATGTAGAGAACGAGGCCAAAGAAGAAGCTAGGCCTGAAAAAGATGCTAAAAATGATAGGATTTCTGATGAACGACTTCAGTCGCTTTGGTTTTTCGTTGAAGTTCAAGTTCTATCGGTTGTCCCGAAAGTTCTGCCATGTTCGTTTATTTTTTACGAGTCTTGATCGCGCGCTTCCTCGGTTCAGTCTTTGCTTCGCAAAGGCTCCAAATCAAATCAAACCGATCCATTGAAAATGCGACAAAATCCTCGGGGATAACCGATATGGTCTTCTATGGAGGTACCTGGAAGAAGGAAGGAAATTGGATCAGACGTAGCAGGAAGTGTATATGAAGGGACAGGAGG
The DNA here is from genome assembly GCA_964036155.1 of Diploscapter coronatus. Taxonomy (NCBI): domain Eukaryota; kingdom Metazoa; phylum Nematoda; class Chromadorea; order Rhabditida; family Rhabditidae; genus Diploscapter; species Diploscapter coronatus. Next base: position 54,466,756 of record OZ038423.1, read on the forward strand.
AGGACCGATTGCCTGTATTGCTGCCAGATTGAAGGCTGTTTGATTGTTTGAGAATTCCTACAATTTTATCGTTCTAGACTGCAAGGCACTGTTCAATAGACTTACAGTCAAGGCTCTTTGCAGTCTTCTGACGTGAAGAGGTTTCGATGCCATTCCAACTAGATTCATAATCTCAAGGAATTCGTCCTCTTCACACTGCATAATTTGATTGATGTCATCTCCTCCTTAACATTCAATTGTTTGAAATTAGCTATTCTCTTATCAGCGAATACCTTTTGAAATGAATGTCTCGTAGTATTGTACGAGATTGGCTTTATGAAGTACAGCTAGCAGCTGCCACTCAGAAAGAGACGTTGGTTGGACAACAGGCCTAGGTGGCACTCTGAATGAACCGGATATTGGAAAATTCCATAGATTATGATGGTGGATAATAAAATAGGATGATCGATGAGAGAACACTGCCCTTCGCTCTAAGTCCATTTCACTATTTCCTCACTCCCAGTTTTTTTTCATTCGTTTGCAGTCGACGCCGATAGATAAGATACTGCTGCAGAGAAAAAGCCTCCCACGGGCAGTCAATTCGCCCCTTAATGATGAAAAAGACTCCCACTCTACAAAAACATCTCTCATATCGGGCAAGAGGGCAGATAAAACGAGCAGTGTTAGGAAGTGGAAGGAACGGGAAGAGGGAAACCAGGCATGAGAACATACTGGGGAAGGAAGGACAGTGAAGTCGATGGCACATCCTTGTGGAGCTCTGGTTTGGAAGGAGTCGTTTCTTTTGAAGGAGTGGTTGAAGCGCCGCGGTCTAAAATTAATATTCCTGTTTCTTTTTCAGTAAATATCATCGTTCTATGATTTTTCTGCATATCGACAAATATTAGTCTGTCTAGACTGTGTAACACAGTAATATGCTAACTATTACCAGGCGTAGCGCTTTTCCTAGTCTCAGCAGTCTGTTGCGTCTGTTGAGTCTGCGACTGACCAGCAGCAGCTGAGCTCACAGACTCGATGGGTTCGGCTTTGGAAGCGGATGAAGAAGATGCCTCAGAGGCAGGGGGACGGGGAGGAGGAAAACTGGGCATATAAGAGGGGAGGAAAGGGGTTTAGATTCCTTTAGAAGGACAAGATTATCTTTAGATAAAGAGTGAGGATTTAGAATCCTCGAAGTTAGAGCTGAATAACTAGTTATGGACGATAAATTACAGACAATTTCACATAGAATATAAAAATTATTTAGCAAAAAATATATCTACATAGAGTGGCTATTAGATAGCCTCAGGCTTAACCCTAAAATGGGGGTAATGTGATTGGTTTGACTAGGCTTGTTAAATCGTCGTAGGAAGTACGATCGAATCAAATGGAGCTGTGGGGGAATTTCGAATTCCTGTGAATGAAGTGTGTTGGCGTCCAGGGAACAACGGAAGACAAACGAGTTTCGTCTCGAAAAATGGACGGTCAAAAAATAGGAAGAACGACTGCACTGTTCATGGACATATAGAATGAGAGATTGCAAGGGGAAGGGAGGGGAAAAAGTAGACGGATGAGAAAAAGACGAATCTCGCAAAAAATGCTGCGGTGACATGCGGTGGAAGGCTAGACAGAGCAGGGGGCCGAACGGGGATGACCAGTAGAGACTGCCCCACAGGGGAAATAGGATGGAGGGGAGCGAACACGGAGAGCTGAAAAAAACCGAATGTGAACGCTGTTCGTGAAAAGCACTGAAAGGATAAAAGGGGAAAGAGAGGACGAATTGAGAGGGACAAAGAATGAGAATCGGGCACGCACCCAGACACTGCCATGTGAAAAAGTGCAGAAAGACCGAAAGAGAAGAGAAAAAATGAACGGCGTTGGAAGAGACGAAAAGAGGCAGAGAAAAAGAGATGAAACCATCTATTATAACACATAAAAATATGGTGGCTAGAAAAAGGCTGTGTTGAATGAATGGAAGGAGAAAGGGAGCAGAGAATGCATGCATGCAGACAAGCAGGCAGACAGCTGTACAGTTGAATGCCCTCCTCTCAAATGATAAACTCTCCATTTGATACAAGATACCAACAGAGCAGAAAATTAGAATATTAGCAGATTTGAGCATGTAGAGATAACAAGAATCACTCAGGTATGAAAACTTCTATATAAATATGAGAATATTAGAGGAGAAGTTAAAAATGTAGAAATAAAAGATCAAAAGAAATAACGTAGAAAACGATGAGCGGTTGAGAAACCGAGACGAAAAGGAAAAAAGCAGAAACGAGATGAGAGAGCACATAAAAAGGGAGAGGAAAAGAAGAAAAAGTGATAGAAGCGAAGCGAATGAAAAGAGAAGTTGAGAAAAAGACTGAGGAGATGCGAGTGCAGGCAAAAAATGCCTCGGGTCCGCTTCGCAGAGGAAAAACGAACGCTGGCGACATGAAAAACGGCTGCGACTTAGAAGAGGAGAGAAGATGAAAGGGGCTGAGAGAGAAGAGATCAAAGTTGTTAGAAGTTCAAAAATAGTTACAGTTTGCAAAGAAAAGAAACGGACAATGACATTGGATCATAAAAACTCCTAAGTTTTCTTTATTATAGTCTACTGTGAGTAAGTGAATGCTGTATACTTTTTGCAACTCGCCTTTACACACGCCCCACTTTTCTTTTCCCTCGTTATTTCTTTTCCCCTCGCTCTGGTTTTCTTTTCGTCCCTCGGAAAAGCGAAGAGAAATAGAGGCGGGGCATGGGGAAGACAAGTTGCAAACAGTATGCAATATTTACTTATTCACAGTCGACTATATGACTTTTTCATGAAAAAGTAGTCCGTCTTACTAAGCTTGGCCTAGAAAAAGGCTTTGCGTATAGATGATCATTATGGTTTTTCTGAGTTAGAATAACCATTAAATTATGAACACAGCAACAAAAGATGAATCAAGATAACGAAGTGGATTCTTTTTGAAGCTAAAACTACGACAATATGGAAAGTTAAATATAGAGACAAATGGCTTGCATGGAAGATAGTAACGATGATATTGTGCAAAGTAATTTCATTTACAGATTTCTAAATTTGATTCTTATTTCTCCGTTTGAATTATCTCTTGTGAACATTTAAATTACGTTTATTATTAGTTGAAAGTAAATCCTAGAGATCAAATGTGTATTGTCTTGTTAAGAAAACTCCATGATCAAGAAAAGCTTAATTTTTATGCATTATGAGTAGAGGCCGCAAACTCCGTCCCCTCGCATTTTTCGTTTTTGTTCAAAAAGTGACCATTTAAACTCAAAAATGAGGAGCAAGTACTCTTTAAAATGGAAGATCACGAAAAGTCATTATTAAATTCGATGAGCCAAACATAAAAATAAACTTTATTCAAAGATTATATCAAGAAGTGCGCGTACACTGACGATAATTACCGGTGTGTAAGTACAAATTTGATACGTTTAGCTGGTTGGTTTTGGTTAGTTCACTCGGTTAAAAAATTTTCTCTCTTCACCAATATCTCAGTTACATCGAATTTGATCATTTGACGTATTAAGTTTTGAAAATTACGAATTTTGCAAAGCCACTTGCAGTTCCTAATTATGAGCCAAATTTTTTAAAGAAAATTGCATTTATCAACTTCTTATTAGTGATGTCATGATAATCAAGAAAAACTCGAAATCAGAATTAAAGAACCCGTACAAATCCGGATTTTCAACCGGCTATCCTATTTCTAGGGTCAAAGTGTGCATTGTCCTTCCTTTCCCAAGAAACTTAGCCGTCAATTTTAGCGCATTAGTGCTAGGTTTAAATTCTTTTCTCCATCACGATTTACTGCTACTGTACACGTGAGTAATCCTACCAAAACTTGGCGATGAAAATGATCATATCACAAATTGTCTAATGCACCAATGCACATTTTGTACGACTGGGAATCTTCTAAAAGCAATACAATATTTGAGCTTTATTTAGATCCAAACATGAAATATCGATAAATTTATTTTATATGCAATTTGTAGCTATTTTAGACATTTAGATAATAATAGGAGATATTTCTTGTTAAAATTGCAAAACTAGCTTAATTTAGTCTTCAGAATTCGAATTGAGATGTTTACATTATAAACTCATCACACCATCTTTTGATAAGACAGAAAATATTTTAAATTAAGTGCTAAAATTGTTATCACAAGTTTTAAAAGTATGAGCTAAATGAACAGTGTAAACTTTATGAAATTCCCACGTCCGAAATTAAATGGTAGAGATATTATGTACAAAGCTAGTCACGATATTTCATCGACTTTTGTTCAACAAATCTAGATTCTTATCTAACTCTTAGTCCAGAAGATATTTAAAAATATGGGTTATCAAATTTTTAATCTTTGTTCTAAAGAAAAATTCAGCTTTCAAAAGATTATTTTCTATGATGCTCATGCACTTCAGAACGTAAACCGTCGATAATAATGTCACTCATGGCGAACTATAGACCCAATCAGTTATTAGGTCGATAAGGATTTTCTGATTTCATATTATTCCACGTGTTATATAGTAACAATTTTATCCATGATAATTTTGAGTAGTCCCCGAAAAGTCCTCTTATCCTTCTCTATTCTCCACCTTTCTCGTTATTCTCTCTCTCCATCTCCCAGTTTGTCCTCCATTTATTCGTTCACGTAATGCTTTGGTCGTTCTCTGAAATTTTCAATAGCCGTGTGCTCGTGCCGAATTTTCAAATTTCGATCGATATTTTATGCGTTTTTCGATAATTTTCCAAGCGGTTTAGAGCGCACTTCGATTGTGTTCTCCTGTGATGTGATTGGGTTGCTGGTCGAGTAGCAGCACGATGCCCCGTCCTCAGCCGCCTGCGCAAATCGCCCCTGTTCCCAGTCGCTCCCTCAGTCAGTCCTCTGCTCACAAGGCTTCTGCCTCCCTCTTTTCCCGCATCATGTCCTTCGTCGGTTCCGTCTTCTTCGCCCTGTCCGCCATCTTCAGCGTCTTCTGGCTGTTCGGCAAACGAGTTCACAGAGCGGTAAATACTCGCTTCATTCTGAGTCGGTCTTCAATTCCTATCCTGTTTCAGTATGCAAAAAAGCAAGTGGTCCGCTACCCAATTGTGCCGTTGTCGCCGCTCACTGCACACCGACTTGGTGGGTTAAAATTTTCGTGAATTATCTAGAATTCAAAACAAGATGAATTTCGACGTTTAATTGAAATACAAATTCTCCCATAGTCCAAATATTTTACAACTTTTCTAACCAGCACAATTCTACGAGTCGAATTCGAACTCGTCAATTTTCTATGACACGAGCTTGGTAATTTGATACGAACTTGATATAAATTCATGTATTTATTTTGAAGACTTTTCAAATTTATTTAATTTTCAGGCGTTGTTCGCCGAAAGATTCTGGTGCTGGATCTGGACGAGACTCTGATCCATTCTCATCACGACGGCGTCATTCGACCGATGGTCAAGCCGGGCACGCCTTCCGATTTCACCATTAAGGTATTTTTCTCTAATTACTATTCTTCGTCCCTTACTGACTTGCAATCAATAATTTTTTGCAAAGTTTGAAAATGCTTATTTTCTGGTGCCTCATTCTTTATTCTGTCTCATTCGTTATGATAAATTCTAACTTCGAAAAAATATGCGAAGGTAAGAAATGGAGAATAGCATTTTTCAAATGATTTATTTTATGTCCACACCTCCAGAGATAAATAATATCTCAACGAAAAATTTGTTCAGGTGGTGATCGACCGTCATCCAGTGCGTTTCTCTGTGCACGAGCGGCCACATGTCGACTACTTCCTCAGTGTCGTTAGTCAATGGTATTTTCATTTTACGAATCCTCTCTTATAAGCTTTACTTTCTCATTTTAGGTTCGATTTGGTGATATTCACAGCCAGCATGGAAGTGTACGGCTCACACGTTGCTGACAAATTGGATCGTGGCCGCGGAATTCTAAACCGAAGGTTGGTTGAAGATGTTTACTTTTCTTGAATATGTTTCTCTTATTTCTTAGCATATTGTTTTAACTTCTGTGACGATCAACGTTGGCATTTTATCCAATTTTTCAAGAAGTTGTAAGCTTAAAGACGGGATAAATATTACCGATGTTTTGATATGAGATGATGAAAAATATTGAACTCTAAGAACTTATTTAGCAACTGAATGAAAATTATAATCTGAAATTTTTCTGTTTGATTCCTCATAAAATTTAGACGTATTTGAGTTTCATCCTTGAACTGGTAGGAGTCTCGTGCAAAATTAGATTATTTTTGAACTGATCGCTCTTCAGATATTTCCGTCAGCACTGCACGATGGACTACGGTGGCTACACGAAGGATCTGAGCGCGATTCACCCCGATCTCAGCTCCATCTTCATTCTCGACAACAGTCCGGGAGCTTATCGCAAATTTCCTCGTGAGTTTAAATTTCTGCTTAACTTCTTGGAGAAGTACGCACTCAATGGTAGATGATCCCAAGTATTTTATATTGCTGTATAATGTTATGCACGAGTATATGAATAGTGAAATTGAGATGAAAGAAGATCCGAGAATGTTTTGGATATGAGCTCTTCTTTTGAATTGATCAAATCCTTCCAGAAACTCGTGTTAACTGTTTTTTGACAATTTCTTGCATTTTTCAGAGAACGCGATTCCGATTCCATCGTGGTTCAGCGACCCGCACGATACATTCCTGCTGAATCTGCTGCCCTTCCTGGACGCACTCCGCTTCGTCTCCGACGTGCGCAGCGTGTTGTCTCGCAACCAGACCAGTCACAATCAAGTATGGTAGACTTTTCAAGTTACTCATTCTTCTTTTTTAAATTCATGTTTATACATTTATCTTATCAAATCCAATCAATCAATCGAATACGGTCTTTCGCATATTTCGGTGATGTAAACCATAAAATAGCACAGTTTGACGATTTGATGAAACCTAGGCATACATTTCAATATACCTTTTGAAAGACAATATTCTTTGACTGTGCATATTTTATGCTTCTAACTTATCCGGCTACTTACAGGCTTGTTCGATAATATCCTAACTGTCCTGTAGATTTAAGTAGCAGTATTTAATCTCTCGAAATATCGACTGTGCTGTGTTTATCTGTCGCTGGTAGAAAATTGTGTTAGCAGAAATTTTATGATAAGCCTTCTGCACATTGTCATTCCACAGAACGAAAAAATCATTTTGAAACTAAGTTCAGATACTCTTTTTCAAATTATGATAGTGCGATTACTTGAAAATAGAAAATAACGGTTTTTTAACTTAGCAAAAACTGAACGAATTTTTGCTGTATACAAACGAATTATTCCTCATTGGTTACCTCCCTCTTCCTATTCAACTTGTCGTCAAGAAAGTTTACACGCCCAGTACCTTTTACTTCTATTTCTGCTCTAGTTAAAATTCGTTATTTTCCATTTTCATCAACAAATCGAATTTTTACAACACTTATGATATTTCTAAGATTTACTGTATTTTATGACGATGCACATGCACATCAACTTTGGAATGACAATATGTAATAGGAATTATTTTGATCGTGTTAATCCCGGATGGTAATGAAAAATAACTCGAATATCATTTCCTAGTATCTCTATCTTTTATCGAAAAAACAATTACAATAGTTGTTTTGCTCTTTAGTAAATTATCCTCTATCCAAATGCAACCATATTCATTCATTTCATATAAAATTATTGCGCGCATTTCCTCTATCTAATTTATAGTCAGAAGCGCGGATTCTATGTGTACCAATATTTCACGGGATACGAGTATTTTTCTATCTGTAATTCTATTTAGATTTTATTGAAACCAATAAATCATTTTCATCACACCAGTTATTTGTTTTCTACAATTACAACTTTCAACCTAAAATATGCGTTTGAGTCGTAAACTTTTAGGAATAAATAAACAATTGTTTCATATGCTTATTCCATACAGAGACGTAAATTCATAGTTAGTTATTTTTCATATCTAAAAATATACATTTAAAAATCTAACAAGAGTTTATTGCAGCCTGTCGGTGAGATCATCAGATGAATTGATATTTCCTTACAATGGGAAGGGCTTGGGACTCAGGGGAGGCACGACGACTTCGGTCACTGGCAAAACGGAGCATCCTGCATCGATCTGGGTAGAAAATGCACCAGGATGAAAGGGAAGGAGCAAGGGCTCGGGCGCCTCGATTCGATTGAGCCGATTCACAGATGAGCAGGACCAGCAGACAGGAAACAATGCATCGGAATGGGGACATGGCACTGACTGACTGGCTGCACTGTGGATGCGGTGAATTACTGCAAATGAAGCAGATTAGTGCCGAATACGGAAAATGATGTTAGAATGGTGAAAGTTGAAGACACAAAAATATCCGCGAGAGTTGGATGGATAAATAGGGAATGAGTTTATGCAAGATAAGTGGACGAAATGAGGAAATGGAAGAGTAGAGGTTGCGTGAGATTGCACAGAGAGAAATCATTAGTTAGGACTGGCAGAGTGACTGAATGCAAGACCAAATTCTCTAGATTTGGTCGGCGAGTTTCGTGTCATCTCACCTGCATTCATCTGCAGTCCTCCATTTCAGTCTCCTTCTTCGCCAGACTGGCCTCTGTGCTTCTACGCAATCCTCAATAACCCATCTATTCATCCCCGCATATTTGATATCTCCCAACGTGAAAATCAACACAAGACTGAGGACAGAAAAGGAAAGCAAAACATTGCAAATGGAATTGATGAAACTCATACTCGAAACCAGAAAACGTGACCCAAAAATATGAACTAGAATCAACATGTCTACTGACGGAGGTTGCAGATACAAGAGACCAGTCTAAATGGGTGGATGGGCTGGATGAAAAGAGATTGCGCGGAGACGGAGAAATTCAAACCCCCAGAATTTATTCATCCGCTGCTGAACAAAGCGATGAGCTAACTAACTCAAAAAGGATTATGATGAAATCCGTCGGACAAATAAAAGCTCTCGACAGGAATTTTACTTGTGACTTTACCGAGTTTACAATTTTAGTCGAGATTAAAATTGTATAAACCCAATTTAGAAACCAGTAAATTCTTTCATCTCTACGCAATTTTTAGTTAGTGCTTATATAAAAGAGCTACAAGAAAATATTCGAATCAAAACGTCATCTTTATTCTTCACTGATACATTATTGCCAAACAATTATGCAAACATTGTTGATCAACATCGAATAAGGCGCTTTGAATGGAAGACGGTACTTATTGAAAATGCAAAATCATCTAAAATTTCTGAGCTTGTCGTCATTGAGTAAATGGGGTCATAAATGAACAAAAAGATCGAAAAATGTAAACCTAATCTACAGTCTGGCGAAGAAAAGCGTCAATTCACAGGGCGAAATCAAAGCATTTTCAAACCAGACAAATTGCAATTGGAGTTAATGAGCGCAGAGTGACAGAGTCAAATCGCACTTGTAGAATTTGTTTGACAACTGAACAAATGAATAGAAGGCGATGAATGGAGGAATAACGGTAACAGAACAGAACGAAAATGGTGAATAACACACAACTACAGACTCGGGCTGGATAAATTCGATACATGAATTCATTCAGTCAGATAAGCACGATACATGAACGTAATGTTTAATCTATTCAAGTAATAAGGTGGAAAGGGAAGCCAGTTCACGTAGATTTCGAATTCGCCATTGCTAATGATTTCCTGCTTGAGATGAGAATAGTTTAATTTACCAAATTTTCAACCGCTAATCCTCTCAAGTGATGTGATCGCATAAATTTTCTGAGAAGTGTTTTTATACGCCTTACTTTTTTAAACATTTTGTAGCAGAATATCGAAGCAAGTGAACTGACTCAGATAAGATAACTGAATTTTTCTCCTGACTCCAGAGCTTGGTGATAAGATTAGTTTTGAGAATTCTATGGAATGATATAAATTCGAGCATCAACTAAATCTTCACGTAAAACTACAGTGTAATAAGCATTATTAACCCCATTCAAAAAGCGTAATATGAACAAGCCTACCTAATACGACAAAACTGTATAAGCTAAAATAGAAATTTAAAATATTTCTAATTGAATGTATGATATGTCGTATAAGTGAATGAATATGGAAGCAATAATGGAAAATCTATGGAAATATGAAATACACAAGACATAATAGAGCAATTAAAGACCCACAGGGAATAAATGAGTGGATTCATCGGTAAAGAATAGGTAATTTGACAGGAGATTTGCACAAACCAGAGAAGGGATTACTCATAAGATTTAACCGGTCTTTGAGTCGAATTTTTGTCATGCACAACTTCAATATCATGCCTAAAGTGTAGTAGTGAATATTTCTGCCAAGAACATTTGGCCGAAAAACGAAAGTAAAATGTTATCTGCAGCATGATATTGCGAAGCAATCAAAATGCAGTCATGGAGTTTTGAAGGACCAAACAATATGTCATCAGAAAATATTAAAACATTCCAATTAAAAATGTCTAATGAAGTCCTAGCAAAACTGCGTAAGTGTCGATAAAATATGTAAATGCAGACTCGTTTCGAATTAGAAATCAATATTTTGGAAAAACGAAGTTGGTATGAATCGACTACCAATCAGTCCTGACTACTTCCTTCGGTGAATTAATGCACCATTCCACCTCCTTCTTTCGGATCCATGCAGAAACCTAGCAGATCCGTGTAGTGGGTGATGTTCTCGTTCTTTCCGCAGCAGCTAAATTCAATCATCATTTTCAATGATTTGAAGAAGAATGATAGTGCATACTGATTCTTGATGATGAACGTAGAAGTGAAGTTCGTATTGAGGAACGGTCTCAAGTAGCAAGGAGCACTGAACGAGGCATTGGCGAGTTTCTTGATTCCTTCATTCGTTCCCAGAATTCCACCGACCAAAGCAACCACTAGAACATTCAAATAATTCAAGAACGTGAATTTTTTGACATACAGACGACCATGAAATTGATTATGAGCATAGTTTTGTCGGTCCTTTGGCAGACTTGTCTGAAACTCGGAATTGTGCCTTTTCTCCATTCGTCTTCGGTTGTGGCATTGACGTAGAGATAGAACAGCGAGGGAAGCACTGCACAGCCCATTGGAATTGTCGATGCACCGACGAGATTCATCACGGGCATGAAATCGGGCACTGACAGTCCAACGAACAAAACGAGAAGCAGAACGATTGTTCTTGTCACGACGCGACCAACTCCAAAGCCTGAATATTTAGATTTTCGTATTTGCTCAGATCGAAAATTGCTGGTTGAATTGAATAATGAAGCAATTTTGCTAGCAAGTTTTTAATTCTCGAACTTAGGTCTCGTTTCTAAGAGCAACTTACTGTGGGAAACCTTGAGATAGTGCTCGATCTCTTGATTCAGGGGGTTAATCACAATAACGAGAGTGAGAATGCAGTGCATCGCGATCATCAGATTGGCGCACAATTGAAGCCAAGGTGTTTGAATCGAATAGATGACAGAATCGTGCATTGAGGTGCCGTAGACAATGTAGGCCAGAACTGACAATGGCATGTAGAGCAGGACAACTCCTGAAGTTATAATTGAGAATGGCTGATCTTCATTTTCGTCTCAACCGACCAACAAATCCCACTAAGACACTTTTGCTGAATTCACGCGGATTTTCCATATCAGCTTCAATCGTAGGGAAAACGAAATGACCCGAGAAAGCGAACAAGAAAATACCTTAATTTCAGTAATTTCCCATTGTTAAAGAAAAATAACTTACCTAAGGAAAGTATCATACTGTCAGGAGTGACATCCGAATAATCTGCTTCAGGCTTGCAGAGAGAGAGGTCCATGCTAATTCCAACCAAAATGCACAGAACGGCAATGACTGTTGTGAACATCGCAAACACAATCACGACCCTGAAACGAAGATATATAGTTTGAAGAATTAATGGTTCCTACCAAAATTCACCCGGACTCCTCAGAAGTGTGAAAGGCAGAATGATGAAGGCCAGTGCAACAATTACCTAAAATTTAAAAAATCGTCTTATTGAAACCACTCCGATTTTGTTCTCGCTATAAAATGATAATTTGGATACGTTATTTTGGCATTGAAACGGGGAAAAGAGCTCATTTTCAATTATTTGGACGCATTCAAATCCTGAACGTGAACTCTATGGACGAAAAAATGGAAATTCAGAAAACACCTCCTCGACGTCACAACTTTCGATAGGATTATCTATTTCGCAAACAATAAAGAGCGTCAGAAGCAGTAAAAATTGAGTTTTCTTATGGAATGATTTTCATCGTTCATGCTTTACGTTTTAGAACCCACTTGTGTCTCTACACATGTCATGATGTCATAAGATTTTCAGGTGCAAGTGAGCTTCTTGGAAAGTTCATGCAAATTAGAAGCGAAATAGTATTGGTTGAAAAGAAAATCTGAACTTTTCGGATAAAAAAGCTGAGCTTCGCAAGAAGATTTGAAAACGACCTAGAATATCATCTAATCTTACCACGCAAGGACTGATTTTAACATCGGCGAATCGAGTGACAAAGTATTGCAGAATGTTGGCAGATAAGAGCAAATACACGACAGAAATGCCGAACAGAGTGAAGTTACCGAGTGCAGAGGTGAAGAATCTACAAATGAAAAGATTGAATCACAATGTTCCTGTCCGAATGATACTGACTGCATTCTTCGTCCCATACACCTTTTCGCCATTTCTGGAAACGGCTTCCTACACACCCCGATGTGAGGATTCCTGTAAATTGATAGCTTAGTGTTTGTTTTTCTTCAGCACAAACCAACCTTTCCATAAGTGTACACCAAACCACGCCCAATTGATATCCAGTGTATTCAAAAATAGCGGCAATTCCAATCATAAATACGATACCCATTACAAGCCCTGTAATGTTTTGCTTATATTTGGAGGTTTACTATCTAATTTATGGCTAATTAGAGTAAACGTGGCATAAAATTACGGCAGTTGGAAAATCAAGTCGTTTATCTCTAGACAGAATGTTATGAACTTTCCAGAGTTCTCGACCCTCTTTTTAGAAAAGTCTAGGGGTTTTATGCTCACTCTCTCCTGACATGAGATTTTCGTTCGTTAGTTGGTATTTCGAAATATGCGTCATACCTGATTGTTTGAATGCCACAGGCATCGCAACGACCCCACCTCCTACCATGTCGGCAACGATGAAAATCGAAGCCACAATCCATCCGATTTTCGGCCCGTGATGTTGTGGCGCTGAAATTCCAACTTTTTCCTATGTGGAACTGCGTAATAGGGATTATTCATCCTCATCCTCATTTCACTGAATCGGAAACAAACTTTCATTATGATCATTGACGTTTGGCGATTATAAACAAAGCTCTGTGGGGAACTAATAATAGCAATTTTCTACTATGGAATATTATCGTTATTAATGTGATAGTTTACGGCAAAATGGGTTAATTTTTCAAGGTACCCTTTCTCAAGTAGGGACTTATTGGTCAGTAAGTAAGATGTAAAATAGCTAGGAAAAAACTAAAGAGATGATAACTGAGATTGCTTAAATTTTTCACAAATTTACTTTTTGCGATGCTCGCTTCTATGTTCGTAGGTTTCTCTAAACAGGAATTATTCCTAAATGCAACATTTTTCATTTGTTTCCTCCACTCAACGCTTCGAAGTTATTGCATGTCAATTTTAGCATTTTGAAGATACAATACATTTCCATGGTCCTTCTTTCAGCTGTTAAGATTTGTACTACATACCGACTGCCGGTGTGCTCATGCACATCTCGGAATAGCAGTTGTTGATGAACGGCTGGGCCGATAGATGACCATCCAGCGGCGGCAGCAGAGTGTTACTGCCCTTCACCATCTTTGACTTCTTCTCTTCTAATATAGAAAATCAGAAATTTAGCAACAAAATATAGAGATTATCCACTCCTCACAGGGGTGTCGATCTGAAATTTGCCGATTCAATAAAATTCTAAGATCTATTTACAGTAAAACAGCGAATTATCTGCCATAAATTGATATGAAGAAGAGCTCGAAAAAGTTTTCATCATGAGCAACGTAGAGAATTGCGTGATCATTATGATTTATACGGCTAGACCTTCAACGTATCAAATTGGTGATAAAGTTAATGAAATATCAAGTTTGAAGAAAATATGAGTTTGTTGATAGACTGAAATAAAATTTACTATGAATAAATGATGCACGTATGAAGACAGGAAATCAATGAGTACACAAGTCGACTTTATATACGATTTCAAGCCGATAGGTCAGGTGCTATGATGTCACACAGGTCAATTTATCATATTGTCTTTGCTGAACCACGTGGTTTGAATATAGTAAATTAGCAATGATGCATTTCGAAATCTAGTTCCGCAAAAAACAATGAGTAAAACTGTTCGGTGAAATTACAGTATGGTTAGAGGCTGAATGATGGAATAAACGAAGAGAAGGAAGATCAGTTTCGCTTATAAGTATGCATTACATCATCAGATCTATCAATTCTTGAATTTAGTGTAGAAATGGTTCACGTGAAGCATCGAACTATGATTGTTTGATAGAACAAACAGATAGAAGGAGTGGGGTATACCCGAACTGTCGTCAGTCCCTCTTAGGAAATTACGCGCGTTTTTATCGCTTCAAATAATCTCGAAAATTTTCACCCCTTCATTTCGCTCAATGAGGAGTTGATCGTCTGAATTTTTGATCAATTACGTAAAGTTGTCTTAGCCTAACGAACATGATGTCTTGTGAGAGAACTTTGATCTCAAAATTTGGGTTTAGAGATAGGTATTCAAAATTTAAAGAATAAATGTTGATATCGGAAAATATTCTGACTATTCTAACTTCAAATCAACCGTTCATAAATGCATTAACCAAAAATGACGTAAAAATCAGAGCATCATTTAAAAATGGTACTAATTACTGAATCTCACAAAATTTAGATAAAATTTGCTTTGGCTATGCCTCAATATGCAGTTAAAAATCAGCATACTTGAGAACGAACATAGTCAGATATAGAGAGCACTTCATCACACGAAAAAATATACGGAGGGTAGATCGGAAGAATCGAATAATAGTTCTAACAATACCTCGCAACGTTTGAATTTTTAGCTAATGGCAGGATAAAGTTAAAACTTCATTTAGAGAATATACTGGGGATAGGTAGCAAAAAACTTCCAGCGATCGTCGTCTTCTCTAAGATTAAACATAATAGATCTTACTCTATCAATAATTTTGTTAAAGCAAATCTGGATGATTGGAAAAATAGCTAGGCGTACTTCTTAACAATAAATTTATAGAAAAATTCAATAAGAACCTTTTATCTATGAACAGATCTTGTCTTAAGTCAACAAAGTTCTAAAATCAGGTCGTTCGCTTTATAAGAAACAATGAAAGATATGAAATTTCTAAAGGATAGATTGCACTTTGAAATTTCAATATTTTGAATCTTTTGAAAGTTGGCAGAAGGAAAGAGTCGAATGCAAGAGGGAAAAAGTTAGAACAGCGGTAGCAGGTGCGCGATCTGAGTTGTCGAATTCGCATAAACATTTCTTGTGAGAGAAACGAAAAGGAGATAGAAAATTGTGAAGTGATTCAGAAAATCTTCAAACGTGCATAGAGGTCGGCGTTTCCTCTACGAAGTCTTTGAAAGCCACGTTTTCTTCTGACAAGATAGAGTGTGTTGAAAGATTTGTGTATAGAATTACTAGGGAAGGAAATTGGGGAAAAGCCTTGGAAATAGTGACCATCGAATATCAATTATCAATTATCAATTATCAATTGTCAATTGTCAGCGGAGATCCCTCGTGGATTTCTCTCCGCCCACAGATATGTCCAACGATTGGCTTATTGACGTCGAAGGTACATCTTTAAAGTTGAGAGTGAATGGAAAGAGAACGTGAAGGGTCTGTTAAGGGACAGTTCTCCTTCTTGCAGAATGGCTAGAAAGACTGCTCTCACAATCAGTCAAGCCGTAAGTAAACTTATCCATTTCGCATTTCTCGTTTCGCAGTTTGCTGTGAAGCAGCGATGCAATGCAAAGCAATGCGAAGTGAAGCGATCACGGCTCGAAGGTAGGGCTCAGAACTAAAGGCAGAAGGCAAGGGGACTGCAGAGAGGGCTCTTCTCTCATTTCAGCAGGAAATGTGGCAAAAGCAGCAGCTGAGAGACTGTTTGAAGCAGACAGAGAAAAAAGATTGAAAGGCAGAATAGAGAGGAAGAGAAGATGGGGGTATTGAACATGTTGACAAAGCTGAAAAAGAGCGAGAGAAAGAAAACAAAAGATGATGAAATATGCAAATCATCGGTAAGAAGAGACGCTCCTTTTTTTATAGCAACCAGAGCAAACCTAGCAACACGTCGTGGGAAGAAAGAACTAATGAATCAGGACTAGGCCTGAAAAGATGCATGCATGCAAGCAAGCAAGCATTCCATTGAAGGGCAGGCAGCGATTAGTTGCCCTGGCTGCCCCCGACACTTGGTCCGTCTACTTCTCTACTTGCTCGGCTTAGCTTCGACACGAAAAACCTCGTGCTTCTTATTGATTTTACGCGAGTCGCCTAGGGCTAACCAAAAGTGTAACAAATAAAACGAAATGAAGGAAGTGAGTGGAAGAGAGGATGGGAAGAGAGAGCTCTATTTAGTCTGAAAAGGACTGCCAGCCAATGTGAGGGTGGAGGGCTGGATTGGAAAGGATGAAAGCAGACTAGGGAAGGGGGTGGGGAATGGAAGGGAGAGAGTGAATGGGGATGATGGAGAAGGAGAGAGGAGGAGAAGCATGGCAACATGTGCTGGAAGATGAACTGCAAAGCTACGAGTGACGATGAGCTGAGGCACAAATCGATTGATTGGCTGAACGACTGAATGGGTTGGTGATTGCATCATGCAATCGTGAACTTCTGAAGAGCAGTGTGGAATGACTGGCAATAGAGGGGAAGACTGCTAATGAGAAAATGAAATAGAGCAGGGAGAGATGATGAAATAGCTGACGAATTGGAGAGATCTCAAGAGTCAGAACGAGCACGACAAGCGCATATGTTGTGTGTGGCTTGAATGCACAGATACAGACAGCTAAATAGCTCTGCTAACTGACTGCGAAGATGGTGTAACCATCATGAATGTACAAGGACGCTTACAGGCAGATTCTGATGGGGTTTTATCAGACTGGTTCATTGATCGAGTGGAAAATGGTCAATTTCTTCTGTGCAGTTTAACAATCAAACTTTTCGAGTCTACACATCAGCAACCAAGAAATAAGAAATCAAAAGCGGCCAGTTGAAACAACGAAAGGCACTAGTGAAAATATGGAGAAGGGAATGATCGGCGGAAGAGCGATAAATCAAGCAGGGGACAGGTGAAATTGCCAGCACCAATTAGGGAGAGGAGAGATTATGCAGTATGCGAGGTCTGAGACTACTTCGATATTCATAATATCGCCTCTATGCGGGATGGAGGCTGAAATTTCACTACTTGGTGGATTCGATCGGGAGATGAGACATGCTCCATTCGTGGGGAGCATGCTGCTTGCTTCTCTAGGGCCAGACTCCAGGCCCTTGCTCCGACCCAGGCTCAGGCATCAGCCAGCCAGCCATCGCTTCCTTCCCCTTGCCCCTTCCATTCCCTTCCTCCTTCTTCGCTCAAACACATTATGCATTTGTGCAGTTTGAAAGAATGCACAATTTCGAGAGAGAATAAGAAGCCTAACGAGAGCGACAAAAATCTGTTCCATTCCGCAAATGCCTGACGAATCGAGGGATTCTGGCTGTGTGGCACATCACTAATTCAACTTTCTCAAAACGCTTCCCTCCTTTCCTTCTCTTTCGCCTGTTAGTGCTTATTTCTTTATGCCTTAATAGAACACAATCGAGTGGAATAAAGTGATTCCTGAGAAATGGGATTTATTTGGATTTCCTCAATTAGATGACCAGAATACATCCATGAATGAATAGGAAATGAGCTTGGATACTTTGAATTATATCACGTAGAGAAGAGCCGAGTCAATTGTGTATTTATAAGAGTAGTAGTGGAGGACATAAAAATAGAAGAGAAGCTATGAAACATGACGCAAAATGAGGGATGCACAATTGGGAAGTGAAGGCGTCCTCGACTTTCGGTCTGCTGAAAACGAGCTGCACACTTCAACGCAGCAACTCCAAAACAATGGTCGAAACGCTCCCGAAAGTGAATAATGACGCCATTATCAAATAAATAGACTGATTGCTGAAAGGGGAGAAGCTGTTATCAGCAAACCAGGGGGATGAGTGGGTTTGTTTGCAGAGAGCGATTTTCTGCACGCGTAAAATATTTTGATTGAAAGATGCCGATCGCTGATAACTTACAGGAAAAAATCGTTAAAAACGAGGATATTTTCAAGATTTTTTATTCGTCGATCACATTTCTGTCCGTCGATTTTTGAAGACGGAAACGCAGAGAAAGAACAATATTACAATATGGTGAAAAAATGATGGAAAAAGATGGAGAAAAGGCGAGAAAAGACAGGAAAATTGAGATGAGACGAGGAGACGAAGATGAGAAGGAAGAATTGTTACGAATCAACTGGCAGAGGATGAAGCTGAAATGAGCAGGCAGAGGGACAGAAGGGAGCTGGGCAGAGGGAGAAGAGAAGGGGAGTAAGTCACGAGGGGGTAAGTGATAGGGGAGTTGTGAGGTAAGCCATTAAGCTGATAGGGCTGAGGAGCTGAGAATGACTGGGGAAAAAACAACAAAGGGTAGCTCACGACAAAGCCATTCACAAATACACCCAGTCACAGGGTAAAGATACAGGCAACAGACTCTAACCTTCCAACCCCATTTAACCTCGATTCAGTTTGATTTCAATTTTCCTCCCACTAAATCTCTATCTACTTTTTATTTGTGCTTCATATTAACCGCGACGTGAGCAAAGTGAGAAGGCAGCTAATGGAAATTTCTCCTTTTTTTAGTTTTCAGTTTCATTTCCAACCTCTGCATTTGATCCTTTGTTTTACCGAGAATTCGAGAAAAAAAATCGCGTCTAACGCAAAACTAATACAATAAGACAGTGGAATGTAAAGAAAGATGAACAATTTGAAAGACATTCTGAACTAGGAAAAACGAATCATTTGTACATGGAATTAGAGTAATCAACAAGCAGAGCACAATCTATACCTAATAAAAATTACTCGAACAATTTTCAATCAATCATTACGCATAGAACAACCCGAGTTCATGAATTTTCTGTAATCCATTATGTAAATGATTAGAAAACTATTTTCGGATTATCAGGAAAGTAAATGGCGGATTTTCAACCTAAATGATCAGAATTATGCATAAGCTGTCATATTGAACACTTAGATATTGAAACAAACATAATTCGATTAACCACTTATCACATTCAAGTTAAATTAATATGAATTTAAAAATTACAAACAAAACTAAATATATTGAGAAGTTTCGTAATTTTGATATCGTTTGTGCAAATCACGTTACGTAAAAAGTTAATGCAATTTTGCAAACTGGACGTAAAATTGAATCGAACAAATGGAGAAATACAGTGAAAAAGCAATCTAACTGATCAGTATTTATCTAAACAGTGGAATGGCGAGCAGGAGAGCAATGCAACTGTGAACAGAACAGCAGTGAGCGGAAAAGAGAAGAAGGGAAAGATGTTTTGACTTTGACAATGAAAAAGACTGAATGAATCAGCCATAGAAAAAGCAGCAGCAGAAATTGAGATGAGAAAATGACAGGCACAGGAAAGATGCACAAATGATGAAATGAAGGAATGTGAAGGAATCGAATCGAATATGGGAAATATGAACCATTTTCAGAACAATTCATAAAATTCACAGGATGAGCATTCAGCCAATGAGAACAGCATAGGATGTCACGACCAGCTGCATTCAGGTCTATGCTAACAACCTAAATTCCTTAAAATTGAATCTGAAAGCACACAACTTCCAGAGATAGTTTAATGATGAGAATCACTCAATACGGTATTTTAACATTTGCCTGAATCATTAAATCGATTATGATAAAAACTGATCTTCATTATGTGATTGAAGCTGTATTCATTTTAACTTCAGCGATTTTTACTATGATATTCTAAAGATAGGTATGACATCAATGATTGACATTGAATAATTAAGCTATGATGAAGTAGTTACCGTTCAATGAAGTATGCAGGTACTTGCGAAGTATCCTTCCTTTTCGCTACTGTATCGTTATTATTTAGCTCATTTATGCTTTTGATTGTTCCAGTCTTACGGTATCTGAAGATGATAGATGATTCTTGAATTTTAATAATTAATTAATCATATTTACTTCGCTAGAATCTTCGATATGCAGGAATGAGTGACTCCCATTATCCTAGCGATGTGAGAAACTCTGCAGCCAAGTGCAAAGAGGCAGAGAATATGGTGTCGCTCAATCGGTGACAGAATCTTGTTGCCAGATTGACGATGACGCATTGTCAGTTCGTTTCTAAAAGAATTTATTCAAATTTTATCATGTGATATGAAAATTTCAATTTAGAAAAGGGGAACATACTATTTGTAACCAATCACATGAAATTTCGCGCAATTGCTATTGCACTTTATAAATACCAAACTACTTTTCCGAAGCTCTCAGATTGTCAGAACATTACAATCTACAATTTGCACTAAATTGATAAATTTATGAAGATGGTACTAACTTACAGTCCGAATAATCAGCAGAAATGATTGAAACAGTCGATGAACTGCATTGCTGGCTGCCTCTGTTACCTCTGCCTAATTGAAACGATCTCCTCGTTAATGAAGTGAATGAGGGAAATCGACAGTTTGACAGAGATGCCCTGGGCAATGGAGACAGAAACAGAGACACATGGAACAGCACTCGTAAAAACAGCTGCCTCCTTCCAAATCGGACTGAACCTCATAGTTTTTCCAAGTTCAGTCTGTCTTTCTTCCCTGTTCTTGCTAACGGTCTGCGTAATTTCACCTTCTGCAGCTTAGGTACGTGGGCACGACGGAACGATTTTTTCAACTCAAAATGCAAAGCCAAAGCAATTGTTCTATCAATATTCGATAAGAACTGAAATAAGGAAATAGGTCTGCATGTTCCGATGAACTCGGTCAGTATGTTTATATTTATAAATTATGAAATTATTTCAATTAAAAATCCTGAAAGAAGTAACAATATGTATAAACATTAATAATGAAAATATATATTTTTGTTAAATGATGTTTAAATTACAATGGTTTGCGCTTTTGTTGACTTATGAATTATTTTTTTTAATTTTTATTTAAACTTGGCAAGGATGCACATTTCACTGATTGTGAGAAGGATATTAACTCTAAGCTTCATTCAAATATGTCCACGATAATTCGTTCTACCAGGCTGTATTAAAAATCATAATTGTTCAAAACTTTTGACCTTCGCTGTGTATGCTATAGGAATATTTTCTCATTGAATGCAATTATTCATAATTTGTAGTTTAATCTGAAATAATTTTATATGTAGCTATTCCTAGCTATTCATTTAGATATTTTTATATAGAATATGTGCGAGTCGCACACATTTTATCTTGTGTTTGTAATCTTTTCCCACCCAGATTGTTTCATCTCAAAGGATTCATTCCTGTTTTCGATCTCAAGCAGAGATCGCCGAGCTTTCTGTTGTTGTTTTTCATATCGACTAATAAGCCATATAATTCGAGTCCTTTACCATCGTATCAGATTCGCATACCGCTTTACTAACTCGACGGAGTCATTCTCAGTCGCACAGAATAGTTCAAATTTATCTATTAAAACAACAACCTGAGCTGAATTTGAAAATAAACATGGCTAGACATTGTTTTTATTTTCATAAATCCTAATATGGACGTTCTCACCTGCCTCCTTCTATCACTTTTCATTCTCTGCTCTCTACTCTCATGTCTCACGTGCATGCAATGCAGGAGTCTATTCCTCTCGTTCCCTTGTCCTATCGATTGGCACAGCACACTTTCAATTTTCTTGTTTTTCATTTCATATTTCACGCACTTTTCCCCTTTCTTTTTTATATTTTCCTGTCTGCCTTTTGTATCTCATCTGTCTATATTTGCTGTTCGTATTTGTCGTTTCAAACGCGAGCGTGTCTTTCTAAAGGAAGCATCTGAATTCCCAATTCATCATGCTTCAGCTCTAAACTTGTCCATTTACTTTTTAGCGCTTATTTTTTCGTTTATAATATCTAAACTTTCCTAATGCAGTAAAACGATGAATGAGCCTTCGACTTCATCGGCCAGTGAGCCAAAGAAGGTGGCAAGCAAATCGAAAAGCAAGTTGGCCTGTGTCGTGTGTGGAGATTCGGCTTTGGGACGACACTATGGCCAGAATTGCTGTAATGGATGCAAAGGATTTTTCCGACGATCAATTTGGAAAAATCGAACTTATAATTGTCGATTCGGAAGTAACTGCGAGATCGCGAAAGGTACAAGTATTAGGAATTACTGGTTTCTAATTGTCCAAGTATTTAGAGCAAAGAAATGCGTGTAGAGCTTGTCGATTAGCCAAATGCCTGAGGTTGGGAATGAATCCCCGAGCAGTGCAAATGGAAACGAATGAAAATGATCAAGAAGATGATGAGGAAGTTGAAAGTGCTCTCAAAAAGTAAAACATTTTATTCGTTGTTGTCATTGAAAGAAAAAATCGACGAAAAAGTGAAAAACATGCAAAAATGAATTTGCCCTGCATTTATGGCTCCATCGCACAGATGAGACTTGCTTTTTCATTTTTCATTCGTCAATTTCATTTATTTCACTTTCTTTCGAATTTTCTCTCGAACATTTTTTATTTTTAAATCTCAGAGAAGCGTGCTCACAAACGGATGCGAGTGCGACAGTGAAGAGCATGAGTCCGCCACATTCCGTCGTCAAAAATTACGTAAGAATCCGTTTAAAGGGTGCACGAAAAGTCTGAACCGTTTTTCACTTTCGAAAATGGGGCTGTAAAAAACCTAAAACCCAGTATCAAGTGGAATAAAATTACGCAGATAGATAAGGTTGATAGAGGAGAAGATAATAATTAGGCTTTTTTCAGAAAGCCCTAGTAATCATTATTCTGAAGATAAATCTTCAGAAAAGAACCCAAAGCTGCCCAGACTTTTCGCGCACTGTATTTGAACTTTGCAATTCGTTTATTTTCAGGAACGTGAGCAGTTTCTGTCATTTCTGCGAGCGATCTACAACCGAGTGGACGACCCAAATGCCCGCGGCCCTCCCAGCATCGAGTCTACCAGTGTTTTATTCGAAACTGTCTTCTACGAACCCACTCTTCTCTGCATTCGGACACCTGTTTGTTTTTTGCCATTTATTTGGAAAAACCCCTCGTATATCAATGAAGTTCCATGAATTCGTGCTTTCATCTTCAAAACGCACAATTTTTATGTCAAAAATTGAAGTTTTTTTTTCTACAAATTTATGTGATTTTGAAGAAAAAAATTCGAAGTTGGGAACATTTTTGAAAACCCACTAAATTTATCGATGTTAAAACTGAAAAATGTAAACTTTTTTTAAATGAAATTCGCTTTTTCCCGAATAGTCAAAATTTCATGAGATTACTGGAAAATTAAACTTGTGTTTACTTTACCTAGACATCAGTTCAAAACTACATCGGATCAACTCGTTATTTCCCTATCCTCCCCCTCATTCCCTCATCTTTTCACTCATTCTGCTTACATTTCAGATCACTCCCACGGGCCATCGCATCGCCACTCTGCGAGATGTTCTTTTCGACTTTCGGAGATGTTTCGTGTTGTATGCTGACATGATGACTGCTTTGCCAGAGATATGTGCGCTCACTGAGGCTGATCGGGTTGGTTGATAGACATAGGACAAGGATAGCTCACTGTATAATTAAAGAGCGAAAACCCTACCCCTGCAAAAGCGCGATAGTGTTCAAAAAGTGGTAGTACAAGAACCCCTAAGATAAGAAGCAAGTCATGTTCAGATTGCGGAGGCATAAAAAAGCCCAATCTAGATCGATGATAAATGATCAATCCCATGAAACTGATCTATGCCAAAATCAGTTCATGATTTTCGCAATCACGGGGTTTTATATTTCACAAAGGTGTTCGTTTGAAGGTTGGGGTTGAGTCATTTTTTCTGGGTTTGCATTTTTTGTTTTTTTTTGACTTCGTCAAAATCTTAGTAACACCTCTGCGGATATTTTGATACCACGCTTTACCGTTTCGGGTGCAACTTGGGGAACCGTTTGCGCACTCTCTGTGTATAATTCACCAAGTACAACCATCACTAGTTTATAATAATGACACCCCTTTTCTTTAACTCTCAATCCCTAAAATTTGCTAAATTATACAAGAAGTCACAATTTTAAAGGGCTTAGTTCATAGTTCGCGGGCTTTTATTTTGGAAAATGGTATGACTCAGACATAAAAAAAAACTCACGAACCATGCTAACTATCAACTAAGCCGTTTTAGAGGACAAAATTGGCAAGATTAAAGCAGTCGGACGATTTTAGATCACAATTGCGAAGAACCGTTTTGCTCCTTTCTACTGGTGGCTGGCCTGCTGCTGGACGGCGAAGGCTGGATGTGATGGAGTCTGCTATTCCAATGGGTCGTATCATCCGAGTGAAGTCTCACAGAAGGCCTTTCCTGAAGCTAGGTATATATTTTTCCTTGTTAGAACATACTATAAACAAAGACATTTTATCGAGCACACTAGTAGAATTCGGCGATTTAAGAGTGATTAATATCAACATTAGTTATCCTTTCCCTCTCTTATAGCGATCAAGGAAATGGAATATAATAACATTATTTATGATTGAAATGTGTCCTTTCCATGTGCTGACTTCTATTGCTGTGTTCGAGAAACAAATTCCATATCATTTGAAGTACCATCATCATGGACAAGTTGTTTCATATTCTAAGTGCTTTCATTTTTATCAATTGCGGGAGATATGTTTCTTTATTTGAATTTAATTCTTATTTTGTTTCAGAAATGTCTCTCGTCTTTCCGTCGAAAGCGTTTCGGTTCCACTGCGCAGTCTAGATTTGACTGAGGCCGAAGTCCTGATCGGATCTATATACAACATTTTTCAAGAATGTAAACTAATTTATGACGCTGCAACTCTAATTGTGCATCTTTCAGTTCCCCGGCCGCCGAACATTTCGCTGGAGTCGGAGATGATCATGGAGAGGGGCAGAGACAAATACACCCGGATGATGATCAACTGCATACCCGTCGAGGAGCCTCAGTCCGCTATTCGCTTCGGTACAATTTCCATTCTGCAGGCTTCCATTACGGTATGTGTATTTTACCCTCTTATTTCTGCTATGTAATATTCAAATTTCATAAGATGACATTTTGCACATTTTGAACCAAAATTTTCACCAACTAGTTTAGTAATTTTATGAGCAAAGAATAGAGATCCAAATTGTCCCTTACTCGTTCATTTTCAAAGAATTCTTTCTTCCTCCCCTGCATCATTTTGCTCCCATTTCCGCTATCTGTCTAGGCATCTCCTAGTTTATCGTGAATCCATGCATGAACGTTTCGAAATCTTTTTTTCCAGTGGAACAAACAAGCGCGATACAGATCTATCGCTTCAGTTACTCATAATCAAGTCAAGTCTATTTGCGAGAGACGATCTAGTTTATCTTTCTAAAGATCTTTTCATATCGAGGCTACAAACGAACATCTTTCATAGTTTACCATAAGCTGCGAATATGAATTCCATAGAGCAGTCTCGATTTTAGAAGGTGTAGAAACATGATGTATGATTTAATGAAAGGACGAGTGACAGTAATTGTCAAAATTTGCAGAGTCTCAAATATCTGACCTCCGACAACATCGAAGTCAGCGACGTGCTTCAGATTGTTCCCATCGACGACTGGTTTGTCGTTTTTCTCGATTATCTTCGAAATATAGATTATCTGAACTTCAAATATTTTGGCAGAATTTTTACCTTCAAAGCATTTTTTATGCAGTGTGAGTCATAGTTATATCGGTACCACTTCAACGAATGCAAATTCTTCCGCAATAAATCTAGCTTATTTTCATTACAAAATGATATATGTAAACTTCAATATTCGTATCCTTTGAATCGAAAAGAACTTTGAATAGAATATCGGTTATTCAATTCAAACTAACATGATAAAATGAATAGATGTCGTTATGATTATAACCCATTCTGTAAACAAATCATGCTGTTAGAATAAGTCGGATTTAAAAAACAAAAACTTTATTTGTTAAAACCTTAGGATATGCCAAATGATAAATTATTTAAAAATCAGTTAATTTTGTTTGTCTGATGTAAAAATTTTAGGACGAACGATATTTTTCAAGCACGGAAAAATTGCCCACAAGGAGCAGAAATGTGATGTAGTTCCAGTCGAATTTGCCTTAGGCAAGACACGTTGAAAGTGTAAAACGACCTGTAAGAAATGACTGACTGATTGAATAACAAATCGTAGACATAGAATATGGTGGGTGGAGTTTCGAGGACACCGAGACTAGACTAAATAGGCTTATTTACTTCCCCCTTTCTAGAAACCTAACTGATTGCTGTCCTGTTCGTTAATCGAACCAACTTTTCCTATCTCACTTCCAGTTTTTGTTTGATCTTATCAGTTCTTCCTTCTTTCTCGCCAAAATTATGATGAACTAATTTTTATTTGAAAAAGGAACTAAAAATTATTGCGGAAACAAACTTTCTCAGTTCAGCTCTGATTGACGAAAGGAGGAACATTTGTGCAATACAGACGCTAAAAATAAAAATAAAAAACCCTGAGAAATTGATTCCATACCGAATCAATATAAAAGGTCGAAAAATAACTCCTTTTCCATTTAAGGCATTTTTATTATTTAGTCTAATAATATAAGTTTTACCATTACATAAAATTTTGATTCCCGATTTTCAATCGAAAAACAATGTTCTCATGAGGAAAGATGCTTATCTTTCTTCGAGTCGAATTTTTGGCACTCAATCTCGATTTTCCTTTGAGATATCGATATTTCCTTTAGAGTTTTGATCAATATGTAGGCAGAATGCAAGTTGGCCCCACCCACTCATCTTTTATCAGTCTATTAGTTTGTTCTAGAATGGTTATGGTAAAAGAGAAGAGTGGAGAGAGTTTAAAGAAGTCATTTCGTTTGTCGATTAAAAGAGTGACAGTAATTGAATCGAATGTTTTTCTTATTGTTGTGTTTTGGTATTCTGTGTTGAGATATGCAAGTATCATTGCGAGCAAAGCCATTTCAGTCCTCAGTCAAACATTTGCATTTCCGTTAACATGCAACTTACGCCAATCCATCAAGCAGTCATCATATGGTCTGCTCCCATTTCCACTCCACATTTACCCCTCTTAATTACCCCTCCATCTGTATTCTGCATTTTTGCAGTCATTCGATTATTCAGTCAGTCATTTCAATTTACAATTATCCTGAAGTTACGCTCTTTTGAACGAGCCAACTCGGGATGCAGTCTTATTCTTATGTTGACTATGAGAAATTTCTGTTCTCAATTATTATTCCCATATCATTTTAGCATTTTCATAAAATTTATATTCTTCAAACATGTTATACAATCAATTTGTCATACTGATTGACGAGGGTTCTGTCGCAATCAATAATTTAGCTCTTTAAAATTGAATCAATTGTTAAAAATGTTGATTCGAATGAAACCTGATCAGTCTTTTTGAATCAATTAAGAAGAAAATATTTTTCGACTTTGTACTGATCGGTTCATGAGAGTGAGTAAAACACTCCAGAATTAACTTGTTCTGCGACAGATCTTTCTAATCAGTCGATTGTATTTGCACATGAAAAGTAAGACAAGGAAGTACTGAAACTCGTTTACTACCCACGAAAAACTACTTCCCTTTTCTAACTTTTCATTTTCATCAATTTTAAATTGAATTGATTTTTGGCGTACGTAGAATAACTCTAGTTTTTATTTCAAGAGTAGTAGCGAGATAGTATCTATCTAATTAATGTATCATTAGGTCATTTGCCTCGTGCTGTTTTATTCATTCATTCTTTGCAGTGCATTGTCAGTTCGTCGGTGATGTGCTGTATGTATTGTCTGTTGCATTATGCGCTATGCGCCGTGTATTTGTCTCCGATCAAAACACATCGTTTTCCCTCATTCTAATTCTCGAATTGGACGGGGGTCTGCCCTTCAACTGGGTCAGTCAGGGGTAAACCATGCAAACCATCCAGTCCACACAATCAGTCTATCAGTCTGTCCGTAAACAAATGAATGGATAGACTCTCTCAATCCCTCCCTTTTTTTAATCATTTTTTGATCTCATTCCCATTTTCCCCTCCAAAAATCGTTGAGCGCTGTGATAGCCTACAAATATTTTCGATTTTTTGTTGTCATTTTATCGAGATTTTCGACTGATAAAATGTTTGAGTTTTTCATTCGTCCAGGCGATAAATGGAAAGAGTGAAGGGGAAAAGAACGAGAAAAGGAAGAGTAAGAAATAGTGCCAGACGGAGAAAATAAAGGGCGACCATTTGTTAGTTGTCCAAATAGCCCTACAGCAGTCTGTCTGTTGGTTGAATCGAAAGGGGTCGTCGTCGCCGCACAGGCAGCAGTCATCAGTCAGCACAGTACCTCTGCATTTCTGCAGCCTTTCTCGTCATTCTTCATTCAACTTGTTTATTTGTGTATTTTTCTGCTTCGATGGTTCTGCATTATGGGGAAGTTTTTCAATTTTTTCCCTCCATTCTGGTCATTTTTCTACTCTTTTACTCTGTCTATTTCCCTCCTCCTGTATTGATTCTCGTTTCATTCCTTTCTATCTCTTCGTCTCTGTGCTCTCCCATTCTCACTTTGTGTCTCTCAAGAATTAATAAGCTGCCTGCAGACAGACAGACAGACAAAGATGCAGAAGCGCAGAGAACGTCTCCTGGTGCTGATTGCTGAGTCCAGCTCTTTTCCCCTCCCTTATCACTCTATCATTGGGTTATCTCTCATACTTCAGTAATATCTCCTACCTGCCTCTCTGCATGTGATCATCAAGCATCGCTCCTCAGTCTGTTATTTAACTCCATTTATAGCTTTTACTCTTCATCTCTCCTCTGCAATTTTCATTTCAACAATAGTTTCGATGAACTCGTCATATTTCCTCTTTTACTGCAACTATTAAATATGCATATTTCGCTGATAAACTCGATGTAGTTTCTGTTTTGAAATAGAAAATAGTCGCGTATGTTATACTTAAGGCCTCGATGACTATGAATCTGAATGCGAGCTGCATGAATTCAGAGCCGTCGTGCTCAAATTCAACGTCCTCTCCATCGATCAACAGAGCGGCTGCAAATGGCAGTGGCAGTGCCTCTCTGTCAGGCGCAGGCGGCAAGCAGCCCATGGTTTGCGTCGTCTGTGGAGATCTAGTACGTTTCATGTTGGTCTTCATTGCAGCTTCAAATGCCCACTACATTTGGCTTAGTGATGTAGCGCCTGTTCAAACGTTCACAATTGTATTTTGCTCACCCTGCTTTTGTAAACATTTGACATACTCGAGAAGAATATAATGAGAATAGAAATGAGGATACAGTGATATTGTGAAGGGCTAGATTTGTTCTAGTTAAGCTCGCTCTTGTTATTCAAAACCGTTGTTTATTACGTCATTCTTCTTTGCAAATTATTATTGCAAATTGAAAGAAAACGCGGAAGCAAATGATCTCGCCCTTGAAAATAATACGTGTGCAAGTGTAGAAGTGCAGGAAATTGCGTGAATTGTTTTGGTTTCTGAAAACTCTTCTGTAGGAATGAGGGAGTGATTTGCACGTAGCAGGTTGTAGAGGACAGTGTGCAATCCGTTTGTTGGCTGAATCTGTTCGAGTCCAATTTATCTCTCCTCTCCTCGCTCTCCTCGTTACTCGAACAACAATTGCTTCCCTCACGAGTTGCATGACAGACAGACATTCAAAAAGATACAAAATATAAATCGACCGAGCAGAGGAGGGAAAGGGAAGTAAACAGATCGAGAGAAGGAGAAAGGAAGGAGGAAAGAAACCAAAAGGCCATGATGCACTTCTGCAGAAATGCACAATCCACACTTTCACATTACTGATACTGGCTGAATGAAGCCTGCAGAGACAGAGTTGAAAGACCATACATTAAGGGGAATATTATACTCTACATGATAAATCGACCAATTTAATACCTTTCTTGCAGAGTTTGGGAAAGCACTACGGAGTGTGGGCCTGTAATGGGTGCAAGGGATTTTTCCGAAGATCGATTTGGAAGAACAGAACCTATGGTTGCAGATTCGGAGGCAGTTGTGAAATCGCTAAAGGTGAAAATAATAGATGTTTCATAAATGGAAATAATAGAAAACTAAAAGTTCATAGCGACTATTTGATCGTTATTGATTGATATTTCGTCTAGAAATTCGTGGAAAAGAACCAAACATCGTTTGATCGATCGAAATATATCTATTTCAGAGCAAAGGAATACATGTAGGGCTTGCCGCTTGACTAAATGCCTTAACGCCGGCATGAATCCCAGGTAACTTCTAAATTTAGTTATTTCGTAGTTTCTTTTCCAAAAATAATCTTAGGCTATGCTGAATGTGTGAACTTTTCATTTCTTAGACATTGTGCATACACTTCTAGAATTAGGCAAATCAGTCGTTAGTGTGTTGATTTGCAGAGCCGTACAGGGAGAGGAGCCGAATGAGCAGAGCTGCTACGAATACGAGGAATTCGATCCTACCAATGATATGAAGTAAGCAGAAATTACATTATTGAAAGAATTTAACACGATTACCGTTATTTTATCTTCATGATGATAAAAGATAGAAAAGATCTTTGATTCAGATTCATAAAGTTTCTAAATAGAAAATCCACGTTTTATCCATGCTTTTTTGCGGGATAACTTTCACGAAACAAAATCCATTTTATCGTGTCAAATCATAATTTGAAAATGATCTACCATAAAATTGAGTACGGCATTTGTAATAGGAATCAATATTGATTTATATCAATTTTCTTTCAGAAATCGTGAGACACAAACTAATCTTCTGTCAAGTTATTATTCAATGGATTTTAAAGAAGATTTGAAAATTCAGGTAAGAAGATCAACTAGAAAACTACTAATTTATATTTTGCAGATAAAGAACAAATTAAATGATGAAATCAGGCAGATATTCGAGAAAATCGACGACGATCCCGTGGATCCGAACGATGCAAAGAATCTCGCCATTCCATTCAGACTAGCTTTTTACAGTCCACACTTAGTCGCTAGGAGGACGAAGGTAAAATGATTCAAATTACTGACTACTTTATTCACATTCTAAGCAAGCTGAATTCCAAAAATACCCTCTTTTCGTGAGATCAGCTTTGTTTTGGATGATTAAAGTATATAAATTTCATGATTAAACCAAGTTAAATATCATTATTTTATTAGATAGCGCATTGTGATCCAGTATTTCGTGAAAGTTTGAACCAAGTGAGGTTATGCAATCAGTTTTATTTATAATAACCTTCCTATCCTAATTTCACTATTGCTTGTGCTATCTAACATGATCAGATTTGTCACGAAATGATCGATATGGAAAACGACTCTAGATTATAGCAGTTTATTTATAGTTTTATCCTGAGAAGACATCGAATTGAGGTTTCTGACAAATCTTTGCGATTTTCGTGACAAATTTAGCCGTGAAGTGTCTCAATAATTGAATTCCTTCCTGTCAATTGGGACAGAGTGCAGATTCGTATGATATAGCATTCCTCTGACTCTGTTCCAGTTCCAATTCCAATTAACTCTTTCGATTCCTCCAATCGCATCTTTCTGCACAGTTTTGGGTCGGTTAGGATGGGATCTTTCAGTTCAGCAACAGAATTTGATCAATCAATTTTCATTCAACTATTCATTAAGAAAGACAGACAGAATTACTAACCGCAACCTAATTCTCATATCTCGCTATATAGGCTATCCGCTACATACACAACATCACACAAACAATGACACATTATGTAAAGATGATGATTATCGATTCAGCTCGAACCAACGGGTTTGCGGGTGGCAACGTTGAAGGACGTTCTGGATGATTTCAAACGGATCTTCGTCCTGTTTTCCGATGTCATCAGATCCCTGCCTGAATTCAGTGAAATCAATTTAGAAGACCAGGTAAGTTTTAAACCCATTTTCAAAAAAATATATTTATCTACAGAAAAAGTTGATCTTCGTCGTTAAAATTCTAATTTTTAATTTATTGATTGTGAAAAAGTCAGTCTCTTCTTCAATTCATCATATTCTACCATTTAACAATTAATAATTACGAAATGGTTTTTTACATTGCAACAGTAGCACATTTTTATCGAAAATACTCGTATTAGGAGTACTAAAGTTCGTTTTCTTCTTAAGTTACGCATTCGATACTTTTATCAATTTTCAAAAACTAACAAGTAGAAAGTGATTTAGATTCATGTCTATTATTTGGATATTAGATAAATTGGATACGGGTTTGCAAGGATAAACTAATTTGAAACTTTTGCTCAAAATAAAACCGCAAAAGCGTAGCCGCTCTTTCTAATAATTTGTATTTTGCTCCTTCAGATTGAAGAGTAGCATCTGCTAAAATAAAAATTAAAAAAAAAACAGATTACCTCACTACATTTATGATTCATGAAAAATATTTTCGAAAAAGAAACCTGTCACGGATTAAAGGATAAGATTTTCTGTTGCAGATGAAAATCGGGAAGTCGCGATTTGCTGCATTTTACTGGTGGCTGACGGGGAATTGGTCTGCTCGATGTGGCAGTCCGGGAGTTGCCTATGCAAATGGAACATTTCATCCGGCAGAGACAAGCAAGCAGGCATTTCCTGATGCTAAGTAAGTCAGAGCATAGTCTCAACAGCTTTCAAAGACCATACGTATTTCAATAACGCTACAATAAAGCGCGGATTTGATATTACTGACCACTGATATATTAGATTACCGTAAGATATAAAATAGAAGCCCATGGAGCTCTTCTTCTTCTAGTTTTCGATCCCCAAATTTTCAAACTGTCATAACCTCTCATCTAATGATCGTAGTCATTTCGAATCAAGACTAAATCCACTCTATACACTCCAAAGAGCAGTATAAAACTTTCGGGGATGATCTGAGTCAGATAATGAATAGTTTTGGCATATAGGGAGGTGGACTCTTATTATAGGAGGACTTCTATTTTAGATTTTACGACTTTGTACATTCAAGCATTTCGACCTAGATTTTTGACAAGCTTTCAGATACGCACATACAAGCTGAAGGAAATTATAGAAACAGATGAATGACTGATGAAAATGCATGACAATGAGAAAGATACAATTACAATAGAATAAGATAGGGTCAAACTAGATGCATATGCAAATCAGAATACAGATTGTTTACCGGTCTGTGTTTGTATCATCTCACAGTTGAAAAGAAAGATCGTAATGTTCTCGCAATAATAAAGCACACCCCATTGACTTAGACAAGAAAAAGATGCGTCGATGTCGAATCTTTCCCTTTTCATCACCCACAATTTGCCCTAATTCTTTTTTACAGCTAACTCAATTTTACGTTTGTTTCGATAATCGAAATAATCAGACATTTTTACGCAATTTTATGAAAAATAACTAATTTGGAATTTAACTCCAATAAATTTATGTAGACGTAACTCTAAATCGACAACTAAATTTCACTGCTGTAACGCTCGTAAAATTGAAATAAGCGTTGAGAAAAGGCCATTCATTTTCTTCGACATTTTCCATCATTTAATGGAAAGAAGGTCAGATGAAAAATGAAAATCTCAAATAGCCGCAAATCAGTCACACTTTTGGAGTTAAAATACTGTAATTTCTGATTGGATAAATATTGACTAAGGAAAATGAGAAAAAGTCACACAAGTCATGAAAGTTGTTCAAAGTTATCATAAAATTAGAGAAGACTAGTGAAGATCAGCTTAGTTTTATTTTTCTATGAAATTTAATAATTATGAAAATTTATTAATTTCAGGCGAGTGACAGAACGATGTATGCAGACCTTGGTAAAGCCTCTGAAAGAACTGCGATTGACAGACGAAGAGTTATTTATCGGGGCTCTATTTATTATTTTTGCCGATTGTAAGTCATTATCCTTTTTCTATGAAAATCAAGTGCCTTTTCAGACGTTCCAAATGTAACGGATGAAACACAGGAGATTCTGCTGCAGTCTCGCGAAAAATACACCGATCTGCTGATGGTTTGCAACAATAAATTGGATGAATTCGACAGACTGCAACGGATCAGCAGAATTGCTCTCTTGCCCTCTGCCATTTGTGTAATTTTTAAAATTTATGCCCAATTTGATGTCTGGTGTTTTATCTATACCTACACGAAATATATTTGGAAAAGTGAAGAAAGTAAAATTTTCAGAGGACAGTTTAGAGCTATGATTTTGTCTTCAAAAGTAGAACTTCTTTCCAATTTATACTCAAATTCGAGACAAAATACATAGGACCCTTAAAAGTCAATTTTCAACAGGCTGAATGAATTGCCATTCATTGTATGCTAATGTTTCCAGTAATTTTAGACATTGACATTCCTCGCGAGTGACAATATCGAGTTATCTGACGTGCTTCACATCGTGCAACTCGATCAAGAGACCGACTGGGCTGCAGAACTCCAACACCACAGATCCATGCGGAGATGTTAGGGATAGCTTATTTGAACATATATCAGAATTCTAAAATGAAACATAAAAAGAGATGAAATAAAGAATTTCTAAATCTTCGAAATGATTTGCAAAATAAATGTACAAAGTTGATTAGAAAACAATTTTATTTAAATCTTCAACAAAACAAAAACTCGCAGAAGAAAAATGAAGAGTTGAAAGAAATAACAGAAGAAGGCCGTGAAGGTTACGCGCTGGCAGGGGCGTTTCTCGGCTTGGGAGTCGTTCCCTCGCGGAAGCCGTTTCTGAAATAAAAACATCGTAAAAAAAATTCACACAATAAGCTATTCTTCGTGTATCATTCTTTTAAAGTAGAAGACAGAAATAAAAGAAAATCATAGTTTGGTGGTGTACAGATATTGTGGTAAAGTCTGGCTCGATTTTACATCTAAACTAAAATCTGAGGAAGATAATAAGTTCGCATGATGATGATAATACACAATGGAATGAAATTACGACTTTGAATAATTCGAGTCGAAATTAGAAAATCCGAGTATTCAATAAATTATTGCTTTTACTCGTCGTACAGATTTTCTCATGTATTTTAGTGGCACTGACTTTTGGCACATTCTGTAGAACAGTCTGCATGTTTGAAAGTGCAGAAAAGATCTCAAAATTTGAAAGAATAGCCAATATGAATAGTCGAACTTTCGAATAATCGTCAAAAATATACTTGAATCTCTTCTGGACGTTGCGGAGATGCTTCATGCGGCCAGTTCCAGTGGTGCGGCGACGGATCGACTTGGCAGCCCAGTTGTACTTGCGCTTCTTCGCGTCAGGGAAGCCGCACGACGCGCAGCGTTTCTTCTGAAAACGTTAAATATTCAATTGAATTGAAGAAATATCAACGATTTATTTATGCAAACTCTCAATCTAACTATCAAAAGAATTTTGCAATATCTAATGAGAAATACGAGACTTCATTTACGTAACGATGAAAATAGATACTTCTTTTTCGTTCAACGTATATCTCAAAAATCAACAAATCATTAATCCAAAATAACTTCTCAACTTGTCTAAATTCCTTCTACTTATCGTAAACCTACTTTCATCAAATGAAATTAAATGTACCTGGATGTGGTAGCTCTTTCTGCCGCATCTCTTGCACAAGGCGTGGCACTTGTAATTCTTTTTACCGAATGCTTGAGTACCCTTCGTCATTTCTGAAATCAACTTGTCGTTTCAGGAATAATGAAAAATACGAAAGAAAATAACGATACGATAAGTTGTTTTTAGAATTTATGCTGATCACGACTGATTTTTGATAGCTTAAGCTAGGCAATTAGAGGGCAATTTGGGTAGTTGGGCTTCAGGAATGGAAGATAGACGAAGCGATTGAGCTGCTTGTCAAAGACTTCATTAGGGCAATTCGAAAGAGTTTAGCGTGAAAAGTCTAGGAATAAGTTGCAACGAGATGTATCAGTTCGATTAATTATCTAGGAGCAATTAAACGGGATGATTAACTCAGAAAATTATTAGAAGCTGGAAGGAAAATTTAGAGGAAATAAGGCGTCGAAAAATCAACAGCGCTTCGAGAAAATCGATACCAAAACCAGTTGATATGATCGCCAATTGTCCTGCCCGGTAATTAGGGGACAATTAAATGGGTAATTAACGCATACAAATTGGAATAAAGTTGGGGAATGATAAAATTTGGCCTAAAATCGGAGCAGAAGGGAAGAACGCAAATTCACCTAGGACCGTTGTAAAGCGCATGCATTGCTTTCAATAAAGCGCTTGGCCGGCAGCCCATTTGTCGATTTTTCACGTTTATTTTGCGGCTTCACGGAATTTTCCACGGGCTCTATT
Source organism: Diploscapter coronatus (assembly GCA_964036155.1). Classification (NCBI taxonomy): domain Eukaryota; kingdom Metazoa; phylum Nematoda; class Chromadorea; order Rhabditida; family Rhabditidae; genus Diploscapter; species Diploscapter coronatus. Next base: position 54,503,128 of record OZ038423.1, read on the forward strand.
GTAATCACTCCTTATCAGTCGCTCCGCCCTCGATTTCATCATTCTCAACTCGTTCAGTTTCAGAATCAGCCGTCGAAATGACGAGTGAAACATCGGAAAATGACGTAAGACCTGACTTGTCTGCCGTCCAGGGCCTGCCGCAGAAACGCCACTACAGGTGGGCAAGATTTTATGCGAACTACGAAAAATTATCGACGAATCAACTTCCAGACAGCGAGCTCATGCAAATCCCCACTCGGATCACGACATCAATTATCCTGTTTGCCCGGCAAGGTCTGTTTGTTTCGCTGATTTCTTTTCTATTGTTTACCACTTTGCAGAATGGATTGGACTGGATTGTACGGCAACTATGCGAATGGCAGAAAGGTGGAATTCGTGGACGTGGGCTGCGGCTATGGAGGGCTGCTCATCAGCCTGTCTCCTCTCTATCCCGAATCACTCATGCTCGGCATGGAAATCCGCATGAAGGTGGGAAAAATCTAAAACCTATAAAGAAGTTCAAATTGACCAAGTCGATGGACGACGTTTTCGCATAGAAAAACTATTTCAAATTTTGAAATGTTGCCAGGCATCTTGTTCAAACCCCTGAATATTCCTTTGAAAGCTGACCAGCCCCATTATTTGGTGTTTCCAAGACAATTTGTAAAATCTTTATTTTGGTAAGAGAAAGAAAATAACTCTTCGAATTGGTTTTTACAAGCATATTTTCGTCTTTGCAGGTGTCAGATTTCGTGATCGACAAGATCGCGGCTCTGCGTCGCCACTCGAAGGAGAACGACAAGGTGGACTATTTCAATGTGGCCTGTCTGCGGAGCAACGCGATGAAGTTCCTCCCGAATTACTTCGAGAAGCATCAGCTCTCCAAAATGTTCTTCCTTTTCCCCGATCCCCACTTCAAGAATCGAAAGCACAAGTGGAGAATCATCACTCCGGCACTCCTCGCCGAATACGCCTACTGTCTCAGACCTGGAGGTTGGAATTACCCACTTCTTGAAAATTGAAAGGATTTTGACGATAAAGGTCGCAATCGATCTAAAAACTTTTGCAATAGGAATTTCGTCTACTCGTTCCTAGTTGTCAATGAAATTATATTTCTAAAATAGCTCAGAATTGTCAGTTCTAAAATTAGGTTTGGTTTACACAATCACGGACGTGGAGGATCTGCACGATTGGATGGTTCTGCATTTGAATGAGCATCCTCTGTTCGAAAGACTCACTGATGAGGAAGAGAAGAATGACAAGATCTTGCCCTACGTAGTCAACAGGTAAATAGATTGAAGAGTTCACGCATTTCTAAACTCGAACCTGCAAAACTTGCACAGGTTGAACTCGATCTAAGCACTTTTTCCGAGCTTTCTCGAACTCGCTAGCAAGTTGATTTCGAGTTTCGAAAACTTCTGTGAGCAATTTTTGAGGTTTGTTCTTGATTGCAGCACGGAAGAGGGCCAAAAAGCAGCTCGCGAGGGCCGCAACAAGTATCCAGCCATTTTCCGACGTCTTCCAGATCCGGATCCGTGATTTTCCAACTATCTTTTTCTTGTTACATTTGATTTACGGTTATTTGATTGTTGATCTTTGCTGTTGGGTTTATAAATTATCGTTGATTCTTATTTGATTTTCCTTCCGATTTGAAGAGTTGCAAGGCACTCTCTATGATATTTTCATTTTATTCTTTTTTGTTATTTTCTAAAAATAACTATGTTCAGATCAAACAGATGGAAGACGAATACGAGAGTCTTCCAACGCACAGCATCCCAGTGCATCTGGCTGCAGGAGCCCTTGCAGGCGCAGTCGAGCACTGCGTCATGTTTCCCTTTGACTCGGTCAAAACGAGGATGCAGTCCCTCTGTCCCTGTCCTGAGATGAAGTGTCCCACCCCTGTCCATTCTCTCTACAATATTGTTAAAAGGTTGGCATTCTACTTTTTCGCTTTATTATTTTGATATCTTCCTCGGTTTCAACTGTTATATTTGAAGGAAAAAAACGAAAAGTAAAGACCCAAGAAAAACTTCAAAAGCTAAAGAGTGAGTGAATCTTTCCTCAGCTGCAATTTGTTAGAAGAAATTTGCTTTCGTAAATTTATTTTCAAGCAGTTATTTTACAATACTGATAAAATTGATTTTGGATTGGTTGACTTCAGGGAAGGCTGGCTGCGGCCTCTTCGTGGAATGAATGCAGTTGCAGCCGGGTCAATGCCTGCACACGCCCTCTACTTCACTGTCTATGAAAAGACCAAGGTATTCTTAAATCGAAGGTTGTTATTTTCTGAAAATGGTATTTTCCAGGAATTTCTGACAGGAAACACGGCAGCCCACAGCAATTCCCTGGCCTATGCTGCCTCTGGAGTTGTCGCCACTATGTTTCATGATGCTATCATGAATCCTGCTGAGGTAAATAATGAATTAACATTTTATCCAGAAGTTACTTCACCAAAGCACATCACTGATCGAAATGAGTCAGAATATTAATATTTTTAGAACCTGGATCGAGGTTTCGAATAATCCCAAAATAATGAATTCTTTTGCCAGAGTACAAATTCGACTTTTTCGGCACTTCCATATTTATATTTCATCAAATTTGCCCATTCTTTTGCAGGTAGTAAAGCAGCGAATGCAGATGGCGTTCTCTCCCTATGGCTCCTCCTTGGAATGTGTGCGGTGCATCTACCGGAGAGAGGGCTTCATCGCCTTCTACCGTTCCTACACCACCCAACTCACTCTCAATATCCCTTTTCAAACCTGCCATTTCGTCACTTATGAATTCGTTCAACAGGTCAAATATTCTTATTCATTCCATCTAAGGTTATTTTTGCAGATTCTGAATCCTGACAGGCATTACGACCCCAAGTCGCATATGATCGCTGGCGGGATTGCGGGAGGTCTGGCTGCTGCCCTGACGACTCCTCTCGACTGCATCAAGACTGTTCTCAACACGCAACAGACTGCCACTGTAGAGAAAGATGGAGCAAAGAATCTTCTTCTTAAGGTTTTTTTTTTAATTTAAATCTTGTACCATTAGTTTTTTTCTTATTCCACGTAATTACTGTAGAATAAATGCGTATGAAAATTCGTAAATGTTTTCATTGAAATGAGAATATTTTTCAGGCAACTTTACAATATCGAGGCTTCTCCGACGCAGCTGCAATCATTCTTTCGAGTCGAGGATATGGTGGATTCTTTTGTGGGTTGCAGGCCAGAATCTTATTCCAGGTAGTTTACTTTTCTTAAATAAAAGGATTAAATTCTCCGAAATTAAATAGGGTAATTTTACAACATTTGCATAATTAGTGCCAAAACAGTTGAACTGAATTTTGCAGTCATTCAGAATTCTTTACAACGATATTATTGTCGTAAAATCACATTTTCGATTTGTGCAGCGTTCATTTCATCTTCATGAAAAGAAAATTTCTAAAATAAGAACAATGAATCTACATTTTCATTTTAGGCTCCCGCAACAGCGCTTTCGTGGTCAGTTTACGAGTTGTTCAAATTCATACTGGACTATAGGAAGGCATAGAAAAAGAACGAATGGCGGTTGATTTTTGAAATTTTATCCTTAAAGGTTCTGCTTTATTATCAAAGCTATATAAGGTTTAAAGAACGCATTTAGGCTTTCAAAAGTTTTCATTCACAATTTTGTTTTTGAACGAAGTTCCTCCAAAAACTGCCTTATGAATAGCGTTCAACCGGTTATTTGATGAGTAGGTTTTACTTCTTTCTCTTAGAATTGTCACAATTTTGAAAAATTCAGTCTTCATACTATTTTTACTGAAATAATGAGAAGAAGACTTTTTAATTCAAAGTTTACTTGACAATTTCCGTTAGTTTCAGCTTGTTTGTTATCGTTTTCATAGTCTATGTCTCTAGGAAATCTAGAAATCAGTTATATTTCCAGGTTTTGTTGTTTTTGATTTTTTATTGAAGAAAACAAGGTGAGATCCTGTTGGATCTGTTTGAAGCTAATGAAGCCAAATGCACTGAATAAAGAGATAAACTTCATTTTATTTATACAGTCATTTCAAGGAATCATGTTTGATTCAGAGTTGCATATCTGATTTAACTTTAGACTTTTTCAGACGATATTTTATCTTTCAGATGCGGATGCGTCTTTTTTTGAAGACCGCAGTTCGACAAATCACGGGATCTAGCAGAAGGCAGGCTTCTACTCTTTCACACAATGAGGTTGGGTTGATTGGAGGAAGGTTTTCAATTTCGATTTTTTTAAGTTCGAGTTGAAATTGAATTTTTCGACGAAACTTTTGTGGTAATCTAAATGAGCCGAATTAATTCTAGCTACGTCGTCTCTTCTTCTCCCACTTTGAGTCCCACAATCATGTCATTGTTCCTTCCTCTTCCATCATCCCGCGAGAAGTCGACGATTCTGTTCTCTTTGTCAATTCCGGAATGTTCCAGGTCAGAATAGCTTCAAATTGTTCTAAGTTAGTCTCTTTTAGTTCAAAGACATTTTTCTCGGCTCGCGGAGTCATTTGACGCGAGCTGCGAGCATTCAGAAGTGCGTTCGAGCTGGTTGGTTTTCGATCTTCATTATTTTGGAACTCGTATTTGGTTGAATGAAAAAATCACTGTCATCTTTGCCATCTTCCTAATTTTAATTCATTTTTCCATTTTCTTCATTTACTAATTGCCATTTTTCATCCGCCAGAATATTTTCAGGTGGCAAACACAATGACTTGGAAGATGTTGGTCGGGATTTGCATCACCACACATTTTTCGAGATGATGGGCAATTGGGCATTCAGCAATGCATATTCCAAGGTTCCATTTACCTTCGATTCCGAAAATTACTCCACCTTCCCAGGAAGAAGCGTGTCGAATGTCTTGGGGATTTTTGTGCGATGTGATCGGAATCGACCCAGCTCGACTCTACGTCACTTACCATGCCGGATCACAGAAATTGGGTATTCTTCCTGATAATGAAACAAAAGACATTTGGAAAAGGATCGGGTGAGAATTTTGTCTTACATGAGCAAAATTAATTTTTCTGCGTGCTTTGAAAGCAAACGAAAATAAAGATTGTTGTTTGATGAACCAGACTTTTCAAAGTTCGACCCGCAGATCGACTCCGTAGAAAAGATAGTATGTCAGTATGAGAAAGAAAGAGTATGCCTTCTTTTTCTCTTTTGAAAAGTGCACTATTTTCTGTGGGTCGAGTTTTGAGAAGTATGGTTTGAACATAAACAAATCTATTGCTTGCAGATTGCCAGATGATCGAATCGTTCCATTCAAATCCGAGAATTTCTGGGAGATGGGCTCGGTCGGCCCTTGCGGCCCCTCGACAGAAATCCACTTCGATCGAATCGGCCCGAATCGACCCGAGGCGAGTCGACTCGTCAACCGAGACAATTCGGTTGTGGAGTTGTGGAACATCGTTTTCATTTCATATGAAAGGTAAGTGTACATTTTTCAAACGATCTTTATGAAACAATGAAAGATAACTTCTTCCTATGGTGTTATTTTTTTTTGGAAACATTTGTTATTTTCAGAAAGCCCAACAAAAGCATAGTTCATCTTCCTGCGACCCACATCGACACAGGAATGGGCTTTGAAAGACTTCTTTCCGTCGTGCAGAATGTGGATTCGAATTTCGACACGGAACTCTTCCAGCCCATGTTCAACAAAATCAAAACGGTATGGATAATTTTCTTAAAATGAATACACATTTTTATTTCAGAAAAATTACTTTGTTGTTAAATGAACTGACTATTTTTCAGTTGGTTCCTGCTGAGATTCCTTGTTATTCTGGTCGAGTCGGGAAAGAAGATGTAGAAGGCAGAGATGCGGTTTACAGGATTATGGCAGATCATTCCAGAGCTGTTGCCATCGCCGTTTCTGAGGGACTCAAAGTCAATCACAGGAATTACTGGTATATATGAATTTAATTTGCCATTTTCTATTAGTGCAATTCCGAAATGTCACAAATTCGCAAATTGAAGGGCTAGTATAGGACAGTGAGAGATGCTGAATCAGCCCTCCTTTTATTACTCTCTCCTATTATTTTTTGCATCTCTGCGCCATTTCCGAATAGTCACTATTAGCAGATCAATATCTTTTCATTTCATTTTTCAGGCGCGTAATCCGTAAAATGATTCGTCGCTGTCTTCTGCTTTCCACAGACAAACTCCACTTTCCCCGATACGCCTTCTCCGAACTCTTCCCTGTCGTCGCTGATACTTTGGTAAATCATTTTTCGAAGTTATTTTCCTTCAAAATAAGAGCTGTTTCCAGAAAGACCCATACATCGAGGTGTTTGACAAACTGTCAGAAATCGAGGAGTGCATCAAGAAGGAGGAGAAGCTCTTCTGGGGACTGATCGACAATCGATGGGTCAACTTCGACAAGGCTGTCAACAAAGTCCAAGGAGCTTCTTTGAATGGTATGTTTTAGATTAAACAACGAGATTTGCCCATGTTTCGATAAAAAATTAAAGATTATCCGATTGAATCCATTATTCCTGAAAACTCCAATGACTAAACTTTAGATTGGATTTCCATTCAAATTAACAATACAATATGAAATTAAAAATTTAACATTCTCAGAAAATCGACTTGGCAAATTGTCTTAATTTGCGATACCCTTTTTTCAATATTTTCATATTCAGGTGAATCCCTCTATACAATCTACGAAATGACGGGTCTGCCGATTGAAATGATCTGCGACATGGCGACGGAACGACACTACACATTCAATGTGGGCGATTTCCATGCATACCTCGCTGATCATAAGGTTGCAATTTTATTCAAAGAGCATGGAAATAATGAAGTGAAAACTTTCAGGTGAAATCGAGAACTCGAGATCCGCCGAAGTCATTCAATCATTCCGACTTCGCGAATCAAAACGAACAGCCAAAATACGAGTACAAATTGCTGGAAAATGGAGAATATGGTATGGCGATTTTATTATTTGAACATAAATAAATGAAGATCTCAGAATTTCCTCTAGTCTCATCGTCTGTCTATGGATTGTTCTCCTCTGCAGGCAGAGTTTCTTCCCTTCAGCCAGGACACGGATTCGTCGTTCTCAAGGACTGTCAATTCTATGCAGATCAGGGAGGACAAGAAGGAGATACGGGAGTGCTCAAAGTCAATGGGGTACGAATTTAGGCATTACATAATCTTCGAATTAAAAGAAAATATGAATTATATCTAGAGAACGCAAGTGATTTCTCAAATTTGACGATGGTGAGGTTCGATGCCACCAAACAAAATCCTATCCAGATATGAAACTTACTTCTTGATCTTTCTAATCGCTCTATTTGTATCTTTCTGTTTTATAATTTTCATTAGATTCTTCCCAGCTCAAATTTAAATTAACCTTGGTTAAGTGAAATGATAATTTCAGAAAATGATATTCGAAGTTGAATCGACGATGCGTCACAATGGAATAGTACTGTTGAGGGGAGAAGCGAAGGAAACTCTTAGAGAAGGACAGAAAGTCGAGCAGTGCATTGACGTTGTAAGAATGAAAATCATTTTTAAAAATCCAGCCATCTGTTCCAGAACCGCAGACTCGGTTTGATGCGAGCTCACTCAGCCACTCATCTGCTCAACTGGGCAACCAGACAGCTAGGAATTGGTGCAGGCCAGGACGGGTCACACATATATGAAGATCACCTCAGATACGAGTACATTGTCAATGGAAGGCCGAATGTGAGTGCTGGAATTGAAATCTCCATGAAAACATGACGATTAAAATCATTTTTGCGGTACTAATGAAAAGATAAAGAAAACAACAAGCATAACTGATTCTTCAACAGTGAATTGTAATTCACTTCATCATTTACAAAACTTTACGAATGTTTACTTTTTACTTCATTAGAAACATTTCAGTCAATTGAAGTTGAGAAAATCATTCAAAAAGTCATCAACAAGAAGTTGCCTCTTACTGCCGAATTGATGGACTATGACGAGGCCCAAGGCATCGAACGGTTGCAGTCTGATATGATCAATGTAAAGCAATCTTGGAATTTTATTTGGTCAAGAATTATTTCCAGAAAGGCGACTATCCCGAGAAAGTTCGTGTCGTTGGATTCGGGGAATCAGTGCGGGATGATGGTGCAGTTGCAGTGGAAGCTTGTTGTGGAACGTAAGAATTGTTGTTGATTTTTTAGTTTTTTTTTTTCAATTATATCCCAAAATTCCAATCGTTTTTCTTTCTACTTGCCTAACTTTCATTCTAAACATTGATTTCTATCTGCTATTATTTTCATTTTTCAGCCATGTTCTGAACACAGCATCGATAGGTGATTTTGCTATTCTTTCCGAAAAGCTGAAGCGACACCGAGTTCGAAGACTGTATGCGGTGACTGGAGACAGGGCCAGACAGGTCAGGGAGTACACCAGGCAGATCATCCACAAGCTGCGCAATCAGGGAATGACTGAAGATGAGGTAGATCATTTTACTCATGATTGAAACATTGCTAGGATTATCAGAAAGTCGACTGGAACATGGTTCACATTTCTGGTGAAAAGGAACTTCGAAAATTGACGAACAAAGGCAAGAAATCGGTGGCTGTGGAAAATCAATAGTTAAAAGTTAGAAATTAGGTGTTATCAAAGATTTGCAAAATGACACGTACTTTATTGTTTGATAGGTAATTTTCGCGCGCGTTGAGAAATTTAGAAAATTCCTGAAGTTCATTTTTGCGAATCAATGATAAAGTAGATATCTGTAGACTAGACGATATTTATTGTTGGTGATTTGAATGTTTAACAATATCTAGGTATATTTTTTTTTTATAAATAAAAGATCTTTCAATTTCCTAGGATATTGCACGCTTTGAGGCGAGCTTTGTGCTTATTCACGCCTATTGAGTTTGGGATTCCCTCTCATAATCACTCTTTTCTTTGAATGTCCCTCTCCCCTCTTTTTTGCCTCTGCCGCATATTCTTTTGTTGTGGATTAACACCACATGTCGTGCTTGGAATTACCCTGAATGACTCTCTGTTGGACTGTGTTTGGTAATTTCCCAGGTCAGCACCGCTTCGGCCACAAGCAACAGGTCACCCTCTTCCATTGGCTGTTGCACAATTCCTCTACCATAAAGAAATAGGTTTATGGACTGCCTCTTCTCTGCTCTTTGACAGGCCCTGGCGCCGCAACTCACCCTTGTCCTCTTGCATAATCACACTCCCCCTTTCTCCTTCCTTCTGCCGTCATCTAAGCAATCAACTATCAGCTAATGAACGCATATAACTGACTTGTCTTCCGTTCCATCATAGAGTATATGGCGGAAACCTACCTTTCTGAAAATAGCGAAGGATAGGAATAGAAAACCGTTTGGAATATTTTAAAACTACATAAAAAAAACAAATCATGAATGAAGGACATGCAAATATGTCGGCGTCGGCTTATCCAATTTGACACATTGTATAATTGGGCAGAAAAGCTGCAGGAAAGTGCGGGAAAGTCATCTGTAAAGTGTCTATATAAAATGCTTCAGGCCATTCAGATAAGAACTAGGTCTATTTGCATAATTGATTCAGTAAATAATAATTGACATTCTAAATTCTTCGCAGGTATTTTTGTAATTAACTTGGAAAAATGTTTAATTCTAGGAAAAGCACGACTTTGACTCGTCTTTGTTTTATCACAATGCGGTAAAATTTGGCGATAAAAGTATGGAGTAATGCTTGATTCATTCGTTCCTCGATTCTGCTGATTTCTAATCTCGTGGCAACAAGTGCTAGGCAGTTGGCTGATGGCCCTGCTTTTCCCTTTCAATTTGCATTTTCCTTTGTCTATGCCCTCCTTGACAATTCCCCTTTCCAATAGTGCATCGGAAGAATGTGCAGAGTCCGGCGCATTCACTTACCGCAAAACCATTACATCATCGGTCTCGTGCCAGTAAGTGGGGCATTCAAATGGCAGGAGGAATGAGGTAGCGGAAGATTGAAAGATAAATTGAATCGATAAGAAGATATGGAAAGATCGTATAGCTCGTGACTTTGAAACTCAGGAAACAATCATTTTCAGCCATAATCATTACAAGTGGAGCTCAATTCCTTACAATTCGAAAGAAATATCATTTTTCAATCAATGCAAATTTTTTGGCTCTATTGAAAATTACTATTCTGTATAAATATGACAGCTTTACTAACAGAAGATAAAGTCGGATGATAAACGAGTTCCATAGTATTGTTGTTACAACACAGGCAGAGCCAAAGAGCCAAAGGGAGAATAAACTTGTTTCATTCGCTCGTTCCGAGATAAGAAGGGACATTTGCTTCTTTCTCAGCTGAATTGTATCAGTCCGTGTCCACTCAGTCCAGACAGTTCTGCCGCACAATCGCCCTTTCCCTCCCTTCCCCCTCCTTGCACTTTTTCTGCCCCTTGACCCAGTCTCCCAGTCTTTCAGAGCTTCTTTCCAATTTTTTCCTCGTCTCGTATCTGTCGAATTCGGCAAAAACCCCCTGTTCGTTCTTCTCTTCGTGTCTTTCTGACTTTTTGGTGCCAGCCGCTTTTTCCTCTATCTCCCTTGTCGCCCGGTCGAACACGCGTTCTTTTTCCTTTCCCTTCTTTCATTTCATTTCATAAATCTCATAATTTCTCATTAGTTGGTTTTCCTCGTCCAGCTTTTTCTGTCACTCAGCCCTATCTCCCAGCCGTTCGTGTTTTCGCAGTTTTTCTTTCGGAATTTCAGATTTCCAACAAACTGATGGTCTAAAAATAGCAAAAGTACGATTTTTTCTGAACCCATTATCGAATATGGTAACTCAAACTATAAAATGCCATGAGTTATGTTTGGCGGAAAACTTGACGAATTTTTAAAACAGATTTATGCGCAGAGGGATAAATAGAATTTTGAAATTGACAACAATTTTCTGTTATTCAACTTTTTCTTTAGATAGATAGTCTCAATAATTAAATTTTTATACAGTGGTGCACAATAGTTTGAAGCAACGTATGATTTTTTAATTCCTCATATCCAGATGTTTACTGAAGCGTTTTTCTTTGCAATTTTTCAGACTTAAAGATGGAATCAGGTGGTAATGAACCTCAAAATTTTATAAAATTTGACTCATGAAAATTTCAAAAATCATTCATTTCAAATATGATGCATTATTTCAAGCTTTTGCTCGCCCCTGTATGTAAGGCATGCATATTTTTCCTATACATTTCACTTTTCAGCGAATCATAATAATACAGTCCCTTTCTAAATGCGGGAATTGTTGATTGAGATGGAATGAGTCCAAGTCACGTAGATCCGGGAACAGTTCGGGAGATTTGCGAGATATCGAGGAGGAGAGGGGATGTTGCGTGTTGTGAGTGCGCGATTCCATTTTCCTCTCCTGGACTGTTGAACTGTCTGTCAGTCTCTCTTCTCCTTCTCTTCACAGGTGGCAGATGTAAGTTGCAGATAAGTCCCAGTCTCTAAGCTTGTCAACGCTCTGTCTGTTTGACTGTCCATTTATGGGAGACAGCAGATTCTTCCACTCCATTCATTCTCTCCATTCGATTCCAATTCATTCAAATCACTCATTTATTCCATCAACACGTGCATAATTGGCTTGACCTTAGAATATGAGAGAATATGGTAGGAGCTGTCAGAATTTATTATTCATTTAGGAGCAGCATACCATTTCTGTAAAGGCATATGAAATATGAAGAAGCTTTAATGATAGAATTTTTGTGGAGACGAAATCTGGAACATTATTTAGCATTCGTCTATAAAGGTATAAAAGACTGGACTTCATCATTTTTTCGTTAATAAATCGTCATTTATAGCAGAGGCGAAATCAAAGTCTAGATAGAAAAAGTTTGATAAGCGAATTCGAAAATAGCCATTTTGAAGACCGAAATGAAAATCCATTTTCAAAATATAAAAATCTTTTGCCTCTGGACGGTAAACTCTGAATGACTTGAAATTTTTGGTTTTAATCTGATTTAAACTATTCGTGATTCTACTTGATTCTGTACGTACATATCAGTCCATTAACTAAATCTAGATTTTATTTCTTAGCTGAATTCACTAGACTCTAATCCAAATTTCCTCTTTGTCTGTTCAAAAATCATCGTTTTTTCAACTTTATTATTTATTTCCTTTATGCGAATCGGGGAGTGTGAGTGTCGAGGGACGCCGTTCATCCTTCTGTCCTCCGCCTCAGTCCTTCACACTCAAACAGTCTGCCTGTCTCTGTCAACTTCTGCTGACAGATGGCTGTCTGTCCCTTCCTTCCCCTTTCCTTGCCATTCTCATTCCTTCATGATACTCATCTCTCTAACCTTTTCCTTACCTATCCTCTTCTACTTTTCGGCATCTTTTATCCTCTGTGTTTCCCATATTCTTTCTCCATTCACGTCAACTATATTCAAATCAAATGAGTAAAAAGGCGCGGTATTCTCTTCTCACAGCTAGCAGAACAGAAGAGTGATGAACACCCTTTCCACGGTCTGAGGGAAGATCGAGGACCGTTCAAAATCGCTATTACGGCAATATTATGGCGCCAAAACCAAATAAAAAATATCGGTATTAGTTTTTCTTTTGAATTTTTTGTGGAGAAAAATCTGGCGACCTAATTTTATGGCCTGCTTTTCGGACCTTTGAATCATTTGATTTTGTCTATCTGAACGGAGTCCAAAAATCGCTGCTTGATTAACGGCATTTGTTGTTTTTTCCTGCCCTAGGCATTTTCTGGCGAAATGGAAATAGTGCGGTAAATTGGAATAGGGAATCAGTGTGAATGAGAATAATAATAAGGCGAAGAAAAAACAAGGACAGCCGAGTAAAAATGAGAATAGAAATTAGAATTAGAAAGTGAAGGTCGAAATGTGAAATGCGACAAAATAAGACACCTGCTAAATCAAATTCATAGATAGAGATGAAGATGATGCAGCTGAGACTACGACTGAGGAATGCCTCTAGAATTATTCCCTCTCCTCCGTGCATCTGCCCCTTCTGCCTCATTTTCCATATCATCATTTCTTATTCTCCTTATTCCCTCAAAGAACTGTCATTCGACTCCTGCCTCCAAACGAAATGTCCAAATCAGGCCAAGATTTATGCAAAGGAAATCGTATCTCTCATTTCTATATTCAAACGAAAATATTAGACTTTCACTTGTGAAAATTTGAACATTCTATTCGCCATGACAGTTTGATCGTAATTTTGGAAAGACAGGATTCCTAAATATTCGAATTGTTTGCAAATTTAACGATTCTAAAATTACCTTCCTAGGTCTAAAATGGCCTGACTTTTCAAATCTAATCTAATGCAACAGACTAATTTAGGATGTTTTATCCTATTGCATTCCTCTAATGTCGTCATGCAATATTGTCCATTCAAATTCTCTCCTCCATTCATTCATCCTGTCCTGCCCAACTCCGAAATGTTGCTCTTGTCCTGCCATTCTCCAATTCTTTTGTAGTCGTTTTGTTTTCTCTTCCAAATCAGTCAGTGACTAATTCGTCTCTTTCAGTCTTTCAGTTCCTTTGCCGTACGTTCACCTTTTCCGCTCCTCTTTCCCTCTCTTACCTGTTCAAATCTTCTCACTTCTCCTCCCCTTTCTCCTCTACCGTATGCCTCTGGCGATGTTTCCAATTTGCCACTATTCTGTGAGTTGTCCTTCGCACTTCAAAACAAGACAGGAGGAGGGTGAGAAATGTGACAAATTGGCAGGTTGATAGGTCAGAGATGCACAATAGTGCAGAGCCACTGACAATCTGACAACTCCTTGATTTGCGTGACTGTTCTGCCAATCAACTGAATCTATCAGAACGAACATCTTCATCCGTTAATTAGCATTCTTTTTAATCTCTTTAGGACAGTCTAGGACAAGAAGTGAGCGGGAAATCTCGCTGCGGAAAGTCGATTTAGAATGCATAGGGATAGCTAACATCTGCTCTCTGCAAATCTGCTTACTGTAGAATGCGCTAATTTTTCATGTTCCTGTCTTGCCGAATCGCGACTTTCTGCATCGATTCGAGCCCTGCCCCAATCCCGATCTACCCGAGCATCAGGTCATCTTCCCTTCTTTCTATCTGCCTGCTGCTATTTTTCATCTTCTCCTCTCATTTCTCGGGTCTCGGGGTCAGGCCAAGGGACTCCAAAACAATGCGAGAATATGCCCTGCCTGTATGCATTGCGCAATCCAACTGAACCGAATTGTAACCCGCAGAACTTTGTCGATTGCAGACCAAAATATGACGTATTCGCGGATTTTCACATTTACTTTTTCCTAAACTTTTTCTTCTAAAATCTGATGTCATATTCATTCTGTCATTTCGTGTTCTTGCTTTCTGTGAGAAGCAGAGTTGTACGAAACGTTACGTTTCGTTCACGTTTATTCAAAAAAACCTTTCGTACAATCCTGGTGAGAAGCCCTTCCTTCACATGCCTTGCTCTGTCTGATTTGCCAGCAACTCGTCATCATTCCTTTGTATCTGCCGTTCTTCTGTCATTTCTTCTCTATTTCTTCTAAGTGATACAGCGATTTCCCTACATTTTTATTCATGTCTCTTCGATTTTTTACTATCTTCTTTCTGCTTCCCCGTTTCCTGCTCATTTTTTGTCCAGAAAAGTGTCTATTCGCGCGTTCCCCCCTTCCTTTCGCCTCCAACTTCTCATTCGTCTTCTCACTTTTTTACTTTTGGGCCAGCTATTTTTTGCGGTAGAGGAAAATTTTGCGGTCCTCTTTGATCGGCCCGCCTCTCTGCTTGCTGAACTTCGTCAAGCCATTTCAGCCTCTATCCTCACTTTTCACATTTGAATTATTTTGAATGACGATTCTAAACATAACTGGCTGACAGCGACAAATCTAGAATGCAACTTTATGGCTTTCAGCTGGGCTGCTAGGGGTGAATCGACAAAGACAGGCAATTGACTGCTAATTACAGAAATTGAGAAGGCAATTAGGGAAATACGGGGATTCCTTTGTTGTGAACCGACTCAATCAAATCCAACATGAGAATAGGAGTACAGTAATCGTCACTTTTATATAGCTGAATCTTAGCTTTTAGCTTGCAACTATCTTCGATAAGGTATTGCACTTTCTTAAATTGCGTAGAATAGTTGCCTTATTTATTTTTTTATTCAGGCGATATCATTTCGATTTTAGAACATTCCTAGCAACACTATTCCTTTCCAATTTGCCATCTATAGAGATTTAAGCTCTTTTAAAACCGCATCTAATGCTAACCTAGGTGATTTCTAAATGCTGTACGGTCGGAACAAGTAACCTAAATGATGTTCTTTCTTCTTTAAAGGTACGTTCTCGAATTGACTATTTTGTTATTTTCCGGATAGGTATAACAAGATCTTGATATCTGCATTTCATCAACATTCATTTATTCTAGTTTATCCCGCTCGTATCTAGCCACGAGCTCCAAGCTAGGTTGGTCTAACCTATCTGGTGGGCGGAGCCTTACCCTCCTTCCCTTCTCCTTATTCCCTCTTCTTTTTCCTCTCCCCTTTCCCTCACAGTCTCCTTTCTCCTGTCTCCTTACAGTGCGGGTCGCTCCCCTCCCTCTGTATTTCTTCCTTCTAATTCTCTTGCATCATCCATATCTCTCAATTTTCTTTGTTCTTTCAGTTTATTTGAAAGAGAATGCGAAAATAATTTTAAATTCACACCTGATTTGATATTTCGATTGACATACTTTCTTCTAGAAATCCTTATTTGGGGCTATAGATTTTTATCCTTTTTTCTTCTATCGTTGATTTATTTTTCAGCTCTAATGTTGCATCACTATTATTTATGCTTTAGAATGACAAGCGTAGTTTCGTCAATATGCCAGAAACAGAATCAGTCTGCTTCATCATCTGACTGGCTGCAGTGCACAGAAACACTGTCTCTGTCGGATGACACTCCATGCACATCGTCCTCGGCAGTCGCCGCCATTCTCAGGGGAAACCAGGAAAATGCACACATTTATGGAGGACAGAGGAAGTCTGCCAGCAGGAGGAAGAGGAATTCCACAGGAAATACCGTATGGAAGCTAATCTTCATAGTGATTTGTACAGAAAGATGCATATTTTCAGCCAGTACTTCAACCGCGACGGAATTCCTTCAACTCAATTCTCAATCACCCGGCTCATTCGTCTGTCAAAACTCTGCCTGATTACAATCTCCACTCGGACACTCGGCTGCTCGATAACATGATGCAAAGAGAGGTAAAAACGTTTGAAATTTTATATTTTTCACTTTTTGCAACTGATATACAATTTTTAGAGAATAGATCGTTTCATACAGTAGTTTTTACGAAAATCACATTGTCTCTTTCCCTTTCCATATGCAATTCAAAAACCTCGGACTTTTTCTCACGTTTTATGCTCTCTAAGGTAGTTTTATTTGCAGGAGCACATTCGACCGAATCCACACTATTTCATGTCCGTGCAACAGGAGCTCAAACCAGAACATCGGCAGATTGTCGTCAAATGGATTCTAGAGGTTGTTGAGGTGATTCTTCATTCTATTTAATACTTTGACATTTTGATACTATTTATTCAATAAGTTACCAGAATTTGTATCCATCATTTTTCATTTTCAACGTTTACATATTTCTAATCAGAATGTACGCTAATTTTCACTTTGCGAGACCATGGTAGACGGTTCACTATTATTGTAAAAGGTTTGAAAAATTCAGAAGAAGAATAAGATTGAATCGTAAATCTAGGCTCTTTTCACTCGTTCATATTTATATCCTTACTTTTTCAGTACGAGCAATGTGGCAGCGACGTGGCCCTGCTGACAGTCGGTCTTATCGACCGTTTTCTATCTCAGCAGAACATCTTCCAATCTGACCTTCAGGTACCTTCGCCCCTTTCCTTTCCCTCTTGTCCCTTTATGTTTATCCTGTTATCTTGAGTCGACTCCTGCAATTTTGAATGATCGTCTATTCATCCACTCATTTGTCGTGTTGCAGACTTTGGCGGGTTCGTGTCTGCTCATCGCCAGCAAATTGAAGCAACCAAGTCCACTCACTGCAAGAAGGCTGTTGGCTCATCTACCTGACGAAGAGGCCGCGTCTAATATGCTCGTGGTAAATTTTAGCGAAGTTTATCTGAACAGTCTGAAATTAATGTTTTTTTTCATCTGAGAAATGGAATTTATTATGACAACCTTTTCTTTATCTTTTTAGTAACTTATTATTAGCACTGAACTTCTAAATTGATTTTTAGTGCATTCTTTTCTTTTCAGTCCTGGGAATTGCTGATTGTAACGCAGCTGAACTGGGAGCTTCTCTCACCAACCGCACTCGACTTCTTCGACCTGCTCTGTGCCCGGGTCTCCCATCTGAACGTCCTCCGACAGACCTTCTCAGACGCGGCCCTCGCTCTGCAGAAATGTAAGCTTTACTTCATTACCGTAATCAGCATGCAATGCAGCCGCAAACCACTCGGCTAATGATCGCTCCCTTTGTGGCAATCAATTAGTGAAATCCCGTCTTCCTTATTTCTCTATCCATCACATGTCCCTCTCCCTTTCCTCTTTCCTTTGTGCATATCTAGCACTTTTTTACCGGACAGCCTTTTTCTTCTCTCTTCTGTGTGCGCGATTCCTCTGTAAATCTGTAAATTAGGCATACACAAAAACGACTGAACATGCAAATCTGGGCAGTGGTTTTTCGTGTTTTGGGTGTCTGCCTCTCTGCACTCTCCTGCCCGCCAATGCACTCTCGTCTGCCGTTCTAATCGGATCGTTCCTTATTCCCCCTTTTCTCTCTTCGATTTACTGGCAAAGACCCTAGTTCGGTGGGGGGTCTCCCTCTCCTTTCTCATTTCCAAATTTGGCCATTTCTCTGCACTCTCCTCAAATGCCGTTGTTCTTCGCGTCTAGCAACTCGAACAAAGAGATAGTCGTGTGTCTTTGCGTGATTGGGAGGCAAGAAATGGGTGAATGTGCGGGAATCCGGGGCCTAGAGTCTAGAAGAGCAGCCCTGTCGTCTTTCTCCTCTCTTCATCATCTATCATCACATGCCTCATTGGCTCACGAAGGCGCAAGGCACTGTTTTGTTAGCAACACGTGAAAGACCCAGGAAGGGGTGCACAGCCAAACCCCTCTAGGGAAGAGACGAAAAGACCTTGGTCCCTTTTTGTGCCTGTGCCACCAGCCAACCGACTGACCCATCCCTCACAACCCACAATTCGCACAATCAGACAAACTCCCTGCAGCTGCTTTCTTTATTTGGGTCTGATCTGCGCGAAATCCAATACGGTACAATTCAATCTTACAACTCTTGAATATTCAGTCACGAAAGGGCAGGGCAATTAGGGCCATGTCACCTCTTTATTGTCAATCAGTGAACTCAGTTTACCACAAAACATCTATTTCTTCTCTAAGGAGCGACACCATTTTCTGCGATTGTTGGTGGAAAAATTCTCGACTCTCCCACAGAGTTCTCTCTTTCTTTCCGCAATTGAGAAAACGATCGAATTGTCTCATTTACATTTCAAAGACCCAACCAACCGCTCTGATAATACAAGTTTCTGGGCGATAAAATGATCGAGATTTTGCAAAGAATCTTTTGTAGCTTTCCTAAATCATTTTTTCTAACGGATCTTCACTAAATGGAAAATTAAAACAAACACAAGAACATATTGAAAAAATGTAGTTCCAATAATTTGAACACTATCAGATAGTTTTCCTAGTACAATGCAACTATTTTATATTCTTTTGAATTCTCTCATGCACCCTTTGAAGTGCTCATAGAATTTATCTTCTATCACTTTGCTTCGTTTTTCAGCTTTTACATAAATTTGGAGGAGATTATGAGGTTTTGGATGATATAGGAAAAGAATGACGGTGCAACATAAAAGAGAGGATAAAGGGATGAAAGAAGGAATAGGGGAATGGTTCCTTGAGGCCGGCAGATGTTTTTACAGTGGATTGAAGATTGAAGGATGAATTGAATGGATGCATCTTGATCTGATTCAATGAATGCAGGAGTGAAGGAGTGAATAGTAAAAGGAAAGAGTAACATTGCCTCTGGTACAGCACTCTAGCACTACAGACAATGGAAGAGCACTTGATGGAGAAGGGTCTTTTGATATCCGAGTATATCCCTAGGAAAGTCATTAGATACTTACGGCTAAGACTATTTCTCCTGAGAATTTGAAATGTCTCAAATCTCTTGTGGTGGTATGTGAGCTGTTGAGGTTGCAGCGGCTTTTGAGGCATAAAGAGAGGGAGTGATTAAGGACAGAAACTGCTGCTGAAATGCTTGGGAAGGATGTCGAATGTCGACAGATGGTAGCAGGGACAGGGGAGAGTGACTGAATTGAGACACAGATCTAAGGACTCACTGTTCATAAGCATCGAGCCGATATCCACTTTGGACAGTCTCACAGTCCTTCGGACTTGCACACTCAAAAAGACCTCCACTCCTCCATTTCCCGCTCTCATTTCCCATTCACAAAGGACCAAAAGGCAATTCGCACCCCTTTTGGACTGTTGCATTCTAACGAGTTTTGATGTGAACCGATTACCGTTTCACTCAACAACAGAGCTCGTAAAACAGCGATAAAACGACAAAGAACTGCCCTCTAGAATGGAGGTCTCGAAGAGAATAGAGATGATATACTGTAGAGAGTGAGCTCTTCACTTTCAGTTTGTATTTGCCTGTTTGGTCTGTTTGATAGGCAATTCCCCATTTATCATTTGGTCTGATTCGGTCTGCTCAATTCAACAGTTTTCGTATGATCGAATGATGACCTTCAGCGAATCAAAGCATCTCTGTTTTCCCTCATCTCTTTCCCTTTCCTCCTTGCCTTTGTCAACCTTGGAAGCCTCACTTCTTCTACCTCTGCCTGCCCCGTCGCCTTGTTGCCCTCACTCCGCATCTGTTCTCTCGCCCCTACCCTGTCTACTTGCTGATTGTTATCTTTAGGTGAGAAGAGAATCCAAACGTGAAACGAAACATCACCATTTCTGACAATTAGACAGACACACACACAGGCAAATGCACAGAAATTGAATAAGGGAAAAAGTTTGTTAGAAAAGGACTGCAGATTGACGGCGAAATAATTGAAATCTAACTGCTGACAGCTAGAATTTGGATTTGAAGTGGAGATAAAATTTGAAATTGAAATATGTAACTTGAAATGCGCTAAATGAAATTATTCGCTTCTGTCAGAATTACTGTATACACTGATTTATGCGCGAAATTTCAGACGTGCTCATTTATCTTCTTGGCTCAAATTATAAGCTTTGAACTGTTGAGATTCGCACTTTCTCACTTGGCACCTGCATTCTCCTTACTCTAACAGTCTGATGGGTGGTCTGGCAAGTAGCTCTGTCTGTGTGAAAGTCATCTAGCAGACAAAACAGTAGATCACCTGAAGAAGCAGAGCTGTGACAGAACAAGGCAGAGTGGGAAGTAAGCTATTGGCAGAAAAGACGAGATAAACAATGCAGGCCAGTTGCTGTATCCGATTACAGTATCCTCAGGAAATACTCAACTTTTCTTTCAAACCAGCAAGTCAAATCAATTGCGAATGCATGAGAAGTCGACCTGTGTCCTGTGGTAATTCGAGCTCATTACTCAATCAATCTTTCCCTTCTTATATCCATTATATCTATGCACTGAGCATATTCATCTATATCCTTATTTCTCTTTGCCTAATCCGGCGTCCTTTTCTATTTGCTCGCCACCAACTTAGAGTAATGCTGCAATAAGTTGAATGCAAGTAAGCCAAAGGCAGACTTAAGATAGGTGTTTATTTGCTGAGTTGATGGATAAAAGCATGCATTTCTGTAGAGCTAAACGAGTAAATGGACTTAATGATTGAAGAAGCAGCGATGCAGATGGCAATGCACAGTACCACAATATCATGCTCATTAACAATTGGAAACAACGTCATTGGCCTGTCCATCTACGATATTAAAATAGGATCAATCTGCCGTAATTTGACACTATGGAAAGAAAAATTTTGAAGAATTCCACTCTTAACCAACCCTGATCTTCATCGATCCATAACCTTTCAGCGTTGTCGCTTCATTAGTTATTATTGAAAGCTCTCGCTACTTTTGAATCAGCGCAAAGTGTATCATTCGGGAAAGGATAGAGTTGACGAATTTCAAATACTGATGAAAATTAGCTTGCAAATTGTACAAGGAGCCCATATCATTATACTAGGGTGTACTGTAAGGAAAGAATTTAAATCGGCCTGAAATCGAACACATCATTTGTCACTTTCCTTTACTTGCCATTCTGCATGTGAAAATCTCCATGTCTCTGGATCAGTCTTCTCTACTTCTTACAGTCAGTTTTTACTAACTTTCTTTTCACTTTCTGAACAAATGACTCTACTCTTCTTTCATTTCTCACATATTTTCTGCGTCTTTTGGAGTTTCTGTTTGAATTCGAATCCACCTTTTTCTACAGCAAAAACTCCCCATGTCAGCGCAGAGCCATGCAAATGAGAGGGAATTCATAAGCAGAGAGCAGTAAAGTCATTCGAATGCATTTTCAGAAAGGCACACGTGTTGACAAGTGGACTGTTATTCAGAACCATTTAGCTATTTTTAACCAGGCAATTTAAATCCAATCTGTGTCAGCTTCAAATTCCCTATAAAATGGTAGAATGGTAGACATGAAAAACTCGGATGTGTACGATATATTAATGAGCGCTATTTGAATAGGAAAAATAGCCAGAAGTCAGCTGAATTCGAATCTAACACCGGAATGGAATGTTTTCGAAAATCGTCTTTCATTTCATTACCTTTGTCCAAATTAAGACAAGAAAAAATTGAGGGCAAGCGGAAGGAAGGAAGAAAAAACATTGCTGCAGGCGTTTTTGGGCAATAAAGGTGAAAATGCATTGCTTTATGAATCGGAACATTGAATGCCATCAATTCATCAATAGACAAACTTTCGAATATTGTCTTGGAATACTATAACTCATTTGAATTGTGGTTCAGGCCCAATTAATTGGAGATAATTCGTGTAGCTTTACTGCTTAATTATGCATTTATGCCTGCGCTTGCATTGTGCTGTCATTCAGTGAGCCAGGCATTCTTCATCATTTCCCCTTCCTCTAATGAATACGATTTGATGGCCTGTCTCCTTGTCTCCTTGGAAATCCTGCAGCTAGGCAGTCATTCCTGCACATTTGAAACAAGGAATAAGTCCGGCAGATGGTCAGCTGGTTTTGGGCATTCTCCGCGTCTCTACTCTCTTCATCTTCCCTGATCTCTCCCTTCAAGCAGCTAATTTAGGACACCTCAGCAGCCCTTTGCCTGTTGCGCATGAGCTGTGATTTCCCCTAGGAAAAGGCAAACGCACAAACAAAATCTCTTGACCTGAACCAGAGAGGCAGGCCGAAGAGGGAAGAGGACAGTAATTCTCAACTCGTCATGCATATCATCTCTTCTGCTCTGCTCTGCTGCATTCTTGTGGAGGTCGCACGCGCCTTGTCTTCAATCTTCTATGATCATCAAAATAGTCGGAGTCAATTCTCTTCTATCGTCTCATTTACCTCGCTACCTCGCATTAACAGCCCAACATCTCCTCAGATAAGATCTACCGCCTTTGGAGTCTCCCCATCTCTCCTCTCTGTACTAACTTTGCCCCTCTCCTTCTGCAGAGTTTCAAAAATGTTTGTCCTTTCGACCAACTCTGCACACGATGAAAAGCGACTCACCTTCGGACTAAATTGCATAAAATTCAAACGAAAAACAATAAAATAAGAAATGAAATGAGATGAAAACGATGGAATTTCAGCGTACAAACTGGCCTCTCTGTTCCCTTCGCTGCAGTGCTGCTTGGCGATGAGCTACGTGGCCAGCAAACTGGACGCTAACACTCAGGGGAATGTCGAGAAAGTTATCAGCGGCATGTTCAATTTACAAATGGTAAGCAAATTCATATTTACGAACAAATCAAGATAGAAGCTAAAGAAAAACTTGGCTACAAAACGTTGAGATGCTACTAAAAATGGGAAGACATTTTCTGACATCTACCTTAACGATATCTTATGGAATAACATTGCCATGTTCACACTTTCATTAAATACGCATTGAATAATGATTCTATATTCAGCCTCTTCTGCACGCGTACATTCCGCATCTGGATCGTATCATCCAGGACAGTCCTCTGCATTCGACGTCCTCTTCCACGCCGCCAGTCCCTCCGTCTTCCATCTGCCTGCATCTTTCCCCTGCAACCACTACAACCACCAATCAGTTCACCGAGGAAGCGGCTGCGAGTCTCAAGCAACCAGCCGAGTCAAGGTCGAGCCGCACCCCGCCCAAGGCCAGACGACGGAGCCGCACAGATTCAGGCTTCTGCTCCGCGGTCTCCTCGCCCGAGTCCTCACGGCATTCAGACTCCTCAGATGTCAGTCCTCCAAAAATGGCACGACTCTCTTTGGATCCAGCTTCGTAGGAGATTTAAAAGACTGTAACAAAGGGAAATCAAAAACTGCATGAGATCAACAAAAATTGACAAAATACTGCAGTCTGGATGAGTAATTTCGAAACTTGTGAAATAATATGTCGAGGTAGAACTTCATCTCACCTAACCCTGCATTATATTTCGCAAGTTGTGAAGTTATGGATTTGCAGTATTCTGTGAAACTGCTCAATTTTAGCGACTTTTCTAATTAACTGCCTAGTCGTTTCGATCGTAATCCAACAATAGTCCATTTTCCTCGACAAAATGTATAGCTTTCAAAAACTGATGAAAAGTTACTCTAAAAATAAATACTGTTCTATAATCTCGCGATTTTTCTCAATATATTTTCTCATATTTTATTCCATCTATGACTATGACCATGATAACCACATTTATGTACGTCTTTTTCATTTGAACTCCCCAGGTTAGGGCTCAAAGGGCCTAGTCTTCATCTTTTCTCTCTTTGCAATTTTAAATTATTTCAGTTTTACCAGTAATCCTTTCTCATAATTAATCGAGTTTTTTTCAATATCTTTCAGTTTCAATTAATTTATTTCGATTTCTAGCGTATTCTCCTTCATATTTGCTCGGTGATCATTTTGTTCACTAACTGCCCAACTTTCTGATCATTTCTTTATCAAGAAGTTGCTTGCAGCCGAACATTTTATCTTCGTCTTTTTCCCGTGTTTCTGATGGAACTTGAATCTAATGGCATATTTCATTTTAAAGATTTATTATTTATTTAAGAAGTCTCATATTATCTTAGCATTCTATCATAAGATTATCCTCAATGTTACTTTATATTTTACCTAAAATCTGAAATTAGTTCCATTATCTGATTCTTTTTCCATCATAAAAACGATTTGTGTTAGTCGCGAATTCTGATGAACTCAGCATTTTACTGCAATTTTCTTATCTGTTGTAAATATTCATTGATGATTCAGTTTGAACATGATGAAATATTCTCAGTTTATCGATTCTGTTTATCACCTTGATGATGCAATATCACTTTTCATTCTCATTTTTCTATGACCTACAGTATTTTCATGACATTTTTCTTTATTCAATTTGCTCATTGCTTTATTTTTTCTTACTTTGTTTTAACTTTTGAAATGGAAAATAAACTTGCTCAAAGAAATTACAAACCTGGACCGTTTTGTCGAATCGGTGAATGACAAAGAAAAAGAGAAGCGATAAATGCATAACTCAGGGGTTTAGTTTCTGCTAATGAGCAGTTGCATGTCTGTCCGCTGGCCGCCCTATTATTATATACAGTAGTCTGAGGGATAAATGCCTTAGGATATGTGAATATGAACAGCTGAGGCAAAGGGAAAGACCTTAGATCCTGGAGGTATTTGAATTAGGAAGGGGTAAATGAGGCGAATCGAGGGAATGCAAAGAGTCAATTAGAAGTGGGTCATAGGCAGGAGAATGTGTCATAACAGTCCATTTGCCTGATTATCTGACATCCTTCCTTTCTTCCTTCCCTAATCTACAGTTTCAGTCGGATATTCTTTATCTGAGAGGAGGTTCAACTTTCAAACGAACTTCCGCCTGCCTTTGAACTGTGAGAAAGACTAATCACTCATCGTCCCACTTCTCTGCCTCTCTTCACTGCTTTCATTCTATCATTCGACTCGAAAAGTTCATCTGAAAACGTGAACTCTCATGTGGAAATGTGTGGATGAACAATGATATATTCGCTGCAGAGGAGATGATTTAGAATGTGAACGCACAAAGAGGGGCGTTCGAAGATGTGTGCAAAAGAAGCAAAATAAGTGTACTTTTATGAAAACACCAGTGAGAATAAAATTAGTTTGTATCGAAGTGTATATTTTCCTAACCAATATATGATTTATCAGTGAGTTCTTCCCGACATAATATTGGAGTATGCCTAATTTTGTCGTAATTGGCAGTTTCAATTGCAAAAGACAGATATGAAGATCACCATAACTGAACAAACCCTAATCTCACAAACATGGCAACCCATTTTCGACAATTCATCAGAAATGCTTTAGCAGTCCAAATGAAATTAAATTTAGTAAATACCTCCACATCATATATCAATATCTCGCCCTTTTCTCTTTCTATTCTATTTAGCGATGAAGTTCATAATGTCTTAAAGAAAAATTAACAGGCCAACTTGATACTGAATTTTCAAGATGATTTATTCGTGTAGACTCTCACCATTCATAGATCAATCGAGAGGATTACTGTTTTGGAGGTGTTGAATGACTGAATGAATGAATGGCTGATGGGCAGAAAAGGGTTTCTTGCAGAACGGTAGCCATTCCTTTGCATATCGCCGCACCCTTGTGTTCTTGCTTGTCTGAAACAACTCAATCAATTTTATCTTTCAGGGTTTGCAGTAAAGGATTTGAATCACATTTCATTCAATTTTGCGAGATGAAACAAAATTAGCCTTGCTGATTCTTCTCATTAGCCATGATAAAATTATGACATTTTTCATCATTATAAGGAATTGCCACTCAAAATTTTGTTTGGAATCGGAACCAGAATTGGCAAAAAAAAAACAATCGTCGGAATCGGAATTCTGTCTCGCAGCTGATTGTCACAATTTCACACACGTAAACTTTGATCTTCTGAAAAATGTTGGTCATTTGTTGCATTTCGTCATCCATAAAAATGAATGTTGAATGATAAAAATGGAGCTCGGCTTCATACAAAAAAGCGATAAATTTTCAGTACATTTTACTCATCTACTACTACATTTTTCGCTTGTGTATCCACGTAAAAATAACATGTCTCCGTCCTCATGCTCATTTCCATTCCATTCGTAAGCTTTCCAGATATTAGTCGTTTTGTACCTCTTCTGCTGATTTCTTTCAATTTCAACCTGAATCTCGAGGTATTTGTCTGTGTGTCTATTCCGTCAATTCTTTTGTAGTCATTCTCAGTCGGATGTCTCTCACCTAATCCTTATCCCCTTATATTCCTCATTCCCTTCCCTCAAATATCCTCCCTGATTAACTCCCTTTCATCAGTTCACTTCTTCACTTCAATCCTCCCCAGGTTCTCGTACAT
This sequence comes from Diploscapter coronatus, assembly GCA_964036155.1. Taxonomy (NCBI): domain Eukaryota; kingdom Metazoa; phylum Nematoda; class Chromadorea; order Rhabditida; family Rhabditidae; genus Diploscapter; species Diploscapter coronatus. The sequence continues at coordinate 54,529,523 of OZ038423.1, forward strand.
CTTCATATTTTTGTCCTTATTCAGGTCTATCATCCCTCTCAATCCATTTCTTCACTCCTTCTTCATGCTGCTCAATTTCTATAGTCTTCTGTCGACAGTTCTTATTTTCTACAGATTCAATGGCATTTTTGCCTATCCCCCAGATGACCAAATTGCGAGCATAACGGAACTCAATGACACCTCATTCGGTCAGTTCAAGAATAAAAAGTGCTAGATGTTATGAATTCAAACAGTTACCTAAGAGTGATGTAATGACGAAATGCGCATAATTTGCTAGCTAGAATTTAGAAACGTATTACTTGTTTCGCATAGACGATTTTTCCTTCTAGAGTGATCAAATCCTGTTAAAATTTATCTAAATTATATAACTTTGTTCTCTGAGTACGCATATCAGCTTTCATCCGATTAAATCTCGGTGGATTTATAAGCTTGATGTGTTTAAAAAATCTTTCGTTTTCAACATTTTTCTTGGCACTATAATTAGAATAGGAAAAAGTACAAATTGGAAGAAACGTCATCACTCAGAGTTCTGTGAAATTACCACAACTATGAGCATAAAGATACCATCAAACTGCACAGAGCTTCAACGAAACATTTGAAATCTCATCGTTATTTTTCTCAAATCCAAAGTTCAACTTTAAACCGAAGTTCATCTAGTTGAAGTTATGCTGGAGCAGTTTTAGTGTTATGAATGCATTATTTAGACATTACGTCAAATCCAACTTGTCATTCAATAGCATATTTACTGACGTGATCTTTTTCTCTAGTTTCGTATGCTGATTCACCTTCCCCAGCGCATCTGGATTGCGCCGATCTGGCAACGATGCTGAATCCAGTGTTCAAGAGTTCTGAGAAGATCTGGACGCTCAATGACTCATATCTATTCCCTGCAACGCACATTACATTCATCGATTCAAACAGGAGCTTAGAGTTAGTCCATTATGCGAAATTTAACGCAGTTTTTATTGAAATATTAGGAAAACTATTTTTTCTAAGGAGAAATTATAGATTGTATGCATATTTTGTAGGCTGTAAATAAGACGATAAAAATTCTCTTTAGAACTGAAAGAATAGCATATGGAGATGTGAGCATAATGAAAAGAGATGCACGAAATTTTAGTATTTGATTTTTGAAGATTAAGTCGAATATTTTCATTCCTGATCATAATCTTTAATCTCTATTTTAAAAATTTTTTCCTTATAATTCACTTATATCATTTACTTTGCACAAGTAGTGCCTAAATTTAGGTTCCAGTCGTTAGCGGTAGCGGATTCGGGAGAATACAAATGCTGTGTTCGAGATACCAGATACGCCTATCAAAGCTACAACTGCTATGTCACACAACTCACTGTTCTGTCCGAAATGCCCAAACCCGACGGTGGGTCTGAGTCTGTTCCTGCGTCTACAGGTTTGCCAAATTTGAAGTCTAGGGAAGACGATCGTCAGAAAACTCGTGTGACCTAACCCCATCATATTTTCTTCACGATCTTGTATCTCTAAACAGGAATTTTCAAACATTTCCGTAGAGCGTTATGAGGTCATAACTATGATTTTGTTCGCGAAACTTATAACCCACATGTCTTTTCGTCGGACGAAAGTGCTCCCTAGGTCTGGAAACCTGCCAATAACGATGATGCTCGAAGTGGCTAAAACTATGCCTTTAACTTCATCTCAATTTTAGACTGAAATGAGATGAAGTTCCAATGAAACACCGTTGATCAATAGTAATTTTTACTCAATCAATAATTCAGCTGCTCCCCTTCCTCCAGGCTGGAATTATCTCCTGGAATCAGGCAATACAATTTGTGCAGACGATAAAAACTCCTACTTCATTAGAATTTTCGTCGCGAACGTTACAAGCATCGACTGCTTACTAGAAGGAAATTCAACTGCAGGAATCGTTCAAGCGGTAAAATTCAATGTTTTTTCTTGCTTGAAATTTTAAATTTCAGGGCAATCACTTCCCAGACCCAGTATACAACGACATTTTCATTAGGGAATTCAATCCTCTTGTTCACTCCGGAATTTATACATGCAACGGCACCTATCAAGTGAGATCTTATTTGAAATCACAAACTTTGGTCAACTGAAAACGATGAAGATTTGTAAAAATTGTTGAAAAGTAGATCAGAAACAAAGTCTATAGATTTAGAAAACCGATAGATTATTTGGACCTGCCAAACTTGCTGAATACTACTAAAATATAATGAGATATTTTCTGTTTACCAAGCTAAGAGTTTTTCATGGCATTTCCTTTCATTACAAGTTACAAACTCAAGTAAATATTGCGCTCAACACAAAAAACCTCATCAATCTTTATTTTCTCAAAGTCGATTTTCAGGAAGACAACTCGACTTTCTCTGAACAAGTTGAGTTTGAAATACGACCGATGCAGCAGTGCAATGACATAATCAATGCAGTGCAGGGTGTTCAACTCAGCGATCAAATCGTTGCACCCATTCTAAGCTCGTTGTGTCATTCCAAAATTATTCATTCACTTCTATTTGCCTTCATCCTACTATCTCTATTGCACTTTTAGGAGATGTAGATATTTTAACATTTTTTCTATCTATTATCATTGATTGCTTTATCAATTTCAGGGCTGTTCGAAATTTAGAATCATGTTTTATTTTTCTATTCAATCCGAATTTCCCTGACTTGCTCATTCTTCTAGTTTACAAAATTTTTAAATCTAAAGCCATGGCCAGTTGGATGTTGTCGCATTCAATCCTGATAATGGTGATATTGGAGAATATCTATGAGAAATCAACTTTCTTAAAATTTGATTATCAATAGACAAATATAGCCCCAATTTTGTAATGTGAGTTTCAGGTTCAATAAATTCAACGTTGATTTTAAAATAACACGCTTTATCCAACAAAAATAAATCAAAAGGTTTAACGATAATAAGAAGGGCGGTCGTTATCCACCAAACTATCTTTATCTACCAAAATTTTTGATGAATAAGGATACACACTCATTTCTAAAAAGTACATTCCATGGCCATGTTCATCCTTTTTAAAGTTTTCGAAAATCTATTATAGCACAAAAGTTTTCTTTGTACCTCCTGTTTACAGTCAAATCGTCAAAATGCTAAACTTTGATCTCCACCTAGCTCTGTCCCCTAAAGTGGGCGGGATCTGATCTCCCCATTTTTGTGATTAGGGCCCATGGGTGTATCCACCATATAAGTTTGGTTCGGATCCGGGACACTTTTGCAGTTGTCCGGCCTTTGTTTGGGTTACTCAAATAATGCGTCTTAAAGCTACTTTGTTATTGAATGGTAAAGTCGTCACTATCAAGTTCATGCTAATAATGATGCGGCAGATATTACTTTTTACACATTATCCATTGTGGAATGTCAAAATTTATTTTCAGTTCAATAAATTATCAGTCGATGTTACTTCTGTGGACAGTTAGCAATTCCCCACGTTTCGACGTGTATGTTGAAGTAGAAAACGTGGTCTGTAAACTGATTATTATCCAAGTGACCGTCACTGCAGGCGAGGCCTTCTTGCTCATCACACTCTGCAATAGATGCAAAATTAAGCCTATAATGAAATTTAGCAATTTTTTTATAATTCTAAAACTTCCGATCTCAGATTTCAGTCCATATAATTAGCATTTTCGAGAAATCTATGTACAAACCTATATAATCTGGTTGCGTCATGTCGTTGTTGTAGAATATCTGAAGTTCATGTCAAATTTATTTTCAGTTGAAATACTTGACAAACTTCTGCTAGATGATGATGGTATCCTTCGAGACCGTCTACCGGTAAGTGAGGAATGGGATCTGAAATTTGTATCCTCCTTGTCAATGGTGGTATGCTTAGCTAACCTCTGTGATGCGTTATTCGGTACTTGTACGGAATCTAAATTACTGATTGTGTGAAGAAATATTAAGTTAAAAGTTTACCATTTTATCATGTGCATCAGCATATTCTTTGTTTCCAGTTCTCGGTTGTCCGAATGTAATCATCCGAATTAGATGACTGTCGGCGAGTTTATTCATTACTAGCCAAGAGGCAGAAAGAGATGCCATAGCGCCTAAATACTGTTTTCATCCAAATCTGGTCTTGGCGTTCATTTTTCTCGTTTCTCATTCGTCTCTCGATTCCAACTCTCTCCGGCCTCTTGAGATGAATTTTACCAAAAATGTTGCAAAGGAGAGAGTCGTGACCGTTACCAAATGATTTTCTTAAATTCAATATCCTACACTGCACCAGTTGTTTTACTTTGATCGACGTCTAAAGCTAGATGCGTCGATAAAGGAGAAGCGAGAGAACGTTTGAAAATGAGAGAGCGAATGAGAAGCTAGAAAATTGAAAGCAGGGTCAGATTTGGATGAAAAACGGTATGTAATAATTAGAATAAATCATGAAGTGAATATTTTCAACCTCCTAAACTATGACCCATGCACCAAATTTCATAATTGGGATATTTATTTATTAGAAATATTATGTCGTCCTTCATTCCAGCATTCACGATCTTCATAAATGAATTGTAGAAATAAGATCCAACCACACCGCCGGCAGGCCACGGTGTCTAGAAAAATTTAACTTTTAAAATGAATATAAACTCAGATCTTTGTTGAAAATATTTGCTTAAAATAACGAATGTCGAATTATTTCAATTAAGCCCCCATAGGCTTTCTAATAAGTAAAATGAATTGTTTTCCTGAAGTTAAAAGTGTAGTCTGAACAAACATCAAAGAAAAATTGTAAGCTCATAGATAAGTGATAATGACGCCAGCTAGCTTATCATATTTCTCCTTGGCAGCTATTAATAATTTCATTGAAAAACTATAATTGATTTAGGAGTTTCAAATTTGATTAAAAAATCTATTTTTCGTCCGCTTAACTTAAATCATAAATAATAAATTTCTTTCAGTCATAAGAAAATTTCTAAAATCCTACCCGATCTTTGAAAACAGTTTCATACGATTCGATAAATAGTTCAGGATCTCCGATAGTACCTCTGAATAAGCATTTTTAAACGTATGCTAATCTTAGTGCCTAACCTAAATGCTAAGATGATAGCTTTCTGATCATGACTAACTGCAGAATATCCGCTGCACGTGTCCAGAGTCGGAATTACGTCACAATTCACCGTTATTTGTCGTTTTACCTGAGATCATGCAATTTTTAAATCGCGTTTTCTTCAACAGAATAATAATGTTGCTAACCGTAAAATTGCTGAAAACTTGTTCGAGGCATGTTTCTGGATGCTTAGTTTCTGTGGCTGCACAAATATGCAAGACGTACTTCCTTGCAAATGCATCCGAGTAGAAAATCTCAGAATGTTTAGCAGGAAGACTGTAGATTGAAGGTAGGAGTGCAAGTAGTGAAAGAACAAGATGAGAAAGTAGCTGCATAATTAATGACTGAACAAAGCAATGAAGATCCGAACAATTGTAAGCAAAATAGGAAGCAGAGTACAGGAATCAATTGAATCGAAGATCAATTCCTTCTCAGTAATTTGCTCAAAAATGATAAGTCACTTGACTTCCATGCAGACAACTCAATAACGATATAGCCATGCTATTGTGCAATATAAAATGAATCTTTCAACACGCTATCTTGTAGCATTTGTCATTTTTAAGTCTATTTTTGAAAATCTTGACCAGATGTCTGAATAAAATAAATTTAAGGCTGGTTTAGCATAATATAGCGCCAGGCAAAGCATAAAATCTTCGATAAAAAACAGGGTTGGGGTTCAAGTAAAATTACACCCCCTTGCAAATTCTTTTATAAGGGGGCGTAATTTTACTTGAATCCCAGTCCAGAAAAATCCCAGGACCCGTAACTGAAATCCTGATAATCCGCGAAAATATAAAAGAAGCTAATGTTGAAATGGAAGAGAGTGCAGAGAAAAAGGTCCCCAAAGGCAGACAAAGAAAGGGGGGAGCGAGCGGCATAGTGTCTTTTGCAGATAAGCCACGCCCCTTTCCCTTGTCCACGAAAAGGAGCGATTTTTCCGATTTTTCGCGTTAAATTTTATCAATTTTTTCATCAGTGACGTATTTTTTCGCGGTTTTTTCGGTGGGGATGTTTAGAGGGGCACCTCAGACCCTGAAAAATGTAGAAAACATGGTACCAGAGTGAATTTGGCAAAATGGCTGGCGGTCCCTAATTATGGCTCTTATATCGCCGCTTTTCTGAATTGAACATTAGTCTTTACGGCTATTTGATATCTTAAATTATTCTCTTTTCTTGTGAAATCGCAAGTTTTAGAGCATTAACAACCGAAATGTCCGTGAACAAAACTGCTAGAGAGAAGGTATGTAATATTGGCTTACTTTTATGTGATGTTAGAAAAAACTACCAATTTTTGAACTTCCTATCTGTGAAAATGAGTAGAAAAGTAGGAGTCTTGTTTTTTTCCTTCAAATCTAATAGAGTTTTCAGCACGTTACTTTCGCCAACCCCCCTGTCACCAACAAGCATCAGCACGTTTGCCTCAATTCTGCAGATTCTTTTGATTCGAAGAACAATTTCAGAGAGATGAGAGTCGAAAGAGGACGTTGCTGGAAAAGAAACAGAGACAAGTGGGCGGGCAGCAACAGAGCAGACAGAATGCCGGACAAGAGAACAAGAAGGTCAAGCTCAACGAGCTCACCGAATGGATCAAGGTGGGCTGAATTAGATGTTTTTAAGGAAAAATTTTGTTCCAACTTTTACAGATCAATATTATTTTTTTCCTTCTTTCTCCATTAGTGCAATCTTACTATATTTTCTATTGTCTCCCACGGCAGTCTACGCCTAATACTTCCTTTCACAAGTTGCTTGAAATGAGTTGGAGGACGGTGCTTAGAAAAGATTAGCAATTGAGCGCAATAAAAGTTTCAGAATCAGTAAAATCGGACTTTCTTATGAACTAAATTCTATCCACCAGACTTCCTATTTAAAAACCCATTTGCGACCTCTATATCCTTGTTCCTCTAATTTGTTGTAATTTCCAGAACGAGCAGCTCGTCGACAAGATCATCACTTATGTTGAGAAGCTGCACACTAAGGTAGGTGTTACTGTCATTGAATTATGCTCGTCTGATTGATACTTCTCATTTATTTACCTTATTTTGCAAGTGAAAAGGAATTTGCGGAACTCGAGATCATGAAAATGATTTCATATGTCGTGTTTATTTTCTGATTTCTTCCTCATTTTAAACTAGCGTGCTCTATTTTCAAATTTTCTGGATTTTTCTTTATAAAAATCCTTTCTTTTGAGTGAAGCTTTTACAATAATCGATCAGTTCATTAAAATAGTTGAAATTCTAGGTGGAGATTTCCGCTGAGCAGGGCCTATCTGAACTGTTTAACTCGACGGATCTGGCCGAGAAATCGATCGAACTCGCCATTGAAATGGGCGAAGTCAAGGTTGGTCGAGGGCAGTTTGTGGATTTCAAGAATGGTAGAATAGTATGAGGAAAAATATCATATCATGCTTAGGAAGCAAGGGTGTTGGGGTGCGGTGCGCTATTTTATTGGATCGCCAACACCCCTGCTAGGGGACGCAGATGGTTTTACGAAATTAATAATTTTCTACCCAAGCAGGCTAATCTTGATCTAACTAAAATAGAACTGTATTTTGCCCGATGAAGCATACCAAAAGCAGCTAGCAAAGTGAACACGATTTTGATATACAAAAAGGCATTAACACGAAATGACACCGGAATTTCGTGCTGATTTTTGGTACAAGACAGTTCCATTGAATAGGACTTTTTTATGCCTAGGTACTTTGAAAGGTATTTGCTTCCTATTTTTGAAGTTTCAAATTAACTACTTTTTGAACAAAAGCGAAAAATGCAAGGGAGCAGAGTTTGCGGTCCCCTAATCATATCCTCTTTCACAGTGCTTTGAGCTGTCCAGCGACACTTTAAAAAATGGATAAACTTTTCATGTTTGCATTATTTTTTTTTTTAAATGTTCTTCACAGAAAGATTTTATAAAATATTCCCGAAAATCCCATCTGATTGGATTTTTTAAATGCATCATTAAATTTGTAAACCAATTTTAATGGTGCTTCGCCGAACAACGAAAAAAACCAAAGCACTGTCTTTATCATATTTCTTCCAAGTATTGTGTCATAATGCTATGCGGTTTACAAATCGTCCTGATGAAGTCGAAATTATCTGCAACATAAAAGGATGGTTTCAGAAAAAAGTGAAAAATCTGCTGTCTGAAGAGATCGAAACGCTCCAGATGGAGATGGAATTTGCAAAGGACAAGCAGGTTAGAAAATACTCTCGATTATTTATGAAATGCCTGATGCCTAGAAAGAAAGGTAGAAACGCCGAGTAAAAATAATGTGAGAAGAGGAGAGAGTGCGGCGAAGACGCAGGTAGACAAGGAAGAAAGGCTTTGCACCGACGTTAGAGCCCAGAGAAAGAGGCAACGTTCATCTCATAGATAATGGAGAGTATTTCAACTTTTTTCCTTGAAAAAGTAGAAATCTGATTTTTTTATTTTATGATCCTTATAGATAGTTTAGAAAATTACCAAGCATACCTCCAAACATTCTATTCATATCGATAGAAATTGCAAGTTTCGAAAAGCTAGTACTAAACTAATTTTGATCAGCGATGCTCGAAATTTAAATTGAAAAATCGAAACTTTTTTCAATACTCTGAATTGGAATTGAAACTGCTTCGAGTTTGGAAGCAAAATTGGAAATTTTCGGAATCGGAGTGCAAATTCCGAGCACCTCTAGATTTTCAAAGTATCTCCTTCTTTGATCATTTACATTCTATCAATTAGGGATAGAGAATAAAGATTCGAGCTTGAATAGAAAAGAATAAATAGGGTGATAGTTTGCAAGTATGAAGTAGTGCTGTATTTGAGATGACTGAAGACTACTCGGCTGCGTGTGGACTGTTGCAACAAGTGTCTGAAGGATTGGACAAGCTGAATGCGACTGGAGGAGAGGAGGGAAGAAACGCAGAGGAGCGAGGGGCAGAGATGCAGACGCTGCTTGGACTGCTGCAGCAGTACGAGAACAGAGTCAATGCCATTAAAATGGATCTCTAAATTGCTCAATCACTCACTATAGTACATTATCATTCATCATCAGGTCAGTTGGTAAGATTATTCCTGTAAATTTATTTCTTTTATTTCAATAAGTTAATTAATCATTTATTATTCCTGTATATATTTATTTAGTTCTTCAAAAACCCAAAATTCCATGTTTATTTCGAAATGATTTCTTGTAATAATAAATAATTATCAAATATCCCCTATTTTCCCATTCATTTGCGCACTGGCATAAATAGAGATAGAAGAAATTTTCGAATAATTTATTAACGTCATAGAGATAACATAATCACAATTTTGAATCGTTCTCTAAGATTTTTCTATTATTTTAGCAATAAGCACTTACTCTCGATTGTTTTTGAAAAAAAACTTCGACATTATCGATTAAATGAACTTGCTCATTTAATCGAGTGTCTGCAAGTCTTTTTCAAAGACAATTGAGAGTATACTATTTTCATAAGGCGAGAAATTGAGTTATTAGAGAAGAAATAGATTTTGCATCGATAAAATGATGCAATGCATAGTTGAGAGTGCAAGCCCAGCTTTTCAATATTTTAAATTCGTTTGAACAAGCTTTTATCGAATTTAGGCCTGAGAAGTTCATTAATTTGCGATCAATGAAATTTTATTCATCGCAAACAGAAGCGAGACGGAATTCCGTCTTGCCCCTGACCGCAAATTACAAAATTTCAGGAAAAGTAATCGATCTATTGAAGAGTTGTTTTTTGCTTCAATTTTCAAAGTGATCCTTACTTGTTCCAAGCGAAAATTGTTGAAGTCGATGAAGCTTTCTGCATTGAAAAATCAGCGCATTTGAAATGTGCAAAAGCAATGGTTGCATATGGCTAGATCTTCATTTTTATTATTCTCTGCAGATATTTATAAAGCTTGGATCGATACGCAAGAAAATTTCGTCATTTCCCACCAAAATCTAATAGTGAATATGTGTGTCCCGAAACTGCTGCTTGCCCTCTCTAAATGCAATAACAAATGCAATTACCGTAATTTCGAATATGGCAATGAAAAGGTAGGATTACTGTATGTGGACGTGAGAGATGTTCGGTTTGTTGCCCTGCGCCGGTCCGTATCCGTGGCCCTGAACCGACCCTGCGCGAGTCACTGCAATCGTAGGCACTTGACCCATTCCATCCCTTTGATTCGGATCATACTGATTCTTGCTAAATTTATGCCAGATCACTTATTTATGCTGCTGGGAATTTTACCTATTCCTAATAATGTCCCCTACACGTCTTCTCAAATTTGGACCTAAAATTATATTCTAAATTATGGCAAATATTTTTAACAAACTTAGTCCTTTAGTATTCGCCCCTCTATTTACGGAAATCATGTTTATCTTGTTTCCCTCAGGCGCCAAACTGAAAGTTAATCATGCAAATATTCAAATGGAATATAAATGTTTCGAACAATTTACGACATTTGATATTTTAGTAATTGAATCAATCTGATCTGAATTAAAACATTGAAACTGGATGTCGTTATATTTCATCCGTAAGCTACGGATCGAATATATTGGTTCTGTACAATTTTACAAATGAAACAACAAGTACCATGAATTTTTACAAATTTTCAATGTTACTGTAAATACCTCATAGCTCTGGCTGAGCCCATCATGTCGAATCCTTTTCCGTTGTAGGCCATCGACTGTTCTGTAAGGTCAGAGTATTTAGCTTTGAAATTGTATTTATTCACACCTGAATACATAGGCACATACTCAGGATCGGAGAAGATATCCTCTCTTAAATCAGGCCTCTGATTGAATGTTTCATCCACAATCGCCATTCCGACCTGTATACTTATTGATGTTTAAAATTTTTTATTGAAAATTGGCAATCATGTAAGATAGTGTAAAATATCGAAAAATTCCTCACGGCAATATTTTTATCTATCAAGTAGTTAGTTTCATAATCGTCATCTAAAGTAATGAATTTAATTATTTAGAAAAAAATCACAAATAAACCGTCTTCTCCGAGCGGGTTAAGCAAAGCTTCCGCGACCTAAGATAAAATTTATGCAAACATACAATTTTTAAGACTCACTTTCATCCAGCCTGAAATCGAAGTCATGCATACATTTCAGACCAAATCGTTTTTAATGATAAACTAATAAAGGCTAGATCCGATCAGTCTGAAATGAATGCAGACCTATGAAAAAGATGAATTGGAATACAGTCATGAATGGGAACAAGATATTGATCTGAAACTCATATTTACTACCAATTTCAAGCTTAAGCTTATTACGTAGTGATGCTCCGTAATAGGTTCATGTTGCACGAAATGCTGTCGGGAGATGAGGCAGATCAGGAAATGCACTCGAGTCGCAAGAAATACGACCTGAATGTTAGTCATTTATTTCGAAAAAGATAACCAAGAACAGGGTGGACTAAATTTCGTTTTCGGTTTCGGTCATTGAAAATTTTCAATTTCTTTCGCCCCTGTCAACCATGAGGCTTAATTGAGTTTCAAAAATAAATCGAAATCTGAAATGTAAGAAACTTCAAAACTTTGAGTCCGATTTCGCATCGTCGCTGGTTGTGGTACATGAATTGTGAATAGACCTTCTGTTGAAGAAAGTATTTTCTAGTAAATTCACGATGCATAAAACCTATTTCACTGCGTTACAAATTTACGAACTCTTGTCAGTCTGATGTTATTTTAAAGCAAAATACTCGGACAAATTTAGGATGTCAGTATTATCAATTTTATTCACCTGAGGATATGCGAGAGGAACGGGAATTTCATCGTGGTGGAGCAGATCGTGCAGATGAGCTCTGAATGTGCGCATTTCCTAAATTTTTTACTCAACAAGTGATGCAATGTTTGCGAGTCTGACGGTGAAGAGATAGTTGAGTTGAAGAGGCTCGAAGACGTTATTCCGCCACAAATCTTTCAAAAGGCTTATTGACCAGTTGATCGGGACGAAGTAGTTGCCATATGTTTCTGAAATAAAGACCGTAGATTTCAAGATTAAACTCCAAAACGTAATTGCTGCATGATTCGCAAATGATTTGATCACGTTTCAATATCTCAAGAGATGATTTTAACGAACATTTCACATTGCTCAACACCCTTTTCGCAGATACAAATTTCTGTCATTCATTTGTTTCAGAGTTTATTTTGAAAGAAAAAAAATCTGAATTGAAATCAGTGTTGATTTTTGCCAATATTCAGAGTCAGAGTTTCGAACAACCCTTATTTGTTTGAATTTATCGGGAAACGAAAATACCTGCAGTTGAAACTTGTTCGAGCATTTGCATCTCGTTTTCCATCAGAAATCCTTCAAACTTCAAGATAAACAGTAACGACAGAAGCTATTCTAACCTGATTCGACTAAACTCTCCAAATTTGGAAATCTTCGTTTGACTCTCATCGAGATTTCTCGTAATAGCAAAATCTGAAATGTTGCTGTTGATAATTATGATATTTCATACAGGAATGAGGCTGAATTCGGATTCTAAACCAATTACAAAAAAATGTTAGATATCAGTTCCATTTCATCTTTGATTTCGAAACATTCTAACCTGTGATAGAACGAGATACCGAATAATCGATCTTCTGTGCAGTCGGTATTTTGGGTCGTCAGAAGTAAACAAGCATGCCAAAGTTAGAGCAGAGCTGAATTAACTTTGCATTGTCAATTCTTTCTATTTTAAAATTTAGAAATCGTCAGAAAGAAAAGTTACGTACTCCTCAATATGCCCTAAGGAGTGGAATAGACTCTTCCATCTGCCCATCACAGATGAAACGAAGAAACCAAGCATGAAGGTGAGTGGGATGTAGGATAGACGGTGATCCAGATACTCGGCAAGGTATTCGAAATACCTGAATTGATCATTGAAGTTGATTTTTAAAATTAAGGTTATTCTTATGATTGGTAAAATAACACGAATTAGTCGATTTCATAAGATGGAACTGAATTTGCGGTTTAAATTTCGGTATTTCCTTCTCTAATCACAGAATGCATCTGAACAACTGACTAGAACATAGTGGTGTTCGAATTTCCGATTTCGAGTGCAGGAAAATACAATTCTGATTTCAGAGTCGTTGAGAAAATTAATTCCGATTCCGAATTTTAAAACTGAAATTCTGAACAGTCCTAATGGAATATCATATCCAAGCTTGCAAACTTTATCGATGAGTTAGAAGGAATAAAAATACTAACTTTTGCTGGTCCTCTGTGAGCAAGAATCGATAGATGCAGAACACGATGTAATATAGAATCAACCATACTATGAGCTCAGGTAGAATCGCCTGAAGTAGTTCTTTTACCCAAAGTGATTTAGCTGAGTTTAAACCTTCCAAATTGATCCTGAAATTGGTCGGTCATATGTGCTTCTGAATTAAAACTTTCAATGAACGTGTATTCAGCAGCACTCCTTCATATCTTTTCTTATGCCAAAATGTATTGAATTGCAAGGATTTTTCATGTTTTATCGATCAATTTTTCATTCGCCACAATATAACACAGTTCCATGCATAATCATTTTAAAAATTGACGAAGAAAAACTATTCCTTTCCATCTGCCCATTAATTTTAGGAAGGACAAGGCTGAGACAGAGCTCATGGCAGAGTTGTAGGATATCGTCATCTTGGATGCTCTGCTTTTTCTCTGGAATTGCCCACAACACAATCTGAAAATGATGAAAAGAGTTAAGAATCCATGACTATTCTCGAATGAAAGTGTATCTTTAAAAATTTCGACAAATAGCACTCGTGAAAGCGTCAGAACCATCGTACACGATTTCATGTTTATTAACAATCAAAAACAACGTAATTAGCTTGTGCACCTCAGTTGCACAAAATTAAAATGCCGTAATTTAATGCTATTGAAAATTAAAAGTTTGAAAAATCAGAATAAAAAATCTGCTCAGGATTATGGCTATCGAGTTTTGCCCCTTTCTCCTCCTTTCGCGTACCCTTATTTTATCCGAACTGATTGTTAATGAACGTGAGTCAGTGATCATAAACAAGAATTAAAAAAAAGAAGATTTTCACCAGAGCCCGACAATGAATTCAAAATTGTTCGAAAGATGAAAAGAACGTGACGAGTTGACTGAAACTAAATACTAACAATCGAATCAAATTGAAAACGATAACATTCGGAAGGCAGAATTCAGCTACGCTACCACACCTATCCTTTCAAACTCCTATTCCGATGCCCATTTCATTTCTCTTTTTTTCTGACTCTCTGACTCTCCATCTTCTCTTCTGCCTTTTTCACAAATGGCCTTCGCCGACTTCGAATCGAAGTGAGGGAAAAGAAAAAGAGTGAGAAAATATTAGAGGGGCAAGAAACGAGGCATAATGACAGGTAAGTCAGAGTTGCATGCGACAGTAAAGCGAATAAACGTTCAGTTCGGAACTCGATTTGAACATTCGCAAACTGGATGAGACCTGTGCCTGATATGATTAATGTGAAGAGGGCACAAAGGCAGATGCGTTTGTGTTTTTATGTCAGCATTGAGTCATTTCTCGATAAATGTAAGTGCCACACTCTCGTCCAAATTAGTGAAATGGTCAAACGTTTTAGATAGAAATAGCAAACAATCAATAAAAATGGAAAATGTTGAAATAGAAAAACTACTGTAACCGTTTGAAATGTGGCGATAAAATTATCAAAGTCTACATAGGAAAACATCTGCACATAAAATACCTGAAGAAGATTTGTATCTCCAACTCGAAAATGGCCTTGTCAATTTGATCAGCACACAGAAAGTGAGATGTGCTAGTCGCAAATGACTAGAGAAAGTGCAGTAACAACGATAATTCACTTGTTTCGCTATCAGATAGGTAGACAGAAAACACGACAATTAGTTGAACTAATTGCTGATAGAAGAAAAAAGAAGGAGAAATTGCAGAAGAGCAGAAAAATGAAACTGAATTTGTATTGCCTTCACATTTCACATTTTCAAAAATTGAACGTTCTTCTCCATCACTTACCTCAACTAAACTTGTTTGAACAGTTAGATCAAGTTTGACGATGAGTTTGACAATTTATAGAATCAAGGACGAAGTCGCGCTTCTTCAAAAAGAAGTCAATCTCCATCTTGTCAAAGAGAGCTTGTTATGCTTTATCAGATACGCTGTTTGTATGCTATGAAAAACAATAAGGTGGATAAAAGGCTTTGAAACCAATCAATTTCACTGTCTCATTCGCACGCGCAACGATACAGTACTTGGCATCAGGACTGCTCGTCGTACAGGCAAGTCGTCACGAAACAGAATCGATTCGTCGAATGGAATGTCTTTCATGATGAGATTTATTGGTTTCTTATTGAAATCCACATAGAAAATATGCACAAGAGTCTGACACTCGTTTGAGATAAAATCGATTTGAGAATTAATGAAAATGAGATCGATCTAAACGACTAGAAGATGTATCAGAGAGAAGATAAAACGAGGAAAAAGGGACGAGAAGTTATGAAATGTGCTCGTCTGTGCAGAAAATGAATATTTCATGTCCACGGCCTGACGACATAGTTAAAATTTGAAAATAGAAATTGTTGAAATTGGCTTACATTGTTTGCTCACTTCTCATTATCAATTTTCTACTTGTCTCAACTGGTGATTTTCGAAATAATTAGAGCAATTACGTTAATTGCAAGTAGTTATTTGAAAATTTAGAACCAATATTTTGAACCAAGACATACTTAGAAATGCCAGACTGGCAAAATTAGTCTAATTTGCAAAATTTGAATACATTAAAATCTTCCTGAAAAGCGAGAGATGACAGCAGATAGGCTCTACGAAAATCATTTCTATTCCCTCTCTGACAGGTCGTGTGTCAGCATCGGTTGCTATGTCTGTGTTGTGTCGTCTACGTGTTTCTGCTTCCTTTCTATTCCATCTTCACACAATCGACGGATCTGACTGCTTCTTTTCTGCTGTTATGCAACTTTCTTTGATGACAGCTCCAGCCGGTTGTACTATCGGGAACAAAGGAATCAAATAGGGGGACATGTTCTTGCAAGCCTGTAAACATGATGTATCTTAAATTAGCTGTGAAAATAGCACAGACCTGAACTCGAGGATATTTCGAATTGGGTCTTCTTCCACGCGGCACTCGACTTGCAGCCAATAAATTTTCTATTGAAAATGCACATCGAGATGTCGTTGTGCATGGCTGAAATTGTATGATTTGTTTCGATATCAGAATCTTCGATAGGAGATTTGGCAATTAAATACAGCGAGTAAGCATTTCAAACCATACGATGTATCGATGTCCTATCGTTTTATACTTCCGTCATGTCTATTTTTGAGATTTTTATGATGAAGATCAACGTTTGTTTTAATTAGACAATACAAAATTAATTCATACTCTAGCGTTATTTCAAGTCGGATATTTTGTTGTCGACGACTGATAATTTGACGGAATAAATGCTGTGTAAACTTAAAATGCGAATTTGTATTGCGGAATATCGAAATTGACGTAAAAATCATTCTTTGAGTAAATGAATTGTCGCCTATTCGATTGCAAATCATGCGTTAATTTCAGTGCATCTCATATACGCGCCTTTTATTTTGTGCCAATTGTCGGTCATCGATAATACTAAAGAAAATTTTGTTAGGTCTATTTATCATGTTGGCGTTATCTTACAGCTCACGTTGCTTTGACTTGGCGGTATTATTTTTATTAGAAGAAAATGAAATAGTTTTTCAACTTTGCATTTGGAAGTATTCTTTTCAGTCACAAAAATTACGAAAAAGTAGTCAAGTTAGAAAAAATTAATTTTTGAGACAATTTTAGGTGGCTTATCCAAACGAAGAAATGAGATAGAAAGACGCTTTGAGCTGTGATTTAAAAAATAAGTGATGAGTTTTCGTAACAAAATGATTACGTCTTGCAAGAAATTGAAACATTTACTTTGTATACTGATATTGTATTGTTGATCTTCCTACCTTACTATCCTTATTCTCTTGTTCTTTGATAGCTTCACTTCCTTCCATTGTCGTTCCAACTGCGCCTCCTCTGTTCTGCTCGGTTTTCCTCCATCTCGCTCTCCGATTTTGGAACCAGACCTGCAAAACTATCTGTCCTTGTCTGTCATAAATCGTTAGTGAAAGGGCTGTGAATCGAGATAACTCGGCAGCCATGTTTGTCTCTCTGAATGTTCGAATGTCTGAGTCAGAACGCTGCAACAAGTGAGTGCTCAGTTTGGTAGGCAAATCTTCGGTCTCATCTTGATTTGTTCCAAATTAATTGCCGAATCGCTGCCATCCCTCTGTCTATCTTTTTTCTCCGTCTTCCCCCTTTCTTTCTAGTTAATCTATCTCTCTCTCTATTTCTGGATTTTCAGGATTTTTCAAATTCACCCACCGGCCGGCAGTCAGGCAGATAACTCGAATTCGAGTTTGGAAGAGTAAAAAATTTACTCGTGACAGTGACTAATGAACATTTCAGGACGAGAAGATAATACAACTAGAAAATGAAATCCGTTTTTCTTTTCTAAATCATCATCTCGAAATGTTCAAAAACCTCGTCATTTTTCTCGTATCATTCGCGTTTCGCCTAAAATTATTTCGGCCGAGATTTCAGTTATAGATAAAGAGATTTTTAGTGCTTTTCAAGTTGAAATGACTGGAGAAGTCTGGAAAGCAGGGAAGAAGCAACTCTGCGGCCATAAGCGAATCTGAGACTGAAAGGAAGGAGAAGATAACTGCTCTCTGGAGAAAATGGAAATAGATGAAGAATGAAGAAAGGATCAAATCAAACATCCTCACGCATTCTTCTATATAGTAGTCAATTCGTTGTTGCAAATTAATGAATATTCAGAATTGTGGAAAGTTAACTTTAGAGAATGTAAGAGGTGTTGAAATACATAAAACTCTTATATAGAGATTTCAAGTAGCAGAACTGTGACATTATGATTTTTTTTTCGAAAAATGGAATCAGGTGTCAAATGCAAAGAGAATATAACTTTCGCAAGACAGGTATTATAATAGACTCTAAAAATATAGAATTTCTAAAGAAAACATACCTGAACTCGACTTTCGAGAAGATCAAGCTTCATTGCCAAAGCTTCTCGCATGAAGACATCCGGATAATGGCTGGCCTGAATTTTGTAATTTCAGCGTTTTCGTATGATCTGCAATGGTTACTTCGAATGCATTTTCCAACTCTTCTAGTTGCCAGTCTGTAAAATTCGTCCTTGTTCGACGCCGCTTTGCTTCTGATAAACCGAGTTCGTCATCCATTTCATTGCCTTAAAATCGTTATGACTGATCATACTAAAGTCGCTGAAATAATGGCTAAATTTTCAAATTTGCTTAATGACTATGATTTTAAGCATTGAATACGCAAATTTATCAACCCGTAAAAATTGTCCAAAGTTATCAGTCGCTGAAAATATTATTTGATTTTTTCAATGTAAATTTTCTAGAATGGCATACTATTTTATTAATTCAAGAAAAAATCGTTTCAGCAGCGAAAGATGTCTTCCTCCCTACTTTACACACTATTCTTGAATTCATACCTGTCTGTTCTTGCTCATTCTCCACGTCATTTGCCTGCTCTTCATCAGGCGAACTCGGAGTGATTTCTCTCGAGGTCGATGAATTCGCAGTTGGATCGAGTTGCAGAGGGAATGAAATCGATTCGGCTAAATTAATTCTACATCCAGCATTCTCCCCTTGCCTGTGACCAACCATTTTGCCCGATTTGCTGCTTCCAGATTTCATTCCAAATCTGCTGCAGATTCGTGCTGCTGAACATGTCAGCCATCACTCACCAATCAATTAGCGAAGGAATAGAGAAGAGGAAAATAGAAATGAACGTTGAAAAAAGAAGAAGGTTAGCAATACTTCTTCAAGCGAATATGCTCATTCTTTCTGTAGAGCCCAGCTTCAGTAAGAATTCCTTCAACTTACCATTCACAGCTAAAGTGAATTCCTGACTTTCGCCAGTTTGCGGGAATCTTTCAGCCAATCGGCAGAAAGAGGGCGGGGCTGTGGGAAGAGGAGAAGCTGAAGGATGAGAAGGAGAAGGAGAAGGGGGAGGATAATGATTAACATGCAAATCGACAGGAAAGAGATTTGCCGCAGGGGAATTGAGAAACGCATTGTCATTGTCTAAAATTATATGCTGAGGAAATAAAGATGTAAAGAAGTCTGGGATGATTAAAAATCGTACGCTGTAATTATGTCTTTAAAAATTATATAATTAAAATTTCGGATTAACGAGATTTTCAACACATTTTTTTCTTGTTTAATTTCTTATCCCATTTTCAAAAATTCAAGAACCGCTGTGCATATTAATTTGATTCAATTGCGCGAGTCAATTATCATCGAATTTGGTCATCTTCATTTCAATTTTCTCCCCTGCTGCTTTTTCTTCGTTTTGTGAATTTTTATTAATTCGACGGGAAATGAGCCGCTTCGAAAGCGAATATTTTTAGTGAAAGAATGGAAGAAGAAGAAGAGGAGCAAATTAAGGGCAAAGATAAAGAGAAATAGAATACGGGCCATAGGATCGAGGATCGAATATGGAATAATGCAAAACTGAATAAGGAAGGGAAAGAAGAAGGGTATTTGGAATGGAATTGGACGAAATTAAGATCCTATGGCTGATGACATATCTATAGAGTTAGACCTTATGTCTTATAAACTGAATACGACTTATTGGTTTAGGGGAATTTACGAATGACAGCAATTTGAACTAATAAATTTGTACAATTTATTAGCGCCGGAAATGTTTGGAAAAATTGACTGGTACATTCGACTAAATTCAGTCACTTGTTATGGAATAATACCCTTAAACTTGGCACATACAATATGTTTCTAGCCACAAAACGTCAAATTTCAGCATAATAATAATAATAATAATTTATAAGATGAATTTATGCAGTTCGTTAGAAAATAAATTCCTATTTGAAACTTTGCTATCGTTACAGAATGAACGAAACTTTATTTCCACAGTAAGAATCTGCGAGCAATCAGATTCGGATCAACTAGTTGGCAATGCTCGCTGAGCTGTCATCAGTTATCTCTTCCCCATCCTGTCATTCTACTCATTCTGTCAGTCAGCCCCCAGAGTCCTTTCCTTCCCTTCCTCCCTCCACATTATGCTAATTGACTCCTCTGCTGGTGGAGTGGTGCAACATTCGACCATATCTCCTTGATTTGATATATGAGACGATCAGCTGCAAATTACCACATTGCAAATTTCGCGCACTCAACAGTTTCAGCCAAAGAAGAAACACATGTGGAAAGTTAGATAATTTCTAACAAAGAATTTTTGGTAACTTACAAAAATTGTAAGCAAAAAACGAATGTTCTCCAGATGTTCCTAGCTTAATATACTCTTTCCCACTTGCAAAAGTTTCAATTGTCATTGTTATATTTTCTGGAAGAATAATATTGAGAGAAAAAGCATGATCAATCTCATGTTCATTTTACGTTTTTCAAGTTTTGACTAAAATGTGACAGAATTATTATTTTTGCCGTAGTGAGCCATCAGTAAGCAATCGTTTGGTTGTCAGATTCGTTCAGCGATAAACCCGTCCAAAGTGTTTGTCTCTCCTTCCCTCCAATTATTGCATCATCATCATCATATCCTCTCCATGCCCCTGAGGATTTGTGCTCTTCTGCTCCTTTTTCTGCTCCCCCTCCTTCCCTTTCCCTGTTATGGATTGTGCAAACTCTTTTGCCTTTCAGTTAATCTCTTTCTATTTTGAAGGACTACGGTAATGCATTGCTGCAGTGCTGCATTCTACATCGCCCGTCTTCAGGGAATTTCCACTGCCGATTTGCTTCTTCCCAGCCAGCAAATATTTTGTCAAAATCGAAAAATACATTCTCACAAGCAGAAATGAAGAAGGAGGAAGGGGAAAGCAATTGCAAAAATGATAAATATTAGAGCGATTAAGCTTTTGCCAATTGGGTAATTGGAACGAAAACGGGTAAGAAGAAAGGGAAAATGAAAAAGGATGCCTGTTGAATTTGCTGTTCCGATTTAGGATAGGGAAAGAAGAATACAGCTGGCCCTGCCCATTTGTCACCGACCGCAAGACTGCTGACTATCTAGAAATCTGTACAAAATAACTGAAACCCAAATAAATCAATTTTCAATATATACTATCTTTGAAAGTCCTGGATGAATGACGAACTATTACGAATTTACGCGCATATTGTTCCAATCGAGAAAATTTGGTATTCTTAAATATCAGCTGAGATTCAGAAAATAGAATAGCTTTCTGATAACGAGGCATTGAAATAGCGGGACAAACTCCCTGTCCATGCTTACTTCCTATCTATCCAATAGCCTCTATGTTTTGTATGTCTTGTCTTTTCATGGTTTTCTTTGTCAAGTATCTTGCAATTTTGAATAAACATATCTAGAAATGCTAGAATATCAAAAAAGAATTTTCCATAGCCTCATTCCCATTAGGTGGGGGTTGGCTACCCTCAGCCTGTAATGGGGCAGTCGGCCTATACCTAGCCACACAGGACTAGTGGCCCGTCCCGAGGACAGACTGTTGTTGTGTGCAACAGCCGAGGGATTTTTAGGCGAATTTTTCGTGGTTTTATCCACTACCACTACCAACATTTCTTAACCCCCTTGGTCTGGGTAGGAGCGAAGGGTGAACTTGAGCCCTAGCTGCAGGCAGTAACACATAACCACTGCGCTACGCCGTCTCAATTTTGCATGAAAAATAATGCATCATTATATATTTAGTGGTGTTTGCGTATTAAAATCCTGCCTGTGTTTCGATCCCTCAGCTCCAGTTGGCAGTAGAATTTCTCGAATTGCTTATATGAATTATGAGAGATATAATCATTCTCTTGTTGTCGCTAACAGGAAATTGTATGCAATCGGAGGGTGAGCTAAAATTTTGCATATCTTTATACGAAATATTCGTTAACTTGGATTTCAGTTTTGATAAAAATTTTTGGAATTCAATCGAGGAATACGATCCACAAACGAATGAATGGCGCGAAGTCGGAAAATTAACATAACATAAAAGCTTGATTATAATAATCTCGGATTTCATAAAGAAATTTTATTCAATAAAATGTTGGATAATAATTTAATTTCGATGCACATGGCACAGACAACTTTCGAAGAAGTTCAAAAGCGATGAGGGATAATTATAACTGAAATATTTCTTTTTAATAAAGGTTGTACGAACTGAATTGAACCTCGAACTGTTTGGAAGCTCAGTTCAAGTTAAGTTAAAGTTCGATTTTTTCGAACTTCAGACAGCCCTGATCCTGTCATTTACTCTCCATTACTTGCGACAATGTCATCACCAGAAAATTAAATTTTTGTTTTAAATGCAGTTGAACAAATTCAAGAAAACACAATAATAATTGATAGCATATCGAAGATATTCAATCTGAAATGATGTATCCGGAAAGCATGGTAATTAGTAGTCATCTTCGGAAAAAAAAACGAATTGCACCATGAAAATCAACATGAAAAACTATACGATATGTGAAAATCAGCCAAATCGGAGGACCCCTGCTCCGCACCACTTTGAATAATCCTGAAATTTACCCTTAATCATCGATGAAGAGTGATTTCAGTTATAAATGTCTATTTTATAGTTTATTCTGAGCAAGTGAATACTGCATACATTTTGCAACTTCGCTCGCTCAGGCTCCGCTAACTTTTCCTGCTCTGCCGAATTGCGTCATTCCCCCATTTTCGAACGATTTTTCTCGACATTTTCGCGAAAAATCTTTATAATTATATTCTAATTATCTCTCCTTAGTGTTTACCGTTCATTTTTCGATCGTAAATTTGATCATTTTCATAAAAAAAAAAACGTCTGATCAGCGATTGCTTGTCCATCAACTTGCAATTCGAATGACCTGATGATGGCGACAACATCTGCATCTTGGAGGAATCAACAAT
Organism: Diploscapter coronatus; assembly: GCA_964036155.1. Lineage (NCBI taxonomy): Eukaryota > Metazoa > Nematoda > Chromadorea > Rhabditida > Rhabditidae > Diploscapter > Diploscapter coronatus. The sequence continues at coordinate 54,552,425 of OZ038423.1, forward strand.
CGACTCGATGAAAATGGGGAATGACGCAATTCGCAGGGCAGGAAAAAGTGAACGGAGCCTGAGGGAGCGAAGTTGCAAAATGTATGCAGTATTCACTTACTCAGGATCGACTATATAATTTGTAAGAAAATGCTACATAACCAACAATTCTCTGCAGTGCAAGAATCGCAGTCATTGTTAAATCTTGCGTTGATATTTTCAAGAACGTGAATCTAGTTTTGATATAGTTTCTGATTTTAAGATTTTCTAAAATCATGCACTATTTTTTAAAAATCTGAAAATGTATCAAAATAATCATTCTCAAGCCAATTTATTCATATACATAGATTATGTTATCGATTCTTAAATTTTTTTATAAGTCCTAGACTTGTGTAACCATCAATTACAATGACAGACTCGTAATTGAAAGCCTAATGGTTGTATCGTGACAAATTCAAAGCCATCATTAGAGCGAAAATTATGCATGTTTATGATGAACACGGAAGTGCCAGAAAATGATCAGACTTCGATGTTCACAGATTACCGATATCATACCGTATCACGATATTCTTCAATTGTAAGTAACTCATAGAGACCTTGATACATATTTCATAGAAATGACAAAACTACTTTGTGCATGGAATTAGTTTTAAAATTCACATGATGGGCAGGAATGTTGACGGTGCAGTAAGATGATGCGTCGCATCTCAATGAAAATCAGCTGCACCATAAACAACCCTGATGATGAGTTATGTACGCGACTTCAGCACATGATCCTAATTCCTAAACTAATTAATTTTTTGAATTGGTAGACAAATCTCAATGCAGACACTTTAATTGTCTGAAAAGTATCTTCTAATCTCGCACCTTCTGCAACTTTTATATAAAAATTAAATAGTTTCTCAAGACATAGGACGGAGCATAATTGGAGTGCTGAAACTGAAATTACACTAAATTATAAGTTAGGCGAGTCTTATAGATACCGAAGCTGATTGCCTAAGCACGTCTTGCACTATTACTCGATCCATTTCAAGTTTTGCCATTTTTGCTTCGAAAGCGCTACCCTTTCTAAATCGTTTTTCTCAAGTTGTTATTCTACAGATTTATTATCATTAGAGAAGTAATTCGCAGAATTAAATGCCTTGGTGCAATAAACCTATGCCTTATGCAAAGGGTTTGGACTTTTGTGAAGGTGAATGAATTTTCAGTTTACTTATTCTTACATTCTATTCTGCATTACTTTTTTCATAAATCTCGGTAACGATTTACTATTTTAGAATTTTTGACATCAAATACATTACTTTATAACTTCATCATTGCGTGGAAAGCTGCCATACTTCGTCGAGATATATTTAGTACAGGTTAGTTAAATAGTTTTATGTCGATGTTATCTTCGAAAAATAAATTCATTTATAGGATATCAAATTCTGTTCATTTTGTATAGCATTGCATTAATCCCGATTTTTATCAGCATATTTATGATATATCGGTTATTTCGAAAACGTGAAAATTTTTCACAATTCGAAAAGTCAATAGCCACTTTATTCATCCTAAATATGTTCTATTTTCTCTGTTCGTTGATAAATGTAAGCTTTATACTATTATTATTTATGATGGAATTTTCATATATACATTGAAGCAGGATAATACTTTAGGATTTGTTTACTATCTATGATGACATTTTTCACTTTTGCTGCCAAGATGATAACACATTGGTGGTAAGATAATTTAAAATTTTAGTCACGTGTATCAATCAATATTTATCTACAGTTTAAGCGAATCGTTTAAAATATCATCTACGTTACTACAGAACAGTGTCAACATTTTGTGAAATAGTATGGATCATACTATTGTAGTTTTCCATACATTATCTCGCCATAATGTCTCTACTTTTCTGTCGCAACTTTTCCAAAAACTAAAATACCACTTTATTTAAAATTTATTTAATATATAAAGTTGGTTTAACTCTAATATAGTTAAAATTTGATATTGACAGCTGACAAATGGAATTATAGGAATTATTGGATCAGTTATTTGGTATTTTTCTGGATACATGGCTAATAATAGCCATAAGATTCGTTTCGACTGCAGTTACGATATATAGAGCTAGGGCATTTTCACTGTTAGAAATTCTTCCACACGCATATGTTAGTTTTGATACAAAATGATTCAATTTAGTCACCGTAACGAAAAAATAACTCGGCTATTTGCCATTATATTTTGGATAGTGGTCGGATTTCATATTATTTTTGACTGTATCCCCCAACTAATTTATTTTGCAATTTCCTGGTTGAACGAATATCAAATTGTTGATATTGGTGATATTGTTGATATACAATATATATGGTATCTTAATCAATGGATTGTAAGCTAAACGAACATTATCAAAATAAGAATTATTAATGTTAATTATGTAAATAATTTTTAGTATCTTTACGATATAATAGCTCCGATCATAGCAAGTTATGCTCAGACGATAATTAGCATTGCCGCGTTTATTTATCTAAAGCGGTGTTTTAAGTCGTATGGCAATCTGAGCCAAAGTGCAAGAAGTGCTGAACAACGCTTAAATCGATACCTAATGGCGCATGTAAGTTAGCCCGGTCAATGTTGCACCATATTATGTTGAAAATGAATATGCATAACTTTAGATTTTATGCGAAATGGTAATAAATGATTTTATTATTTTTCAACTATACAATCTTCAGTGCATTGATTTCGACAAAGCTGTAGGTAGGATGTTCTCTTAATCTTTTAATTTCGATATCTTTAAACATCCTGTGCAAAATTATATTTTCGTTGTAATAATTTTTCCATATGTAATGAGTCTTTTAAGAGGACGAATCTGTAAATAATTGATTTCTCAAACGTGGTTAATACATCAAATCACATATTCGTTTATATTTATAACCAATTCCTGGTTTAAAATACCAAGATTCGTTGCAGCGAGTACGAAAGGACTTATTCAAAAACAATTTAAATGAAATTTATAATTCCTAAGCTAGTTTTTCCCCCTTGTATAAGTCATAGCAGAAATTAACTAGTTTGATAGCTTCAAAGTTAGAAGTTTGAGAGAACTTACTAGAATATTTTAGATGTATGTTTGGACGATGCATCTTTGTTAAGCAATATGATGTATTATATACTCGTAAGCATTATTAATAGCAAATTTTCATATTAACTAACAAAAGAAATGGAGAGACCTGTTTTAACAACATATATCCTGAAAATATGCTCTGAGAAATCCTAAAGGAACGTTCTAAATAGTGAATCCTTCAACCTTACCATTATTTACATAAACGATAATCATTTTTTGTGTCGGATAAGAGGCACATGAATGTTGCTTTGGAATTTTTGAGAATAGAACTCGGCTAATCGTGCTTTAAGGAACCAAAATACCCCTTTCGCGTTATGTGCTTAGAAAGATCAACTGTAAAATTAGGAATTGTTTTCTGAATAAGCCTTGAGCAGTATTCTTTTCTAATATAAGAGATAGATCCACACTAGAATAAGTTAAATTTTCTACCAAGAAAGCATTAAAAAAACTTTCAGTATATTACTGAATTTATGTACCTAAATGGACCATCCCTCCAAATAGTTCCCTTGTTTTTCTTAGTGAGAGGACTGATCAAGGTAGTTTATGTACATATACATGTAAAAGAAAAAGGGACAATTTTAGAAGAACAACACTACTACACCATCGACTAAGAAACAATTAGTCAAAGTTATTAAAGTTACACCTCATCGTCCGGAGCAACTGCATCCAGATATATTTTCTCATCAAGCGCCAACAAACTGATCTGAAATTATGGTAAAATGTGAAAAGGCGTTCTATATGTATAGGCAAAGCCAATACAGCTCACGACTGTTTAGTTTCTTTTTTACTTGAATTGATTTATTCATTTTACTTTATCGATTCAAATGCATTCCGAAATAGTCTAATTTGTCGAATGTTCAATAAAAACATTGCTTTTATTCATTCTGTTCGAAGATAGCTGATATCAGAGTATAGCATCTCAGCTTGTAAGATAAAATTTATACATTACTGGTGTCAGAATACAGTCTACGTATATCAATTATCCTATTAAAATCACCTTGTGGATATCTGAAAATTCGGACTAATTGTAGCTGAAACAACATTACTACTTACAAAATACTAATTTGAGTGAAGGAACCGTCGGAAAACGAGCTAGTTTTAAGAGTGAATATCAGGAAAAATCAAAGTCTTAGCAAAGGGGTTGTTTTTAGGGGTTCGTCGATTTGGCTGATTTTCACATATATTGTTCAGTTTTTCACGCTGGTTCTCATGATAACCGTTTTTTAATCGATTACCGTAGCTCGTAAATTTTTCAGACCCGGCCTCGGAAAAAAATTCATAGCTTCCCCACATCTGACCAAATTTCATAATTATTTTTCTACTTTATAGATCCTGAGTAGAAAAATAAAGTAAAAATATAAAGAAACTGTTTTAAGAATTATTTTGGCTGGAAAAAAATTACCCGAAGTTACCCTATATACCCGTACTTCATTTACAAGCGTAATGTGAGTTAACGTCGGAGTTTTCCATGAAATCTTGTAGTTCTTCAAGTTGATCAACTTTTGTTCCAGAACTTATTCTAGAATGTGCACACATAGGGAGATATAAATTCTTCCGAGGTCGGATCTGCTAGGACTTCAAGCTACCGTAATCCGTTAGTAATCGATTTTCAAAAGACTGTTATTATCATGAGAATTAGTGTGAAAAACTATACGATATGTGAAAATCATCCAAATCGACGGACCCTGGAAACATTCACTTTGCTAAGACTTTGGTTTTTCCTGACATTCGCACTTAAGCCTTTCTGATGATCAAATTCGAGTTTTATTTCAACTATATTACAATTTTCGATAAGAATCACGTAAATTGACATTCATTTTTGCACAAGATGCATTTAAATGACTATTAGATATTCCTCTTCTTGATAAGAACAGGGAATCCATTTGAGGGTCTGTTGATGATTTCTGGCAGGGGCAGATTGTCTGTGTATGGGATGTGTGTTGTTACTGTGTATTTACGGAATAAGGTCGCCAAAATTGTTTTTTCTTCCTGAATTGCGAACTTCTGGCCTAAAACATTCAAAATTATAAACATTTTTCTTTTACTAAATTTACCTATGCAATTTCTAGGTCCGGCACTAAATGGAATATAAGAATAGGGGTGCTTCCCCGCTAAATTATCCTCCAAAAATCGATCTGGGTCGTAATTCTCGGGATTCTCGTGGAACTGAAATTCAATTTAGGATAATTTTTTAGATTAAAAATTTTCTATTAAATACCCGCGAATTGAAATGCATAAGCATGGCTGAAATGATGATTGAGCATCCTTTGGGCAGTGTATAGCCATCTGAATTTTCCTTTTCAGAATCATGCCTTATTCAAATTTTCGCACTGATTTCAACATCTTTCTCGACTTTCCTTGCAAAGTGCGGAACGGAAGGTCTTAAGCGTAGTGCTTCCTTGATGCACCTCTCGAGGTATTTCAGCTTCTTCAGATCATCCACTGTTATTTCTCGGTCGGAATTTCCTACAACTACTATTTGATCGCTGTCTTTTTCTATCATTTTACCGAAGACTTCGTCGAGTTCTTCCTGCAGCTTCCTCTGGCACTTCATGTTGTGAGCGAGGCACCAAATTGCCCAGCCCATGCCTGCTGCTGTAGTGTCATGGCCTGAAAATATGTATGTTTTATCTGAATAAAAAATGAAAAATATCTGGTTTCTTTGAAAGTTCATTCAGTTTACCCTATTTAAGCTGAAATGATATAGGCAATTATCTGAATATTCTCCAAATTTGTGTGGTGAATTGGGCAAACATTCTAATAGACAATAAAAGTCGCTCATCTTCAAACATGAACGTATCAACCTCCTCCCGAATGTCCTCGTAAGTCAACCCCTTCTCCTTTCTGATTTCAATCAACATGTCCAGAAATGGTCGCTGCTTGGTGTTGTCTTCAGGCCAGCCTCCCAATTGCTCGAAGTCCCTAATTCGTTCGTTAATCACCTACAATTTCAGTGTTAAATTTAGTGACGCTATAAATTTCTCACTTTTATTGTGAAGTCAGACACTGTCTTTATGCTTGCATCATACTCATAGCCATTTCCTGTTGCGTACCTAATGATTAACTTTTCCATTTTATTTTCGCAGACAACTAACCAGATAGGTTTGAGCCAAAGCCAGGGTCTTCGCTGATAGTTGAATGCAAGAATGTTTAGGCTTTGAACCGCCTGTAAGCAATATTAAACATTAATTCTAGAAGTTTCAAGAAACTGGTTATTTTGAAGGGGCCAAATTCTCTTATTGCACGATAACATAATTATTAAAGCACATCCTACCTGCACATAGGGATTATTATGATCTGAAATAATGGAATTGTTAAACTATGATTGACCTTCATCGAAATTTAAAATTTTTAAACTGACCAATTCAGATGGACTAATACGAAAGAATTATTTCATAGATTTGTCTTTAAATTTAGTTAATTTACCCGTCTGAGCCGAAACCGTGGTTCCCATTGCAGTTTCACAGATGATGTCCAGTGCACATCTCTTGATATATGGGAAAATATCGAAATGTTCTCGCTTCCCATCATACGTTTCTAATTGCTCCATCATAATCTGAAGCAATACATATGATACTTTCATAAATAATACTGACTCTGGCTTGATGGTCGAAAACTGCCTGAAATCCATTGAGAATGTTGAAATGAAACGTTGGAGTAATCATTTTTCTACGAGAACGCCATTTTTCGCCTGAAATTAGCGGAAAATTACTTGAAAATATGTTATTGACCTGTAGAGATTAGAAGTCCGGTGCCAAGCCACGGCATGAGAATATCATATTCGGGTCCCTTTGTGATGATGTCGTTGCTCTCTAATATCGCCTGAAGTAATTTTCAATTGAACGTTATTCACGTCATTTGTTCGATCTACCCTGGCAATGTCAGGACTTATAACGACGACGGAAGGATGAGGTCCGAGCCAGAGAACGACCAATTCGTATCCCTTGTTCTGGAACTCCACTCCCCATCCTCTCATTTGCAACAGCAGATCTCTCGTTCTCCACTTCATCTGATATGTCGTGCCCAGAAGCGGAATCGCATGTGGACCGGGAATTTTACTCATGTGTTTGAGCAGGTTGTGACGATGCTAAACATGCCTCAGCACATGTGAAAAATGATGGATATTGGGATGATCGAATGTTTTTTTGCAACCCAGGTTTATTTAGAAAGCTTAGGCTTTGATGCAGCAAATTATCAGTTAACTCAAATCTGCTATAAATTAGGTAAATATTTTATAAGAATGTACATTCTTCTGTATGATTAGTTTCTTTTTTTAATTTACAAAAGTAGTAAATAATTATTAGAATTATTAGATAAAATATCTTTATTTAGCTCACTTTGATGAATGCGATAAGCTGTTTCGAATAAAACAGTACTAATAATATCGTCAATATCAAGATGTAAACTGCGATATGCATTTTGTCTGTAAATCTGAAAATATAGATGTAAACAGTTAGATTGATCGATAAATGTGGCAATGAGTGAAGAGCTCCGAAAGAGAAAAATAATTGGAGCCTCGCTTCTCGATTTGCCGCTCGACTAATTTCTGAACACAGAAGCAGACACATGCAAAATTGCTGTCTTAAAAGGGGTGCTGATAAGAAGAGCAAGAATGAAGAGGAAAAATGTGCAGGTGCATGAATGAAGTGAATCGGGGTAGCCTCTAGCCAACTGCTCATTACTTGGTTACTCTCCTTTCCTCGCTTTCGTAGCGTATTTTGTACAGTTTCAACATATCTGCTATAATAAAACAAAGGCATTTGTACTTCAGAATCAAAACTCGTGATGAAATTAATCTCCAGCAAGAATCCTCTAACCCATAATTATGCTTTGATTATCAGTAATCCCCTTTCTATATTTGTAATTCTTGATTTTCCAAAGTCATTTCATATCTTTGAGAGCAGAGTTCGGACACCTTTGCGTGTTTCAGATCGGACAGAAAATGGTTACAAACTGATAAGCAACGAAGAAGTTTCTCAATAATTCAAATGAAGCACGAAAATTGTCGTTATTTCTAGATTTATTTTTATACAGTAAATAGTTTTCTAGTGTAGCAGTTTGAGTTTACGATTGATGATGCTATTGATAAGTTTAAATTTCATAATGAATATGATGTATCCTCAGAATTTCGTTAATAGGAATTTTTGGCATAAATAAAGGACGCAAATGCTCAAATTTGAAAAATCATTTGCGGCCCCTGGCATAAAGTAAGCATTATCATAATTTAGTTTGCCTTGATTCAAAGCAAAGTTGTGTGTGTTGCCGATCGTTATTATTGTACTTTATAATATTTTAGCAGAACAAGATTGATCTTCATACGTAACAATAGTTTATTAAATTTCTCAATAGTTAATAATGAATAGAATACTTACAACTTTGAGCCTGTCAGTACAGAAATACACGTCGGATTAGGGAAGGGGATGGTGCAGATGAAAATGAACGAACGTAAATTGAATGGACGAAATGATGCAATGAGTGAGGTACGGTATGAGTAGAAATAAGCAGGGCTAATCAGTTATTGAATAAATGATACATCATATCAGAAATTGAAGAGAAAGACTTGGACATTCAATTTGGCTACTAGGTTTTCCATTGGAGAGTTTGAAATTTGACGTAATAGTTGCAAAAATCTTTCACGGTCGTAATTTTGTCATTACGTCAAACGTGAAACATGATTTCTCGAAATTTTTTTTTAGGAATAGCGCTAACTACTGTTCTAATTGAAAGGTTCAGAAATGCAATAACGAGACACGTAGATTATGGCTAATTGGAGAATAGAGAGTTAGAGTGCATAAGAAATGATACTTAGTCGAATAATTATGCTACAAAAGAGGGATTGCATGACTAGTTGAATTGTACAAATTGGTGGATGCAGAATTACAACTGAATATGCTCAACAGATCACAGAATAATGTCAGAGCTAACTAATATGTTCTTAAAAATGAAGACTGCTATCGAGTTTTTGAAATTTCAGAATTTTTGGAAGGCTTATCAATTTCACCGATGACGCATCCGGAGAGTTACCCACTTTTCTTCTTTACCAATACTTTCCATTTCAAAAGTGGATGCACTTTCTAAATGGGTTATCGATGAATTGGATGAGCTTCCCAAGAAACAAAATTTTGCTCTTCATTTTCCAGAATTGTGATAAATGAAAGTTGAGCAATAAGAAGTTGCAGTATTTAGCGAATATAACTAGAAGACACTCTAGTGAAGAAACTAATTAGAAAAGTTCCATTCAGAGTGCAACAACAACAACGAATAACAACAAAGCAGGAACAGCCACCCGTAAGGCAATGATTATGAAAATTATAATGATAAAATGAATGAAATGACAAAGAAATGAGAAGCACAGCTAGGGCAATAAATGAGTGGGAGAAAAGGCAAGATGGTTGAGGATTCAGGCAACACCTAGGAAATTAGAAAAAGAAAATAGACAGATAGAAGGGAAGAAAACGCATCATTTATTCCAAGATGTCTATAAAGTTGGAATAAAATGGTGTATTGATAGGATGATAGAGATAGAAGAAAGCAATACATAGGAATAGAGAATAGGGAATAAAATATGACTAGAATTTGTGGGTCCAATGTGCGAATATGTTATGCATAAATGTGGCTATGGAAATCGTTATTTGGATGAATTCAAGTAATCCAAAACCGCCTAAATTGACATTAAATAAATCACTGAATATTGATCGAATAACTTACCTGATAGCAGAAGTTGTAATGTTCTATTCGCGTAAATAACTGTGGTCGTTGCATCTGAAATTATAAAATTCGTAGAACAATCCATGAACTGCTGATACTCTAGTTAGTTAGAGTAAAGAAGCGGAGTGTAGTCAAATCAAAAATTCATAAACAGCACTTTGAAAGTGCTAAACGATGACAACAATGGAATACAAGTTACACGTGGCACTCATTTTCAAACAATAATGAATAAATTTCATAATCATTCAACTCCAACCTGCAGTCCTTTGACAGTTTGGAAAACATCGACTCGATTCTCTGCTTTGACTCGTTCTAATAACAGCGATACGCAACAGAATACACCTGTTTCGGTAGATCCATTTCTAAAATGATTTTATTCGGAGACTTTTCAATCTGACAATGAAAATACTTGGTGAACCATAAATATAGCCCCATCTAACTGTCACAAATCTACTAAATTTGCAACAAATAATCTATGTTTCATGTAAATTTTTTAATGAAAAATGAAAACGACTTCTAAATTCAAAAATGATCATAACATTTTCTAGCAGAAGAAAAACGTACCGACAATGTAGCACAATCGGTCCCGAATCAGGCAGAGAGCTTTGTCGCTCGAGAACTCGACCAATCAGGGAAATGAGTGGCTCTGTCTGAGGAGGCACGACATCTCCAGCGGGCCATGCTGTGAACGCAAACTGCACTACTTCTCCTGATTGATTACCGTTCTGAAATAAAATGAATATAAATGAGTAAATTATCAACAATAAAGTGAATTATTGGGGGAGATCAAACTTTTTCATCACTTAGATTATCGATATTATGCCAAGTTTCATAGTTGTAATTTTCGTATAAAAACAGAAAATATAATTGAATAATTTCATACCTTCATCTGATAAGCGAGTCTTCTCATTCTGTAAGTGGAATGCCTTTCATCCTCCAGCAATTCGACAACTACTTGGTGATGAGGCCTCTCGAATACTTGAGGCACATGCAGTTGCTCGGGCCAGTACTAAAAATGAGAACGATTTGAAAAGTAAAATAAAATCAAGCAACCTTTTCATTCTGACTCCAGTCTTCTTCATTCGATAACATGACGAGAGTTGTGACTTGCTTGTCAGATATCATACACCAAAAATCATAGACTGTAGCTTCACTGACTGGGTCTTGGGCAAAAATATACGAGTAAAAATAGCCCTAAAATATAAAATGCATTTTTGGGCGGCAAGATAAATTCTAACCTTGATGAAACTGGCATTAATGTAGCTGAGCTCTACATAGCCAATGAGCGGGGAGAGGACGACTCGATTTCTGTCGAAAGGCACTGCAGCTTCGAAACGATTCTTCATCACGTTCTCTTCTTTCAGAGCGAAGGAGGACTTGGGCGGCATTTCCAGAGACTTGTCTAATCGCTGAAATACTCACTTTTGAGAAAGTAAGGTATGTTCTTGAAAAAATTAGCAGATCTTGACAAAATGAATGATTCACTATTCATTTCCATAACTATTTTTCAGAAATGATCTACTTTTTGGAAAATTCACAATTGGAATTCTACTTCGTAGTTTATTTGTGCGAAGATACGCAATTCAAAGTTTCGTTATTTGAATTTTCTGAAGAATAGACGAACCAAATGTTCGCCTTTAAAAATAACTGATGGAAATGAGAAATGAATTTGAAAAATAATTTACCTGAAACTCTTCTTTGAGTCCATTTGTGGGTGACGACTTATCGCTTCGAATGACCCTGGCGAGCCCACTGAAAGAAGAACTCCTGTCACTAAAAACCCGTCATTTTCTCTTTCCCTCCCTTTTCTCGACTCACCGCAGTCCTGCTTCTGTCAGACTCTTGTAGTAATCAGGTAGTTGCTCTGCGTCCATATCGGTTATGCCGAACAAGTGCCACTCAGCTAGAGCTTTGTAAATGAATACATATTGCTCCTGAAAATTAAAAAAGATAAGTAAATTATGCAATTTTCGAACTCGGAGGAAAAGTTCACAAATGCAAAAACTATGAATCTAAAAATTGGAAGTTCTCAAAATTCGAGCTTTATCAAAAAACGCGTACTTCACGATTTGAAAATTCACTCATATTCCTTTAAAAGTTCCTTGCTAAATAAAAAAACTCTGAAGTTACCTGTGACTGAACCATGAGATTGCGTTGTTTCCTGAGTTTGGCGACATATCCAAAAATATCCGCCTTCTTCTCTGCCATGCACTGATCCAACATAGAATCGATCGCTATGAATGTGCCCGTTCGACCTACCCCCGCACTGAAAACATAATTCATGAGTCGGGAATAAAAGAAATATATTTCTAGCCTGCAATGTATAATCACTGGGTACTCGTTGTATTGAGGTAACTGACGAAGTTTGTGAACGAATCGCAACAACCCTGTCGAACATTCAGGAGCGCGGTAATCATTCCAGTTTTGAAAATGGTATTGGAGGATTATTCGGGCTGAAATATAAACATTTTATTAGATGAAATGAAATTGATCACTTCTAAGAATGCAAATTTTATAGGAAAAATGCTAAGTAAACTCACTCCCAAAGAAGATAATCGTATTTCAAACGATTTTTTAAAATAATTTTCTTCAGCTACATGAAGAAAAACAAAAAGTTGGAATTCATTATTTCAGAATACTCTTTCACTTTCAAACGGGTATTTTGATTAATGGGAAGGAAACTTTCATACTTAGTATAGGAGAAGTATTAACCCAGCAATCGAAAAATACCTTCCGACAAGGTTTTTAAATCGGAAAAACGTACATTTTCCACCAAACGAAGTCTCAATAGCCCTGCCATTTCGAGTGGAAGGCACATTCGCATATTCCGAGTCGGGATGAGAATCTATCGACCCGTTGAATTCGCTCCTCGATGGGGAGAATCTCGAACTGCCAGTGTTTGTGACTTCGAATGTTCGCACTGCATAATCTGCATAGTAGGTCGCTTCAGCTGGAGTCACGAGAATGTCACCGTATCTGGAAATTTGAAAACTTATTCTACCAAAATATTTTTGCCATATGCTTCTTCTACTTAAAGAGGAATATGTTATTTCAACTGAGATTTGCGGGATATTCTACTACCACAACGGTGAAAAACGGAGCAATGAAAATGTATCATACTGAAACAATATTTCACTTTTCCGATAGAACTTTGATCTTAGGAGAAATGATTATGCAGCCAAAAATGTGTCGGATGTTCCCCTTTAAATAGTAAAAAATTACCTTTGAGGCATATCGTCAGGCCAATATTTCGAGCATTGCACGCGATTTTTCTCCATCAGATTGGCGACCATGATGACCAAATACGATTCCTGCTCCCATACCATTCGCCAGAAATCCCCAATTGTCAAATCGAGAGGAGCCTGCGAGGCAATGAATGTCTTCCTGCCATTCCAACTCTGAAAATAGACCGTTAAATGTGAGAAGATTATTTGAGAACAAAATACCTTGATGAAATTAGCATTGATGTAGTCAGAATGTTCATCCCCGTTGATCTTCTTCAACTTGACTCGACTTTCGTCAAACGCTTTAATGTCGTTATAGCGGTTCTTATTCGTATTTTCCCTCCTTTCACTGGATGTCGATGGCAAAGAATAATGCGGAATTGCCTAAAATAATCGTTTATTTGCTGAATTTTCAGTAATTTATTTGATATTCAAGGTAAGTGAATAATACCTTATAGATTTGAAAGTCTAACCTCATATTCCTTTGCAAAGAGAAAGTCCGAGTCTCTATGCCGAATTATGTACTCTGAAGGCAGATCGTCGACAGCAATGGGACTGTAGTCGTGCTTGAGAGGGGCTCGATCTGTGACGTCCTTTTCGAGGAGAGAAGCGAAGAAGGGGCAGCCGGACAGGGAGGACAGGTGGCCGGAGCGGTGCAGGAAAACGACTCCGACCAGAGTGGAGGCCAGGCAGAACAGCAGAAAGATGCCGAAGATGATCATTCCCTTCCCAAGGGCAGAGGAATTGTCGTCCACATCCAGGTAGACTGGCTTAAAGTAGCTGCTGTAGCCATAGGCTGGACCGCTCAAATGCAGTTGGCGAATACCACGACCTGGCTTTCTTTCGTACCTGAAAAAGTAAGATTTCCTTTTCCTTTCTGAGAGACAATGGGTTTATAAGAAGTGATTAATCCATTCTTTTTCTCTAAATAAATCAGTGAACATACTTTTTCATAAATTTAGATGTGCATGAAAGGTGAATAAAATAAGAGAGAAGAGTAGCTTTTTCGTAATAATAAAGAAAAACAACTCACACAGCATTGATGACAGTCTGCCTTCCATCGTCATCCTCCTTGTCGACCCTCACAATCAAGAATCCCGTGTACTTCAGTCCAGTCCTCAAAGCAGAATCCTCGGCCTTGTATCTGCTCAAATAGAGCACATTGCAGGGCTCTATTCCCTCCAGCGGACTGCCATCCCCAATGACTGTTCTCTCCGGGAAGTCTCGGTAACTCTCAGCCACGTACGCGAAGTAGCGCTTCTTGTCGAGTGAAGGGTCTTGCAGGTTGTTGTGGAACACCTACAAAGTTAGATATTTTTGAAGGAATGAAATAATATTGAAGCTGAGTGATGAATAAAAAGTCAGTTAAAAAGAAAAGTATTTGTGAGTAGAAATGGCGCTATACCATCATTATTAATAGCGAAGGAATGGAGATTGAAGAAGTTGAATTGAAAGCATCTTTGGTGTCATTTAGTTCTACGTGAAATAGTATGTCAAACACTTTTATATGCAGTGTGCTTCGTATTTTTATTTGAAATAGGACTTGGAATGCATCTCTCTCTGCCCACTTTAGCGTAATTATTCTATTCAAGGAAGATAAGTAGGAAAGATAAGCCATAGTGAAATTTTTTGTGAAATGTCCTTCTAATAATAATTTAGGGTAACTTTTAAGAGCCTACCTTCGCAGTATTATCCATGATGATGTCATGTGGGGGAGGCAGGGCGTCGATGGAGACATTGGCGTGGAGAGGCACAATGGCAATGTAGTAGCAGCTGATCGGACCGTTTGTGTCGTCTGGAGGGCCCGCGAAATTCAGGTTGAATGTTGTCACGTTCGCTGCTGAAGTTGTCGGCTCTTCTACCTGTAAAATTAATTATATGTTGAACTTTTCGGTCAATTAGAAATTAACCTGTTCCGGTTCAGCATATGGCGTTGTGCAATGCTTGCTGAATATCTTCGGGGAGGATCGACCTGCATTGTTCTCTGCCCAAACGGTCACTGTGTAATTGCGATTTGGCTGAAAGCTTGATAAATTAGAGAAACTCAAAATACTCTTCTTTTGTGAATGAATCGAAGAGGAATCATTGGCTTTAAGATATCTTTACGCAGTTGAGATTTTGTAAAGACTACCTTGAGTGGTCCATATTTGCAGGAGAGGAATTCGGTCGAAAAATCGACGGGATTGATCCCATCAGTGAGTCTCTCTTCCGAGTCCCAATTTGCACATTTGCCTCCCTGCTCACTGGCAGACGGGTAGTGATCAGCCACAATCTGGCCATCAGGTCGAGGACGACGAATTGAGCCGACAACACGGACCTGCAAAGATAAGATAATAATGATACAGAAAGAATAAAACACTCGAACTCACATAATATTTAGTTATTCTCCCATTTGTAATCGGGGGACTTTTCCATTCGACTTCACAAATCAGCGACGTGCCAGAATTCAGAACTCGAACGCCTTCTTCGTTTGGAGGCAGAGGCTCTGAAAGTTCATTGTGAAAATGAGTAAAATTGTGCAACTTTAACAAATTCATGAAGTGCAGATATGAAATAATGGGAAAATCTTTTTATGACATTTTATTCTATCTTTCAAGATAACATTCGGTATTTTCAAAATACAGTGGATAGGATGTTTGGAATCAAGCATCAGAATCAGACTTGGTTAAGTCTGGTTAGTCGAATTGTCATGGATCGATGTTATTGAGATTCTGTAGGCATAACAAGAATCAAGCCAGAGAAATTTAAAGTATCAATCAGCATGAGCCATTCATGAAGGTCGGTTTTACATTTTCAACAAAAAAATCGTGCCTTGTATCAAATTTTGCTTTTCAGTATTATATTCTTCAGATGTTAAATGTTCAAAGTTTCTTACTTGTCTCAAGCGTAGTGAAATGTTCAGTGAGTTCGAAGGGTGTGGCATGTGCATCTGAGCCATCAGAGCCGCTGACGAAGAGCGTGTAGGGCGTGGCCGGCCGCAGGTTGTCGATCACCACGGGCGACGAGGAATTCGGACGCTCGAACACCGTTTGCCCCTTCGTGTCTGTGCGACGAAGCAATCTGAAATGGGCATGTGAACTATCATTTCTCCTGGTAATGAGTAGAGGATAGCTGACAGGGCAAATGCCTAAACGAAGAGAATTCGAATGTTTTTCATAGAAAATGCGGAATATTCTCGAATCCACCTCCAAGCTAAAGATAGGAGAAAGTGTGCAGTTTGAAAATGCAAAAATGGATCCCATTCAACGACACGAAGTGCGAAATGCGAAAGAAAATGGAAAACTGGCTGGATTGCAAGTTCAAAATGGAAATGGAAGTGGAAAGCACTGCAGAGCGAGACAAAGGGCACGCCACTCGAAGAGTTTGGAATGCAGAAACTATAAACTCACTCTTTAAAAACTTAAAAGTCATTCTGAAATTTCGCGAAATTTATGTATAAAAGACGATGAAAAAGCTAGGATTTTTAATTCGCAAAGACATTGTATCCCTTCTCTTACTAACTTGTATTTCTGCAATCCAAACTCATCTCAATTCATCAACACTAGGTTGACTATTCTAATTTTTCTCTTACTCAGTCTCTTCAGGTTGTGTACTATTTCGTCGAAAACGACCAAATCTTGAGCTAAACACTCCATCAAGTGATATGCTAATTATTAGTTGCTGTTGATAGTTTTCTGCTTTCGTTACAACTTCGTGGTTTTTCTGCCATGTTTAGATTTGGCGAAGTTATTATCGAGAATGAAATATGAAATGGCAGCTTCATCAGTGTCACTTAGTAATTTATGTTCCAGAAGAGTCCTTTAAACTATTCTACGAAACCGTTGTAATCTTAGTTCCCTTGCAAAGACTCTTCTAGAATAAAATACTTTTCATAAAATAGCTCACTTGACATGGATAGCCATTTCGTTCTGTCCATCCTCCACGTCCCAAGTTACGTTTGCTGACTTCTCATTTGCAGTCACTTTCAGATTCTTTATCATTCGAGGAACTGAAACTAGGAAATTTATTGAATGCCGTCATCAGAAACGACAATATCACAGACTACTGCTATATTTCTACGATCTACTAGTAGTTTTAGCCTCGAATACGCCAGCGGTAATTATTTCTAATGCTAGAAGCTGCTCATGCAATTCAATGTTTCGTTTATAAATGAGTTTCCAATAAAGTTTATACGCTTTGATTTGAACTCTTCAGTCTTTCAATAAAAGTCGATAAAAAAGTAATGAGAAGAGTTCAAATCAGTAAAATGATGCATACAATTTAGAATGGTTTAATCGTTTTCACCTTACAGAATTCTATGCATCACTTTTTCTTTTTTTTTAGAAAATTTAGCGGTTTTAATCGAGGTTCACAACAAAATCACTTCGAATCGTTTCACCCCACTCGTTTTCCATGCACTATTCGTTCGTCATTCACTCCATTTATGTTCACTCACTTCGCTGCCCCTGTCTCTGTTTCTCGTATTTCTCATACGATTTTATCTTTTGAGGCCTTTTAAACCAGTGATGATGGCGTTTCTCGTGTTCTACATTGGATAAATTCATGATAAAAGCGGGAAAATTTATCAGAATCTATTGGTAGAAGAAAATAATTTAAAGAAAAAAAAACGATTTTGAAGTGGCTAACCTTTAACCTCGAAATTGATAGTGTAATTCGCCGAAACGGGGGGTTGTCCGTGATAGGCCAGCGAAGTGACGAGGCAGGTGTATGTGCCGCTGTCCGACAGTTGAGCATTTTTGATTTCCAACTCCCAACAGGCTATTCGGTCGGTTTGCTGCTAAAATTCGATAATTGAAAAAGATTAAAATACCGTCTTCAAAGATTGTGAGTTCATTCGTTGTCTTGCAGAGTAAAACAGCAGGAAATTTATGAAAGAAAATAAAGCTAATGGCGCGAAATTTTCATAATGAGGATAACACATTCTTACCTCTTTGAATGGGTGCTTCGTGGCTTCTCGCATAAATGTCGTGTTTTGTAGGAACATTACCTGAAAATGCATAGCTATCCAAAATTAAATTAAATCTCTCTGCATACCGCAGAAGCGTCGATGAATCCCTGCGGATCGACATTTATGCAGCAGAAGAGAGTTGCGTCGCTGCCTTTGTACACTGATGGCGAGGGATAAACGTGACCAATCACTGCCAATTCTCCTGAAAACAATATTTAGATCAAGAAATATCGAGTCTCGAGTAATTATCAAAGCTCATAACTTGTTGAATCTTCAAGTAAACAATCTACTTCATTGATTATTCTCTCATCTTTAAAAAAGCATCAGCAAGAAAAATATTAACTTTTAAAAATTATACACCCTGTAAGAAACTCAGTCCCAATTTTCATTTGATCATTTGTGATTGTGTGCTTTGATAGTGATCAACACGTTGCATTTTATGAGGTCATTAACCCTCCATTATCGAATTCACAAAACACTCGTGGGAAGATAAAAGACAGACAGAAAGAAAGAAGAATGGAATGACTTACGTCGATCGCATTTGGAGGGCAGCAGAGTGGCGTTGAGTCGTAAAGGCGGATCGTTGACTCCGACCAGAATCTGATCGAACATTGGTGGGCAGACGCACAGGCCCTGGAATTAGAGGATAAGAAGACGTGCAAATCTGATAAAGTACCTGATAGCAGGACGGATTTGCCAGACTGAATCGAGCCTGATAGGCTGCATCCATCATCAGACATTGCGAGCCGAATTTTCTGTTCCGACATGTCGCAGGCACAACTGAATATTGACTTTTGTTACGTCCGGATCAGGGGTGTGCAAAAATAAAATTTTTGATTTGTGCTTGCGTTTGCGCTAGTTAATAACGCGTTATCTTTGTACATTCTTGGTCCAAATTGAGCTGACAGAAAGTTAATGATATAATGCTTCAGCACAATCTGAGGAAAAACAAGACAACACGAAGACGAGACATACGAAATAGTATAGGCCTAGAGTCGAGAAAATGTATTTCTTTTTCGACATTATTTCATTGTCTTGCTATCGTTTTGCTGTCGCATGTTCTTCCAGGTTGCCTGTTTCAGCAAAATATTCAGCAGTTAAAAGATCTGCATAAGTTTACCAAAGATGAAGATGACATAACTTCTCAGTAAAAGGATAAGTGTTTGACTTACTTGATGGACAACTCTTCGGACACAGACACCGTCCATAACCATCCGAGTCCTTTATGCAGTATCCGTTGAAGACGCAGTCGTAGTGGGAGTCGCACCTGGGAATGCCCAGCTGCTCTGCATCCTTCCGTCCCCCGACCGCAGTCTCATTCGCGTATGTCGATGTGGTCTCCTGCCGCACATCGATTTGCAGCTGAGCCTCGCATCGCAGCAGAAGGACTATTTGCGTCAACCACCAAAGCCAGAATCGAAACTGAAAATAATTGAAAAATTCTCGTGAATGAGATAAATGATCTAAATGGAAAATTTAGATGTACACTATTTTAGCACATACATGCTTGCCATACTTGAAAAATTTTATCCGAGAAATTTGTGTGACTCAATAACGATCAAAAGTGTCTTCATAAGGAAATTATTTTCATACAAATGACAAATTTTAACTGGTATTGGATTGGATGGTCCAAAAATTCTGATAAACTGCTGATAGTAAATTCTTTTAAATCGTTAATGAACTGTACCTTGAATTTATCCATCGAAATGCCTGAACATTTGGAAGGAATGGGTTGTTTGTCGATGTGAGGGGGACTAATAATTGCCGTATTGCGGGATGTGACCGGTTGCTGCGACGAACGGCCACTGAAACCTCGAAATGAAAATGAAAATGATAACGGAGAAATGGCAATTAATCGAACGATTCAATGGGAGAATGAATCACGAACAATGCAAAGTATTAAAGGGGAGGAGAAGGACATTAATTGGGAAGAAGACAAGAAGAAGAAGGGAGGGATACAAGCTGAAGAGCTGCAAAGAAGAATGAAATTTGGAATGATTTGAACAAAGAGAGAGGGAAGGCAAGCCGCAATTAGCCGGAAAGAGAAGGGATGCACAACTGACCAGCCCAATTGCGTGCAGAATGGCAGAGGGAGGAGAGGGAAGACGAATAGACATCGAGGCATTCCCTTCAAAGGAATTGGAAGAAAGGGAGGAAGGAAGGATACAAAAGAGCAGGAAGGGGGCAATGACATGGCACCAACAGAGCCAGAGCCAGAGCCTAGAGGGCAGGGCAGCAACGAAGAACTGCAACCATCTCGCATTCATTGCTTATTTTATGACTGAATGACTGAAACTGAAATCAATCGGATTCGAGAGCACAATTCGTAAATTGCACAAGTCATTTAGAGAGAGAATGAGGAATGTACAAATCAGATCTGTGAAGAATTGGAGATTTTGGAGTTTGAAAAAAAGAAAACGAAGGTGATCTTCACAAATTTGAAAAGGAAATAAAGGTAAAAAGTAACGCTACAATTTTAGGAAGAAAAAGGCGAATAGAAAAGTGTCAAAATAAACGAAAACTGAATATTCGCAAGTTTTGAATGAATCTCAAAGGAAGAGGAATCATTCAAGCATTTGCTCTCTGACAAATTGATAATTGCCGATTGCAGACTCAGATTCGAAAGTGTCAAAGGTATAATTTGTCAGTAGCAGCACAAGAAAAGCAGAACCAGAGACAGAGATTTGCATTACGCACACAAATACAAATACAAGTACAAACACAAGCAAGCAGACTTGCAATATGAGTCAGACATTGTTAGCCAGCATAGACAATACCTCATGATAGATTGCTATTATTGCAGTGCTAAATGCAATGATAAATACGAAAAGGGTGTAAATTTTGCTGAACACATTTGCAGTGAAATATGCATGGATGTGTTGGATTGCAGAGGCACAATGTCACTGGGGAATCGAGCTGCAAATGCAGATATTCAGATTTAGCTGGAATTGGGAATGCATTGCACAGAGACACACTAATAGAGCAATAAGCAGTAGCAGAGTAGCAGACAGAAATCTTGTTTCTTTCACTTTCTCTTCACTTCCCTTTCCCTACTTCTCTATCTGTATCCCGCAAACTTTGCCGCAGGCTGTCAAGTTTGAAATTCAATCTCGAGCTGGCAAAATCTACACTTGAACAGCCGAAATGCTTGCTTATGAACGAGAAACCAAAACTACTGAATGACTGAATGTGAATGAGAATGTGAATGTGAAGTAGTGAGGAGGAAAAGGAAAGCAGGGAGAAAAGAGAAGATGAAAGATGGAATTGCAGAGGTTGCAATGCAATGGAAATTGAGATAAGCAAATAATCAACAGATAATCAGCAGAAGAAGGAGAGTGGAGAGATGCAAAACGGAAACTACCCATGGAAAAGTACGGCAAAATAGGGCACTGAGTGAGAGAAGAGAACGGAAGAAACGACGAATGCAGGAGAAGGGAGAAATTAACGGAAAATTGTCCGTCTCTCGTGAAACTGACTGATAAGCAGAAGTGCTGGGAGGGTGAGAGAAATCGCGGGGATCTACAAGAATGATCGGTGTTTCGTCTCGATCGATTCCTACACCATTCACCCATTCACCAAGCATTCGGCAATCAATCCATTCATATTTCCGCATTCACTGATCAAATATCGGCGGACAAACCCAAACGCGAAAACGATGTGCGAAATTTTACTGCCACGGCAGAGAGAAATAAAATTCGAAGGAACAGAAAAAGCAGGCAAAGGAGAGAAGAAGAAAGGAATGGGATGGAGTGAACACCAAGAGACAGTTGAGACGAGTCAAAAATGCGAATAAGCGAATGAACGAACGAAGGAATGAAAATCGATAACCGCACAATCAGGGCACAGGGCAGTGAATAGGGGAATGGGGGATAGAGGAGAGAGAAGACTAGAAAACTATGGAACTGACACAGGGTGTTCACTATTCTGCTTATTGAGACTACAAAACTAGACTAGGTAGAAGAAGTTGGTGAATTGAAATCGTGAACGCATTGCAGAGTATATGGTCAAGGCAAATGGATTTACGGGCGCAAGTACCAAACGAATCAATAAGTTGTCTATATGCTAATGTGTGGGGGGCCATGCCCCTTGCAGCCTTGCAGCAATGAATGCACTGACCTCTCTCCCTTCCCTCTGCCCTCCTCCTCTCCCCCTTCCTCTAGGCAGACCCACTCATATTCAGAGAGCTGCCCCTTCTTCATTCGATGCACAAAGATAAAGGGAAGCGGCTGGAGCTAAACAGAGGAAGGAGAGAAACACAAAACTGATTGGAATTGGAAGTGGAAATGCAATAAATTTGTTGTAGATGACAACTCAGAGCCGGGCGCTGCAAGTGAACGGGGAGAGGGGAGTAATTTTAACGAACACATGAAACGAGTGCGAAAAACCGGAGATAGGTTCAAAAGATTTTCGTGATCTTCTAGCAAACATAGCAAAATTATAACGGAATAATGATTT
Organism: Diploscapter coronatus; assembly: GCA_964036155.1. Classification (NCBI taxonomy): domain Eukaryota; kingdom Metazoa; phylum Nematoda; class Chromadorea; order Rhabditida; family Rhabditidae; genus Diploscapter; species Diploscapter coronatus. Next base: position 54,574,836 of record OZ038423.1, read on the forward strand.
TAGGAAGTGAAGATCAAGCTCTCTCCTACATTCAGACATGAAATGTGGAGGATTATCTGTGTTTGAACTAAATAATTAAATCGAGCCCAAATAAATCGTTAATTGATGATCTGAGGATGGAATTCGACCATTTTCAATCACTATTTGCAAGAGATCGAAAGGATATCGTAAATCGCAACCGCTGTCAAAATGCGTATTGTTTGCATGAATAACTGCATTCTTCAGTTTCACTACTCAAATGCACCGCAATGACGTCTGCATTTCTACATTTCTGTATGTCTGTCAAAGTGTTAGTTCAGCTGAGAGACAGGGGCAAATGAATTGTGACAGGCAGAGGCAGAAAAGGGAAGAGGAAAGGGGGGTGGGGAACAATGGGGGAAATCAATGATAGCAATCGAGATTGAGGGCGGGAATGACAATGACAGTAAGACGGAATGATATTGATTTGACAATTCGACAATGACAATGACAGATGTGCATTCTAGTTCGAAGAAGTAGAAGAAAAAATCTCTCGAAGAGTGAACGAGTGACGCAACTGCGAATCAGGCAAATGGAATGAAGAATTGGATGGGGGACGGAGGACAACATAATCACTGAATTGCTGAATGTTGAATTGACTGAGTGATTGAATCGATAGTCGATAGACCACAGAAGAAGTGATAGAAGATGAAGACGAAATCAGTCGATGCGGGAAGAAGAAGGAGAGGGAGATTGTGATTGTCGAATAGGGAAGAGAAGGGAAGGACTACGTTTGGAATGGAATGGGAATAGAAGAGAAGAGAGGCATCTCTGCATCTCTCCTCTTCCCTCTCTTCTCTTCATTTTACACACGAAAGCAAGGCACCGGAAGTGAAAATAGAAATGATAGAGAATTTGAAGAGACAAAGTAGAGATTGCAGAAGGAAACAGAAAGAGGCAGAAAGTAGTTGAATAGGCTGCGAGGCAGGCAGTCAGGTAGTGACTGTTTGGTGGTGGTCACAATAACACAGAATGAAGATGAAGATGGAAGAAGGCGGTTAAATCAACACAACCAGAGATGATATGATAATGATTACATAAGCAAGTGCGCGGAAACCGAGAGATAAATAATAAGCGAAGATTCTTAGTAATTCATCAGACCATTCAAGAAATTGCAGCGAAATCATCTAAATCGTCAGCAAGATTTTAGCAATTTAGCAAGTAGTCAAATGTAGGCAAACATATAGTTCATGCACTTTCTACGAAAATTTCAGATAGTCAGTTCCAGGATCAAATTAATTTGCGTAGAATTTTTACGGACAATCGTCATAATTCGATAACAAATTTAGGTATTTTATTCGAATTTTCGGAAACGAGAATTATCCGAAAAATGATTCTTCAAAATCTGTTCTCGGGCCAGTCGAATTTTAAATGAGAAGAGAAGAAACTTGAGTGATAATTCTGCAAGGCAAAAAACGCGAAGAAGGAAACTTCAGGCTTGATTCGTCGCTTCATCAAGTGTCATTGTATTCTGAATTGCGAATTGAGAAATCTTGACCGATTATTGACACTTTGCATCGAGTATTGACCATTTTCGAATAACAGAAAGAAGCAGCAAATGTTTGGAAATGATGTCTAGGGAAGAATGGCGCGATCGAAATTGAAAGAAAAATAAATAAAATCAAGATGGAAATTCTGGGCTGAAGGTACTTTGTTACCAAGTAGAAATAGTGTAGGATAAGAAGAAAAAGGGGAGAAATGGCGCTTGGAAACAAAGTACTCACTCTCGGTAACAAAATGCTTATTATTTCCTTTGTTAGCAAAGTACCCTTAGCCAAAACTACTAATCGCGCTGATCATCGCTGATTGATCAATTCAAACGCGCTGCATATTATGGCGAGAACAAGAAGAGCAGTTTCGAGAAACAGCGAATAAATAAAAAAAAAAGATACCGAAAACGAATAAAAGTAAGCGAAAGGAAAATTGAAAAATGCGAATAAAGACTGGAGGCAAATATTCCTGAAAGACGCAGTAAACGAGGCGCAGTCGATTGAATGCATTCTGCGAAGAACGATCGCCGCTGCCAATTTTCGCGATTTTTAAACATTTTTGTCGATTTTATGAATTTTTATTTCTGCAGGGTTAAAGTTGAACATGGCGGATGACAATTTGCCGAAAGCAGTTGCGGCCGCTAGCAGAGAAGAAGAGGACGCGGACTTCGACGAAGCTCAGGACGACGGCGAGGATTGCGAGGGTGGGAATATTTACTTTACTGGATCTTTATTAATTCGTGAAAATCAAGTTACAGGTAAAATATAGAAGTTTTAGAGACTAGTTGATCCGATTTTCATGTTGAAAGTGAGCGAAAATCATGCAAAATTATTAACCATGCCGTTTTGCGGATTTGATAAAATTCCACTTTAATTTATTCCCTGAAAACGAGTTATTCTGCTCTTCGAAAATTAATAGAAATCTTGTCAAATTTTTGCGTGATATTTTGCGAGAATAAATGTGGCGAATTCGCAAGTTTAGCTACTATGGACGAGGAAGAAGCTCTCGAGCAGGGCGACTATGCTGACGAATTGAAGGAGCTGGAGGACGACAACGAGTTGTCGATCGAGGAACTCCGCAGGAAGTACGGATATGGAGAGCCGCTTCCTGAGCCCTCTGGAGTAAGCAATTCTAAATTTATGGTCAAACTATTCAAAATTCAAACGCCTCAAGTCGATGGAAGTGACAAATTAAAAATCGGGACTTTTCTTGACTTCACCTGACAAGATTTCTTATAACCATGGCGAAATTTAGAAGTTTTCCTGAAGATAATTATGTGTCGTTTAGGAAAATGCGAGTTCGTCGACTGCGGCAGGAAAACCCGAGGACTACTTTTCGAATGAGTCGTTTGAGGACGAAGAAGAAGAAGAAGGAGAGGATATCGATTATGCGCCTCCTGATCTGTGGAGAAAAGAGGTACAGATTCATTTATTTTCGGAAAAATTGCCATGTTGAAAAAAGCAGCAACGTTTCGCCGGAATTTGACTTTCTTTAGCAAAACTGCTTTTCGGTTCACATTGTATGGAATATCTTTTATCCACTTCATTCAGCAGTTTTCAGGTTCGTGTGCATCCGGACGAATATCAGGCAGTGATTCCCGACTTTACTGGAGACACAACGTTCGAATCAGAGTCTGACGATGACCAGTGTAAATTGTGGGGAGCGGCGGCGAGTGATGAGGCAGAGACGCAGACACTCGTCAGAGAATTCATTCGGAAGGTCGTCGACAAGCGCGTCGAGGCAGGGCAACTCAACGACCCGCAGAGGGTCAATTCTGTGAGTTTCATTTAAAAAAAATATATATATTTTATTTTTAAACAGTCCTAAGCTGACTTTCAGCCAAAGTGGAAAACTATAGTGGAAGGAATACGCAAATAAAAAATTTGCTATAATAGAAAGTTGATACGCAAGTGGCCAGTAATAATTTAGCCGAACATTTTGACTCGGAGATATTCTATAACGAGGATTTGACTTAGACCCTGCTTAGGTCTGTTTGAAACAACCAGGCAATTTTTACCTTGAGCTAAAATAATAACTCGAAGTTATAAGTCTTATCACGATGAATATTCTCTTCAAGCTTCATTATTCCTCAAATTTTACTGAATATTAAATTTATTTCAGGAGTTTGACGACGAAGATGCTCTCTTCGCCCTGTTCAAATGCAAACTCGACATTGACTTGGCTCTGGTAATATTCCTTTTTTTAGCGAACTATTTCATCTACATTTTGATAGAACATTAAAATTTATGGTAGTGTGACGATTTTTAATATAAGTTGTCAGGTTTGTGAAAAAAGCCTGTCGAGGATTCCCGCTAAATTATGTTAAAAATCTGCCTACTTCTATTGTGTTGGTCAAACGAAGTGGAAGATCGTATGTTGAAAAATGGGTAAAAAAGCGGGAGGGGCAAGGGAAATTGCGTACCACACTTTTCATTATACCCCTCTCTTTCTCAACGCTCTAGCCTTCCTCTTTGCGCATAGTCGTGACGCGCATTTCTCGCAAGGAAATTTTTAACACGAACTGTCACTTCATCTGACCGGTACAATATTAAAAATCACTCTACACTCAAAGTTTGAGCATTGTCAGTTTCAGGCTCAATTCCCATTCAAGCCAGCAAATGCTCCCTGCATCACAATTCCTCTTGAAGCAAAACGATTCACTCCCGAAGAAATCACTGCATTCGAGATGGGCTACTTGGAGCATGGAAAGAACTTCAGCCTCATCCAGAGGACTATCGTGAGTTTTGCAGGGGAAAAAGCTTTTTTTTTTATCAAAAATCTCAGCTGCCTCATCGTCGCGTGGGAGAATTGGTCGACTTCTACTACAGCTGGAAATTGAAGGGAAAGTGAGTGGTTCCTGTAGTTTTAACAGAAACGGTATTAATCCTCATTAGAGCGAGGTGCAACCACAAGAAAATAGTGTGCAAAAACGAAGAGTCTTTATGGTCGCACCAGTGACGCTCTCGTTTTTGCACTATTTCTTGTGACCGTATCTCTCGCTCTAATGGGGGGACTAATACCATCACAGAAACATGAATAATTATTACGACGACTAAATGCTGACACCGAGTATTGGCCAGTATTGCATTAGTACTTTAAAAATGATTGATTCAGTGGCCGTTACGGAGGTATTTATTGTTGATGTGATGATAAAACTCATCCTGTCGCACAAATTTTATGTTTTTGTAAATTTATGCTTTCTTTCAAAATGGCAATCACGTTTCTTGTCATCTTTCTTGACCGATAATTTTGTATCTTTTATGTTTCAGTTACCGCGACCTCCGAATGCAACGCCGAGTCATTCTGGAACAGAGACGAGCGGAGGCAGAAGCACAGGCCGCGATGGCCGCAGCTGCAGTGAGTGAAGTGGGCGAAGTGAACGATCAGAACATGGAAGGGCAGAAGGAGAGCAATGCAGGCACAGCTCAGGTGGATGCAGTCGAGGGCAAGAATGCAACGGCCAAGGGCAAGGATGCCGAGTACAGGGCACTTCTCACTTCCACTAATTCATAAGGATGCATGGTAAGTAATTGTAAGAATCGAGATTTTCAAATTTAGCTAAAATTATGGATAAATTATATCCTCATTATCGAGATGTATTTATGTCAAGAATATCTTGATTCATTTATGAGTAAGCAAAATTTCGATTCTTGCCTATTTTTCCGTCAAATTTCCAAATTTTCTACACTCATGTTTTCTCATTTGAAATTTCCAATGCCGTGCTATTCTGATATGCAATCCTTTTGAATACCTTTTCTATTCATTTCCAGTAAGTACATCCTCTCCATTCAATCTACTTCATCAAAGAATCTCATTTTTATTCTTCATTCATTCATTTTGACTTGTTTTGCTAAATTCGTGTGGAACCATTTACATACCCTCTAAAATGACGTTCTCCTGTGATTTTTCAACTGAATGTCTGCATTTGCTAAATCTTTTATTCTGGAAGAATTTCATTTCTAATCCACTAAGTACTACACACTGATTTAATGAACTTGATAGGTTCTGGAATCGTCATTTGATACGAGCCTTGCTTCGCAAAGGCTTCAAACCAAAACAATATCAATCCAATTTCAAAACAATCACAAAACACAAACAACAATCAATGACAAACAATAAACAACAACTTCCTTATTCATACTTTGATAATAATCAATTGATTTGCAAAACTATCTCCTTTATGCAAGTTCAGTTCATGGCTAATATGCTAATTTTGTATCCAATACGACTTTATGTAAGCAAGTTTTACCACAAATTAACATATTGTCAAGGCAAAATCGATCTAATTTTTTTTATTTCACATCTCCATCAAATTACCTATCAACCATGTATAACACATGGGGTCACACAAATCTATCATAGAACTAAACTTGAACAAACACATAAATTCAACAAAAAACTAATTGTTTAGATCAATTACCAAGTAATTTTCAGAACTTGCAACTTTAAGTCATTCTTAACTTTACCTATTTTGAAAAATGCCAATAACCAGAAGAAACTCGCGAATCTCAGCTTCAATTTCTCTATTTTCACCTATTTATTTTGATTTGGCATTTGACCGACTCTTTGTGTGCTTATTCTGTCCATTTTCATGCTTTTTTATTATTAATTCAGCAGTTTGTTTGCAAATAAAATGTCATTTGATAAGTTAAAATTTCAAATATTTTATAGTACCGCTTAAAATGAATTAATACAAAAAAGAGTGCATTCAACGAAAATGAAATCACGTTCATCAGAAATGCAACGTTAAAGTAAATACTTTGTGCATGTAAAACGAGAGAAATAATACTCGACTAGAGGACATCCTCAAATATTGAAGACCGATTGAATTAAGTACATAAATCATAATCATTTGAATTAGAAGAAGGAAGGGGCAAATGCATCGAATTCAAGTAGCATAAGTCATGAGTAGAATCTAAAAGTGAACTAATGCATGAAAAGAATGCTATTCCAGGAAAAGTCATTTTGGTTATAATTTCCGAATAAATTTAAGGCAGTCATCCTGAAAAGGTTGAAAAATTCAGGTTTTGGAAAAACTAAATTTATCCATTTAAGGACTCTTAAGGACTTTCAGGAGAAATAACTGCGCGTCTGTTATGAAGAAACTAAAAAGTGATGAAATGAACCGGTTTTAACTTTGAAATTAAAGTAAATAAGTACAAAAGAAGTCGAAAGAGGAAAAAAGTCGAGGAGAAAGGACCCTGAAATTGTTTAGGGCAACAGTACGATCAATATACAGATAAGCAGAGGATTACTGTCAGTGAAAAATGAGTTTAAAAAATTCAAGCTCGCAAACTACTAAATAAGATATAAAATTAAGACAAATTCTCTAAAAATCATTTCGTATCAATTGAGAGCCAGAATTTTTCAATTTTCTAGATCAATCTGTTCATTTTCATAAATGCGAGAAGTCTGTCGAATGGCGAAGATTTGAACGAAAAAGGGAATGATTAGAAGTGAAATGTAAAATGAATGCTAAATGAAAGGAGACGAACCATGGAAAAGGCAGATTGAGCAGGTGGTTGCTGACCGAGTGACTGCAGGAAGGAATGTCTAGCTCTTGGGCTTGAGACCGATCAGAACGCTGATTGCGATCGACAGACCGATGGCGATCACGACGAAGGCCAGCATGATCAGCAGCAGCAGGTTGTTCGACTGAAATAAGTCAAATCATCATTTGCTCGATATTGATGAGACAGAATTTATGATAAAGTGCAATCGTATCTTATCTGGAAATTTCGTTTTCTCTCGAAAACAGAGGCCTCCATTGTCTTGAAAAGAGAAACTCACCGAATTATTGACGATAGCGGATTGTGTTGTTCTCGAGCCGTCAGGACCAACTCGGATCATCTCCATTTCGCCCACAACTCGTCGTCTGTTCGCGAACCATTCTACAAAGAATCATTCATCTCTGTGCCAGAGGAAGCAGAGGGAGGTGAGCCTACTTCTCCAAGTGAGCAGCTCCATGAGGATGAGGACGATGCCAACCACGGCGATGTACGCGATGAACAGACCCAGGGCTGCGTCTCGGTTGCTGAACATTCCCTTGAAATGGACCACGGCGATCATTATCGCGGAAGCTGCAATCAATTCATCATCATTCGAATCAAAATAAGAGTCTACTACTTTTCAGGGACGTTGAAATTTGAACTGAACTTTGCTTTGTTCACTTGAGAGTAACAAGCTCGTCATTCGACATTTTAGATTTTGAAAGAAATAACTTTGACCTGAGCCAATAAAATAGTCTCCTTACCAGCCATGAGCCACGCTCCCGCTCCGAAGAATCGATGAATCCAATTGAAGATCCAGCGACCTTTCTGATCGGGATTACAGCGAAACACTGCGTTCAGAGGCTGAGCCCAAGCCACCACACAGGCCAGCAGACCAAGCATCGAGTGCACCGAGCCCCATTCACGATTCTCAAACAGACAAATCAAAAATGTCGCCTCTTCTCAATGGTTTTGCAGAACTAAACTATGAAAAGGAAAAGGATTAATAGTTTCAAAAGTAGAGCGAGTATGCATAAACTCAAACTTAAATTTTTCGAACAAGTTGAATTAACTCAAAGTTTATATGGTTAGAAGAAGAACCAACTTTCAAAAGAAAATTATGAATTGATCAAGTTATTTGGAAACGTGGTAGAAATTTTCAAATGATAAGAAATTCACATCCTCGGCGCATTCACTTACCAGTTCTCCCGACTGCGTTGGCTTAGGTCCACTCCACTCCCAGTCGTTGGCCGCGAAAATGCACGCGAATCCGCAGATCGTCGCAACTATGCCGATCATGTTCAGAGTGCGATGGAACTGGAAAAAATTATAAATAAATGAACAAATTTTTCCGCTAGCATTATTTGCTTCCGTTTTGATTTTAAAAATATTGAAGAAATTGCTTACGTTAAACCACATTTTGACGCCGATGAATTTGGTGTCTGGCCAGTGGTCCCGGAAGTGCCGAGCGAAGAGAATGCCCGTGGCCAGGAAGACACACCACGCGAACACCATCAGGATGCCGTGCGCAATTCGCAGCTTGTCTGCATTCGAGCGAGGCTGATCGGACGCTGAAAACAGACAAATGAAGAAAATTATAGAGGACGAGTCCTAAGGGGCGCAATTCCATTAGCATAATATGCAGGGCATATTTATTCAGATTTATAAGAAAAGTGTGCAACAGTATCTCTAATATATCTGATCAAAATTCTAGATTTTCGAGTTCGGGATATTGTTTGACGATTCTAGAGCAACACTGATTTTGCTAGTTGCATAGAACTATGTAGAATTATGAGGACCAAACTTGATGCTTGAAGAGTGCTCAACGCTGATTGATTTGCTTCGCTTGAATTGATTGGTTGAATTGATTTGTTTGAATTTGAACTGTTTGATTCTTTTGAATTTGAACCGTTTGATTCGCTTTGATTTCGATTGCTTGATGAATTTTGATTTTGACTCTTATTGGCTAAAGACTCGAGCATTGAATATTTTCTAGAAAAGGAACAACTCACAAGCATCGCTGCCAGCGAATCCCGGCGCTCCGTTCTCGACTTTGTAGGACCGCAGATCTGTTCGGGGCAGGGCCCCCTTGTTCTGGCCGTGGTATTGAAGATCTGCAAGATTGAATATTCAAATTCAACGAGAAAAAATATTGAGGAGCAACCTCCAGGTTGATAGGCTCCACGAGCAGCCAGGATGTTGTAGACGTTGTCCAGATTCTTCACGTCACCATTCCCCGATCTCAGTTTCTGTCTGGAAAATCGATATTTTTTATTATTTTTAAGCATTTTTCTTGAACAAGATTTCCGATATCGACCATTCATCTCATGTTTTAAAATGCAACATTTTATCGTATAACAAAAATTTTGCATTTTCCCATCCCAAATCTTTTATGATTGTCTATCATCGAAGATGCATGTAGAATAAAGCTATTGCCGTAATTTGGTCTACGATCTTCAGACATAATAATAGAATTTGGGGGATTCCTGTACAACTAACGTGTTCATACATTCGTTTCTTGCGGAATCATAAAATCGGTCACCTGTACAATTCATCGATTCATAATGCCCATTATTTATGAAAAAATCATCAGCTTTTAGGGTTAGGAAAATCAGGAAGAAAAAAACTGGTGAACTATTCCAACCTGAATCTGCAGTAGAGGTTTCCGTTGTTGTTCGTGGCCATCGAGGTTTCGATGATGCCGTTGCTGTCCTGCAATCAATTTATTCATCCAATTCAGATATTTAACTGCATGGATTTACAAGTCTTATCTTTCGAAAAACTTTTTCTATTCAGTAAAGTTGAGGATAAACGCAGGATGATTTAAAAAAAAAAATAAGGCTTGTCATTCAGTCATTGATTGTGCATGTTTCTTACAATTAGAGTGTTGCTCTTGCCCGTATTCTTGCTGAGCAGGACCATGGCTTGGTTGCCGTCAGAGGCACAGGCCACAACCGTGTCGTCGCCCTTAAATAGACAATTGAATGTCGTAAATCCTATCAACGCTTCGCTAAGGTCTGTTGAACAGGGGGACAACTTTACTACATTGTAAATCGGAAAGTTTTTCTTCTACGACTTTTCGGTTTAACAAAATAAAATTACTATGCTTTGCCTAGTTGATAATAGGTTTCGCATAGTGAAAAGTGTTTCAAAATAATTGTTAAGCTTACCATGGACATGTCCTCGCTGAAGCCGATGGCCGCGTATCGATTGACGCCGTCGTCACCTTGAGGAGGACTCGAGATCTCCATGTTCAGGTAGTCACCTTCTTGCTCAAATCAAGATATTCATAAACTTGGAGAGAAGAGATTCTTGAGAATAGCGAAGAAAAGTTGATTATTTTGCAACAACAAAATCGCATTGAAAAAGTTGACCAAATTTCATGTTTGAATCTCAAAGAACATAGTCCTTTTCAAATGATATCAATCTCTCGTGATTCAAAAATGATTCCAAATTGACGTACCAGAAAGGAGAATTGAATCTGGCAGTTCTGATTGGGCGTGCAGCCGGTCGGGTAGTACAGACAGCCCTTCGACTGACCGCATCCAGACGCGTCGAATTGGCCGCTGATCTGGAAACTCGTTTTTAGTTGCTTTTCCTTAACTTTATCAAACCAAAAATTTAAAAAAAATAATAATAATAAATAAAAAAAAATCAATATGGTCAGCAAAATATGCTGATCATTATGAATCAAGGAAGTGCCCATGTTTCGAGAAAGAAAAATAATCCAAAGTGTTGAAAACCACGACTTACCAAAGGCACGAGAACGGCAGCGAGCAACAGCGCAAGGTTCCAGTTGTCCCGCATCTGGTACCTGAACTAGAGCAATTTGAAATGAAAACGAAGACAAATTGATGAGCGTGAATGCGGGAAATAGAATGAGCGATTGAAATTTGAGGGACAGCCCTGCAAAAAGAAGGCAATCGAGTAAGAGAAGAAGTATATCGAGAAGCGTCATGCTAGAGAGAATTCGAAGGAAGACGGGAAAAATGCTAGAGAATCAGCACTACAAAAGAATGGAAAGGGGGAAATGAAGAAATGGAGAAATAGCAGGAGAATGGATGGAAAGCGAGAATTATTGAAAACGAGACGAGCGATTCGACATTCGACGATTCAGACATCGCACAATGAGACGATTCAATATTATCGGCAAGCGACAAATCGGACATTTCAAACAATTCAAACAGTTCAATAACTAGAGAAATTCCCTTCAACAACACCAATTTCACAACAAGCGAAAATTTAGGAGGAAAACAAGAAAAATGACGAAAATGGCAGGCAAAAGAAAAGTTTGAACAGGCTGATCTTTTTCTGGTCAAAATATAATTGCACAGGAATATCTATGGCAAGCGGGAGTGATTGCACAGTTGAACGGGAGTGAGTCAGTCTTCACCCAGCAGACAAATGAAGACCAAGTAGCAGTTTGATGTCATCGAGTGATTTTGACAGGTCGAATCAAAAAGAATGAAAGTTGCTGATTCGAAATAGTTGTCATTATGGCTGAATTAGCGCTGATTCACAAAACAAGCAATGCGCGGGTTTGTGGGTTTGAAAATGAAGTACAACATTCTCAAAGAAAAGTCTAGTATTTGCCCGATAGTAAAAATAAACAGCAAAGTGGGGGTGCGGATAAAGAAAAGCTGTGTAAATTTAGTGCAAGTTGCCTGGGAGGAAAATAATAATCTCATCATACAAATGAGGAGAAATGATTACAATTCTACGACATTTTCATCTTTCAATTCTGCAAAATGCAATCGGTCAAAGCACAGTCAGAGAAAAGTCGAGAATAACTGATAATTCAGGCTCCTAGAAAAAGACACCGGCTTTTCTTTTCCTATCTTGCCTTCTCATACTATTTCTTAGAAAACCGGTGCCTTTTTCCATTAGCCATAATTAAAGAGTTCCGGTGACTGTTTGATACATGAAAGATTACATGATTACGTCCTTAGGTCTCTAGCTGAGGGCAACAAAACATTGTAGTTGATGACAAAATGCAGGCATATTTCCGAGCATTTTCAGGTAAAAGAGATAAGCAAACAAGCAAGCGGGAAATGAAAAGGAATACCAGATATGAAAGATGCACACACACAGGCTAATAAAATGGAACGCGCACGTGCATAAAGAAGTGAAACTTGAAATGAGAAAAGAATACGAAGGATCTGCATAAAGTAACAAAACAGAATGCCAAACTGTATTGTAGGAAGTCACCTTTGAAATGTCTTGTGAATTTTATAGTGGAACAAAAAGTGTGGATGATACAAAGATTTATAATGAAAACGATTACTCACGAAAAAAACAGACAGGAAAAGTGCTGCAGAAAGGAAATTGAAGGGAAACATACTGAAACGAAATCCATAAATGAAAACACAGAAAGGAAGAGATTTGAAAGGCAGGACAGAGAAAGTAGGGGAGGTGCTGATTTGACTGATTTGATAAATGCGAATTGGGTCGGTCGAGAGAATATTCGAAGATCGACTTACAATTGGAAGTGAGAGGGAAGGAGAAGAAGACTAGATGTATCTGAGAGAGGAGAAGACAGGAGGAGGGTAATGACATGAATGAATCGAACACAGACGCAGATAGCAATGTAGCAAGGCAGCCAGTTTCGAGATGAAACGACAGGAAGAGGGGAGAGTAATTGGTCAGCAGCCAAAATAAGCCACAACTTGATGATTCCAATTGAATCGGAAGGAAGAAGGGAATAATTGGCGTTTTCGAGGACAACAAATTTGGCAGCCCTCTTGTTGCGTGCGACCTTTTATGGCCAAATGTGACTGTCTGATTGATTCCTCGAGTTGATGTGCATCGAGTGATGCCGAAATTTAAGAGGCACAAGGACAGTCACCTCGAACACAGTTCTAATGTGTTCTAAACGAGAAACTCAAAATGCTAAATGAAATGTTATCGAAGCGAGAAATCAGAGTCAGCTATTTTCTTTTCCCGTTTCTCTGTCACGGTTATTCTAGGCGGCAACTTAACTCTCTGGAGGTACCTATTCTATCGATCAGAATCAGTCAAAAAGACCATGCAGAACAGAAAAAGCACTTGGCACTCGGCATGTAGCTGCTTGCTCTGGTTATGTTTGAGCGTTTTTAACTCAAATTAGTGAGTTTTTAGGGAAACACCGTTGTCTGCATGTTTGTGCAATGTTATGTTTGCTATAAAAAAAGCTAAAGTCGTTCAGTTGAAAACTCGGGCTCTCGGATGACAAAATGACAAGAGAATTTATGAAGAGACAAGTAAAGGAGAGGGGGAAGTAAAAAGTATATAAATTGGGAGAACTCGTTTGAGTGTTGAGATGTTTCTAGTCTGGGTACTGGGATTGGGGTTGGAAATTGAGGGATTGCAGACTAAAATACTCCCATGCTTTCCCTTTCACAGCAGCTTTGCTTATTCCATTCTTCTGCTATCCTACCTGGCAGAGTGAGAGAGTATGAAATACCCTTGGAATAAAGAAGTATGCAGTGAATGGCTGAGAGGAATGAAGGGGAAAGGGGAAGAGATTGAGCGCGTACCCAACAACATAACAACACTGCGGCAGTGCCATTGCGCTATTGCTAGGCACGAACAATCATAATTCCAATTCACAAACTGCTAACAACATTTCGAAACGCAACGAAAAATTGCACGGCTGCAAATAAGAATATTCGCACTGCAGAGTACAACATTTATACCCACTGCGTAATTGAATAATACGAACGGCCTCTACAAAGTCATCACCATTCCACAAATTTGACTTGACACTTAAAAAGCGCTATTTTGAAGTGATTCAACGGTGTCCAAAGTTAAGTACCTTACTGCCAACTAAAATATGGCTATTTATGAAAATACGTGAGTAGGAGTTAAGAACTTGGGAAGAAATCATTGAGTTCGAGTCAAAAGTCGGCAAAAAAAATTGTAAATAAACGCAACCCGGGCCTGATCAGGGGCAGATAAATACACGTGAGGTGAGAGCCGGTAGAAGTTGGGAGGAAAGGGAAAAGGCAAAGTGGGGCGACGAAAGAACGTGTTTGCACTTCAGGGATAGGGGAAATCTGCTGAAATTTATCGGAGAAATCAAAAATATTGGAGCAGAGACTGGAGGATGATAAGAAACGCAGTAGAACCGATAGAACGACAAGAGAAATCAAATCAGCCGTCATACTTTTTGATTTACAAAAGAGTAATCTCTAATGAGTCAATTCGACATGGTCATCAATCAAAATGACGCGAGAAGAGAACTAGGAATTCGATCGTGATTCACGAACGGGAATTTTGCATAAAATTGATTGGAGAGTTAGATGAAATAAAGTGAAGAATGGCTAGCAATCTGGAGGCATTGAAAGGCGATGAGTCATATGATGAAATTGCAGAGTTGGCTGGAAAGGGGAAGGAAGGAAAATAATGATGTTGAATGTGCAAATTGGGAAGTACAAGGACAGGAAGAGAGTGAAAGTGATGATTGAGGATAATGAATCGTGAATCGGGCAAATCAAAGAAAGAAAAATAGAGGAAAGAGGGAAAGGGGCAAGCCGGTTGATGCCGCGGGGCAAATAAACTCGCAAACAGGTGAATGACTGACTGAAAGTCGCTCTGTATTCATTTGGAGTTGAATGAAGCAGATACTTCAAAACTACAAGCAGACAAACAGATCACTCAACCCTCAATAACTGCCTGCTTGACGCGCAATTCGAGCATTTCGAGTGATTGCATATTCAGGTATGCAATTAATCCTGCATACCGAATGTGCACTGGCTGCTCTACTTTGGCAGGCTGCCCTTTATTTGCTCAATTATTGCCTCCACCGCGCAGCTCTGTTGACAGCTGCTTATTTTGCTTATTTAGACAAACTACTCAAGTCTTTTTTTTCGACTTAGTATTTTTCAAAGTAGATTTTTTCACAACACCATTATTTATTCTTTTCATAATCTCCTCAAAACTATAAATTACTGTCAGCATTCTAGCTTCACATTTACGAGAAAACAAGCAATATATTCAGAAAGAAGTGATTCAAAAAGAATCGCTAGTGACTAAAAATTACGACTAAAATTAAGTATGAATGTGCTTAAGGATAAAACGAAATTTGTCAACTTGACCAGATTTAAATTTAAGCTAAGACTACAATTTAATTTAAAATGAAGTTGATACAACTATGCAAACTACTTGTGTTTGATCGTCGCTTTTTGAAGCATCTAAGCAGAAGAAAGAGCAACGACACCGGGAAGTTCCTTGCCTGAAATTATGACAATAATTTTAAGATTTGAAAATAATAGGCTGGTAAGTAAGTTCTGCCATATTTGATTTTTTTAAATTTTTATTTTCTCCACTCTCTAACAAACGAAAGGTGAACCTGATGAAGTTAGATGATTATGTGCTCTATTGCTAGATAAAGAAATAGCAAAGTTTCATTAGATTATAAATTGAATAGCTTTTAAATAGACTTGAAAAATATGTGACAGAACTTTCTCAACAACCTAATAAATAGGATTCTTCAAACTGTTGACATTTGAAAGTGTCTAGTCCTATGAAATTAACTAATGATTTTGCGATAAAGTGCAATTTATGATAAAAATGTGTAAACTTCTAGGAATAATTGATATTTTGATCATAATTTTGAAAATGTGTCGTACCCTCGAGCAATTCCAAACTGGCCCCACCCCCAGTCGAGCAGTGCGACACTTTGTCCTCGGTGTTGTACTTCTTCGCTGCAGTCGCAGTGTCTCCACCGCCTAAAATATCGATTAGAAAAGTTTGAATAAGTAATTTCTCACAACCATGCAATTTTGAAAAGAACATAAATTATTATTCACTACCTTTAAGGAAACACAATCAGGATAGGGTGAAAGTGAGATTTTTTTTAAAATTTGAAACCGAAACCTAATATATTTTCTCTACTTTTGAAAATTGTTTAAACCGAGACTGAAACTTTCGTCCATATCTGATCATAGTCCTAATCGCTTAATATGGAACATCAATCTTTTAAGTTGAGTAAAGTCCATGCCACTGTCACTAATTAAATTAGATATCCATCCTACCGATGATAGTGATGGCTCCGTTCTGCGTGGCCTGCACGACCGCATCCATGATAGCCTTTGTTCCCTTCTCGAATTTGTCCCACTCGAACACGCCTGCAGGTCCATTCCAGACAATCGTCTTTGCACGCAGGACGACCTCGGCAAACTGCTTCGAAGATTCAGGACCCACATCCAATCCCATGTAGCCTGAAAAGTCTTGAGATTTCACCTAAAAGATAAACGAGTACCATCAGGAACGCCCTCAGCAGCAGTGACAGTTTTGGCGTCTGCATCTTCAGCGAACTTGTCTCCGACAACGAAGTCGACGGGGAGGTGAATTTTGACATTCTTTGCCTTCGCTTCCTCCAGCAACTCGTTCACGATCTTGGCTCCCTCAATTTGCAAGTTTACAGATAAAGTCGAAAATAATCGAATTATTTTAAATGCGATGGGAAAGGTGAGAATGATCTGCATCTAGAGGCATGAAAATGTAGACAAGATTTGAGAGAAAGTAAGAATTGTGAAAGAATGAAATGGAAATTCGTAATTGCTAAATTTCCGGAATCGAAATTTTATAATTTGAAAACGAGATATTAACATTTGGAAATAACTCAGAAAAAGACGAAACTTCCCAATCCTGATATGGATAAAGGAGTTGCAGAATTTACAATTCAACTCAAACTTGATTTAACAATTAATAAACACTACCTCCTCATCGAAGAGCGACTTCCCGATGCTGACATTCTGCGAGACGTTGAGGAACGTGAAGGCCATTCCGCCCCCGATGATCATCTCGTCCACCTTGTCCAGCATGTTCTTGATTAGCTGAATCTTGTCTGCCACTTTCGCTCCGCCCAGAATCGCCAGGAAGGGGCGAGCGGGGTCGTTCAGGGCCTGGAAATTAGATAATTAGTTAGAAGCGAAAAATAAAATGCAAATATCTAATATCGTCAGAGAGTGAGAAATTTCTTGTCAAATGTTTTTCTTCATTTTAGTTTTTCAATATTCTCGTCGTTAGTTAGAACGTTCAACATTGTGGAAAAATGCTTGCAAGTCTAAATTCATACAAAAATCAACCTTGTTGAAGTAGACGAGCTCGTTCTTCATGAGGAATCCACAGGCGCGCTGCTCGTGCTGAACGCCAACCATCGAGCTGAAAAGACTATTGTCAGTTCGAACTACGATTATAAAATTCAACCTGTGAGCTCTGTGAGCAGTGCCGAATGCGTCGTTGATGTAGACATCACCGTGCTTGGTGAGCGAGGCGCGGAACTTATCGACGTCCTCCTTGTTGGCTTTCACCTGAACTTGTATAAGTAATTCATAATCAGGTTTTTTATACCCAAAAATAAATGTGACATAGAAATTTCGATAGAGAATATCTCTTAATGCGGATGAATACTTTCTTACCACCACATATCGTTATCTTTTATTTTCTCAATGTAACGAGTGTTCAGAGGGCTATTTTTACGACAAATATGAATTACTCCAGAAAAAGATAAAACGTTTCTAACCATTTATGAAAGATCGATCTAACCTTTTCTCCAGCCTCATTGACGCCCTTGCCCTCCTCTTCGAGATAGAAGCGGAGATTCTCGAGGAGAATCACGCTTCCATCGGCCGGGTTTGCAGTCTCGGCCTCTGCCTTCTCTCCAACGCAGTCGTCCACAAACTTGACTTCTCTAAAATAAAAAAAAATAAAGTTTTGATGAATAAAGTGATGCCACCTTCCAAGGAGTTTTTGCAGCTCCTCGGCGACAGGTCTGAGCGTGTATTTCCCCTGCTTGCGTCCATCAGGACGGCCCAAATGAGACATCAGAACGACGGATTTGGCTCCGTTGTCCAGGGCATACTGAAAATTATGATTTTATAGTTTGTGAAAAGCTAGAAAATTGAAACAAGCGTGATATTTTATCGTTTATCTTCCTCAGGAAGGGAAAACAGAGATTGCTCGAAAATGTTTCTCTACATACATCGCTGTTTTTTCAATTTTATATGGTCGGAAAAGAAGTACTATCAAAGAGAAACTATCCATAATGAAAAATAAATAATTTTTACCTTGATGGATGGAATGGCAGCCACGATGCGCTGATTGTTGGTGATTTTGCCTTCCTTCTGCGGAACATTGAAATCCACTCGCATCAGCACGCGCTTGCCCTGAAACTCGAATTTTTTTTTCCAAATTATCAAAGAAATATATTTTTTTTTAAATAAAAGAAAATCCTTGGGATATACATACAGCTCGCACACAGTACATTTGGAACTTTACCAATTTTTAGAATAACAAGTTTGTAAAGAGGAAAAACTTGTCTTCAAATGCATGATGTATGAATGATATGAAACTTTCCATCAAGCCAGTAGAAGGCATAAAACAAACGAGTCTACCTTCAAGTCGAGTTTGTCAATGGCCAGTTTGTCGAGCTTCATTCCTTTCACTCGAATGTACCTTATGGTATACGGCTTGTTCGAAGCTGAAAATTGAACCTCTCATATCACTTTCACAAAGAGATAAAATGTATTAGTTCAGTGGTGGTGAGAAATTTCTAGAAAAGTGATGATCATAATTAGAAGGAAAGATGGAATCTCGGGTCAACAAGCGACAAGTTGATTGGAAAGTGGAAAGAGAGAGAGACAGAAAAGGAGTAAGGGACACTGCAATCAATGCGAACAATGATGGGACAGGAAAAAATCAGGCAGTTAACAGGAAACAAATAGGCAATTTTGAAAATACACGACCCTATTCTTTCTCTATGTCGTTTTCCCAAATCACGTATTTTCAAAATAGCTGTAAGAGTGAAGATAAAAAGAATACCGAAATTACGCAGAAACTGGTACGCATTGTGGATGAGGAACGGGGCTGTTACGACCGGGAAGTAGAACATCTGAATGGGGAAGAGCAGAGAATGAAGGAAGTGGTCAGTTGAATTGGACGACTGCGTGAAAAATAAGAGCGTTAGGAGTCGAGGAGTAAGAAGAATATGACAGGTGTTGATGGCTCTGACGACTGCCAATGACAATTGCACACAACAGATCGATTTTCAATTTGAACTGAAAAGAAGAATAGAACGAACTTATTTACACGGCAAATACACCGAGAGGTGAGGAAACGTGCAAAAAAAATTAGAGACAATCACGAAATCTGTTCAGGTTATCACCGTGTAAGTTATAAACATGTGTGTAAATACTGGCAATCATAGGGCTTCAGCCAAAGGAAAAATTCAAGGAACGAAAGACATCGAAATGAGTTACGGACAAAGTGATATTTTAGAAACGTTAAAGTGTGAATGTTAAAAATACGGTAAAATTATTAGAGATACTCTCCGGGTGATTGAAATCACACCTGGTATATTTGAAAAGTGGACATTCATTCAAAATTTTTATTGAGGCATATAAATTCACAAGGTGAATGGTTGAATGGTGAGAGTGGAAAAGGGAGTGAAATTGAAATGGGGAAATGGCAATTCGAATTGGGTATCTGATCTGAAGTTTGACTATCGTACTGCAGAAATGTGCAGCGATCAAACACAAAGATATAATCACGAATAACGAATACGAAAAGACATCGTGAGAGTCAGACTATGCTTGACGAAAACGAAAATAACGCATTTTTAGCCGGCAAAAATACGCCATTTTTATTTTCGCTCAGCAATCACCTGATTTCAACAATAGAATATCAAGAGGATAAAATAAATGATCGAAGAGAGATCGACGAAATTTCTGTTCGATTCAAGACACGGATAATTTCAATGAAAATTGCCCACGAATTCAAGAATAGCTGCACGCGAGAGGGCTTTGCATTACGAGAAATAAGAAAGTTTGGCTCATTTTGATCACTTCTCGTTATGTAAGACCTTACTCGGCACGCATATAAATGAGAATAATAATTAGCGCCAATGAATATGACCAATGTATTATGTTTAGGCATTGTGGAACACATCATAAGGCCCAGCAAAATGAAACTCCTATAAATTAGTAATACTGCAATGTTGGGATGGCTTTTTTGGAGTTGTTGAATGATAAAAATTGATTTTTGAATTAAAACTCCTGTTGAATAGTTCAATTTTTACCATTCAACAATTTTCCTGTAAAAGTCAAACCCAAAGAGCAGAATGTCAATGCACTTTGATGAGAGGAACTCGCTAAATGAAAGCAGCGGCATCTTTTTAAATAAAATAAAATTAAATTAACACGAAAGGATAAAACTTTACAGAGGAATCGGGTACGGATTATTCTTTCCAAGAATTAGTACAATTAGTTTAATTTTTAAAAATCGCCGAAAATACTTATTCTTAGAAGGAAATAAATCGTATCCGCAAAGTAATTCTCTTTGATGAAATCCCTTCTTTTACCTTTGGAAGTTTCCATCTGCTCATTGTCTTTGTCCAATCAGATCAGTCCTTCTTAATGAATTGGTCGTAACGCGTGCCGCAGTCGAAGGCGATCGGAAAGCACACGCGAGCCGTGTTGATCTGCTCCTTCTCGTGCTCTTCCGTCCTGAAAATTCAACAAGTTTGATAAAGTATTTCACAGAATAGTTGGAAAATTTAAAATTTGCTGATAACTCATAATAGGTTAGAGATATGCGAAAATCTAGTCGTCTTGCATAGTGACACAATTTTAGGCTTTGCGCACCTATTCTCCACAATACATTTTAAATAGTTCAAAGATAACTTGCACAAATTGAAATATTTCGTTTTTAAATGTCGGGTAAAAATGATTCTATTAAAAATTTTTAAAAAATCAACTCACCATCTGTCAACGACCTCGCACTGAATGTCCGGATGGAGTCTGAAATGAGTCTTCATGGAGCTGTGCGCCTTGGTCGAGAAATCACACTCTGAAAATGGTATATTCCAAAATAGTGGTGCAAACATGACGGACTATACCTGAGCACTTGTATCTCTTGATCTCCATGTGCCTGATCGCCACATGGCTCTTCATGCAATTCTTTTTGTGTTTCGGCATGCAATTCACGAATTCGTGGCACACCTGAAATTAAAATGAGTAGCTTCCTCCCAAGTACATTTTTTAAAGTTCGTTCAAAGAAAATCAAATTGTTCCTCTCTAGCCATGTGCCACTTTACAAGTGGCATATGTATATAGGGATGAAATAAAAAATAAACCTGGAATTAGGTAATTATTCACATAGTTTATAAAATGAAAATTCCCCACCTCACATTCCAAAGCCAGAATGATCTTGTCACGCGGAATCTTCGGGTCTCTATCCTGAAATGTTCAGCGTTTTTTCCTACTCTGTTTCGATGCAGCAAATTTACCTTCTTGATTTTAGCCTGTTTTCTGGTCCTCGGGATGGTGGAAGGCATGGTCGTGTCAGGCTGGGGAGTAGAAGTGGACGAGTTTGGGATATGAAGGCGCTGCAGTTGAACGTGTTGGGGGGAATGCGACTGCAGGGAGTGCTGCTGCTGCTGCTGCATCAGTTGCTGGTCTGGAAAATAAGATATCAATTATGCCCTTTCAGAAATCTAGATTTAAAATTCCTTGCAATGATAACTAGCTAATCCTGATTGAATTTCAAAATACTACAAATGGAGAATATTCTCAGGCCTTTTATGTACAAGTCTTGCATAATGTGCTAGAATTATCAAAAGTGATACAAACCTTTCCTCAAAAATTGAAATGATTTGTAAAAAAAAGTCTTGGACTCCTTGAAAAGGACGTATAGACATACATTTGTCAAATAGAGAAAACGGTGAGCATTGGGTAGGGTAGACTAACTTTTCTTTTAAGATATTCGATTCAGTGTTCAACATTTTTATACCGGACATGTCTCACCTTTCCCTTTCTCTAGTCCCTATATAAAATTTCCGAGAGGTATTCTTTATTTAACTTATCTAGCGCTTTTCCAAATGCACGTCTATTTCACATGAATGTCTTTTTTTCGTGAAACCAAATCGTCGCGCCTTCGTTTTCATATCATTGGTTCTGGGGGTACGAACAATAGGTTCATACCCTCTCCCAAGTGAACTAATGTACTCACTTCTATCGAGAAACTGCTGAACGTGCTGAGCAGGATGGACGGGAACTCCGGCGTTCTGCATCTGGTGGTAGGCGGGAGGGTACATGGACTGAATGGGGCGGGCCATTGACTGGCCGGGCTGCGGGAGGCCGCGAGGGTCGCAATTCGCTGCAATCGAGTTGACTAGAAGGAACTAGAAACCACATAATCATAAGGCATGGATGAGATTCAAGATTTCTGTGACAATTACTATATGACGAGATGACGAGACCTATAGTTAGAGACAGCGAGGAGAAGGAACGTAGGACGAAAGCGTGGGAAAAGATAGGTCTCGTCATCTCGCCAAATAACAGTTGCCAGATTTATAGTGAATTTGCATCATACTGAAGTTTCCTTATCAAGAACAAGCGTCTTCCCGCTAAACATTTTCAATTTTAAGAAGCATCCAAAATCAAATCAATGAATTACAAAAATCGAGAAAATCGCTGTTATGAGCAAACATGAACTACGAGTGGGCATTTGTTGTTGTGAAATGAAAGGAAGAAGGAGAAGAAATGGCAAAAGAAAGGGAGAGAGAGAGAAGGGGGAATGGAGAGGGGAAGAGAAACGAGACAAGCTGAAAAGGGTCGATAGAAAGATGGAAAGCAGAGCTGCAATTGCACAGAAAGGAAGTCAGAATGGGAAGGGTAAGAAGGAATGGTATTTGAACTCACAATAAATAAATATAAAATAATCAGGAAGAAGTCGAAGCTAGGAAGGATAATTATCGATTGGATGAGCTGAATATGATGAAATAACGAAAATCACAATAAACCGTGACAACCACGAAAATACTCACTCGGATGTGCAGAGAGGGAAGTGCCGTTCTGATTGTGGATGGCGGACAGAGCTGCGAACGCGAAGTTGAGACCGTTCGGGGCGAAGTGCGGGGCCGTGAGAGGCGGCGGGTTCTCCAGCCGACCCATCAAAGTGTAGGTCTTGTTCTCACTCGACATCGAGATCTGAAAACGATTTCCTTACGAGTCACAACACGATACAACGATATTCAGAGCAAGATCGAAGTGAAAAGCAACGAAAATAGCGGAATTCGCAGGAAAATCGACAAGCACGGAAGTAAAGGGCCAGAAATATCGAATGTTGAGCGTAAAACGAGCACGAACACAACAACGTAAGGCGCTGGAGGGGACGAGCAAAGTGTAATGAGCGGAGAAATGGAGTAAATCAATGGAAAATCGATAAATCGAAGGGTAAATTAGACGAAAGCGGGAAATCGATTGAGCTCAAGAGACCACACAAATGCCGAGTTGCAGAGAAGGCGAAGATTTTAGGAAAGATCACAAATGAATTCCTCGGGTTGAATCGACGAAATTCATCGAATTTTGCAAGAAGCGTCTGATTTTTGCGAGATGAAAATTGACGGCACTCGCCGACAGTACGCAAGATGCAAAGAGCTCTGCATTTACGCGAAGAAGAGAAGAATACCGAGTGGACAGGAGAGAAAGAAGAAAGGAAAGGGGGAGGGAGGTAGGAAGAAGGAAAGAGAAAGAGAAGGTCAAACGGCTGAATGACTGGAGAGGGGAAGGAGAGATCGAGTGGTGCGTAGATACACAGACAGACAGATTGAGAGAGACTATTGATTGCGGTGGGTGATTCGACATTCGACATTCGAGTGACTGCCCGATGCCCCGATCCGATCTGGAAATGAGAGAATAAAGACAGAAAAGAGATAGACAAGGGAAAGTGATCACCCGTTTAACCTATCTAGTCACTTCATAACTTCAATCTTCATTTCCAGAAAAAGAAATCAACAATTTATCAAATACAAGAACATATCGACCCGTTTTCACGAAAAACAATAAATAAATAAATACAGTAAGATGAAAATGAGCTGTTCACAGTTCATTTCCGATCGGCACTCGGAAGGACAGAGTCGAGGGCGATTTCCACTTCCTTCGGCCCGATTCGTCGATAAATTCCACCGATAATTCTACGTAGCAAGACTAAAATTATTTGATTGGACGATATTTTCATGATATCTTTCAAACATTTACAAATCGAGATGAGAATAAGATTTTGAACTGAAGAAAAGGCTGCTAATTCATCCTCAACAACAACCCGCAATGCGTGTTGCATGACATGTTTGAGCATCACTATCCTTCCCTTTTTGTTGCATTTTTCGCCTTTCTCCTTCTTCCTCTCCTTTTCCGTTTCTATTCACCTCGTCTCTCCTTTCCCGCGAAATTCAAAAAGGGGAAGAAAGAATGGATGATACAACAAACAAAGGAACTGCTTGCATTTTCATGTGTTAGAAGTTAGGAAAATGAACTGTACCTGTTTGAACTGAAACATGAATTGGGCACTGAACAGATTCCTTTCTGTCGGTTCGACTGTTCTTTGCTGATAAGTCCGTTCCTGAAAAATCATCACTTTTGACATTACTCAAATTTAAAGTAGTCTTTTCCTTCACCAGTGTGTGCAAATTCTAAATCGCTTTTGACATTTTGTTAAAATTCATCCCCAGAATATCAATAACAAAATTTTTACAAATCTGAATGTTATCTTTCTCCCCATACTAGGCCTATTTAAAAACATACTTTTATTTCCTTTGACGATAAATAGGAGATTTTCTAAAACCTCGATAGTAACAGAGAACGTGAGCAGCGTGTGTACAACGAATCTTGCTCGAAATTGGTAGGAAGGTCGATTCGAATATCATGTTGAAAAGTACCCATCCTACATCCTTGATTCTAGGAATTGACTTCGAGGCTTTCCTTCTCATTCTTTGCTGCTGCAACGAATAATGACAATATCAATGCTCGTTTCGCGATGTAAGCTAATTTTGGGCTCCGGGTCGACTCCCCCCACTCGCCAAAAACTCGCTGAGCGATAAAACATAGTGGCGGAAAAGTGGTTGCTTCAAAAAGCGGGGGGAGTCGTCGACCCGGAGCCCTAATTTTGCATTTGAATTTGAATTTTTACAAAGTAAAGAAAGGCTAATTTTGATGAAAAACCTTGAAGACAGAAAACATAATGGACACTCTTCAACATGATATCCGTTATCAGGGTACTCGAATGGGCTTTCCTACCAATTTCGAGCAAGATTCGTTGTACACACACACACTGTTCACGTTCCTTGTAAATGTAAAAATGGTTCTTTTTTTGCGCCGTCTAAACATTTGAAAAAGTTGTATACAAATTTTGGAATGAGGCTGAATTTGGAAATTGAATACAACTTGGTATGCGTTTTGCTCTAATTGGTTGAGAAAAGTAAATATATCTATATAATATTTGTTTCTGAAGTAACAAGTAGTAATTAAAAATCACTAATACGAAAAATGAACTTTACAGACCTCATTATGACGCATTGGCTGAATTTTTGCAGTGATGATGAGCGAGTGGATTTGAATGGCAGAGTCGGCGACGTGAATGGAGCCATCGACCTGCAGAGGCATGGGCTGCGCTGAAGAAGGCACTTGCAGATCTCCACTCGCACTGATTTTCGAGACAAACAACTGAATAATTGTGTATTTGATGTTGTAAACAAAACTATGCGAAACCTTGATTTCAACGACTCGTTTCTGCTGGAAGAACCACTTAGGCAGACAGATTGGATGGGTCGCTAAACGATTCAAAATGTCTATCGATCGACGCACATTCTGAAAATCAAGGAGTTGGACAAGAAATTAAACAAAGAACTCGTTCTAGAAATGTTAGTGATAAAAATAGAATAGGCAAACAAATTGACTAGAACTTTTTTAAAATTATTTTCTGAAGTGAGTAAAACTAGACTTACAGCTTCATTCATAGGTCCTGCACAAATTGCATCCAACTGTGGTTTGATCCAAGCAATCAGACTCCTCAGCTGCTGAGCTGCCACATTTTCCTTCGTTGGAACGAGTGACGACAAAGATGAACTGAAAAGTGAAATTCTTCTACCTCCCTTTCGAATCGCATGAAACACGTATTTTTAGAGGAAAAGGGTATCTTTTTGTTTCTCTATAAGATACAATATCTCATTTTTCATTAGATTTATCGAATTCGAAGATCGCAAGCTTTCAAATCTTGAAATGTTTTACCTGGTCGAAATCTTCCCCATCCAATTTTTGATGAAATTAAGAATAAGTGACGAAGCAGCGTGTTGCAGAGACATCCAGTGCAGACTGGCCGCGTCCGAACCGAATGCGGAATTGCAGAGGTCCGCCCAGATCTGATTCGATCGCGACAGGTACTGTTCGCTGTCATGCAGCTGAAAGAAAATAGACTCGATATTTAGAAAGGAGTCTTTTAAAGAACTTGAGGAAAATATAGATAAAAGAGCATGATTTTCATCAAAGCTACTTGTTGCAAGTGAAATGGCAATTTTATTAGATTAAGAAAAATAATACATCCTTTCTTTGATCTTCCGATTTTACAAATTATCAATGATAGTGAGAAAAAACTTACAATTTGTTTTATCTGGATAGTGGAGGCCTGTTCATCGACATACCACATGACCGTGTTGAAGCCAGAAAGGATAGTCTCGTAGCCGAGGGACTGTTGCAGAAGGCAGTCGACCAAGCGCATAGGGAAGAAGAACGGGGAATGAGGCTGAGAGCCGGCTGTTTTCTGGAAACATAATTATTGAAAATCATTTGGTCATCACTTTACCTGGAAAACCGAGTGGGCATTCTCCAATTGCTCGATCTGATTTTGCAATTCTTCCACTGTGAATTGCTCTATTTGACTTGCAGCCAGGCAATGCAGTCCTTCAACCCAGGCTCGACATTCTATGCTCAGTTTCTGAAAAAGACGCGTTTGTAGGAAAAAGAATTAAATTTTACATTTAAAGAAATATTTGCGAGATATTTCTTGGCGACATTCCTCCAATGCCCATTCCTGAGTGCAGTGCGAGCAATCGAGTAGCTGTTGTAGCCATTTGCAGGGCAGAATGGAAGGGGAGAGGGAATCGGGGCGAATGGAGCCAGAATTATGAAGCACAGAGCAGAGTGATGTCGGGATTTGTACTGAAAATTGATTTCTGTTTGTTTTCCGAAATTAAAAAAAGCATTTCTGGACGGCCCTATTTCAGAGATTCAAGAATTAAGATAGTAAAGATGACAGGGCAAAACTATTTTATAAGCGAAAAAATCTAACCTTTTCTTGGAGAATGTACTGAGCCCATTCCTGCAGTGACTGTGAAGTAGAAGGCAGTTGATTGACGAGAGCCGCGAACATCTCTATGAGTAGAGGCAGGTGGGGGAAGGACGGGTCGAGGGAAATCAAGGAGGTCAGCAGGGTCGTCACGTCCTCGGGAGGGGCGGACGGATGTGTCAGGAAGAGGTAGATTGAACGCATCAACTGAATTTCTTTATTATTTCGACGATTTGCGAAGCTCGCTGAAATTGTAACATTGCGGTCATGTTTTCAAGGAGGAAAATCAAAATAGAAACTCTAGCAGATTAACTAGAAATAGACCTTCTTGTCAGATGAGCTAAATTCATTCAAAACCCACCCTCTTTGCCATGCAAGTGGAATACTCGGCATCCAGAACGCCAACATATCCCATTGTGATGTGGCTTGGCAGAGTCATTTTGGAGGGATGAGCGATGAAAATGAGGCAACACAGCTCGAGGAAACGAATGCGATCTGCTGTCGAAGTCAAAGAACACTGACCACCGAATTGTTCCAAGTTATCTGAAAATGAAAAAATACGGAAATATCGCTGATAAATATTTTTCTTAGAGTTCATACAACCAAAACTTATATCAATGCGTTATCTTCTTTTCCTATCTTCCAATGTTATTTCTCAATTTTCTGAGAAATAGCATAGGAAAATTGGAGAAAATACTCTTCATTGTATTTGAAAAAACACTTGCTGAAGGGGTGGGGGCGTATTCGCGAAGGGTGCAATATGGAATACACGGTGCAGAGACACAGAGCATGACAGCTCAGTGGTTAATATCGCGGCTACCCCTTTCTCCTCCCTTTGCAAGTCTTTTTGAGGGATAAAGAAGAGTACAGCATTGCTAGAAGACACAATACTGTGAAAGTTTACCAATCTTAGATCAGACTATGCTTAGTTTTTCAAATAATTCAAAAATATTTTACCAGCAATGTAGCTAAGCTGAACAGGCCGTGCATGTCTCGAGAAACTGATGAGAATGTCGAGAAAAGTCGCGTGCACAGAATCGCTACCGTTTTCGAAATGAGATTGCAGCTGGAATAAAGTCTGAAATTAACTAATTTGTTAGTAATTTGAGAATAGCAAACCTTGATTTGTTCGTCTGTCCACAAATGCGCGTGTTTGGTGAGGACCTGCAGATTCTGCAGACAGGGAACCCACGTGTCGATCGACTTCGACTGGCAGGCTGACAGGAGTATCGATATCTGAATCAGTCAATTCAGGGTTCAAATGATATAAAGGTCGTTTTGATTTGCTTCCTACACTTTACCAGTTTCTTTATTCCTCTAATCACTGTTTTGAGCTGTCGTCCGGTGTCATCATTTTCAGAAAAATTGCATTAACTTTTTTCTAAGCACTATTTTAAAGATTTTATAGAAAAATTCTAAAAAAGTATTCTCCATATCCTGTAAGAGGAATTTTTAAACAACTTGTGCAAAAGTAGCTCATATCGATTAGTTCTTCATTTTAATAGAGCATGACCGGACAAGAAAAGAGAAAAAGCACCGTGTTACTCATTTTGAATCTAAAATTTGATGACGGACATAAGTGGTGACGCGAATAGCTAAACACAAGTAAAGGAATGTTGTTTAATTCTTACTAGATTAGATGTAAAATGGTTTTTAAGCACTATGACATTTGAATTTTTGTCGCAAAATCGTTTTTCAAAGTATTTGAAAATAAGAATGATTGTTCTACCTGTTGAGGAACAGTGTACCGAGTAGCTTCAGCCAAAGCGGTTGTCGACTGGATGATCAGAGTGACTAGCCAGGGATTCTCGCATGTATCCAACATCATTTGGGCCAAAGAAAAGACCTTCTAAACGTCAAGATTTTAGCAGTAGGTTCATTAAAGATTTAAATTTATTTTTAGAACCCTCAAACTATTTTATTCCGTGTAAAACGCATTAAAGATATGAAAATGCACTCTGAAAAATACCTGAACAGTTCCCATGGATGCCTTCATTGCCGCGAAAATATTGATGAGTTCGGCCTTTCTTTGATAGGAATTCGAAGGAGAAAGAAGCAGAGTCGACACAGCGGGCATAACTGTCTCCGAGAATTCTCTCAAAATTAGAATTGAAATCAGATTTTCATACTTGTAAGATTAATACCCAACCCCCGGCCCGCAATCAAGAATTTCACTCGAATCCGACCCGATTTACGTTCCATTCCAAAAATCAGACCCTCTACCCTGCCCGCGAGTATTTATTTCCCAAATCGATTGAAAAGGAAATCATCTTACGATGAAATAGCCGTGAATCCAGCCATGGCACGGGCAGCAGAACGGAATTCAGGCTCGTAGGAGGAGTTTAGGGACTGCAGAATGAGGTGATGGGCTCGCTTGTCCTCGGACACGATCGGGGCAAGACCGCGCAGCATCTGAAGATCAGCACATTTAACGAAGGTCGAAGAATAGAAATCAAAGTGAGTTCATTTTTCTTGTCATAACAAGTTTTGCGCAACATTTTCACTATAGCATAGCATTTTTACAAAAAAAAAAATAGAAACATACCTCGAGCGTGAGCCGTCTTGCATCCGGGTCATTGGAGTGACTGACATGAATGACTCGCTTGAGAATCTCGCTTCCAGAGAAGACCAGGGACAGCTGAGCACAGCACTCTGTGATTGCACGGACCACTTGCTGTCGCAAAGCATTCGAACTTAAACGGGATAATTCAGAGCAGAAAAGTTGAAAACATTCATAAAAATTCTAGAGCCAAAAAGATACCTAAAATTGAACTTTCGAAGTTTTGAAAATCAAAATAAACGAATAGTGAAGAAAATGCTGAAAACAGCTTTAAAACTTGCTATGATTTCTATCGCATTTTTGAAAACCAAATTGAGCTATTTTTGGATGAGAATAAATTCTTGAATTTTGAAGCAGGAGGTATCCTTAAGTTCGTAGGAAGGAAGTAAAAACTGACCCGTCACGGAAAGCCTCGGCCAAGCGCATGACAACCGCATTGACGAACATAGGAATGGGGTGGTCTTCCAGCAGAGAGGCCGTCAGGGACAGGGTCGCCAGCTGCTCGCCCAGGGAACGGGCCTTCAGGCCTGAATATTATATTCCAATTCAGAACTGTTTGAGAGCAGACGTACCCTTGTCGAAATTCTGCAGATGCACATTCGTTGTCAGTGAATCCTCCATCGATTCAACAGACTAGTTCCATAAAAATTCCAAAAATAAATCTGAAAAGGGAAAAATCAGCGCAGCAAAATTTAATTTGAAAGAAAGAAAAGGTGAAAACGAATAAGGTCAATTGTAAAATGAGTGCAGTGTACAAAAATAAGAGCACACAAGCTTATAATTAGGGGTCGTGGATGGTTTTGCAAAATTCATAATTTGCAGAAAGTTTCTACTTCAGATGATCAAATTCGATGTATCGTTAGTCGGAGAGAAAGTCGATATTCGTTCCGCAATTAGAAGCCGAATTTGTAGCGAAATAGTGAGCCGTGTAGAAGAGAAACGGGACAAATAGCGTAATCTTTTAATATCGACGTTCTCTCCACTCAATAATACCTGAAGTTAAAAACTCCCTTTGGCGATATAAATAAAGAGTCTAAAAATACTGCGAAATATATTTTTTTAATTCCCACTTTTTCGACATCCGAAAAATGCCCTGCAGATGGCTTATTTTGAGGAGGCCCGCGTGATTTTATTTGATTTTTCATCTAGTTGATAGCTAATCTTACTTTGATGGAAAAAGATACGGATACGAAACTGCAGGAAACCAAGGAAAGCCAACGTTTCGAGAGAAGAGCAAAAAAGTGAGAAATAGCATGCGTTGCAGCAAAGCCACGTCCCCCTTCACTGTCCACAAATACCTTTGAGTTTTCGGTTTTTGCGTTTCTATTTTTAATTTTCTCCGGTTTTTTCCATCGGAGATCGATGTAGAACCCAATCTCACATTCAGCCATGGATCATGCATTGAATTTCGATGAATATGCCAAAATGGCCGGTGGTCCCTAAATATGATCCCGAATTTTTAAAAAAGTTTATTGCAAAGACATAAATACACATAACACCAAAGATAAATTATACTGAGGTGTCGAAATGGTTAGAAAATTATTCGAGATTTTCCATAGGGAAGCTGAATTCTCTTCAATTTCTTAACTTTCCGGTCAGAATATCCATAGGAATGTGGTAGACTCCCGTAGCCGCTCGAGCAATATGAACAACCAGAGGCCTGCTTGTCGAGGGAAGGAGTGGAATCAAATGAGCCACCTGCAGGTGCTGACGAAGGAGAGACGAAAGACGAATAAGGGGCCATAGAAGAAATTGGTGTAGGTTCAGGTAGAGGAAAGTTGAAATTGTCTCGGTAGTCAACAGGTGTAGCACCGAATGACGATGCTTGAGAAGGGAAGGAGGAAAACGATGGAAAGGGATTGTTATGGTTGAACTGCGCAGATCCTCTCAGGCTGTTGGCAGAGATGTCCTGAGGTTGTGGGAAGGAAGAGAAAGACACTGGTGATTGGCCCATTGGCGCTGCAGAATTCACCGGGTTGTTCAAGTAACTTGAGTAAACCTAAAATTGTAATTCTTTCAGTTGATAAAGAAAATATTTGGAAATTCGACAACTAACATCTTGATTTTGATTTGAATAGTCGAAAGTCGAAGGAGCAGACGAATAATGACCAGAATTGGGCATGGGGTTGAAATTGGATTGGTAGAAGGAAGTGGGAGGAGAATTAGGCGAAGAAGTCATGAGGTATGAATGAGGCTGTTGAGGTTGACTCCTTACTTCTTGAATGCGAGAGGCTATGGCTCGACCGAGTTCGTTGCCGAATGCCGAAGGATTCCCATTGTACGCATCCATCATTGAGTTCAGGTTGATTTGAGGACTTATATTCGTTGGAAACAATCTAGAAAAAGTTATTAGAATATTCGTCCTTACACACTATTTGAATGATGTTGCAATGTCTACGAAATTGTTTCTTTTTAGAGCATGAAATTTGGTTAGTTTCTAAAGTATGAGCTTCGGTTAAAACTTTGCGTCACCTTAAATGCCGACATTTGTATTGAAGAAATTTCCAGGTTTAAAAAATATATTTTTTAAATAAAATTGAAATCCCGATTTATCTATTTCAAACAAGGTCCTCATATTGCACAAATTTAGTGCAATGCAAAAATTGATGAACTTACCCTTGTGAGTTGAAGCCGAGTTGGGGATCCTCATTACCCATTGAGCAGTAAGGACATACAGGATTGTGTTGAGTTACTGCTGATTTGAGCAGAAAAAGTAGCAGGAAAAGAGAATTGGAATGCATCCGGAAAGAGAAGTCAGAAGGATGCAATAGGCTTGGAGGGCTCTTGTATTTATACAGAACTGCTCTTGCCACTCTGTCTATATCTCTCTCTTCTTCCGTTTATGCACTTCTTCATACGAACTGGACAATCTCACATTCAACGAGAAACATTTCCATTCTGTCCTTCTGCCAATAGAAATGGTTCTTCACAACACTTTGGCAAAAAGTGCGTAGCTCATCGTTTTTCACAATTGCAAACCTCATAAGTTTTTTATTATGTGAACACGTAACACGCAACATCAGAACGCACTTGTTACGTCATTTAAAAAGTAGATTCTGACCATTATAGTTGTCAAAAGGCATAAAAATAATAGGTATAATAAAGATCTTGGCATAATTATTTAGTGAATTCTGTGAGCGAACATCTAACACGTTTTATCTAAAATTCTTCTGCGTATAAAATCGATCATAAACCACTACATCAATATTGTCAGTCTATGAAAAATTATTATTCACGCTAAGTTTTATTAACAATTTTTGACACTAATGATTTTCCAATATTTGAGTTATTTTGCATCGTAGATAATATATTAGTAACCCGTAGATCGATACCAAAATGATGCTGTGTAGAGTGATTACGTATCATCAGATCTTCGCAAATCTTCAATATTCGGGCATATTGGCCGACGACATACTCCGTTCAGTTTGAGCAGCAATTTCACGTTGCACTCGAATAGAACCGCTGCCTGAATACATTCACCAATTAGATGAATGAGAGATACGTGGACAATATTCAAAGATGAATGAACAACTAACCGTATCCACATCGAGAGAAAATGCGTGGAGTGGAAGACCTCCTGATAGATCATCAGAGCCGTATTCAATATGGGGGAGGATCGACGGGAATAGACTGCATCCAAATTCGTCGATTATTAGAACCTGCAAATGATGGTCAATTATTCCTGAGACTAAGTCTATTATCAAAATAAACTAATCTCATTTTTGCCAGAATTATGCAACATAAAATAATCAGATAGGCTGAAAATACAATCATCCTAATGTTGCAAACTTTCGGTTAATTTGGCAGTAATATTTTATGCATTCTTCTGAGCGTTGAACACTCATACCGCCGGGTATTTTAAGTAGTTTCGGCTTAGGACAATTGAGGTGCCTTGAGTTATCACATATCGAAGACCGAATTTAATTTTGATGGAAGCTTAGCTGAAACGTGGCAGGGTTTATCCTGGCGAAATTACTTGAGACACTGTGCAATTACAATCTTAATTCTTCTCACAAGAAAGGTTTTTTAGAGTCCCATGGAATTTCGGGATGAGGTAGATGCATCTGAAAGAGCAAAAAAAATTCTGAGTGGATTAATTTTAAACTTTTAACAAAAATGAATACCTGCAGCAAGTCTTATTTTCAGTAGGCTTCTCGATACAAAACATACTGCAGAAATTAGCATACATGTATTTTTCAATGCAAAGAAATGAGTTTTCAAAGCTAGCCACCTGCCTGCAGGTTTTCATTTTTGTTGAATATTTTACATCAATCTACTCCGAATTTCTTGCTCTTTCAGATGGACATACCAACTTTCGCTCCGAAATTCCATGGGCCCCTAAGAAGGTTCCCTTGTTAAACAAATTCCAACCTTCTGCGCTTGAGCGGACGATACAGTGCAATTGTGAACCATTAGACAGTAGATGGTATGATCCATCATTTGCCCGTAGTTGCATTTCCAATGATGATACAGAGCATCTCCAATGTGAACCTGATGCTCCCTGAAATCGTGCTTATTTTTATCTATGATTTCGGTATTTCGATCGTAATCATGTGCAACTTTGAGTAACTAGGACAACTTAACAAAATGAAATCTGAAGAGTTGATATAATGAAGGATAACTCAAACAGACAACAATGTCAAAATTGAGCTACAAAATGACATCGAATGATGATTGAATAATTTGTATGAGGTTCCCTGAGGATATTTTTCTAAATTATTCAAGCCTTCAATCAATAGGAAAGATAATCTTATTCCTGGAATTCAAAGGTCACTTTCGTTCATGGTATAAAACTAGGTTTCGTCTGCTGAAAAGAATTTTCATTGATGCAAAAAGTGACACTGCTGCTAATTCGATTGAAACAATTTCGTGATAGTGCTTCACTGTACCCAATTTTATTTAGCCACGTTTTGAAAAAAAAATCTAGGATTCTCAGTCAATCGAAATGCATTGATTCGATAAGCTCTTAATCGAATTACCTAGATTACATAACGCAAAAAGTGACTTCATTTCGTGACTACTTTAAGTTTAAGATTATTGAGAAAATTTCGAAAAAGGTAAATCAATAATTCAAGCTAAAATCTGTTCAAATCAAAGATGTGCAAAATCTTTTAGAAAATCTAGTGTTTATCGATAGCCAACCTACGATGTCTAATAGTCAACAAAAAGCTATAAAGTATAAGAAAATTAATAACTAACCCTGTGATTCGTGGTCCATTTTGATCCTTCTTGTGTACTGTATACGAACAATCTGGATCGGGGAATCTGAATTCGATGAGACAGTAATGCAATGCAAATAGATTGAATGCCTTTTTGCAGAACCATTTGCATTTTCTGATTGAATTATTTAAATGCGGTCAACGAATTGAGTTTTTAGGAAGATGAATTTTCTTGCAGAATTGGAAAAATCAATCTTTCTGAATTATAGCAAAAACGAATGAATGAAACAAATCTCTACCTTCCTACAGGCAATTCGACGATTTCATCTGGCTGGAATGAGCGTTGACTATGAGTTGGAATGCGGTTGTAGGACTGAGGCAGAGCCGTGGATGAGCTCAGGAAGATGCAGATACTGAGAAATTGAAGGATGGAAGGAAGTGGCAGCATGCAGAGAAGGAATGGAGTGACTGACTGAATGGGAGCGGAATAGATAGTTAGCTGATATAACTGATGGAGGGGCAGATAGAGGATGAAAGAGAAGGACACCGACTGATGGCGTAATGCAATGCGAGGCTGCAATCCACCAATCCACACCAGCAGCTATCCGCAATTCAAAGGATAAAGAAAGCGGGTCAAACCAAGTCTCTTTCTTCCCCTCCTTTTCTTTCCTTTCCCTCTTTCACTTCATCGATTAGCCAATCATTTCACATTCACATTCACATTGTCAGTCGCTCAACACAGTCACAAGTCACATATCAATCCATTCTGCAGGTGCGGCTTTATCGTTAGAAGAAGCTTACAGAATATCAAACAATATTTTTAGCTTTGGCAGGAATACATATTTGAATTAATCTAAACATATATTAATTTTAAAGATGTCGTAAAAGATTATAGATAGTCTACCAAATAGTCATCGAAATAAGATTAATTAACAAGTCATAATAGCGATTCACTAGATTTTATCATTCTTCAGAACAAGTGAATAAAATCGGGAATTTGTTTCAGAAAGTCATATTACTCAATTTGTTTACGTTTTTTTTTCTCATTTTGTTTTCCGTCTATTGCTAAACTTCATAGATGCATTTTGCCTGCTGGAAATTATTGCAAAGACATGTCTTCTTGGTGCTCATATGCAAGACAATTCATTTCATGTTGCAATGTTCGACTCATCTTCAATCTTCAATCAATCATTGGCAATTTGTCCGTTCGATTGATTTTGCCTGTTCTAGCTATTTTCATGTCCCTATCAGCGCATCTCCACTCTCCTTCCCCTATCTCTTTCCCTTCTCTCCTCCCCTTTCTCCCTTTCTTTCAACTCCTTCCTCTGTCATCACTCGCCTTTCCTTTCTCTCTCTAACTCTCCATTCTCTCACATTTCAGCCAGCTTCAACCGAGTGAGGTGGCATAGCTCAGACGACAAAACAAGGCAATCATAGTCATTCGCTAGCAGGTGGTCGGCAGGCCGCCCTGCATTCACTTCTTCAATCTGGAACGACTTCAGGCATATTCTCTGAATCTGTCACTAGTATTTCTAATTCTCTGCAGCACTGTCTATGCATGTGAATTGTACTTCGAATCCAAGCAATCACTCGGTCTAGACAAAGGAGTTCAGGTAGAGATTTGTTGAAATACTACATTACAGGAAGTAAATATAGGCCAGCATGCATCATCGGGAAAATTTCAACTAACTAAATATCATTTCCAGTGATATAGAATCCCGTTAAAGTTCCTCGCTTTGACAGATATTCTTTGTGCAAACATGCATTTCAATTTCATTCATCTGCACTCTCATAGTCGATAGGTATTTCGGAAATGGTCGAGAAGAAACGAGACGCGGAAGGACGAAAAGAGATGTGAGCAAACTCATTTCGTATGGCAAGCAGGGGAGGAGTGCTTCGTTTCGCACACTAAACATTTCTCATTGCCATAGAGGGAAGAGAGGGCATTTTGGGTGGATGGGGGTAGATTACATGAGAAAGGAGCATCCACGCAGAGCAGGGTAAATGGCTTAACTCAATTTGTAATGGAATTCTCATTCATTGTTTTTGCTCTAGCCCTAGTGTTCGATATAACTATGAGAAATGAGTAAAATATACAGGGCGTGACAAGCAAGTTTTTGTACCAATATTAGCATGAGATCATCAGAAAACTTTCTTTTTTTTTTTAATTCGTATCACTTCTCGTATGATCTCATATTGATGATAAACATTTTCCTACACTCTACACCGTTGGATTTGCAGATTCAATTCTGCTGCAATGTGACGAGCATCGAAATTTGGTCGTTGGAATATTCGAACAAATCCTCGCAAATCCGTGTCTCTGATAAGATTTTCGAGAAAAAACTCAATTTGAGTAGCGACATTTGGACGGAACTAGAGGTTTGTTGACGGAAAAACACCAACTTAACGCATTTTCCCATCTGAAATTCAATAATGGTTTCTTTCTTCTCCTAAAATTTTCAATACCAGATTTTCATTTCATGTTTTGGAATTTATTGTTTGTTGAGTGTCAACAATCAGCAGTCAAGCGGTCAAAAATGCAGCGCGCATATCGTTTTCTTCTTCTCCCTTTCTTTCTTTCGGCATCAGCTTTGTTCTTTATTTCCTCCTCGTATGCTTTGCTTTCATTGATCATCCATCTAACATATCTAATGTTGGTTGGATAAGCATACATTTTTAGTCATAAATCTGAGCATTTTTATCTCCAAAAAGAAGACTAGAATGACATCATATTTTCCAAAAATATTAGGAAAAGATGATGCAAGATATGCATAAATTGCTCTTGAAACACGAGAATTTAGTAACCTGATAGGATTTTACGAATTTAATGGAACTGAAATGAGAAGAACGAGGGCATTTGGAATTTCTAATTTGAATATCTGAAATTTCATGGATGTTTGAAATTGAGGAGCCTAAATCTTAATTCTGGTTCTTCGAAAGATTTCAACTTTAGTCGAAATATTTCAATATGGAAATTTCAATACAACTATTCATGATGACAATACAATATCATGTTTATTAAGAGCCGAAAACAACGCAATTCATATGTGCACCCATTTACACGAAACTAAAATGACAGCAATATACCGTAATTTGATGCTAACGAAGATGATAACTAAATTTTGAAAAATCAAAAGGAAAATATCTGCTCAGGATTACGGCTATCGATTTTGCCCCTTTCTCTCCTTTCATGTGCTCTGATTTTGTCCGTACTGATTGCTAGTAATAATGAGACAGTAGGCGAAATTTCGATGCAAATGAGACAGAATTGCAGAACAATTCTCCTTCATTCCAATTGTCCTCGTGCAGTGACAGATCGCAGCCAACAATAGGCTGGATTGTGCCTCACAACAAGAGCACCACTTGCAGATACTTCACAGGACAGTCTATACTTCTCACTGCAGGTTCACTTTTCTGCAAATCCTAAAGTTATTTCGAGCAAAATATTGGCGTTTCATCGCAATTCTTGATATGTAGATAGAAATGAAGCTTGTATTCGAAAGATTTAATGCGATTTTCTTCGAGATAATCTCCAGATTTTGAGAGTTAATCGTAACGTGCTTTTGTCAGATACCTGAAGAAATGCATTGCGTCTGGGGGATTGTAGTTTGAACATTGCAAAAAATAAAGCCATCTTCCTTTATTTCTGAAGTGCAGATCTAACATCATCTTACTATAAAACGGCGATGATAATATTTCTGCGTTTTTGTTAGGCTTACCTCCAGACATTCAATCTATGATAACTTATCCGATTATTGGAAACAAGCGTTCTTTCCGTAATGGACGCACAAGGAAAAATGGAGGGAGGAAAAGCGAGAAATAGAAAACGCAAACGAGAGAGATAGAAAAAAAACCGTAGGATAGCCTAAAATTTCTCTTCTTGTTTTGACGATCACTCATTTTTTGTGACCTTTGCGCAAAAATTCGTGTCACCGACAATCTGATAGAATCTCGTATTATTTACAACTTCTCACAATTGCAATGCATACGATAACAATGTCTCGACCATTTTTCATGCATAGTTTTACTTCTATTTTCATGCTAACAGCAACACTGCCCATTTTTCAAGTTGGCCTTCTTCCGGAGAAGTCTCAACTGACCCTCTTTCTCTCTTTCTGAATAGGAATTGCAGTCTATTTACTGGAATAGCTTCTGAATGCCTTCAAATGATCGCTTCTTGAGACACAGCTTTGCATAACAGCGGGAGTGCTGAAGAGAGCAATTAACTTAAATTTAGAACAATTGAGAAGTGAAAGAATAATTTTGATTTCAGTCGATTTGGTGCTTCCTCGATGGTATATAATCTGCTATAAATTTGAAAATGAATGCTCCACATGCAGGTACATTTTAATTAGAATAAAGTGTAAAAGATGTCTATAACAAAATTTTGCATAAAATATGAAATTTCGGAAGATGCAATATTCAGTATAAAATGTAACATGATTGACAGATGATAAATAAACTTAAAATCCAAGTTATTTTTTCCTTTGCAACTTAAAGAAAAACATTTACTTTCTGTTCACATGCACAATCGTTGCATAAAACAACTCATTTAGACTGTCAATATTGTGTGGGAATGAATATTCTCACCTGTGCTATGAGGAATATTTGAGTGGCTCATCTTCACTCGCGACAAACCAATCACTCAATTATTGGGTCATGGTAAGTTATTCAGTTTTCAATTACTTTTCATTATTTTTGTCTATAATTTTAGCAAGGCGTAAATTTTCCATTTTCATCAATTTCAACGTTGGATATCAATGTCAAATTGAATAGGAAGATAGTTGCCAGTCAAAAGGATGTTAAGCTGAAGGTTAGTTCATCGTCAGGGAAATTACCAATTTTCGGAGAGGAGAAGCAAGAAATGCTACAATAAAATTAACATTGAATCTTCATTGTATCGATGAAGATCAGGCATTATCCTCGTAATCATTTAGCAGAAAGAAAAATTTCGACAATGCTGCATAAAATTTTTCTTCGAGAACTCATTGCTCTCGTAAGCAATACTGCAATTCTTTTATGACTGAAGACCATATCTTCCAAAACATTATGCATTGATGCAATGCGATCTTCGTCAATGCCTTTTATTAACTCGTTCAATAGTTTTCAAAGACAAAATCTTTACTCTTCATTCGAAAAATTTTTCAGAATAAAAGTTAGTTTATATCAATAATTTGCAGCCAGGTCAGAAACAGACATTGACATTCGACGGTCTGCTGCCTCGAAGACTGTACACGATAGAGCGATGTGTGCATCTGCAGCTGCCTGCCTCCATCTATCTGCACTCTGCATTGACATCCTCTTTCTCCACGCAACAACAGTCCATCTGCAGTCAGGAAGCCTATCGGACTCGCGCTAATTTTTCCGCAATTCTTCAGTGCCATTATTCATTATGGGTTGTCTTATTGTTCATTTCACTTGATCGAATTGTATATTTATTCTGAAATTTCTGACGGAAATTAAACTCTGGATAGAAATCATGAGACAATGAAGTACATCTTCTAATTGTGAAGTTTGTGACACCATTGAATGACTTGAGGTCGTCGTGGCCATCTTTTCCATTGTTTGATCCATAAAGCTTGAAAATGCTATCTCTGAGTTTGTTTTAGTGAAAGCATTTCAATATGGCATAATGCATCATTGCCATAACGAATAATTGATAATATTACCTATCGCATTTTATTCACCCATAAATGAGAAGATAATTCAAATTATCACACTAGTGCAATTTTAGAAAAACGAATTTCAGGCAAGCATTTTCGATCTCTATGGTTTGGGGAATAGGCCATGCATGCTTTCTCTGGAATTTACGTGATTGATAGTGTCTGAGGCCAAATGCTTGCAGCCAAGAGTAATGGGTTGATCTTGAGCCTCTAACTTATCGCCTTTCGTAAAAAAGCGAATGATTTGATGAGAGCACAAACACTGCTCAAAACAATCGACAATCAATCTCTTTTTTTTTCGAGGTGCTATTGATTTTGCCTTGTAATTGCATTTATCCATCAGATATCAGCCATTCTCTGATACTAAACATCTAAAGAGCTTATTCAATCTTCTCTTCCATTCATTCAATATGAAACTATCACTGCTTATCTTTTTGGTTACAACCTATGGAGCCATGGGAAAGAAAGGTATTTTCTAAAAATGATCACTTATTATTGCACTCTATCATGTTCATTAACGAAGGAAAGCAGAGGAGCGAAAATGCTCTAGAACGTTAGAGAATTATTAAAAATCACGAACAATGCACGAAATGGTTGGGTTTCAAAAATGAGTTCAAAATCTACCGAGCAATCGATACAGTAGCGTCACGTCTCACCCACTTTGAAAATTTTCATGCGCTGTGTGTTGCCCTGCGTTTGTTTCTCTTTTCGTTAATGAACCTGGATAAAGTGTTATTGAACTTGCTAACTGATAAATCTGGCCTCTTCATTCGGAACGATATTTTTGAATGAATTATAAATCAGAATTATAAATTTGGGTTGATCAACCTACAATTTAAGGACAAGACATTATTGGAAGGAAAAAGAGAAAAAAAACCCTAATTGACTACGCGTTAGAATCATAGACATTTAAAATTTGTAATAGGCTTTGATAAACGATGCATGTTTATGGAATGTTTTAGGAATTGTCTACAAAAAGACATGTGAGCCCCACGACCCGAGCTTCAAGATCTGCTGCAATGGAGTGTTGCAAAATAAGGGAATAAATAACGAGTGTTGTGGCACAGAAGCCTACGATTCGACCTTCAAGATTTGTTGTTACGGAGTTGTGCAAAATCGAGGACTAAATAAGGAGTGCTGTGGGACGGAACCGTTCAATCCCGAAATGAAAATGTGCTGCAAGGGTCAAATTCATTACCGAGGACTAAATAAGGAGTGCTGTGGGACGGAACCGTTCAATCCCGAAATGAAAATGTGCTGCAAGGGTCAACTTCATTACCGAGGACTAAATAAGGCCTGTTGTGGAAGAGAGCCATTCAACCCTGATTTCAAGATGTGTTGCAACGAGAAGTTGTACACTCGTAAGCCCGGATATGTGTGTTAGTTCGGGGCAACATAAATTGGCATCAACATTTTTCGTCATATTCTAAATTGTGAATGCTAGTTCTTTTTTTAGAAATCTGAATTTAGTTTTTATTCGTATTTGAATCAATAAATTCCATTTGAAGTTTGAATTCGATCACGATTGAAATAATCATCATGTTCAGGGACGCAACGGAATTCCGTGAGGGAAGCTTTTCCCTCTTTTTTGCCTCATGTGTAAGGAGTGCAATTGATATTCCCGGTATGAAGACAAAGTCATGGAAGTGTTTTTCTAGGAATCTGTAGGGCTAGACAGGATTATGGCAAAAAAAACCGCATGAAAAACGGATCAGTGTAGCCAAAGATATGAATTTCTGAAGACGATGACCTAGGCCCATATCTAATAGTGAAAAAGAAAAATCAGAAAAAATCACTTCGCAATTTTTTTTTAGAAATTGTTAAAAAATGACGAAATTTTTTTTGCCTTTGACTTCATAAAGTGGACGGGGCTTGCGCTCTCTAACCAAGAGCAAAACTTCATATCTTGATACAACTCTATGATATTTTTGATTGCATGTATTTATTTCGAA
This sequence comes from Diploscapter coronatus, assembly GCA_964036155.1. Classification (NCBI taxonomy): domain Eukaryota; kingdom Metazoa; phylum Nematoda; class Chromadorea; order Rhabditida; family Rhabditidae; genus Diploscapter; species Diploscapter coronatus. The sequence goes on from OZ038423.1 coordinate 54,617,268, forward strand.
ATTCTATTCTTTCATACTGATACTGACTAATTCAATAAATTGATAATCATCAGTACACGTAATTAAACGATACCCGTAATAATATTCCCTACATTACACAGTCGGTGTTTCAAGAACCGTATTATTGATACCATTTGCGAAGCTCGAATTCAGGAATAATACTTTATGGTAGGACTTTACAATTGTGGAGCAAAACCTGCAAGGAAATTCGTAATTGTAAAAAATCTTTCTTAAAAATAGCTTACTTATATCGTTCATCCTTATTTTTAATGAATTGGCTGAACTTGATCGAATGGAAAAACGTCAGATCTTCGTTGTAGTATTTAACCAAGTAGGTTTTACGAGCAAATTCCGTCATTGCAGTCGATTCGCTAACGTTGGCTGGTCTGGAAATAATTAGATAAATACTTTAAAAACTGGCTATCAAACTTTCAGAAAATTTGTCTTTTCTATTAATTAGTGAAGTCTATGTTACAGATCATTCAAATCCGAGAATTGTTTGACAATGGACAAAAATTTCTGGTATGATTGTTGAAGCGCTCTTCAATATCTAGGATTTTTCTAATCAGAATTATCTGACTTCCTTTACCGCAGTGTTAGTATTATTATTAATGAAGAGTTGAAATCTGGGAGGGAGGCCGAAAATTAAGAGAGAATTATTTTAGACCAGTCTGTTTCGCGTACTATTCTCTATTTTTCTAAACACGAAAATAGCTGTGCATCCCTTTGCACCTCCCAGATTAAGAACCACATTAATAAGTAGCTTTGTTCATGAAATCTTGAAATTCACTTTAACTAATTAACATACATTTGATGATCGACAACTCTCAGATATTTAACGAAAACGCATTCAATGAAGAGTCCGCCCTTGTAGAAAATCTTCATGAGACCAGAAAAGAAAGGCATTTCGTGTGTCGGTATGTAATATCTGAATTTATTCATACAGTTATTCTAATTCAGTAAAATTCGCAACCGACTTACATGTCACTGAGCGTCCAACTTGAAAATTTGTGCATTTCTGTGAAGACCGTTTCATTCTCGCTGATTATTTTCTTTTTGCGTAACTAAATCAGCTTGATAACAGTGAGTATAGAGGAATAACTGATCACCCTTTGCTGATATTCCTCAATTGTTTCCCGGCAAGATTTGTCGCATTTATTTTCGTCTTTGACCATTTCTATCGCCCTCTCCATCGCTTTTTGACCTAAAATGAATAAACCTTTTCTCCATCTGTAAAACTTTTATTTTGCAGCATTAAACAAAACAGAAGAAATATTTCCATTATTATTTTTGATTCATTTTCTAACTTTTCACTAATAAAATCACAAATATGAGCATTTCTATCATTTATTTATCCCAGAAAATTTTGAACATTTTCAAATCAAAACAGTGGAAACTTTAGACTATTGCTAGCTGTAATTTTTTTAAATTATGATAATTTTTATAAGTGAATAAATAAATTACCGACGTCGTCTCGCTCCCACCAACCACCGCGTTCTGATGCTAAAGATTTCGAACCGAGTGTAGGTCGTTATCCACCAAAAATTTTGGTGGATAAAGACCGACCTCCTTTCGAACCCATCTGATGGAACACCATATCGAGATCGAATGGCTGCCAGAAATTTAGCATCGCGTCATCGGCAACAGCGAAATAACCTAACTATTTAGATATTCATAATTTTCGATAATAACGCACCCTTTATATTCCTCAGACCCAATTCATGTGCCTTTACCAAGCAGATGTAGCCATGATAGCCGTGATTAATTTCTCTGGGATTAAGATGAATGTAGTTGAATGGATATTTTAGCGGAGGTACATCAAAGTCATCTGAATTCAAGCTTTCTTTGAATAAAAAGATCAATGATTATTGCCAAAGTTTTGTTCTTCTGGATACCAACTTCCACAGAAAATCACGGCTCCGAAATATGGCTCGTAAAGTCTTTGAAGGAGCGAATATCCGTGTTCGAATTTCATTTTATTATTGCAGATGATTATTAGCGCCTCAAATTGAACAACGCTGATGGTTTACCATTTTTATTATCAATACCGTATCGAGAATATTGTTTAATTGGACTATATTTCCCTGCTGTTTCTCTAAAGCCTTGTGAGATGTAATACTATGATTGAATTCTAAATTATCGAAGTTTCAAATTATAATTTTAACTCGTTTCATAACCAGTAAAACCAGTCTTGTCGCAGAATTCGATAAGGTCCTGGAAATTTTCGATTTTTTGAAGCGCTCTGCTATAATCCTGAAAAGTGGGTTTTATCTTAAAGACGACACTTGACACAACTTTTTCACTATTTCCAGTCGATTTATCATTGAATAGCTGCAAAAATATTCGTCGACATTTCACAGTTCTTGTCTTCTCAGATGCAGGCAATTCGTAATTCGTTGGTTTCGATAATTGTGGGAATACATATCTAAAATAAGATAAGATATCTATACAACGATAATAAAATAAAATACCCGATTTCAGTCAAATCGCGAACCCACTCTTTGAACAAATCAACATCGTCTTTGGACCAGAATTCCATTTTTCTAAATTTGAACATGACGAAATAAATATTTTGGAAAAACGAACCCAAACTGTTCAGCCAACTCAATCGCGCAATTGACTGTTGAATTATGATCGCAATTCCAATTATCTAGAAAATTCAAGATCTGACTTGACTTGAGGTAAACGTCTCTAAATTATTTCATAATTTTAGAAAAAAAAGAACCTTACTGTTCATCTTCGAAGTCCTTCAGATAATTGTGAGCGTTTCTGATTTGAACTGCGTTCACAGGGTAAAATGCAACGTATTCATCGACGAGATGCAATAATTTCTGCGAAAAGTATGATCGCCAAATGTCAGTTGTTCTAAATTTGACTTTTTATTTCAAATTAGCATATTCGTACCTGAAAGAAACAGTAGTAGGCAGGAACATGGTGAAGAATGCATTTCTGTGGAAGAGTGTGTTTTGCGAATTCCAAGGCGAGTACATTTTCTGGCCCAAAATTATGGGAGGCGCGTGTCGATTGAAATGCTCTGACGAGACTTTGGTAGGATTTGCATGTAGTAACCTGAAAGATAGATTTAAAGAAAAAAAACTTTAAGAAATGATCAACCTGAAAATAGCATCGACATCAGGATCCATATCAACGAGTCCTTGTTGAACTGCAGCCCTCTTCTGTACTTCACACAAACGGAAATTGGCATCAGTGTGGTTGTGTTGCTAAAGATATTCTTGTGCTCTAAAACTTCTCACAATTTTTACACTGAAATACTCCAAAGGAAACCCCCTCGGCCACATGTCTGGTCTTCCAAAATGCAGATAAGGGTTGAACAGTCGATTTCTGAAAGACAAATGTTATGAAAATTATTTTCAGCTGCTCACATTATTGGATCTTCATGATTTCTCTCGAATCTAACTCCACTTAGTTCATCTGCGAAGTCAAAGGTATCGAGTCCTCCAAAAATGGGTCGATTATCGTCGTCTGTGTCATAAATCCACTCAGCTCCGTGGGAAATCGCATACAAATAGCCGATCATTTTTCGAGTATACGATTTGTAGGGCAATTTTCGGACAAAATTAAATGCTAAATTACAAAAAAAAAGTAATAAAGTGAATCTTTGGGCCAAACTTTATTGTACCTAAGCTCATATCAAGCTGCATTTCAACAGATAGAAAGTGAACGCCTTCCAAATTCCAATTTTTCGGAGTTTTCAAATCCGCTACGACCACTAAATTCCATCCGGAAAGAGATGCAAGATACTGAAATAGAGTTGATTCATTCCAAGTAACTGCCATTAAGAATGACACGACCTTGACATCTGCTGTGGGCTCATTAATCGTTGTTAACACTATCCATTTATTACTGCCAATTTCCGGCATTTTTGCTTTAGCCGATTCTACCACGGTTTCAACATTTTCGCTAAAATATTCTAATTGTATAGCAATATCCTTAGTATAGGTTTGCATACATAGTCTTGATCTCGTTGCTTCCATATTTGAAGGCAAACCAATTTATCACAACAAATGCGATAACCGTTAGAATGATAAATTTGTTGAGAGACTTACGAATGAAACTTAGGGAAACATCTGAATATGAAATGTATATTGAAAACACGAATAAAATCGCTAGAATACACACTCATTATGGCCAAAAGAGTTCTAGTCTTCTTTGTAACGTGCGTATAAACTAATCTCAAATAGCGCGTTTAAAGCTTTTGGCATCATTTTATTGTTAAATCATTTTATCTGTTAAATCTTTACACGCTTGACACAGATACCAAAATAATTACAAAAATCACTTGATATTGACACGATATCAACAGTTCTCATCTCTCGCATACAGAAGGACTACAGAGGAGACAGATCTGCTGGAGGAAAAATCTGAATTCTTCCTCAACGTCTCTCCACTTCCTCGACGAGCTGAACTAGGATTCGTCTGGCCAAGACAATACGTCAGCCAAAAAACTTACTTATTGGTAAATGATGAATTTTCTCTGTTGAAGATGAAATATCAGGATCCCCAAGTAGATATTCCGGCTTGATCTTCGCGCCAAAAATTTTGCGAAAGAATGTCATCTGGTCGTAATAAGTTAGCAAAGGCTTAGCAGACCTGTACGTGCACGTTCATAGGTTTATAACAATTAACACGAGCCTGCAGGAATTCGCGAGTCTGCACAGCTTTGCAATTTTTTTTCTAAAATTTACAAGTGAAAACGAGAAACTACAAGAGTACGAAAGATTAGAACTGTAAATTGGAGATCTACACGAGCACATTTACAGGCATATAATATCAAATAATTGCAGACCTGTAAAATTTTAGTACTTTCTTAGCAAAAGTTGTGAATTAACAAAATAGCAAAATGAAATAATGAGGATTCGAACTTTGTGAAGAAAGAGATATTGCTAATCCTTTATTATCCCAAATCTTGGCCTTCCGTAAAACGTAATAGTGCAAAGAACCTAAAAAATCGTCTGCAATTCACATTTAGGGGGCAAAAACGTGAAAAGATCCTATCTAAATCGACGATAAATTCATCAAGCATCATTTAAGCGAAAAATTGACTCAAGATATTAGCAGGCTGAAACCCTTTACAAGGCAAATGAAAATTGCAAAAGACGTGTTCATTTCGGCCTCCTGAATTTGCGATTTTTATCTGTCGTAGGCGATTTTATTCTCTCCAAAAGGGCAATTATTAATATCTACGAGCGTGGATGTGGATTCATTACATGCGCGAGTGCATAAAGTGAAGTCGTTACTAAAAATGTCTGGATTCTCCTAATCTATTCCCTATCCTATTCTCTCCATTACCAGCCTATGAAAATTCCCACATATGAAATATACCTTTCAAACGTGTTAATTGTGTGTATAATACTGTGTTAGACTTAAAATCGATATATGCATGGATTACACGAGTCTGCTTGATTTATAGAATGGAACGGAGTAATCAGATCTAGGGAGGACGATCGTCAGAAACCCTTGCGACCTACCCCTATATATTTTCTTAAGAGTTTTGTATCTCTAATCAATCAATAACGTAAACGTTCAAGTTTGCGACCTACCTCGCCGTACAAAATTTTCCCCCTACAACCTACTTCCCCCTAGTTTTTTCATCTGACGAAAGTGCTCCCTAGGTCTGGGAGTAATGCATGTATTGTATCCAAATGTCCACCAAACCAATCCAACGTTCAACACCAAATCTATCTATCTTGGCCCTATTCTCCCACTCATATATTGAATCGATCAACTTTTTAAATGTCTCTGTGAAATCATTCTTCTAGCAAAAGAATTAAAGATTAATCGTGCTATATTTTTCTTCGAATTTACGCATGTTTTGTTCGTTTTCGACTTGCGCCGTCTGAACTCTTCTATTCGCTTCCTCTATCTGTCTCTATTCGTATTCTCGGATTTTAGAGACAGTTCATTCTTCTAACCTGCGGACTTTTTCCTTTCGTCTCCGATCGAAATCTAATGCAAAGCGATCGCTAATCTCGTAAACTATGTTTTATAGACGCATGTCTGATCCTATTCAGATTTAAATCTAAATAAAAAGGATTGGAATTTAAAATGCAATTTTCAATGAGTTTAGGATATTTTTATGAAATAAATTTAGCCTTCTAAACTTTTAAATATAAAGTTTATCTTTATTTTCCCTGAAAATTGGGAAAACTTTATGCAATGTAAAATTGAAAATAAATCAATGATTTCATTTATACCCATATTTTTAAAATAAACAATAATGCTAAAAATCTCTATAAACACCGTTTTTATAATTGGCATTCAGGAATAACACTTGTGGTAGACGGTTACAACCTTGGAGCAATATCTGAGGTTCATTATTGATGATCAGAGAAACTTTCTGAAAATTACTTACTTGTATCGCTCATCAGAATTATCGACAACTTGACTCATTTTAATCGGGTGGTAATACACTACATTTTCACTGTAGAATCTAGCTAGACTCCATGTTCGTGATCCAGCTGAACTTAGGCCTAAGTTGTATCCATTGATCGGTCTCAGATCAATATTTTTAATAATTTATTTTTTAAATCACTGCAAAACACGAGAAAAATAGGTGAAAATGGTTGTTCATTGAATCACCTACAGGTAATTACCGATAATTGCCGAATAATTATACAAATCACGAATGAAAACATCGAAAAATAAATAAAAGCGAAAATCCAGTTTGAGTAATGAAATGCAGTGCATGCCGTGACGCGAGAGGGAAACGTACTGTTCGCATCGCTCCCTTGAGCGAAGGGCACTAACAACTCCCAACTTCGTTACAATGGACAATAAAATCAGTTTTGTGCAATTCAGGTAACGGACATTGCCTCACCAATGCGAGAATTGCGTGCCTTTCTCCCCTCCCGTTTATTTTCACTGCCAAGTAGTCGGAAGATTGCAATAATGTATCAAATTTTTGATCACCGAATCATTCGGGCTGAAATGTCAGGGTGTGCTTTTGATTATGAGCATAGTTCCTAAATCTGTTTAGGAATGAAATTTGTTTCCCTTCTGGATGTCCCCAGAAAGGTTGGTTCCAAAAAGTGTTTATTCGACACAAGTCGAGACTTGATCGAATCCCAAGATTTACCTTGAGTAACTGGGTTAAAAACCGACGAGTTCAGTGTGGAACAGATATTAATGCAGGTTTCGTGTTGCCTGACAAACGATATTGCAAATGCTTTAGCCACATAATGAAATGCTAGAGAGCGCAGACAGGCAGTGAGAATGGCGCGAACAGAAGGAATGGTGTGAGCTGTTTCGAAAGTGTTCGCATTTGAGTTGAACTGATTACATATTATTCAAGGTGAATGCAGCAAAAAAATCGATGATTGTCATACGAGATGTTTCACAGTGTGTTAAAACATTCATTCCGTTAGCTTTGGCCTGCTGAAGTACATTTTGGATCACCGAATCATCGGGCTGGAAGTCGAATTCAATGTCATCATGTGTGTGATTTCATTGTGCCATTGTCACTGTCATTTTTGTCTTGTCATTCCATGCACTCAATATTTTTGTCCCTTTTTCCGTTCATTTCAGGTTCCAAATCAGGGCCGCGCGAACGCAGCCCCTCACTCAAAAATTTAGTCGTCGGCGAACCCCAACTCGGAGCTGCCGTGCAGGTCAGCCCAGACCGAAGTGCAATGCCCGGGCCTCGCCACAGATAACCGCCTTCCTGATCGCGGTGTCTCCCGACCAGGTAAGTTTATGAGTCGCTGGCAGGGGGAACAAATAGGGAGTGGTTGAGATATCCTGGACCGCATTGGGTAGAGTATAATAGAATAGGGAGGAAAGATGGCTAGACACTTTCGAAAGTGGGGAAGAACAAGTGCATGGAAATAGATAGAAGAGAAAAATACTATAGTTCACAGTCACTTTGCCAGTAGATTGAAAAGAAAGTTGATTTTTGGCACTTTTCTCCAATTGATTACAGGCTACCAAAGTATGAAATTAGCATATCTGAATAACAATGTGCATATCTATGAATCTGCATAACAGAATGAACGATGTTACGCATCCAGTACGACTTTTCAAGTTTAAAAATTAGAATAAACTCAAAATAAAATTGAATTATATGAAATTATGTGAGATAAAACTGGAACCAGAATTGAATTGTTTGAATCTACGACCCTATGAAATTTCTTTACAATATTAGAGCGACTAATGAAGAACGTTCTTAGATTTTTAGAGTGAAATGGTAGAATGAAGATACGCAAATTGGAATATCCTGAACATTGAAACGATGTTATCAAAGCAAAAACCGAAGTCGGAATTTCTTCTACTGATCTACTAATTTGAAATTAAATTATCATATAATCAGAATTATATATAATCAAATGAGCATCAATGTTCACTTTGTTAAGCAAGATGACATGAAAAATTTCGAAATTCATAAATTAGCATATTAATTTCAGTTAATGCTATTTATTTCGAAAGGAAATTATTGTATTTTGGAAATGCAACTTCTCAGCACTTTTCTAGTCTATTCAATAAAATGTGCATCTTTATAGTTATTCGTATGAAGCTCTTCAAATTATCACATCACTATTTAAGAAAAGAGGAAATTACATGATGTCTTGTAAATCTTCTAACCAGCTATTATGGTTTTAGTGGAATTTATCATTTTTCATAAAATGTCAAATTGAATCATCCGGGAGTGAAACATGTACAGGGTGCGGAAAAATTATTGTCGCACTTATTATCTGTTGCCAGATGCATAAAATTTATTACCTATAGCTCCAAATATTTTTTACAGAATCTTTAGATGCTAACGATAATAAATTCGTAAGAAAATTTTTATAATTTTGAAGTATCAATTTTTGGGGGCCATGAAATACGATTGGTAAAGATCCATAAGGCACGCTGTATAACTGGAGTGAAAAAATCAAGTATGGGCATATAGTAAGCAAAATTAAACATTTTTCGTCCCTAAGATAGCTTGATTCACCAAGCATAACATACTTTCTTTTTTTTTATTTTTAGTGTAATTATTCTGCATAATGCTAAAATTAATGTAGAAAATTATCCCAAATTATCTGAGCTTATAGCTCGTCAGTAATTAGCACACGAATAAGTGCGACAATAATTTGTCCGCACCCTGTAAATGGAAATGAAAAGAAAGGAAATTCATATATGAAATGATAAATGCAATATGCAATATAACAAAACCCAATATTAGTTTCGATGTGAAAAGTGAGCTTCTTGGATTGTTGAGATTTAAGAGTAAATGCCAGGAAAAATCAAAGTGTTAACAAAAGGGTGCGAAGCAGGAATCCTCCGATTTGGCTGATTTTCACATGTTGTTCAGTTTTTCGCGCTGATTCTCGTGGTGCTATCCGTTTTTTTTAGAACATCGATTACTGTAGCTCAAAGTTTTGACAGATCCGACCTCGGGAAAAATTCATAACTTTCTTATTTCTGAACCAAACCGAACGGGGTTTTCAGTATTAGATAACCCATGAAAAACTACAAATAATGTAACTACGACCACCTGCTACCATCAATAATTTTCCGCCAAAATGAATTTCTACAAATAAAAAAATTGTTTTATTCTCCTACTCAAAATCTACAAAATAAAAGAGAATCATTCAATTTGGTCCACAAATAAGGAAGTTATGATTTTTTCTCGACATGGGGTATGTAAAAATTTGAAATTAGCATAACTTCCCCCATTTGCAGTTTTATGAAAAACGGATCACACCATGAGAATCAGCGTGAAAAACTGAACAAACCTGTGAAAATCAGCCAGATTTTCGGACCCTGTTTATATCCACGGGTGGCGTAGCATTATCCAACAAAGATTTTATTGGATAACGCTACACATTGTGGGATAACGTCCGCCCTCCTATATCTACTTTGCTAAGATTTTGGTTTTTACTGACATTCCTTTTTAAAGTAAATCGAGGAGGATATTTCAGATAACTTATCGAATTACTGACATGGTCCATGATTGAATTGTTGCAGTCAATTTTAATGCTATTCATTCCCAGGCGCTGAAGAACTTCCGATCTAAAATAGTGGAATTTCGATACAAATTTGTTAGTGAAGGCTAGTTTTTATATTTAATTAATGGATCCTTATTTTAGTTACATTGTGTCTTAATACTTATTGTTTCAACTCAAAATTCATGAAGTTTATTTTTATTTTTGAATCTTTCAATATTCCAACCTTGCTTCCTTTGAAAATGCGAACATAATAAATGGAGGCGAAATCGATCGAAAATCTATGTTCCAAAAGGTAGAACCGAGAATTTCGCGATCCAATGCACGATTTCCTACGAAATTGGCGTAAATTCGGAGTATTTGTTGAACGCACATGATGCTACTCACTAGGAAAGTCCAAAGTGTGTAGAAGAGTATTCCCTGAAATGAGCACGAATTTTTCTATTCAACGTTGTAGAAAACACTTAATGGTGAATTATTGGCTCATTAACAACTCATAAATTCTCCGATATCATTCCCCTTTATAGATCGCTCAAGTTTTCTTTTCGAGAATGTCGCTCAATTCACAATTAGTCTTACTTTTTCACTCGACTGAATGTTGACGCCATTTCGCTTTTTATATTTAATTAAAGCATCGATGGTCACTAGATTAAGTGGCGTTGCGACCAATAAATAGCCAACTATCACAATTCCTGTTGATATCCTTGACACCTGAAAATTCTGCATTACATTAAAACAAATTATTTTATCGCATACTAGAAAGCCAATTCCTGAAGCTCCTCCAAGAAGAACTGATTCATCGTCAATATAGGTAATTTTATAATCGTTGAAATACATAAACATGTAGTAGATTTCAGGGAATATGGCATGTGAAACTATCGCTATAATTATCACATTTCTAGTCCACATCTAAAATATTCCTGTTCTTTTAAAATAATTTTAAGGTTGGAAAATACTGCACAGTTCTACAGGGTGTCGTCATTTTTTTCCTCTAGACAAAAAAAGAAAGCGTAACGGAAAGTAGCATTAAAGGAAGCGGAACAAAAACTGCGGTGTTTACGAGATATCAGAAATTAAAAAAGTCACGATAATCTCACCTTCTTATGCCTCAAAGGGTACTTCATGGCTGTGTAGCGATTGAGAGTCAACAGGAAATTTCCAATGATGTATCCCACTCCAATGGCCGTTGAAAGCTGGGGATTCACTTTTGCTATGGGAAGTAGGTGAATTGGAATAGGACATATTACGCAGGTGTAACGCCGCAGAACTGCGTTTATGATGACTGAAAAGACGTTGCAGATTCCTGCAAAATTAAATTTTAAAGAAATCATATAATACGCAACGGAGTGCGGAATTCGTAAACATTAATGCAGTTCTAAATATATTTCACTGCATAATGAATTTTGAAACCGCTAAAGTCTGAAAGACAACCCAGAATGGCTTTCTATGACAACCCGAAAGCATTTTTTCTCTATGTATGAAAACTGTTCTATACTGTTTGACAATTGTCTTATCATTATCATAATTTAGGTGGCCTGTACTCTCAACAGGTAAAAGTAGATCCTTATTCGAACTGATCTCATTCATTCCGGTAAGAATGGCTCACATTAAAGCTTTCAGAGAATCGTAGCTGCTCACTCCGCATAATTTCTGCTACTACTTTTATGGAGCGTTCTAATTTCTCAAATGGATGTTTCAAGCAAAATAAACTGCAAAGAGCATCTACGAGAAGCGTCTTCCGTATTTTTACGATTCACAATATTTAACTAATTAAAATAAATACATATACCTGTAGAGATGAATAGAATGTAGAATGCTGAACGAAAAAGAGAATTTTTAGAAGTTAGTAGTATGTAAATATTCCCAAGATAAATTAGAGATCCGACAATTTCAATAAAATCTTGAGCATTGAATGGTCCAGCACCAAGTTGAGCAGGAATAGAAGAGTTCGTGCCGTTAGAAATACCACTAGACATTGTGAGTTTTAATTGATATGAGGATTTGAATGAGTCAATTACACTTCGGCAATTTTAAATCACACTAACTTGATTTTGATATACTCCTTGCAGTCTCTATGTATATTCCATTTTTATCATAATAGATGTGCCACCCTTAATGAATGAATCACCATGAAAATGATTAATGCAATTATGGTTCGATGATTAAAAATATATATATAGCAACTTGAAACTCGAAGACAAAATCATACGAATTTAGACGACAAACATGTTATTATCCTACCATAGATAATTGTAACACGTTAAATCCAATATACTTACAGATACAGTATCGAAGAACTAAGTATGCAGATCGATAGTTGTGATTACGGTAATGGTGAAATTAATTTGATTTGATTTTTTCGATAGAAATATGAATTTAAGTAGGAATTTTACGATAAATTAATTCTTTTACTATTCACTATCCTATCCAAATTTTGAAAATATTTACTTGGAAGTGAATTACACTCTAATGCAATTATCCTTTGCTTTCAAATTATTTCGCTAAAACTGACAAGGGGGTTTTAAATAATATCATCGCGTTTTTGCCTAACTTTTTTTTGATTAATTAGTCAATTCTACAACGAAGAATCCGAATTTGGTGCTTAAAAGTTTCATAAAATCCTGTAGTACAAGAAGTCCGGATATTTCATCCCCTTTTTTGCATTTTTTTTTTTTTATATTGTCGGTGATATTTTTTAAAGAATTTTTCAGTGAACAAATATTTCTAAAATAGCGGATATATGGAAAGTTATAACTTTTTTTTTTTTGAAAAAAAAGATACCGGACAGCTAAAAGTATTGTGAATATTAAAACGGAAGAGATATCGGAAAATCGCTACGCAAATGATCTTTCCACAAATCAAAATCTACATAAGAGTACACTAAATTATATGGATTATGAATTCAAAATATATAGAAACTAAATGAATTGTGTGACTATCACAAACGACATCGACATTAACTATTGTTGCTTGAATTGAATTTTAAATTATTGCAGATGCAAATTTGCACATATTGTTCAGAAAAATAATTCCCATTTGAATAATAAATCATTGCATGTCTAATCTCTACAAAAATTCAACTGATCAAAATGACATAAACTCCAATGTTTATAAATTCAAATAGGAATTTATTTCATAAAGTGCGTTATTATCTTCAAACGATTACTCACAAAGGAGCCTTTTTAGGGTCCCGTGGAATTTCGAAACGAGAGTAGGCTCGTTTTAAAGAGCACCAAAATTCGGAGGCGATTCATACAACTTTTTCAACAAAAATGAATGTCTGCAGCAGGTGGCTAATTTACAAAACCGATTTCTTTGTATAGAAAAATGCGCGTTTGCTGATTTCTACAATATCCTCCGTACTACAGAGCTTGTTAGAAAATAGAGACTTTTTGCAATTTTTCATTTTTGTTGAAAAAATTGCATGAATCGACTCAGAACTTTATGCTCTTTCAAATGAGCCTACTCTCGTTTCGAAATTCCACAGGACTCTAAGAAAGCTTCCTTGTAAAAACAACAGGGCATATGAGAAATATTACTGCTTTGTAAGAGAGAACGGTAATGTCGCTCCTATGCTATTCGCCTACATCATGTGTTAAACTGTCATGTGATTTGCATATTGTCACCGATTCAGAAATGCCATAAACACTACTTAAAGAAAAAAGTTTAGAAATCAATTTAGAAATTGCTCAATGATAAAAACGACATTACAATAATCAGCAGAACGGTTTTTAATGAGATAATATGAGTCGTAGATTGTGTCTTGTCATCGACATTTTCCGTTGGAGTTTCGTAGTCGCCGCTCGAAAAGGCGGTTCCATTCAGTACGGGCAATTCTTCATATGCAGTATCTCCGCTGCCTTCTAAATTTCAAAAAATTACCTGAAAAAAATTTACTCAACCGCAGTTAGCCGCATTATCATGGATTATCAGGCTGAATCCCAATTGCGTCCACCGTTCACAGGCCGTTTGACTAATTGATAGTGCAGGATTTGACGCCATCATGACTGATTTGTTCAGGCTAGTAAGGGGGTCGATTAATAGCTAAAAATTGTAAAAAAAAATAGTCATAAAATTATGATTACCTTTAGCTTTGGAATTTTGAATGATGCCAAATTTTGGTTATCAGTAAGTCCAATCCACGGATCTGCCGCTGAAATTCGAGAAAATAAAGGATCATTGAACAAGTAGGTAATGTGAAATTTTCATAACAACTAAAAATAGCACTTCTAGACATGTTTCTTTTCTCATTAGTAAAATGTCATTTGCTAATTTATTCGCTGAATATCCCATTTACTTACGGAGCATTCCAAAGAAATATTCCAGATTAGGCAGTTCGAAGGTTGTAAATGAGGAGTACTGAACGAAACTGATAAAAAGTTTAACGAGTCCGAAGCCCATAAATTACCTGAATATACAACGATCCAATGATGATTCGTATGCTTGACAATTTCTGCTTCAGATCTTCGCTTTCGCTGTCATCTTCATTAAACGTCATGTAGCCATTGACCACCTAGTGATAAATGAGATAAATGAATAGATATATTGTCGAATATCATAACATCGGGCTTTTATAAAGTTGGGAAAAAGAATTGATGGATAATATAGAAAAATGAAAAATATCTCACTTCGCAGTTCGAAGGCAAAGACTGACTATTGAATGTGTAATCGGAATCATCCGAATATTCTGTGTCTTCCGTATTTTCACCATTATAGTCCGTAGATGGCAATTCAGCAGTGCATTTCTGGCCTAAAATTGGATCATAATGAATCATTTTATTATTAACTAGATGAACCCAACTCTTTTCCTAGAAAAAGGTTGAGACTCACAGGAAAGAGCTCACACGAATCTCGGATTTTGGAAGGAAGATATTCTACTCTGCACTCTAACTTATTCTTAGGCTTTAGTTCATACGCACAATTTGTGCATTGAATGCATTGAGAAAAGTAGTAACTTGAGTTGACTTGACTAGCTATTTGGCTAAAAAAGTAATACAAATAGATAGGAAAAATTGTACCTGTCATGCTGCACAGTCTATTATCGGCACTAAAGAAGATTTGGCTTGACACGAGTCGATAATATTCTTCATCGCCATAGCACAATTTCGTATTGTAGCCTTCGAGAAAAATTCCTTTTCCGAAGAGTTCACCTTGGAATACATCAAACTATAATCTGTTTATTATCAATTATAAAGAAATGAAGACAATATCCTAGATAATATTTTTAGGCTTGAAATTGAGTTCAAGTAAAAAATCAAGTTAGCTTCAATAAAAACAAATCTGATATATGTTATCATAAATCTTGCGTAGTTTTGTGTTAGGAGCATGAAGAATTGAATACAGACAGCAAGAAAAGCGAAATGTACTTTTACGGTAATCTACTGTCTACCTCTAAGCTATTTTGGGTCAGAATATTAAAATTCTTCATATCTTAAGCGTAAAAATATGCTTGCGCGAATTATTCTCTATTTAGCATAAAAATAATTCCGTAACCTTTGTGAGCTTGTCGAGTCCCAGTTTTGTCATTTCCTGATTGTTCATGATGAAACCAGCAATTCCCATCTGCATCGTATCATTTGGGCAAGAGAGCGTGTGGGCGTTCGAGAAGAACTTCAGGTCGGGATACGTCGTACTCATGATAAAGAGGCAGGGAATAATTTCCACGTTTTTGAATTTTTCCACAAGACCCTAAAATAAATTTATCGAATTCTAAATGTAGAAGAAAGATAACCTACATCGTAATTCGGAGGCTAAATGAAGATGATACATGAATGAAAAACATCAGTGAGATTTTTCAGCCATATTTTCATCAAAAATAAAAATAAAGCATTTCTGCTAGTCAAATGGCTGAAAAATTATTAAATTCATTCATATATGCACCGTTTCAGTGCTGCCATCGATGTAAATCACCCCGGAGATTTTCGTGCAATCATCAGGCAACTCATTAACCGTCTGATTCGCTACACAGTCTAAATTGCGTTTTAAAATATTTAAATCGAATAATTAGAGATAGATTATCATTTGACAAAGCAAATCAATATAATCTGATAAAATATGATTTGTGAGCGTTTTCGAATATTTTTCGCAATTTTTGACGAGTTGTAATTAGCATGAAATTGCGAAGCGATACTCGGTGAAACCGTGTGGGGGAAATGTAGCATACGATATCTTTTCTAGTACTATTCCTACATATTTTGTGTTATGACGTCTTACGGTTTACAACATGGTAATTTTGAATGTCTCTAACCTGTAGCATCCAAGTAGACAAAAACGGATCCCAATAATACAGCATATAGGAGCATCTTTGGTAGATACTAGATAAAGTTTCGAAATTTTAGTTACGTTCGAAAAAGAAATCAATTCTTACGAACTTTACTCATTTGGAGACAACTATTTCCATTCTTGGTATAATCGACAATTCATTACTTTGAAAAACTGCTAGTGGAACATCTGCGCGATATTCTAAAGAAAGGTAAGAGTTTCATCAGCTCTAATCTCAAAACTAGATTTCCAGGTGATTTTAAAGGGAGTTTATTGCGACAATCAATATAATAAATATTTTCAAGCAAACTATAAGTGTCAGATGTTCTGTGGAAGATTCAGTTCCATCAACACTTTCAGATGGCTGTCCGCACACGCCGTTATCCTCTTTCCAAAAAATACCACTTTGGAATAAGAGAAACGGAGTTTTCGCATTCTGGCCTTACTCGTCGCTTACGGGACTAACGTCAAGTTTTATTCTCGCTTATTGATTTTTCGACTTTTTCGTTTTAAATTGCCTAATTGTCATTATAGATTTATTCGTGGTTAATTGATTAATTACCGATAATTGCCGAATAATTATACAAATCACGAATGAAAACATCGAAAAAATAAATGAAAGCGAAAATCCAGTTTGAGTAATGAAATGCACAGTGCATGCCGCAACGCGAGAGGGAAGCGTACTGTTCGCACCGCCCCCTTGTGCGAAGGGCTCTGGCAACTCCCAACTCCGTTACAATGGACAATATTTTCTGCATTTCTCCTCAGAAATTCCTTGAATTTTCCCATTTTCCTGCCACCCCCACCCAATCGTTTCTATCCTCCGCTTCTGTCACATTTTCCTGCATCATCATGATCGTCTGAATTATGCAAGAAAGCAATGATTTTCTGTTGCATCCTATCTTCATGGCCCGAAACAGCAAGTGGCTGAATTCTCTGAAATCATCATCATTTTTCAATTAAATTTGCATCCTCTCCCTTTTCCTCTCATCGTCATTCCTTCTGTCGCTGATTTCTGTCGTGTTCAGCAGCAGATTTCATGAAAATCCTTTTGCAACGTTCATTTATTTTTTCAGAATGTTTGCGCCGCCGAATGCACTAGCGAAGGAAGTGAAGTTCACGGGCCTGGTGCTGACCTACATGCCCTTCATGCCGAACCTACAGAACCACGTGTTGCCGCTCTCACCCCAGGAGGCTCGTGATAACATGAAGGCCAAGGTGGTCGTCGAGGCGGCCTTTCGTCCCTCCCCGCTCTTCCACGACAGCGAGCTCATGTGCAACAAATCCGTCGAGTAAGTCCATTCACAAAAATTCTAGATAAGTGAATTCTCTCATTTCGTCGATTCAGAATCACTTGTCTGAGCCGACTTTTCTATATTTGTAGGAATAGCTGTTTAGGCAAGGTTGATGCTATGGCGATTTGAACCCCTCGAAGATAATAATGAAGAAAGCATGCTCTTGTCATACTCTTCTAAACCGAAGAGAATATGCAACGCCTATTTCCTCAATAGCTGATCGATTGATTGGTGTTTGCAGACGCCGTCTGTCGAGGCCGATTCTGCCGGGCGACGTGATCTCCTGGACTGAGCCGGACGACCTGAACGCCGATGGGGACATCATCAGATTCGACCGAGAGCAGAGACTGTACGACAGGAGAACGGCGGGATCCTACTACGTTAGTTCATGACGGTCTATTGTAGTATTCGCTCGTTTTTTTCCATATTATTTCTAGAAAAATCGAGCGAATACCACAATAGGCCGTCGATGAAAGAAATTAGAAAAAAATTGAATCTACATACATGATTTCTTGAACTTTAATTGGATCTCAAAAAGACCGATCTCAAAAGCGCTCATGACTGATGTCACAGGGCAAGGTTAGAGTCATCATAATTTCAAAGTGAAGCCAATAAGCTTATCATCTCGAGATGATCATTTGCATCCTAGCTCTGTCTTATTCATCCAGAGTTTCTTTCATCTTATCGGTCTCTTTCAAATCTGTCACCGTGTTAAACTCGAGTAACATTATTGATATTTCTTTCAAAACTGCGAGATTGAGTTACTAATGCAGTTTCCTCATGACCTGACAAAACTTGATCGCTAGTTCAAAATTCAAGGTTGCAAGCAGTCTAAACTTTTTCGTATTGTTGTTATGTCGAGTTTTCGAAAATATTCACTGTGAGTACTTTTCCTAAACTTCAGACTTGTAAATAGAAACGCGCATCCGCGGGTCGGATGTCATTTGAGGGTACAGATCTAAATTTTTAAAAAGACGCGAGCCGAGTCGGGTACGGGTGACCAAATTTCAAAAAAGTTACAAGTTTGCTAACGCTATTTCTTTTTTCATTTCTCCCGTTTTAGGAGCAAAGGTAGTACTCACTTCAAATCTTCTCGAGGAATGTAAATTACTCGTGGAAGGAAAGTACTTGCAGCTGCAACTATTCATTTTGGCCGCCATTCTCTATCCATAACTTATTTTTTCTAAGGCAACAATCAGAAATCAACCTTTCGTTTCAGTGCAAGATCGTGGGCGCCTTGGAGCCAGGCACGGATTTCTTCTGGTCGCCGACCTTCAGGAACATCCAGTTCGACACGCCGTCTGTGCTCAACTCGCTCTCTCCTGACACTATGATCTACATCTGGGTCAGCTTCACAGTCGCCTCTGTAAGTCAACACGAGAAGAATTCTTCACACGATCATCCTTTCTAGCTGTTAGGCTTTATGAAACTTCGTTAAGAAAGAAGTGAAAAAGTCAGATCAATAATCGTAAGACCAAAGTTTTCTAGGGTTACGGTCAAAAATTGCGAATGTCTTGTGTCGTTTTATTTTTGGAAAATCGCGTTTAAAAAGTGCTTTTCCTGTTTCAGTTTTCATTATTTATTTTTTGGCGTAAATTTTGAAAATTTTTATATCGGAATGAGCTAATCAATAAGAGATCACTCTGGAATAAAAAAGTTCCAGAACGGCTTTTATGAGAAGTCTCCAGAACAAATTCGAAAGAAAACAGAAAAGTCACGAAAGCCAGCGACAATCGGTTTAGTCTCGCATTTGCACTAGTCTTTCCTCTTCATTTTCCCTACTTCTCATTTCACACATATCTCGATTTGCTCGTTTCATTGAAAACTTTTTGGCCCGCGACTGACTAATAGCATCAAAATAGTAAAGGCAAATTGCCATCCTGCAGAATCTGAGCGTGACCGTCCATTTCAAGGAATTCGACTCGATCGCAGAAGACGACCAGTTCAAAATCCACGATGCTGTGAGTACAATTCTTTTTTGTCGAGTTCTGCAAAGAGAACAATAATTTTATGGATAGTTTTCTTACTAAATATCTTTTAAAGAAGCATTTTTCTGATTCTGAAACCTCCCAATTGGCTACGAGAAATTATACTGACTAGATAAGCCTTAATATTGTATCTCTAAACTAAGCATACTATTGATAAATGCCATTTGCAGCCGTGGCAGAGCGAGTTCGCGTGTCTGCCCCCGCCCGATGACGAGCTGGATGACGAATTCGGGGGCCTGAACGTCATCTACCCGAAGGTCATCCCCGATGAGAACTACAACAAGACAAAGAGGGACATCAAGTGCGAAACTGGCTGGGCTACTTCAGACAGGACGATCCATTGCAAGGACGACTACAACCAGTACATCCAAACCATAAGATTCCACGTACCGCTTGCGCTCAGCTTCACCAAACCCGATCCTGGTCAGTACTTAGTACATTCCATCCTTGTTTCTTCAAAAATAGCAAAATCAGGTATACGAAAATGAGAGCGTAAAAAGAGATACTCTCTCGGGCGAAAATTTCCGTATACTCTTGATGAAAATGTGTCTAAAATTGCAATTCCTTTCAGTTTTTAGATAATCACTTACTTCTCGTAATTCAAAGATTTCCTGGTAAAATGAAGAAATTTATCCGAAGAATCGGGACAATTTTTATGCCATCTAATTTTAAGAAAACCAAAGTTAAAAAAGTCAGAAAGCCATTGGCGTTTAATTTTTAAAATGAAATGTTATTGTGAGATCATTTGCGTTATGGAATTAGAAAATTTTTCATCAAGTTCAAAATAGACAATACATACTCTTTGATTTTTTCAGGTTACCCGTACGAAATCAGGGCGTTCTTCGACTACCGCACGAGCAGGTACATGGTGAGGAACTACTTCCGCAATCTGAAGACGCCGGCCAAGAACAAAACTCAGGAAGGAGTAGGTTATTTATTTGCGGGATGTACCATAATTATAGCTCCAATAATTTTGAGTATTCAATTTCTTCCCATCAATTGCTTCAATACTTTCATATAAAAATGCGTCCTATTCGGAATCTCGATGGAAAGAGGAAAGGAGACTAGAGTTTGGGAAAATAGTATTAGCCTGCGAAATTTTCACTGGGATTCAGTAATCACCGAGATTTATTTTTGCCAAGAATTATCAGTATTTATTAACAACAATTGCAGATCACTCACCAACCAATTTGAAAATAAAATCTGTTTGAAAGAAGAAAGATGAGAATATTCCGTAAACTTCACTATCGTGATGCCTCTAAAATCTGCTATAAATCAAAATGTGCTCTAATGCTAACCCAACTCGCACCAGCCTAGTCTAGGTAAAAGCTTGTAGATATCTGGAAGGGATTGAGATCTACTTATCGGGACGATTATACTACCTACACAAGCTTACTGACACCTGCTACAGCGTTGTATCATCATAGAGAAAATAGTAAGGAAAAGCTTACAAATTGAGGATGGGAGTGTCCTTGTAAATGTTGAGTTATTTTCAACACATTTTTATTCAGATATGTAGATCTTATTCCCTCCTAGACATCTGTAAAATTTTACTTTATTTCAGTTTCATTTAACCGAGCTCGAGATTAGGCAAGGGCGAATATTGAACTAGCATTGGGGCGCACTTTGATTTATAGCACGTTTTAGAGACACTCACGATAAGTCTAAATGATCCTCTTGCAGTGCGTGATCACGACGGTCAACGAGTCTGAAGCCTATCCCGGCCACTATCTGTGCCCCACGTTCGGTCTGATCAGCGACCCCTCGGGCCACATCAACATCATCCCCTTCACCTCTCTCAACGCGGCTGGTGTCAAGGCAGGTCATTGCTGTCTTGGTCAGACCAACTAGAAGAAATATTCTCTGAAATCATAAGGAAATTATTACAAAATGCTTATGTTCAGGTGGGAATCGAAGAAGTGATGGACGGGGTGAACCTGGGCAACTACAACAAGTTCCGAATCACGGAACTCGTCGCCGAGGACAAGGCCAAGGCCTACTTGTGGATTCGTCAGAACGAGGTCGGCTTTGGGTTGAATTTTGAACATTGTGATTTGTAATATTGCGTTAATTATAAATTACTAGATTTTTATCGAAACATGCTGAACAAATTATTTGGCAAAATAAGAAAAGCTGAATTTTGCTTAGCCTTGTATTTCTCATGAATCGATGTAGTCAGAGCAGGATATTTGTCGCTAGGTTTCTTTTTACATTCCCAAAGGCATTCAGGCGCGCAGCGCAAGAATGTTTGCATGGGAAGTGTGCAGGTTACCGTCTATTTTTGCGACACCAATGGTCAGAGCGAGAAGCAAAGGAGAAGAGGAGGAAGAATTGGTGTCGCGTAAATTGATGGACTTCTGCACGCTTTGCATACGAACTTTTTCGTTGCACACTACAATATTGGATCTGATCCAATTGATTCAGACAAAGTCATGCTATAATGTGAGAATTTTCAGATCAGACTGGAGGATATCCAGGGCGTGGTGATCAGCAAGAACTGCATCTTCTGCAAGAACTATCCTTCCATCGCCTTCAGACGCCACATCAGCGACAAAATCGAATTCCCCGTTGGAAGAATGGTCACCTTCTCAGCATTCTATGCACCTGAGGCCAAGGTTTGTCACATTTTGGTTTTCTGGAAAAGAACATTTGCATTGGCAATTTTATTGCCGATTATTGATCTTTTCCTGTAATTTGAGAAAATAGAATAATGGAAATCATTCCCAATCACTTCTATTCTTCTTCACTTTTCATTTCAAAATGAGGGGGATGAGGTTGCCTGTATTTACAGACGAATGACAAACATTGACGGCTGTATTTATAGGTGTCTTGATAATATTCATTTATCAAATCTCTGGTAGAAATTTAATCTAAAACCAAGGCCAATTAGCAATTGAGTCGTATTTCAACTAGATTCCCATTCATCTCCCATTGAAGATGATAGGAAAAATCAAAAATGAAGCGAACGAGCTTTCTTTACTTTATCACGACGATAAAGAGTGCATTTTCTTCAGTGTTTTGTCCACATTCTTTAATTTATTGATGATTTGCAGGAATTCGTGGTGACGAGGATCAAAGCTGAGGAGGAAGATGACGAAGTCAGCACCAAGTGCCATCTCACTTTCGCCCACGACTTCTACAGGCCTGGACACTACAGGAAATTGGTTGGTTGCAAATTCGACGAATCCGATTTGAAATATTCCCAAAATGGTATTAAAACATTGGCATTCAAACCAAAAAATTACTCGGGAACGTTACGAAAAATCTTTTCCTGCCGAAGTTCAGAACCTGGAATTAAAAGAAACGTAACCATTTCGTAAATTTGCACAGTAGAATTTAGAATTCATCCTAATCCAAAAATCAGAGTCTCACTCACGTTCGAAAGGGTGCTGGGGGAAATAAAACATTGCATATAGATGACGAGATATTTCGAGGGTCTGATCACGTTTCATCTAACCTTCCGTTTTTAGAATCAGATCTGCAACATTATGAGCATTATCTTGGTTGTTTTAGTATGCGTTCCGCGAGAAGATGAGCAAGGGCGAGGAGTACTCGAACATCGCGGAGAGCGAGCACTTCGGACTCATCAATGTGGACGACAAGAGCGGACTCACCAAGAAGAAGACTGACCAGTTAGTTCATTCGTTTGTTACGACTTTGAGACATTAAGAAAGGCAATTATTTGGTAACTGAGCGACGGAGTTTTGTTTGAGATAGACAGGAGAATAATAGTAGCGAAAATTGAGGGAAACCATTAATCACTCATTCCTCTCTTTTCATAGAATAATTGCGATTCAAAACCTTCATTTTATTCATGCAAGAAAGTGATCAGCGATTTTTCAAATTGAATTTTTCGAAAGATTTTTCTAATAATTTATGTCAATCGCGATTTTTAAATTAATTTCTCAGAATTTGATTTGATTTCCAAATTCAGTTGAAGATATTTGCCGAGTTTGTGAATTGCAGGTACCTGGCGTGGCTGCTGGTGGAGATGGTGTGCTCGCCGGGTAACTTCACCAATTCGCGCATCGCCATTTCCGTCCTCTCCTACGGCCGCGATCTGCCCAAAGTCAAGGCGAGTCAATTCACAATTGTAGAATCTTTTAAAAAATGATCCTGGAGCCAAAAGATGGCAATATGCAAAGGTGAAGAGTGCAGAAAAACTAATGATTACTAGTTACTAGATGAATAAGAATGTTTTGAATTTGGAAAGCGCTGTATTCTTCTCAACTATTCATTTTTCAGATCGCGATATCCGAGATGGTGCGTCATCAGCAGGAAATGGAAGCTTTGACGGGCAAGTCGAATCCCTACGAGACGGACTACGCCTATGGATATGTGCACTGAGACAGACAGACAATTCTCTGCACTGCACTCACAATCCAAACCAACAATCTTATCTCAAGTGCCACTTTCACACAGGTGATTCATTTCGGGATACTGTAACTGCGACGATCATTAATGAAAAACCGCAATCAATTATCGTATTCTAAAACATCAATTTTAAATTACATCCCATTCCCAATTCCCAATTTCCCTTTACTTCTGTGAATCCCCGAATTCATCCTTATTTTGTGGGCCCAATCATTATTTTTCCTTTGTTCCAGTTCATTTCGATGTGCGACTTGAAAAGTTTCCACTAATTTTCGTATTACTTTTTTCTTCAAGACATTACAAGGTTTGCGAAAATTGGTGCAAGCTCTTTCAAGCTATCATCATTTACTTGTTTTCGTTTATTCTATCGTTTTCTTTTCTTAATTTTTATTCGTTGACTATTTTCCTCAATAGTGCTCAAATACAGAAATGGATTCAAGGTCTGATTTATTTTTTCTTCTTTATCTTTGTTTCTTTTTCTTTGTTGTTTTTTCTGATTCGTTGTTGGAACCTATTTCATCGTAAATCAAATATCCTAATTGGATTCGACTCAACAATGAGTCAATAAATCGAATTGAATCAAGAATATTCATGTTCATTCGAGTTAGATCATCGCTGAAATTGCAAAGTGACAAGAACTTCAATTCAAGCTGCAAAAATGTAAAATAGTCTCAATGTTGACTTGAAGGTTTTCATTAACTTCAAGGATTCACAAATTGGTATTGCTCAAACATGAAAAAAAGATTGCTGATGAGAAACCACGCACTTCGGTAGTTTTGGATTTATTTCCCACATTAGCAACTATTTGTTCATTTTCGAATGCTCTTGTTCAGGCTCAAACAGAAGTCGAATGTGCCCGGAGACTTGGAGTTTCTGCTAGAATTGAGAATTGATGGAACTGCCAGTTTTCTGAAAATTAAGATAGAGTTCAAGACGAACTGATTATTTGAAACCTCAAAGGTGCCATTTCTATTTTCTATTTGTAGTTTCATTTTTATTGAAAAACATGAATATAACAAATCCGATTTTATTAGTCAATAGACTAGAAGAAAATTGAAAACAACAATAAACAAACAACTGAATCATATTACAAAGCAAGGAAAAATAATAAAGCAAACAATCCAATAAAGGTGTATGAATTGATTGATAGGTATTAAAATAAAATATATCACTCGAGTAAAGTAAGGCTGAAATACTACTCAAAATATGTAAACGGATATCATGAATTGGTAGGGATAAAGAGTGGAATTATCCGAGTAAAGAAAAATAAAACATATTACCCAAAAGGATAAAAAAAAACGTCTGAATTAGAAAGGGGGAGAAATAAAATGGTGATATTACATGAAAGGAAAGACTGAGTGTTGTGGCTGTCTGATGATGGTCGATTTCGGCCGGCTCACTTCCATTCTTCTTCGTCAGTTAGATCACTTCCTGAAAAATCATAAGAAAATAGTTCACAAATGAAAATATTCCCTTCAGTTTTTGAAACGATTTTGAATTTCGCGTTCTTTTCAGTAAAAGACATGAAGTTAGGGGTTTTTTTTATTTATAATTCTATGCTCTATGACCGAATTTGAAATAGCTATTCTCTTCCAGGTGCTCTTCTGACAGAAGAATCAATTTTGAAGAATATGCACGAATTTGGCAACTCTTACAGAGTTAAATTAGACTCTTCTTCTCATTTCATATTTGATTTTTTGAGGGACTTGAAGAACTAACCATTGTTAGATTGCGGCAGATTGGATGACCCCGGGAGCGTCTGTCTGCTGAAGCTGACGTGTTGGCCGCCGCCGTGGCCTTCTCTGAAAACAACTCCTTCATGACGGATTTTCACTCGTAATGTAATTCAAATGTTCCCAAAATCGACTAATTTATATGTTGGTTAAACCGTGAATTGATGCGTCTGGCTTTCTAACACTATGAGTAGAGAAATGTGTACAGGGTTTGAAAGTTTCGAAATTCGAATAGACTAGCGAGAGCTGGATCTGATTTAGTTTCAAGCTGAGTTCGTACATCCCTGATTGTGAGACGAATAGTTTTCATATAATCATTTGAACGAGTTTTTGTGAGTAGCTTGCCTGTATCGGTTTGCTCCCGTCATCATCCCGATTCCGCGCCCACGAGTGCTGCCCTGCACCTGCATCGGCGTCTGCCCGTAAACTGACTGATTCGACGTCTGCGCCGGCTGCATCCCGCCACCGTAGCGGCTGCTTCTCGACTGAGCTGCAGAAAAATATTTAAACGTTCGAAGAAAAAGTCGAGGAAAATCCCTAGATTCGTTCAAGTGAATCGATTCCTTATAAAAAAAATCTAACTCAAAATCATCTACGTTTGTTTTCAAAACAATTCGCGCTTTAAATCATCAAGAATTCTTGCAATTTCGTCAATTCATTCAACTGGTTTATCGTTTTGATTGACCCACTTCCAGCTCCCCTGGTCTTGATGTGATTGTACTGCATTTCGGACATTCCGGAGCTAATACCATTGCCGACCACCTGCTTCTCAGTCTGTCCCGGTGTCGGTGCCTGTGGAATTGTCTGGACTTCCACGGGTGGAACAGAGGCCGGAGTAGTCGAGGAGAGCGGGACTGTAACCGTGGAGATAGGAACGGAAGTGATGCACGACTTCGTGACCATAGGTCTGACCTGCAAGTTACTCATGATTTATAGAGGAATTGATATCTACAAGATTTTTGCTACAAAAAATTCATATGAAAAAAGGTTGAAGAAAATAGTAAATAATCTTTTAGACAGTCGTACTGATCTTCAATAATACATGGAACTATTGGAAATTCATTTGCTAGAGGACGAAGCTTGATGCTCTTTTAAACAAGAAAGACTTGTGAATATCTGAACGCTGTCTTTTGTAACAAAAATCACTTTAGATCAAACAAAAGGATGGAATTCTTCCCATTCTCATTCAACACTCAAACGAACCTCGGTCTGGCTGGGAGCGAGAGACGGCTTGATAGTGATGATGTTGGGCGACTGCTTGGCGAAGCCAGTGCAGTTCTGGTCCCTGGTCTTGTTCGTCCAGACCTCCTTCAGCTTGCTTCCGTTTGCCAACCCCTGCATGCTCGACACCGTTGAGTCTGATTTCTGCAATTTCATCTTTTATCTTGTTTTCTTGGAAATCCTTCCCAGTTCATCGATTAACTTCATATTTGAGACGTTCACCAACTCTTTATTCAATATCGACACTTTCATCTTCAAAATGAGTGACTTCCATGAGCTTTCTAGTCTACCTGGCTTTTCTCGTCTTCTTCCTTTGCCTTGACGATTATAGCCCCCCTCTGGTCTTCTTTCTTCATTTCCTCGTCGATCATCTGATGCAGTTCCTGTTCCTCCATCGGACTGGTCTGTGTATCTGCAGCGACCGTGGTCGTGACAGTCTCTATCGCAGTGTCCGTCTTCTTCTCCTCGGTCAAGTTCAGCAGCGGCTTGTTCTGCACCGGCACTTCCCCTCTCACGTCCTCCATCCGAGGCAGGGGCGATTTGGGCAGCTCGAATCGCTGCGCCAGGGCCAGTTTTGCTTGCTCCAGTTGCTGCTGCAGATCGGCGATCTGGGCCTGAAATGTACGCCTTCATTTCCTCGATCTTTTGGAAGACTTTCAAAACTAAACATACATAGAAAATAAAGACAATTTCCTCTTTCCAATAAGGTCATTTTCTCTACGAGTTGAATTTTTAGATGACTGTTCTTCAACTCCAGATTCTATTAAATCTCTTTAAAATCGCAAATTTCAGCTTCGTTCAACCCAATTTTGAAGTACACATTTCAGGTGAAGCTGGAAGAATGGCGTTTTCAGTCGTGAACTTCCGAAATTTCACAAAAATCATCGATATTTTTGATTTTATGTGCTTCTTTTGATGTTTGCTCACCTCATAGACACTGAGCTTGGTTTCGAGATTGACGATGCGAGTGAGGATGTGGATGCCGCTCTTCGTGAGGTGGTCGCGAATGGCTTCGCTGAGCAGAGGCTCCTGATACACACTCGTCGCACTCGCGCTGGTGACACTGTTGTCTCCCATCATTTGACAGCTGAACGGAGAAAATTGGAAATTGAAATGCTAGTTTAAAAATGAGAATTTGAAACAAATTTCCTGCAAGAAAATGAAGGGAGCAGGACAGAGCTGGTGAATGAGAGCAAAAGACATTTAGGGTAATTAATTGGGAGATAATTGGGCAATTAGCGAAATTGGCGAGGAATTAGCAAAATTTGGGATAAAACAAGAAATTCGCGAAATATACTCTATCCTGAGTAAGTGGATACTGCATACATTTTGCAACTTCGTCCCCTCAAACTCCACCCATTTTTTCCTGCTCTGCCGAATTGCATGATTCCCCATTTTCAAACGATTTTCATAATTTTTTTCTATTTTTCTTGAGATTTTCGCGAAAATGTCAAGAAAAATCGTTTGAAGATGGGGAATCACTCAATTCGGCAGAGCAGGAAAAAGTGGGCGGAGCCTGAGCGAGCGAAATTGCAAAATGTATGCAGTATCCACTTACTCAGGATAGACTATATTAGAATTTTTAGAACGAATTTGAACTTCGTTGCAAAGCGCATGAATTGGCAAACGGAGGAGCTGCGAGGAAAGTGCGTTCTCGCGGAGACGTGATTGTTTTGGACAAGGACAGCAGGCGCGTCGAGTCACTCACTATTGTTGTAAGCTTTTAACAAATCATAATTTGAACAGAAGTATCTTATACTCTACACAACGAAGTTCATTCCAATATCAATTATCTCAGGAGTGGTGTTTGATGAAGCTGATATTTATGTTCAGACTGGCACTGATTAATTGTGTGCCGATGTAAAAATGCCACTCAATTAGATTTCCTGATTATCTATTATTTAAGCTATTTTATTTAGCGTCGTGAAGCGATAGTTCGTACAGCCATACAGGCTCTGGACGACAATTTCTCCCAGATAGGCAATCAGCAGGGGCAGCTGACATCGAATACAACTCCTGCTATTTGCAGTCCAAGACACTCAGTTCCTATAACCACAAGGCTGCACAGTCGTATGCTATTTTTATTTAATTCTGGAATGTGTCCAGTATAGTGCGAAAATGACTATTTTGCCGATCAGCACTAGTTTATTTGCACTGCTAATATTTCTGATCTTACCCATCAATTTCATAGCTTTTATTGGTATCATGATTTATAATAAAATGACCCATTTCCCAAATATTCTAACCTGAGATTGGTTAATTTCGAAGATAACTTTGACTTTACTACTTTACTACCATCTATCTATAATTTCTATCTCTGAAAAGCGAGTGAAATTCTTTGATTTCAGTTGAGTGCAATCGAGAACGCGACAAGAATGGGACGGAATACGATTCCTCTTCTGCTTCAGTCACTTGATAACGATGAAACAATGCAGTGGTATTCTCAATAAGGGTTTCATCGATTTCATATTGTGACACCATATAATATCAGACAAATATATAGAAAATTGTTGAAGATCGATTTGTCAGAAAAGAAGAAATGGTGTGATAGTAGAAATCTAACTATGAAATACATATGTGTTGAGCTAATAATAATTCATAATAGAAAATGAGACAGACTACAAATTAGGGATTTTTATGATGAGAATGCTTACGAACCTTGGATCTTACTTTATAAGGCTTAGTTCATAGTTCGCGGGCTTTCTTGGAAAATAGTATGACTCAGACACAAAGCCCGCGAACCACGTCCTTCAATCCGCTGAGAGGAAGAACATTTGTTGCACTCTGTAGATTTCTAATTCTCGATTTTCCACTTGAAATATGCGCTGATTTCTTTACATCGAAAATTCGTGTGATTTAGTTGCCTTCAAGTAATCACGCTTTAGCAAGAGTTCTGTTTCATCAGTTGTATTTGATGAAGAAAGTTATGTCAACTAGATTAGTCATACACAATAGTCCTTACAAATTGAAAACATTTCTCTTAATAATTGTAAAATTGACAACTAATTGAGATGCAATAATTTAAGCTATGACAGAATGAGTTTCTACTAAGTATATTTCGTCATTCTTATCGAAAACTATTTTAAAGAATACTTATTTCAGTTAGTTATCTTTCATCACTTGAATTTCTTCGAAGGTTGTCTGTATCATATGTATCGAATTAGAATGTACGAAATTGAATAAAGATACTTTTTATTTAAATCACACGAAAATTATGAAAATAATGTATTGAAATTGAAGATTTCAGGTATTAACTTTTCCGACTTCTCGCCATTTTTTTGTTTGTGGATCGTATTCTTCGATTGAATTACAGGAAATTTGATTTAAGAATTCTTGAAATCTAAATTAGCAAATATTTGGTATAAAGATATGCAAAATCTCAGCTCACCCTCCGATAGCATACAATTTCCCGTTAGCGGCAATGAGAGAATGTTCATGTCTTGCATAATTCATATCTGCGATTTGAGAAATTCGATTGTTAACTGGAGCTGAGGGGTCGAAACACCGACAGGATTTAAATGCATTAGGATAACTAAATATATAATGATACATTGTTTATCATACAGAATTAACAACTTCAATCCTCCAGTTATGTAAATTCTTCCATTTAGCGATGCAACTCCGAAAGAAATTCGTCCTTCTGGAATCCCTCCAATTTCAATCCATTCCCGTTCATCGTCTGATAATCGATATATATTATTTCCATAAATAACTGAATATCCATGATTACAATAATGAATATGCTATAATGTGACCGTATAAAATTCCATCGCATGTTATTGTTTGAGCCTGTTCAATTGGAAGAGGAAAAGCAGGTCCTGTTTGCCATTTTCCATCTATTAAAACCTGAATAAATTATTTTATGGACTTTCCTTCGATCTTCTTACATCAATTCGATTCGTATCTTCCCCTGTTTTAGGATCCCATCCACCCAAATAATACAATTTTCCTTTGAAATAAGCCACAGATGAAAAATTACGCCATTCAGGAGGATCTGGACCTGTAAAATTCTTTGATTCGATCATTCATGGATTTGTTGAACAGACCTTTTGAAGTTTGTCGAGTATTCAAGTCATATATTTCGAATGATTTATTTCTGTCGCTAATTCCAAAAATCTGAAATCTAAGAAATTGTTCAAAATAACGAGCATAAGAATTCACTTTATTCTGTGTAGTTGCTACTTGACGTGGCCTATACCAATTATGGAATTTTGCAATATTTTCGACAGAAAGATTCTGCGAGTCAAACAGACCAATTCTTCCTTCCCAACTATCATTCTTATTCTTATAATTCACTAAAAACTTCAAGTAAAACGACTTCATTATCTTCTACAATATTTTACTTACAATAGAATAGAGTTTTATTTCCATCAGCTTGTGGAGTGAGTTCGGGCTTCGCAGTGGCGCCAGCGATCAGAAGACTAGTCACCAAGAAAAAGAACATCCTAAGAAAATTTAAATCATATTTAAATATGTGAAAGATAAATAAATAGCACTATTTGTATAGTGAAAGAAAGACTTGACACGAACTCTAGCAACAGTATATTGCAGATTTCTGCAAGTCTGTATCAAGCCCTTTTCGCTTTATGCCACGATTAGAAAAATGGCCTCTAAAATGCCCCATGGAAAATAATGTTGTGATGAGCCCAAAGGCAAGAATTTATACTGCCCAGGTTTCTCTTTTTTTCTGGTTTGTTGATAGGACCAATTGTTTCGATGAACTTGATAGAACGAAGACATTGAGCCCTTGATATAAACCAAAGTGAGAAAATGCAGCCATTTGAAAGTCGATACCTGGCTGTTTTGATAGAAAAATGAGTTATTGAGAGACTTCAATGAGCCAAACACAATTGTGGACTTTATACTCATGAGTCATGACGAATGATCCGATATTAGCGATCTAAGTTTTTCTGTTCCACGTCCATCCGTCCACGGTAATAAGCTCGACAATAAAATAATTTCGAATGTAAACATTTTACGATAGAGCTTTTGAACTTTTCAATCAGCCTAGTATTTTGGCAGTTCGATGAGAATAAATTATATATGATAACATATGGAAGGAATGAATGGATGAATATCTAACATTGCATATCATATTGGAAGACTAAATTGATAATAGTAACTTTGAGTATCCATTTTGAAATTGTCTCGCGTCTTGCAATACACTGAATTTACTTATTTCTGCTTCTTCTATATTTTGGTGGATAATGCTACGCACCCTTCCAAATCATGCTGCAACAATTCCAAGACTCCTTCAGTTACAATTATCCCTCATCACTTTTGGATGTCTTCGAGAGTTGTCTGTATCATGTTTATTGAAATATTTAACAATAGTCGAATAAAGATAAAATTCATAAAATATAATATACTAAATAAAAGGACTACATGGTATTAAACTGCATTATTCTAATTTAGTTTTCCAACTTTTCGCCATTCATTCGTTTGTGGATCGTATTCCTCGATTGAATTTAAAATATTTTGCATAGAAATGTCTTGATATCTAAGTTAGCAAATATTTCGTATAAAGATATGCAAAATCTCAACTCACCCTTCGATTGCATACAATTTCCCGTTAGCGACAATGAGCGAATGAGCATGTCTTGCATAATTCATATCAGCGATTCGAGAAATTCGACTGTCAACTGGAGCTGAGGGGTCGAAACACCGACAGGATTTAAATGCATTAGGATAACTAAATATATAACGATACATTATTTATCATACAAAATTAACGACTTCCGTCCTCCAGTTATGTAAATTCTTCCATTTAATGATGCAACTCTGGAAAACAACCGTCTTTCTGGAATCTCTCCAATTTCAGCCCATTCCCGTTCATCGTCTGATAACCGATATATCTTTCTACTTCCCCATCCATCAATAACTGAATATCCACGATTACAATAATGAATATGCTATAGTATGACCGTATAACATTCCATCGCATGTTATTGTTTGAGCATGACTAATTGAAAGAGGAAAAACAGGTCCTGTTTGCCATTTTCCGTCTATTAAAACCTGAATTAATTATTTCATGGATTTCCATTCGATCTTCTTACATCAACTCGATTCATATTTTTCCCTGCTATAGGATCCTCTCCACCCAAATAATACAGCTTGTCTTTGAAATAAGCCACAGATGCACATCTACGCCATTCAGGAGGATCTAGACCTGTAAAATTCTTTGAATTGATCATTCATGGATTTGTTGATAAGACCTCTTGAAATTTGTCGAGTATTCAAGTCACATATTTCAAATGTTGAGCTGTTAATTCCAAAAATCTAAAATTTGAAAAATTATTCAAAATAACGAATATAAGAATTTACTTTATTCTGTGTAGTTGCTACTCCATAGGTATCATAATTTTGATTAAACTTTGCAATATTTTCGGCAGAATAATTCCGCGAGTCAAACAGACAAATTCTTCCTTCCCAACTACCATTATCAGTCTTATAATCCACTAAAAACTTCAAGTAAAACGACTTCATTACCTTTTATAACATTTTACTTACGATAAAATAAAATTTTATGCGAATTATTGAATGAATTCTTTCCACCAATCTGCAAATTATTGATGTTTCGGGCTAATTCATTCATTGTATTATTAATCAATGGTATTTCAATTCCTTTCTGAAATTAAACTATTTATATTTATCTTTATTTGCTTATTTTTTTTTGTTTTTTCTAAAGTTAAAATCGCGCTTAATCAGATATGAAATTTGTTAATGATACCCTAGATGCTCATCAAGAAATAAAATCGACATGCATTATTTTATCTCAAGGATATGACCATAGTCACACTCAACGACGAACCTAGCATAATTGGTCATGGGCCCATATGGGGACATCGATGTGCCACGACCCTGGGCTATGACCCATGACCAATTATGCTGGGTGCGATGTCAGTTTCGCAAAATGGATATCTATAATGTCTGCCTGCACTTGAACTCTTGATAACCGTTGTTTAATTCGTAGACGAAGCTATAATTCAGATTTAGATTGACTGACTTCATCTCCTTGACAATTTTGCTTCAATTTAAAAAGAAATTGCTTCTCTATGGATACCGAGCTTTTAGCTGACTTTCGAATCTAAAAACTGTCGTCCTCGAAGATGGTAAGCTCATCCTATTTTCTCTAAAAATTCTATGTTTTTCACATTTAGTTGCCAGCTTTATCAGCGATGTTAATGATCAAAATTAGTGCTAAGAAACTAATGCCACTTGGCATAATCGTGTTGGGTAAGACGATGATATTCATTCATTGGTGAAGTCTAACAATTTCAGCGGTTGTTTATTCAGTTCTGGTTACTGATTTGATTCAACAGTCTGATTCTTCTTCGTCAAATTCGACAGATTTGTCCGAATCTGACAGTGAACGGGAAGACGACAGCAATCAGACATTGTTAGTTGACATCGCAACGACATCCTCAGGCAATTCTCTATATTCTACGTCAACAATAACTTTACAAGGCTGAATTTCTATTGTTTGGGAATTTGATCTCCATGAAAATTAGTCAAATTCGTTCTTTCCACAAGCTAAATATTGAGAGGGATTCAACAGGCGAATTTTGCATCTCACCATAGGAATAAATTTTCTATCCTATTTTTTATTTGCATAAACTTTTTTCATGCGTTAGATGAGCTCTTATAATTTCTTTTTTTTAAATCTGGATAAACTTTGAAAAAAAAAAGTATTAAAAATTGCATATTCTATGCGATGAATTCCTTGTAAGAATTGGTGGAATCGATGTCGGCAGAAATGGTGGAAATGGGAGAATGAGGAGGCGGTCGAGTTGGTTGTCGAGAGGGACGAGTGCGGGAGGCAGGCAGATGAGGACTCAATGAACTTCGAGAACTTCCCTAAATCAAGACGTTCAGCAATGTGCAATTATTTTGGTCTTGAGTAACCTGTTAAAAATCTTACTTGAAACTCATCAATTCTATAAATCGTTTTGATGAGTCGTAATGAAATGGGAATTTTCAAATAAATTGGCCAAAATCTCATGGATCATGTTTGACAGATTTATATAGAGAATGAAAAATCTTACGAAAGAGCTGCCCATTTTTCTGCGAACACTTCTCGTGTCGGTGAGTCGTTTTTCTCTGAGCGGATGGATAGAAGACGAATGTTTTGGTCGAAGAGAATCAAGATTCGGTCTGACACTCGAGCATATGCTTCTAAATTGCAGGTGACTAAATGTCATTTTTGAAAACGATTATGCAACTAGTGCTATCATGAATTATGCGAGAAGCACTTTTTATATGGGCTATCTCCATCGAATATTGCACATTCATCATTCATGTCAATATAAATAGCAATACACAAACTCATGTTCATTAACAGTCAAAAACAATCCGGTTGGTCGTTTCCTTTTTTGCGGTATGTTCCTTCTTCCCCCGAAAAAGAAAGAAAGAGCACATATCCAGTTTCTCCCTCTTTTTCTCTTCGCCTCTCCTCGTCTCTATACTTTTCCAGCCCTGTTTTTACAATTTTGACTATGAAAAAGCATGACTAGGTGATAATGTCATAGAGCTTTGCTTACGGTCTTCTAGCCTTGCCAAATCTTGTATTGTCATTATGATCATACGATGGCTTATGCTCCATTTCTTCCATCTTAAAGTTTATTATTTAGTTATTTTGTAAGATATAGATCGATTAATTTTACAAATTATGCCTTGAAAAACCAGTGGGTCATGAGTTAATTTGAAATTATATCTTATGAAACAATCATGTAACTTGTATAATTCATGATAAACTTGACCAACCATTGCAAAAGTGAGCAGCGATTTGAGTTTGTATCGATTGAACGTCCGTTCGTCTCGTTTCGCCATGTAGACCACAATTGAAAATGCGGCAGCACTTTCGGTAAGCAGAAATGAGGCCTGAATTGAAGTGAATCTGTTAGATTAATTTTAGTTAATTTTTTTGCTCGTTTCATGAATGAAACTTTCTCCATCCAATCCTGTTGATAAGGATGCCGTAATTTTGAGATCAAAGATTATTACCTTCTTCGATTTGATCCATAGATTATGTTGGTTTGAAAGATGGTTAATTAAAGTATAGGATCCCCAAACGGGTATTCCAAATCGCATTTCGGAGTAAATTTTTTTGCACAAACAGATTATCATGATGTTAATGAGACTTTTTTGAAGCAATAATAAAATTAAAAAAAAAAAATTCTAACCGAAAAGTCGCAAAAATGCATTACCCAAAATAAACATATTTTCGAAAACGAAATATCGTTTGTGTTTGAATATGTTGAGCTGATTTTTGGCACAAAACCATTTTACCAAGTTTATCGTCGATTTAGGGGTGGACTTTTATGACATTTTGGGTTTGAAGAGTACTTCCTTCCAAAATTTTTGGCTTAAAACTATCACGTTTCTATCACAAACACATTTTCACAAAGTGGCGGAGCTTGGGACTCTATTAGAGAGTCATAAATCTGAGATACGGTATCTGTACAACTCTACTGAAATACCAGTAAGAAGATTTTTCATACCTTGATCAAGAGGAATGAAAATCCGTAATGGAAATGGAAAAGTGGCTCGTCGAATTCTGAGGCAGGATAGATTTTGTTGCCGACTTCTTTTGACAAAGAAGACATGAAGACGATTATGCACGCGAAGTTCACTATTCCTAAAATTGCAATAACTCTGTCGATATTCTTATTGATCGTTTTACGTGAAAGTGTATTAAACTGCGTTATTTTCTTACCTGTATTGATATGAACGATTGAAGCAAATAGCAGCGATTTGTAAGGGTTTGGAAGTCTGTAGGATAAAACTGACAGACAGAAACCGAGAACGTCGAGCACTATTCCCATTATCATGAGAGGGAAGGAGCGGCGCATAGATTCTAAAATTTACTTTCTCTAAGTTTAAAATGAAAATTGATATGATGGAGAATCTTACGTTGGACAGAAGTTGTCACATCGCTTGGATCTTCATATTGCAAATAACTCACAGGTACACAGTGATACGGTGTCGCTGCTTAAAACATGGTATTTTTGAAAATTATGTTCATCTCCAGTTATCAGACTAGCTATTTAGGATCGTCAGAGCTTAGAAATGATTAAATTATAATCGGTTCAGTCGTAATTTTTAGACCAAATCGTTCCAGATGATTCTACCACGAACCACGTTTTCATAAGCAATTGCTCTTTTCAGATAGAAAATGGGTCCATCATTATTAGAATGTTGGCAATGAAGCTCATAATAGTCAAAAAATCAAACTTTTAAAATTTTTTAAGGAATATCGAATAATTAAAGCTTTCTCCATATAAAACTATGCCCAAGTATTGCATGGAAATGGGAAAGATCTTCTTACGATCAAGCCAGCAGAATTTGAAAGGGCCAATGGTGGCGTTCTTGAAGTAGACATTGATGTCGCTCGAATCGCGGCGAGTGTTGTTCGGCTGATAATATTGCAGAACTTCAGATGTATAGAGCCAGTGATTCGAGAACGAACCTGGACTTCATCCATTCTCATTTCTTTAACTTTATTCGATGATAGAGATCAACTTTAGAAGCCACAAATATTTTTCACAATGATTTTTATGAAGTGAGTGATGAGGATATGATAACACTTTCTAGGCTTACCAACGAGATTGACAGTGCAGGCAGCGAACGAGCAGAGCAGCGCCAATTTGGTCAAATTCTTCCTGTTCACTTTTCGGATTTTGATGAGTTTATGTGAGGAAACAGGTATAACCATCATCATTACTAACTTAGCGGGATATTCGTTCGTTAGATAATAGATGATCGGGTCTTTTACAGTTTTCACTGAAGAGTAACGATACTTCTAAGCCATAAAAATGCGTAAAATATGAATGAAAGCTAGAAGGAAGTAAAATGTTCAGAAACGAAGACAAACGATAAATACTAGAAGTAGAGAGGATTCAGGAATGAGAAGTCGAAGAAGAAATGTCTGAAAGCCTGAAAAGCAGATAAAGCTGGGAAGAGAAACTCAATTTGCGCATCCATTGAATTGACATGCATTGAAAGGTTAACGCGCAGAAGAGCAGAGGCAAGGAGGGAAGATAGCAGGGACGTCGAATTCAGATGACAAAGGCAATCAACGATGAATTAGAAAATCTTGAAAACAAAAATGTCGTAATTAAATCAGATACTGTAGCATTGCAAATAAAATCATCTTTTTAATCAAGTAACGCTTGAGATTTAAATAATCGATGCCCGAATCGAAATCAGTATTCCGTCAGGTCGAATGAAACAAAATTAACAATTTCAATGATGTAGGCGAAAAATAAATAAAAAAACATAATTCGACTGTCTCAGCTTTTCTAACCAATCAATTTGTAAATATGCAAGTGCTTTTTTGCCATCCGTTTTCAATCATTAATTTTGTTTTCATCAAGTCAGGTCGATTTTTTACTTTTATTTTTATTGATGATTCTGTAAATTTGTCGATTTTTGATTGGTTTTCTAGAAAAACGAAAAATTCGTGAAAAATGAAAAAAAAAATCTCACTCTCAATTCTGCACACGCATTGCATTTGTCTTTCCATCTCTTTCTCTTCTCTCTCTTCCTTTCATTGGCTCCCTTCTCTTTGCGCGAAAATGTCTATTTCTCGCTTTTGAATTTTCGCTTGGAACGTCTTTTTCTTCGAAATTCGTAATTTTTCGTCGGGAATTTTGCTGAAGTTCACGATTTCAGATAGAAGAGAAGGATGGCGTGGGCAGACACGAGCGCGATGGCGGGTAGTGGCTGGGGAGACGAGGACACGACATTCGCCACGGACAAACCCATGATCGAGCCCAGGCAGCAGGGCACTGGCGACAAGTCTGACAGATTCCCCGTCCCTCTCTCCATCGGCTACATCCTCGCGCACGAAATCGTCAACGACAAAATCGCCATCGGAGACGAACAATTCGATACGGTACAAATGGGGGGAATCAAGCTAATTCAAGCTTAACATGGGGGAGCTGGTTGAATGCACGAAAATACTCGAAACTTTCCTCAATTCAACGGCCATTTCATGCATTCGACACACAATTTTCGAAGTGAATACAATTCAATTTCGCTGTATTGCAATCTTGGTTTTTATCCTTCAGAGAACTTTTACTTCAAATTTAGGCGCGGAAGTATAATTGATAGGGTGAAGAAAAGATTGTTTGAAAGTTGCGAAATAGAGAAAATTGAAACCGAGTTTAATGATGAAACTTTTGTAATGCGAGCGACAGATTTTTAAGCTCTTCCTGAGAATTCCCATTTTTGTGTTTTTCATTATGCACTTCCAAATGCATACAGGGATTACAACAACAAAAAAAACTTGATTACTCGCTTCGCAAATTGAAGAGATCTTCATCAGTTCGCTTTCCCACCACTCGTTTCTCCCTTTCGCCATGTGCAGCAACGCGAGTGGCGATAGAAACGATTTGTGAGCGGAGAGGGCTATGAAGGTCTCTCCGATTTGGGAATAGGATATGTCTGATGTGAATTTCATCTGACCCGTTCAAAAATGAATTGTTGAATTTCAGGGCAAAGTACTGGGAATCGTGGTGAGTTCGGAGAAGAGCGAGATGGACGTGAAATACGTGCTGAGGGATCCTGATGACGATGAGAAGACCATAGATGTCACGTACTTCGTAGGAATTTCACATTTTTTCAAATCAATCTAATCTTCAACTATCACAAGTTTTTTTGTTGAAAACACATAACTAGTTTACTCTGCTAAAATCTAACCTTCATTAAAATTGAAATTCAGCCGAACACGGAGCGCGAGAAGATGCAGGGTTCGTTCGCGGAAGGCACGCAGCTGCTCATCCTCGGCAAAATTCGCACTTTCGGAGACAACAAGAGTCCGTTTGATTTAAAAAAAGAAAACTCACTATTTTTCAATTGAAAATACTGTTCTAACTCTTGCACTCATTTCACGACAAGTTAGGGAAAAGAAAGATGAAATGAAATGGGATCTTTCAAAATAATGAGTTTTCCAGAATAACTCCGAATATTTGCAGTGATCGCCTCGTTCTTCATGAAGGAGGTGACTAATGCGGACGAGTGGGAGAACAGGCTCCTCGAGACGCGGTACATTCACAAACTCGTCGAGTCGGTCAGTGATTTATTCAAGATACAAATAAATGAAAATGGGTCTCGAGTCAAATATAGATGGAGAAAAACCTATGAACCTATTCGACTTCATTTCAAAATTCCACTAATTTTTGTCAATTTCTGATTGAGTCGGAAAATACATTGAGAAAACAAATAGAGCAGATAGCTTGTGATTGTTGTTCGATATAAATATGTCTCATGTTCAGGGAATTCTGCACCGCGTGCAGGCAGAGGGCGGTCATGCTCTGGAAGGTTGGCAGGAGACCTTCCTGGGAGGCCCGCCCGAACTCGACAACAGCCACACCGGCAATGCTTCTGGTGGCGGAAATTCCACATTCATTCAGGTATGTAAAATAGGAATAATTATTGGAGAAATTCAACGAGAATTGTGAAGAGAAGGCATTCTTGCCCGCTATATATAGCTGAATAAATAGATCACTTGCCTCACACGCGGAAGAAAGTTTAGTGTGTTCGATGGGAATTTTCTATTATCAGTTTAGAGTTAGCGAAAAGAAGCTTTTCAAAAAGGGAGTATTTCGTAATTTGCAAACAAATTTTTATGAAATTGAAAACTGGTTATTCCGAGAAATGCATTTTTGATTATATGAGTTTGGTTGATTGCAACAAGTTGGCTTTTTAGTCATTTTTCCCATCAAATATCTTCTTGAATTCTGTTTTCACAGGAGTTTCTTTTATAAAAGTGGAAGTAATTTGAATAAGTTTAAGGAAAAGTTGACCTCAACTCGTGATGAGACTAATTCAGAACGGTCCATCGTCGCGTATCTACGGTCAGTCCTCGACGGCACAGGCAGCTTCCCAGTCGAATGCGGCTGCGGGCAAGTCCCTGGGTGGAATCAGAGGGCAGATCCTCAACTACGTGAAGAGTGTCAAGCAGCAGCACGAGGACGATGGAGTGTCTGTCGACGAGATCATCAAGGTAATTCAACATGAAGTAATGAGATGAATCGACGGAAATGTTCTGAAATTTTACGAAGAAACATTTTATTCTCTTTGAGAGAAATCTTTCATTTCAAAAGTCTATTTCAAAAAATGGTTTACCAGAATTGAACATCTGATGTGAATTTTCTTGAATTCTCCTCCCTCCAAATTTTAAAATAACATAGCAATTGCTTTAATTTTGTACTTCTTGGCAGACGTGATTTTCTTGAAACTCTGACAATTAGTAATACATTTCCCATTGCAGGGCATGAAGCTGTCGAACCGCGACGCGGTGATGAACGATCTGAGCTTCCTGGTCGCGGAGGGTCATCTCTATAACACGTCCAGCGAGGATAAGTTCCTTCCCATCGATGCCTGATTCCTCATTTCCCCTCATTCTTCAGCCCCACAGTCAGAGCACCGGAACATTCCCCTGCCAAGCCCCTAACCCTCTATTTTCATCTTTCACTCTTCATCTTCTTTCACACAATTTTCTTCACACAAACTTCTTCTAGTTAGGATTCTTTTTCTTGATACCCCTTCATTTCGTTGTTTTCGTGAACAATTTTTCCTCCTTTTCGTTGATACTCAATTTGGAATTGGTTTGTCATTCCGTCACTTTTTATTCATTTCGTTGTGACGATATGATTGCTTATTTATTGGAGTTTTCTTGTTCTTGAAACAATAAACGGTATTTCGTATCGCGAGAAAAAGATAATCAAATTGTAAAGATTATCAAAGCAGATTTGCTTATCTGACCCGATTTACAATTGCGTTTTATCATGTATTACGTTATGTGATTTTCTGTTTTCGATAATGTTTTGAAAGCAGTGAGTATGTTCATCGTTGTGGATTTTCAAATTCTATTCCAGATTCTTGCGCTCTTGGTTCCTTTCAGAAATTAATATTCTTTCACTTTTCTCTCTTCATTCCATTCTTCACTCTATTTTTGTCATCGTTATTTATTCCCCTTCGTTCCTTATCAATCGAGCGATCTTCTGCTCATACAATCCTTGCAAACTTTATTCGGCTTTTGCAGAAAGAGTGATTCCGCATTGTGATTTCTTTCTTCTTCCTCAAATTTGCGTTCGACTTCTTCTCATTTCCGTCTATGCAAATTCATCGTTCTTCATTTTCACTCGAGCTGATTTTTCTAATTCACTCGCAACACGTTTCCTTAATTTTTTTGGTATTATCTTTCCAAAAATAGACTTTTTCATATACAGCATGATATTTCGTCGTCGTTCTCCGAGAATTCCATGAAAATTTTATCTCGGCACATTCACTCCGAAAATTGTCCCTTCTCCTTTCTTCTTCAGGATGTTTTTTTTGAGCAAACTGAGAAAATAATAGGAGGAAAGATGTCCCGCGCAAAATTGCCGATCATAATTCCTGTTCAGATACGTGAATGTCTCAACATTCAACCAGCCTGAGCAGGAAGCGCTCGAGTAATGGAGTGCCCAGGGCGAATCAGCATGACGTCAAGTGCATCAAGCAGCTACTCGAGTATGGAAACAGTTTCCTCACCGAGAATGAAATCGTCAAGAAAAGGAAGTAAGTTGAAATGAAAAACAGATTCCAGACCGAAATTTTCCTGAAATCTTTCAAGAACAATCGTTTCCTCGACAATCTTGACAGTCTCTTTTCTATGAGTTGTGTTTTCAGACTGCGCGCCCAGGTGGTGAGCCAGATCCGAGAAATAGTGGACTACAAGTACGATGGAATGATTCGGATGGACGCATTCCTGACGACGGCCTGTTTCGAGGACCACAAATCTCAGCTCGAACTCATCACCACTCTGCTCATGGAGGCCCACAGAATGAGTCAACTCAAACCAGGTACAAATCAATAAATCTCAAATTGAGTCAGTTTGTCGTGAATTTTTATTTGCTCCCGATTTTATCATCTCATAATTCCCGAGTTAAAATAGCCCATTCTTCTGTCTTTGAGGATGCATTTTAAAATATGGAAAGAACTGATATTTCTCCTGTCTGCAGAATTCGTCAAATGGATGCTGTGCCGTCTGATGCGTTCGCGCACTTGCTCCAAAGTGGAGGCCCGTTTGGGTGGATTCCTGCAGCGCTGCATTATTCATATCACTCGTCTGTTGGATGCTCAAGAACTGCTCGTCTTTGCTCGACACACCATCAATCAGTTGCTTGGTAAAATTTATTCTCTTATTTTATGGCTCTTTCTAAATAGCAGATGAAGTAAACCACGGATTTTGCCGATTAATTAACGGATGAGAAGAGGGGAGAAAGGAGAGCAGGGAAAATGATATTAGCGATAGAAAATTTCACTTGTTAATTATTAAATTCCGTGATCAACCGTCATTTAGTAACAGTCATTTTTATGCGTCATCTTAGTACAAATTTTGGAAAGAAATAACTTGCAAAATCATAAGGAATAGCTATTTCGGCAACTCATTTGACAAAATGACAAGATCTATCTTCTCCCCGCACTATTTCACCCTACTTTCCTTCCCTCCCCTATCTCTAACTGTAGGTCTCGTCACCTCGTCATATAGTAATTGCCGTTACTTTGAGACTACCAGAATAAGCAAAACGTATCTGAAAACGTTTTTTTTTCGATTTCAATAATTTCTTCTGCTCAGGTCTGGTTGTGGAGGACGAGTATTCGTTCTGTCTGAAGGACGCAGAAGAGCCG
This sequence comes from Diploscapter coronatus, assembly GCA_964036155.1. Taxonomy (NCBI): domain Eukaryota; kingdom Metazoa; phylum Nematoda; class Chromadorea; order Rhabditida; family Rhabditidae; genus Diploscapter; species Diploscapter coronatus. Next base: position 54,660,764 of record OZ038423.1, read on the forward strand.
TCTTCGATGGATCTGTACAAGGACACTTCGGTGCCTCTGCTGCCCAATACTTCTTCCAGAGAAACCATCATTCTCTCCATTCTGTGGGTCTTTCCCATTATAGTTAATTGTGAATTTTACTCAACTCATGCAAATTCTCGATTTTATTCTCATTTTCATTTTTGCAGCGACATCTACCGCCACTGCAGCATCAACTTCGGCGCTCTACGTCCCGAAGAACTGGCCAGACTGTGGCTCGTCATTACCCGACTCTGCACTTCCGAGACACATGCAATTCAGAAGGTTCGTTCATCTTTCAATTTTCCCAACTCTATCATGAAAGTTTTAAAATAAGCTAAATAGAACATCAAACATGAGATGATTAATTGAAATGACAGTATTTTTTTCAATTTATCTTCACCAGCGATCCAGCTCAATTCCTTGCAGTCAGCCCTCCTACTGGGTCAGCACCTGCTGTCCTTCAACCAGACATTCGGAGTGGCGATGCGCTCCTTCGTCGACAAGATCATTTCACTCGAGGAAAGTGGAGCACCCAGTCAGGAATTGCAGAGGCACATCAATGGCATTCTACAGGTTGGTTGATTGAATTCATTCGATCTTCAAATTATAAAATTCATATTACGGAAATGTTTTCCGTCATTACAAGTACCTTTGAAATGCTTTTGGCGATTTCAACTCATCATAGATAGTTCTACCGTAACTAAATTTGAAATGTTAGGTAGTTTGATTAATTCACTTCTTCTTTTTCAAATGACTCATTTCTATATTTCTATTCTCGATTCCAGTCAAATACAATGATTTTTCCTTTTTTCTTATGAAAATGGAGTGTCGTGGATAATATGCAATACAGAAAGGAAAGAGGAGTCTCACGGACTTTATTAATAGGGCAAATAGTGCGAGAATTTAACATATTCAACTTCCTTAATCTCTCATTCAGGTGCTGATGAACATGTTCATGTTCTGCGAGAAGCACGTGGTGCTCAACACGATTCCCATCAGCGTCATGACTGTCTGGATGAAACGGCTCTTTACTCTCTACACTTCTTCTAGCAGTAAGACGATCCTTGAATTATTCCTATAGACAATTAGTAAATGGCGAGATGACATAGCTTATCTTTTCTTCCATTTTCCTGTTTTTTTAGACCTCCTTCCTGTCTCGGACTACAACTTATTATAGACGTGCGGCGAATGAATTGTGTTCACATTCAAATTGTGCAAAGCCAATATCCCCTTCTTTCTTGCTCTCAGCATTGGTATCGGATAAATTGGCGGCGACTTGCATACTTTTTATGCGAACAATTCATTCGCTGCGCGCCTACAATATGTCCTCACGTCATCAATTTATTCGAAAATTACCTTCATCACCCCATTAAAATTGATTGCAGAGGTGTTCATTCTGAACTTCCTGATTTCCTTGGTGCGAATTGTGATCTCGAAGGAGCGAGATAGCCTGAGAACGGAGTTGCAGGAAGAGCTGGACAATCTGAAGAGTGACTGCAAGGTAAGTGGGATGGTTAGTGAGACGGGGCGAGATAAGACGAAAGGCAATTCAGGACCTGATCGAGAAACTGCTCAAGGAGGGCAACGAGGCAAAGGTCAAACACATGTCTGTCAGCTGCGCGTTCATTCTCGGATGCAAGGATGGGTTAGTTTCTTTGAATGCGTTTTTCATGATCATAGCTGAAAATTCAACTACAAGTACTCTTTTCATTAATTTGTTTTTTTCAACGATGATAAATTATGCAATCAAGTTCGGAGGTGTGCCCTTCTCATGTTTTAGACTTTGATATCTTTTTATTTTTCAAGCTGATTGAAATGAATTACTCTTTGATGATGGAAAACTTCTTTCTCTATCATAACTTTGTCTTTTTCAGTGAATCATACCTGCGCAATCTGTGCAGCGAGTATTCCTCTGCCCTGTCGCAGTGTGGTGATCGCCCCGACTTCTTGCCGACGATCCGTCTCCTTGCGGCAGCCCTCTCCCAACTCCCTCCTCACTTCGTGACAGTCGGCTCATCTCTGCTCTCTGCACTCATGCCAACGGATGCTGTCGTTCTGCAGGTAACTGATCTTTCAATTGGAGAAAAAAACGACGATAAAAGATCTATAATAATTAATTAATGATTGAAGAAAATGCGAAGTACCATCAACAGACAAGCTGATAAAAATATCTTCAATAAAGCCAAGTTGTAAAATGTTCCGACTTGCAGAACTATCGTACAATGGTTACCTTTGATTTTTTCCAGGCTCTGAATTCGTGCAAATCTAACAACCAGCTGGCCTCGAACGTCATTCTCTCGCTATTCTCCCTCATCGGAGACACTCTCAAAGCCAGTGTCGCGGATCCACAGCTCGCCGTCGCCTTCCTCAGTCTTCCTTGGTTTACGGTATCATAGCTGCTTGTCTTTCATTTCTGGAACAATTGGATTTTCAGATTCCCGAGGTGATTCTCCTCTCCAAGACCCACCACAACTCGAACTTGCTGCTGAAGGACATGATCAAATATGCGAAGGAGTTTACGGAGATACTCAGTGAGTTTTGGTGATATTTCGTGCAAACCTACTAAAATACTGTTATTCTTCCTTTGATGATTTAGAGAAACCGATTTTTACTGAGTCAAAAGAATATTGAAAAACTGTCCATTTCCAATTTATTCGATCGTTTGAGCTGACGAAGTGCGCGCCTCGACAATCCACGCTCTGACACACATGACGGACAGTGTTGGCTGGCGTCAGGCCCTGCTGTTGCACGGACTCGCTTCTGGCAACGCCACTCTGTTGCCCAACCTGCTCGAGAACATTCCTTACTTTGTGGCCAGTCACCCAACTAAGTGCACTATCGTTCTGCAGACTCTGCTCGATTTGGCAACCAAAATGAAGACAAGTGACAACCAGGTTTCGATTTTTCCAAGTAACCTTCATTTGTGTGCATTACCACTATCTTATTGATTGAACGGGAATAGTCGTCGACTGGTGGCTTTAGGTTTTATGGGCGAAAAGATTTGAAAAGACTTACATCAGAGCTAGAAATGAGAAAATCAACGCAATTCTTCACTCTTTTGAATTCCTAGATCCTTACATATTCTCGTTTTGCACTTCAGGAATTCCGCAAGCACTTTGCCTCGGTGATCCGTTCGCACTCGCGCTGCATCTGCGCGACCTCGAGCAAGGGTCCTCTGCCCTCCTCCAACTGTGCCGAGTGTCGCGAATTCGTCGAGCACATGCGGCCTGCAGTCAATCCACAGAAGATCCCCGACGGACTCTTCCATCTCATCAAGGAGCTTCTCGATGAAGAAAATGGATTTCTCAAAGAAAAACCTGTCAAATGGGGCGAGTGCAATCATTTTATTTTTTCACACAAGTCTGAACTTTTCATTTTTGTACGGATTGAGTCATTTGAAATGAATGAATGATGGCTCCCTGTATTTACAGACAGATAGGGAGGGTAGAAAATATAGAAAAAACGGAGAAATAGGAAAAAGAGCCGTCTGTGTCTGTTGCTATCCGTCTATAAATACAGAAGAGAGGCTATGAATGAACTTATTTAACAACGTTTCCTTTTCAGAACTTGTCATCCTGATCTTCACCCTATTCTGTCACGCAGGTCCGCAGGAAAGGCAGATGAAGGGCATTCTCACGAAGAGTCTGCTGTTCATTCGCGATGAGGACGAGGAGATTCGGCATGAATACAAGTAAGCAGTTGTCTATCACATATGCTCATGAAGATCTGCCTTTGTAAAATTGTACCTATCCTCTTCTTTTTTATGCAAGAATTCAGAATGAAATATTTGTTCAAACATGTATCTTTCATAAAATTGAACATGCTGCAATTGTTTTCTTTCTGGAGGCCATCGTTTTCTGTTTCAGAGAGATTTTCCGTTTGATGATCGCGCTGAACGTGATCGACTCAGCCTCCCTGAAGGACTTGATCAACAGCCAGCTGTGCTTCGACTCTGACAACGACACTTCGGCCAGTCTGGAAATGGTGCCCTTCCTCTCCGTTTGCTGCAGATTCTCCACAGACAGCTCGTTCGTCCTCTGGGCTCTTCGCGACTTCTTCGTCCGTGCAACTCGTCTTCTGCTTATCCACAACTCCTTGGTTAGTAGTTTATTGATTTTTTTTCCTTCTACGAAATGTAAAAATGCCATCATTTTACTAGGGACCGCAAACGATCATGGAAAATGCACGCTAGGGGGATAAAATGTTGTATCAAAATGACCACAGCGCCATAGCTAAGCGAATAGCGAAGAAGAAAATTTTAATACTCAATCAAACGGCGAAATTAGCATGAAATCGCATGATAAAACGAATAAAGGGCCTTTGAAAAATGCGGTCGAGCGTCATAATATTTTTTCAGGCAGCCTTTGAGTCTCTCTTCGAAGTGGTGGCCGCCCTGACGAACAAGGAATTCCCTGGAGGTACTTCCGAAAGAGGATACATCTTCACCAAATACTGCAGAGTAAGGATTCATTAGTTTTCTTTTCAAACATGTTGAAAAAAATTGAGTTCTTCTGATTTTTTTCTCTGAAATGATTTCATGATTTGCAGGCTCTGTGCGAAGATGTGCTGGGAGAAATGGTTGAAGCAGTGATTCGAGAGAAGGAGCAGGCTGCAGAAGAGGAAGTGAAGAAAGAGTTCAGTCAGGACAATGTCGACAAGACGCTCTTCCAGATCGTCAAGACCATCACTGGGACATTCGACTTTGGAGAAAGGACGGAGTGGGTGGAATATAAGTTGACAAAGAAGTCTTGCGTTCGTATCAGCCTTCCAAGATTAATTTTCTGATTGCATTTCTTACTTTTGATTTCAGCAGGACGATTTATGGTACAGTATCGGACAAAAGTATTGGGTGACCCTATCATATCTGAGCTTAGTTTCAGTCATTCACCTATCCCTCATTGCTTATCATACTGAGGCGAACGTTTGCACAAGTAAGGGCATATGCATGACCTGAAAGTATGCAAAGTTTCAGCTCAATTCGATAAGAGCATAAGTCTGAATTGAGACTGAATAGAATATGTGAGTGACCTAATGCTTTTGTCCGCTACTGCAAATCCCAAAAATATGTCGGCTAATTTTTTTATTCAGACTGGTGTATGTTTTGCGTCGTCACATCGTGCCGGCAGTGTTGGTGTCAGTGATGGACAGCATTCCCCTGGACATAGGCACTGCAGTGCTCGACTTCCTGGCCATTGCTGATGAATACGACGAGAAGGAATCGGAAGAGGGGGGAACCAGTGTGAGGAGAAGAAACAGCCTCTCACAAACAAATCAGAATGAGCAGAAGAGGAGACTCATCACAGAGGTTAATTTATCATTAGCAATCTTACTGATTGTTTTTCCTTCAGAATTTCTTCAACGTGTTTGAGAGAAGACTCTCGAAGACCCGCAAGAAGAACATATTCAACTTCATGAACACGTACGCTGAAGTCGATTTTGTGAGTCAAGAATTTATCGTTTTGTCACAATCATGAAAAAGTGATAAAAATCAGTGATCTATCATTTTGCCTTTTGAAGACTTCACGCTTCACCTTGCCAAAGAGAATATCGAGCATTTTCTAAACGAAATATTTTCGGCTACGGTACATTTGTATCTTGTTTCCTGACAAGATTGTCGCCGCAGCTTCTTTAAAATTACTATTGTCTTTAATTTATTCAGCTGGATCTGATTCTGTCGAAACGCTACCAATGCACTCTGGTCGTTCTTCGGAACATCCGTCTCAAGCCCGAGGATCCTGACGTTGCAGATGCAGAGTTGAGACACTCGGTCGATCTGCTCAAATACATCAACCAGGATAACATCAAACACGACTTCTCTCTCACCACTCTCTTCAATTTCAAGTTCGCTCGTTTTTCATAAGTACAGTAGAGGAAAAGGCTATTGGGTCATCCTCATATCCGATTCGATCTCAGACTTCTGCATTGATTAAATTGAGCTTAAACTAGGCATACTTACATGTAACCTTATGTATGCGAACCTTTCAGATCAATCTGATAATTCTATAGGGCTTAGCAAATGGTTGAAGTTCGATGCAGATATGAAAGGATGACCAAACACTTTTAATCGTCATTAAATTTTAAACATAATTTATGACGTAGTTTTTACATGAGAAAAATAACAAATTTCGTTTTTGTTCAATCTTTCTGATTTCAGCTGCGAATACCTCGGCTACCTGTTGGCTTTCCGCCGCTGCATCCTCGAGACCGAGAGCTTCGAGCTGCTGCAGACTCTATTCGCCTCGCTCGCCACCATCATTCAGCAACTCGATTCTGCTTTTGTCGACCGAGTAAGTTTGTTTCTTTCATGAAATCTTGGTTTGCAATTACCGATGTCGAGCTATGCATAGACATCAAAAGTCTAACTGAACATTTTATCAACGGCGAAATGATCTGATGTCATAGTGAGAAAAGTGTAGAGTTTCGTCAGGCTAAATAGTTTCCTATTCTTATTTATGATTCGTTTTCAGCTGAGCAACAAATTCATTCTGGTGCTTCGTTCTGCCACCCAGCAGCGACAGGACACGGGCAGTCTGCCTGCATGGATTGCACTCGTCAGAAGGCTTCAGGCCAAGTCTACCGTTTATCCCCTCTTTTCTCAATAATTGCCTGTTTTTCAGAGCCCTCGCCTCTTCTCTGCCTCAAATCCTGATTGCAATCGAGCCGCTGTTGCAATTCGACGAGTCCGAAGAGCTCCTCGATGTCATTTTCAATGAGAGATATCCGCAATTGAGTGATCACGGGTTTGTTGGAACAAACTTTTAAATCGATACCCAAGGGATTACGGTTATCGGTTTTTTTGCTCTTTCCTCCCCTTTCACGTGTCCTGATTTTGCCCATGCCATTTGTTAAAAAACATGAAATAGTGAAAATAGCAATGATATTCCTTCAGTGAGAGCTTCAAACGAACTGCGCAAGTGATGTTGCGAAAGGAGGGCGGTCAGACAACCCGAATCGCCAAGTACCTAGGCAGATCCCTGGCCTTCGACAACAATGAGGCTGTCATCAAAGGTTGGAGATGAACGATTTGACAGAAAGTGAATGACTACATTCAGGCTGCATTGAAATGCTCACAGAGGAATGTGACACAGTGGGCACAGTGGCACTCGAGAGACTCAACGGGTTGCTCGATGGAAAGCCGCTCGAGGATGAACTCGCTTCTGCTATGGTAAAGAAAGCATTCTATTCCTATGTCCTGTCCGAAGATTGTTTCGAGAAATGATTTTTTGTCAGACTTAAACTATTGTGACCATCCGATCACCTGATGAAAATACCAAATTATGCAATTTTACACACTCAAAAACTAAAAAAAAAAACATTTTAGGCATGTGAATTTTCCTACGAATTCTTCTATAGAAAGAGTAGATAAAAGAAACTGTTATTCAATGTGCATTTGTGAAGTGCACGCTTATTAGTTTTTGCGTGTATAAAAATCTCGCAATTTTTCATTTTATCAAGTAGTCAGGCGCCCTCAATAGCTATGTGAAATTTATTGATGCTAATAAAAATATAGGTTAATTTATATTAAGAAATTGCTATTTATTTGGCCGTTTTTAGGTGAACGCCCTTCTGCACACCCTGCGCAGCAGCAACAAGGAAGCAGTGAAGTTGCTGGCGGCGAAATGTCTCGGCAGACTGGGTGCAATCGACCCTGGCCGAGTGATTTTGCCACTCAAATCGCAAGGAGACACCGTTTTCATCGATGAGGAAATGGTATGGTAATTCATTCTCGAGAATCTATAAAATCGTTTTGTAGGTTCACGATATTCTCACACCAAACCTCTGCTTTTTTCAGTTTTTTCTTTCTAAACTATGAACCTCGCGAACTTTTCTAGATGTAATCCCTTTTCTCAAACTTGTCAATGACAATTCATTCTGTTGAATTTCAGTTCGAAGTAGATATTCTGGAGCAGTGCTGGCGCGTGTACTCGAATCTGCTGGACGCGGACCTGATTGACATGGTCGAATTCTCCCTGCAGACGCTGCTCACCATCATCGTCGGCAAGAATGACACCAAGAAGATCATGAGGAGGTGGGAGATAATTTCAATTCAAGACCAAGTTTGAACTTCAGACTGAATTCCGACTGTCGCAGAGACATCGAGCCACTTCGCAACGCGAATCTGTCTGTCATGAAGGACGCAGAATTCGAAGTTCAGCATCTGTAAGCATTTTTAAATGTTTTCTTTGACGTATTGCAAATGCAGTTTATGGAAAATCGATGTGGATGAGGTAAATTTGTCTAGGATAGGAGTATTCTAGGGCTTCACAACGATCCACCTAACTGAGCAATTTGAAATTACATTGATTCTAGGAATGCTTGGATAATTTCGAATTCATTTGATCAATTCCTGTTGTTCCTTTCAGCCCTATGGCGAAGGACATCAGCGACTTCTCTGACTGGCTCATTCTGCTGTTCATGTTTGGTGCTTCGAAAGTCCGCAGTTCCCCTCAGGCAGACATCTTCTCCGCACTCAAATTCATCGTCCGAACTGGCGACTGCGAATTCATTCGTCACGTTCTGCCGCAGCTCATCATTCAGCTCATTCTCGAGAATTATGACACCAAGGAGGTAGTTTTTCCGCATTATTTTCTTCACTTCACACCTTTCTTGAAGGTTCAATTAGACCTGATTTAGAGATAAAATGCTCTTCATTTTCAGTATGAAAAGGAGATGGAAGCAGTTCTGCGTGCGTGTGTCGGCGCAGATGCTCGTGGCTGGACTCAGCAAGCAGCTCATGCCGTTTTCTCCATTCTCGACACTTTCGAGCGGTACATCGAGAAAAGAAAATCGAAGAAGAAACAGAATGACAGGGTTTGCGTTTGAAAAATAGCAGATTTTATTTGATTTTTCTACAGGAACTGAAACTGGCGCAGTCGATGTTGTCACGCATCACTTCGTTCACAGTCGACAGTGGAGAGCTGCTCCTGGTCGTGGCTGCGGAGAAGTGCAATTGCTTGACTAGGGCTCTCAGATGGTTGGCAATATTTTTGTTTTTCGCGACTTTATGATTCATAAATTTCTCGACCTGTTAAAGGAGAAATGAGAAATACATTTTCCTCATAGTTTCTTTTATGGCTGCGAACTTCACGGAATAATTCCCAAGTTTCCTTCCTTCAACCCTAATTTGTTCCACTTCCAATCAGCTAAATTTAAGAACTTTCTTTTCTAAATGCTTATCTTTTGGCATCAAAAGTACCACTTTATCGTTTAGGTGTGAGCAGCACGCGATCAAGACCGAAGAGAGCGGCACATTCTCATTCAATCGAACGCACTTCTATGCTTTGGAGGTAAAAATAATGTGTTTTATTCTAATGACGTCTGTTTTCGCAGAGAATCTACACTCAGCTGCAGAACGTGGACGGAGTGCAGGGCGCATTCGAATGCATCGCGCAGAATGCCGAGCCGACTGCAGACGAGTGCATTCTCGCATTGGAGGCCAGTGGCCATTATACCGATGCATTGCCTCTCTACTCGCAGTCTACGCATCAAAAGCAGGTAAATGCGCATTCCCTTGAACAAAATGTTAATGTCTACTACTTCTTGTTAGAACGTTCAAAAGGAGTTTTGTTAAAGAGGATATTTTGTGGTTTAAGTTATAGAAAAAATTTCAGATCATGCTTTAATTTCTTACTAACTATTTTTCAAGAATAACAAAAACGTGAAATATTCTCTTACAGAAGAAAATAAAATGGCGAAATTTTGCAGAGTTCTTTGGTGAAGTGTCTGCTCCGTCTGAACGAGCCGCAACTGGCCCTTAGCACTGCAGAATCGTTCATCGCAGAGGCAGAGGCCAACAGGAAGAATGACAATGATCACGAACTGAATGAACTGCACGCACATCAGCTCGAGGCTGTTTGGCAGCTCAGGAACTGGAGCAAGTTGGGACCCATGCTCGAGGTGGGAAGGATCGTTTTTTGTCTATTCATTACATCTGAATTGTAAAAAACCGTCATCGAACATATCATTTAAAAGCAATTTTCGAATCGTAGTTATGGCCTAGTGTCTGGTTGATTCAAAAATCGTCCCAGGACTTGAAGTGGCATGTAGATCTGTATTTTGAAGAATGCATCAGCTTTCATAATTCGATAGCAAGACTTTCATTTTGTTTGAATTCCAGGCCCACGATCCTCTGATGAGCGGAAGGGACACAACTTGGGGAGCATCTTGTGCATCCCTGCTCTACATGCTCAATCAGAATGACATCGAGGCTGTCAGGTAAATGAGCGTTTAAAATATTCTAGTAAAATAGACTTTAAAATGTCTATTCTTTCAGAACCGTGTTATATTATCAAATAACAAACTAGATAAAAATCAAATTAATAAATGATCAATAAATCATCACATTTTTGCACAATGACCAATGGAAAATAGTTTCCTTTTCTATTTAGATAATTCCCTTAAAAATTGGCTATTACGCTATTATATTTTTCACTTTCAATAATTTACAATATTTGCATTTTCAGAACCCGTCTGGACGAGGCTCGCGGCAGAATCGCGAACAAACTGGCTGGAATGGCCATCGAGGAGAGTGACATTTACACACAGGCCTACAAGCACGTGGCACAGTTAGTTGATGACAGATGAACGAATGAGTGATTGATGCATTTCAGGCTTCATGTTCTGGAAGAAATCGAGATGGCAACGACTTGCACTGAAGTGGAATTGACTGGCAGAGAAGATGACTTCTTTGACAAGTGGAAGGTACAAACATTACATATTCTTTGATTGGATATTCATTTGTTTTTATTTCTCATTTTTCCGATTTTTCCTATCAATCTCACTTCATCTGCACTTCAATATCACTCTTTGCAGGCCCGTTCTGACTGCGTGGTGCAATGCGCGAATGTTTTGGAGCCGATTCTTCGAGTGCGCCGCGATCTGCTTCTGTCGAACGGCATCAAGGAGGCGGCCGCAAACAGGAACAGGAACGTCAAGCCAGCCATTTGTCAGTTGCTGCTGCAGAGCAGTCGATTGGCCAGACAGGAATCTCATCTGCAGGTCGAATGGAGATAATCAAATTTTGATACGAGATTTGTCATTTCAGGTTGCGTGGTCATTCTTGATTGAAGCGAAGATGCTCAACGTCAATCACAGAGACGTCGTTATGGAGCATGCCAGATTCGAATTCCAGAAGGTTCGAGAATTTTATTTGACTTTGAGGGTTGACTTTCATCAAACAATAATGGAAAGAAACGTCAAGATCATCTCTCTACATCTTGACAAGAAGATAGTAAATTTGAACGTTTCTTTATTTCATCATCAAATCATATCTCTTTGGCAATATTGTCTACTAATTTTATCTTGTCTAATTTTGAGTGTTTCTGTTTCAGGGCAACCAGTCGAATGCAATCAGCCTGCTGAGCAAGTTGTTGACAGATCAGCTGTCCTCGATGAACGCGGTCTTCGAGCAACTGTCCAGCTGCTCGAGTTCCAGAAACAAGATAGAACGACTCAACATCGAGAAGGTCCTCAAGGCCACTTGCATCGAGGAGAGGACTGCTTTTGCTGAGGTTAGAATTCATGTCTAAATAGAAGGAAAGTAGATTTTGTTTTCAAAATACAGAAAAAGTAGAGTTTAGAATATTTTTATCTGACAAAATCACAAACGACTATCAAATGTATGCATGATTTTACAGGCGCAGCTGCTCCGTGCGGAGTACATGCAGAAAGCAGGAGCAGTCGGTTCGAGTGACCTCTATCAGATCTACAACACACTGCAGAGAATGGATGTGCCCAGCGAGGATTTGCATCATAGAGTCGCGCTCTTCTGCGACAACATGTACACTATGTCTTCGCAGAACGAACAGCTCAAGGTAATAATTGACTACGAAGAAATGTTCTTTGTTATGTCATTTTTCCTTGTTCTTCTCGTATTCACTATGATGTATATAACGCCTTTATTCGGCTACCACTGATCTTTTAATGTTCAGATTAGGGGTGCACGAAGTTTCGATTTAAAAATTTTCGAAATCGAAATTCATACTCTTGATTCAGATCCGCACCGAGCTTGTGCCTAACATCCTCAAGTCCTATTCGAATGCACTCAAATACGGTCGCAATCATCTCTCCCACGCAATGCCCAGAATGCTCACCATCTGGTTGGATGTCAGCGAGTCGAAGGTAGGGAAGCTTTCAGCAGGTTTTTAATGAGCGTCAACTTTTCAGACAGCAAGAATCGCGGAATTGAGCACTAGTAGAGGGCTGGTTGAGAAGGAAGAGACTGATATCAGAAGTGTAAGCTTATTGAAATTTGCTATACAAGTTTTGTGATTTTAAAAGCAGAACTGCTTCGATAAAAATCCCGGAGTATCGATTTGTTCGGCACAAAACCATGAAATAAAGTTTTTCTCATGCTTTCTTCCCCCTTCAAATGAAATTGTTCAGATGAATCAGCAGATTCTGAACTCCCTAAAGGAGTTGGACCCGTATTGCTTCTACTTCTCGTTCGCGCAGCTCATTTCCCGCATTGGACATCCGAACGAATCCGTCTTCCAGGCTCTCATGGTTTTGTAGCTAAGCTTTCTTCTCGATTACAATCTATTTGAAGATCATCATTTCTGATCTGCTAGTCAAATATCCACATCAGTGCATCTGGCAGTCCATTGCCGTCTATCGATCTGGAAGCAGTGGAAGACATGAGCAGTCAGTCAAGAATTTCATTATTCACTTTATTGCTTCTTTAAAATCTAAATGATAATGAAAAGTTCTTTCTAAACTAAGTAGAAGCGCTGAATGTCATGACGAAATGCCAGAATTGTTTAATTTTCATCTATGTTAATTATTTTTCAGATGCTCGAAGATCTACCAAATGGCAATTCGCAAGCAGCCAAAACTGGCAGAAATCATCGACCAGTACGATTACGTCTCTGGGTGGCTCATCAAGTACCTTCTTTCTCAAATATTCTTCTTCAAAATCTTCGTTTTCCAGACTTGCAAACATGAAGCTTCCCTCTGGTCAGTTCACGGATCTGAGCAAGCATATCTCTCCGCTGATCGACTTCTTCAAAGCTGGCAAAATGGATTTGCAGCAACTCAGTATGATATTTATCCTTCGTTCTTTGAAGAATATTTCTGATTTGAGCCGCCTCAGCCAGGAGAGGTCTGGTCGGATCGAAGAGAGTCGCTCCTTCTGTTATGATTCCGCTCACCGAAGTCATGGAGCACGCTTTGCCCAAGCACCACAATATCAGGGTGAGTTATTTTAGTCGTGAATTTTAAAAATATAACACTTTCCATCACCTAAATTTCTAATTTGGATCTATTGCTAAGGAAGAATGGCTTTTCATATCTGACAATCTATGCAATGATTTGATCTTTTCAGATTGCGAGTCTGTCTCAATTCACGATGGACGCGAATGCCTCGGCGCCCTGTCCGATCGAGTCTCTGGGAGAAGTCTACATCCAGTCCATCTGCAATGAATATCTGGTCTGTCTCATTGTATTTCTCGTAAGATATTCATTCTCTGAATTAAGGTGATGAAGTCGCTGGTTCGTCCGAAGCGAATTGGCCTGCTCAGTTCTGACGGAAGGACGATTCTGATGATGTGCAAGCCACAGGACGAATTGCGCAAAGATGCAAGGTTCATGCAGGTCAACAGGGTATGCCATTCGCGTTTACTTCATTTCTTAGAATGTTAGGATTAAATTTGCTAAAATATTGCTTTATTATTATTTTTAAATTGCGCTCATTTTGCAGATGATGAACAGTCTGATGAGGCAGAATGCTGACTCTCGCAGAAGGCAGCTGACTGTCAAGACATTCACCGTCATTCCTCTTCAGGTACTTCTTTCTTCTCTTCGAATTCTTTGAATTATTTATTCATTTATTTGTTAGAATGATGGAGGTCTGGTTGAGTGGCTGAACGACCTGATGCCGTACAGACGCGTTCTGGAGCCTGTTCTGGAAGAGAAACTCGGCAGACGCCTCATTTTGGACCAAGAATGGTATGTCAGGCAGGAGATTGGCAATAACTGCAGGGAGTAAGGTTCAGGTTCGGCAATTGGAGCGAATCGTGGCCCGCGGAGAGGAGACTCGAGAAAATGCGCAACTTCTTCTACAAACAGTTCCCTCTCGTCATGGCCGAATGGTTCAGGTAAGAATTTTTTATTAGTTATGCAGTGACGGCCTAGAATTTGGAACAGACATTATGAATGGAGTCTAGTATTTGCACTAATCATGAACCAACCAATTTAAATGATATTTTATCTGCATATTCGGCCCACTAAACTAAATTATGACAGACTTTAATACAAATTGGCTTACAATAAGTGGGTGTATCGACCTTCATACATAAATCGTGTACTTATTCTAAGCTTTTGACCACCCCAACTTTTTGTTGAAAATAATGTTATTTCTTTGACAATAAATATGAATATTAACAATTCAGAAAGCAATGGTCTGACTCGTGTTCGTGGCACGCAGCTCGTCTGTCCTATGCACGCTCCTCGGCAGTCATGTCCATGATCGGCTTCATTCTCGGACTCGGTAAGATTATTAAACATTTATTCTAAAATGTACCCTGCTTCTTCTTTCAAAAACTCTTCGAATCATCTAAGGGACTGATAAATTCTCCCTGCGCGCATTACTTTATCGATTCAATTCCATGTTCAGGTGATCGTCACGGAGAGAACATTCTGATGCACGTGAAGGACGGCAACGTCGTGCACGTCGACTTCAACATGATCTTCAACAGGGGAGAGGATTTGCCTGTCAAGGAAGTGGGTTGTAAATCTACCATTTGTGAGGCTATTTGGAAACCGCAACCCTCAAACGCAATCATCCATTCGCAATCGAGTTAGGAACAGTGGAATAATATTCTTTTCTTTCACTATTTCGCAATATTTGAGGGATTGTGTGGTTGCCAAGTTGCCTTTTGTGACGATTTTAGTTTTTACATATTTCACAATCTTATGATTCTCAGGTGGTTCCATTCCGTCTGACGCGGAACATGATCAACGGTTTCGGCCCGACGGGAGTCGAGGGCGTGTTCCGCAAGACCTGCGAAGTGACTCTGCGAGTCATGCGCGACAACGCAATCACTCTCCTCACTGTATGCATTTCCTTCTTCATTGACAACCGACACTAATGTCTAATGTGATTAGTTTAGGTGATCCAAACATTCGTGCACGACCCTCTTTTGGAATGGCTGCAGACTGAATCCAGAGCTCAGCAATTGAAGACGGTTGGTTTAATATTTGAATTGTAATTATCTCCAATTTAGAGAAAATCCAACCTCAAGTGTCCTATTCTTTAAAAGTTTTCTTTTCAATCTGCAGTATTTTTCGATAACGAAGATGACCATATTATACAATTCAAATAAGCCATACATATTTTTCAGCACGGAGGCAGACGAACAGAGCCAACTCGCACTGCCCGAGCCCATGCATCCGAGTGCGTCGCACTCATCGAAAAGAGACTCAATGGGCATATTGTCTCGCCTACTGTAAGTTGAGGGAAAAATTGATTCATTTTAGTTAACTCATGGACGTGACCAAATTGATTCAAATTTTACTAAAAACTGTATTTATACTGAACTTTCACATTGAAATGAAGATCACCATAAGCTTAAAATGGATTATTATTTTACATCTAAGATACATTCCAGGTGTACCGTCAGATCTTCTCGGGAGCCCCGATGAGTGTGGAGGGCCAAGTGGCGAAGCTGATCGAGTTGTCTTCGGACGAGAATCTGCTCGCGGACATGTACATCGGCTGGGCCCCTTTCCTCTAGGTACTTTTTGCAATTTCAACCTTTTGTAGATATAAAAATTCATCAGATTTTTAAATGCAATTTTTTCAATTCTAATGTCACCCTAAAATCTATTTATTATGTGTGTTGAAGAATCTGATGAGTTTCTCAGATATCCTTATTTCGTGTTCTTTCACCTTTATTTTAGTTTTTTTTTCGTTTTCCATAATTAAGATCTGCTGTCAGTTGATTTCTATGAATCGACTTCAACAATTCAGAATTATCCCTGATCGTTGACAGATTTGTTTCTCCGCGGGTTTCCTGCCTCTTTACGTGTCACTTTTTCACTTGCAGCACAATCACTTCCATTTACATTTCAAAATGTTCTCAATGCGGTTTGCCCCAATTACCCCTTTGCTCAGTTCTACCCTCGTCATTTCAGCTTTATCCTCTTTCCTTTTCCTCCCTCCCTTCCCCATTCAAATTTCCTCTTTCCCTATCTTCTACCTCTTTATTATCATTTCCCAGTGAATTTGACCGTTTTTATCCGGTTTCATCATAATTATTGTTGTCGTTTTGAGTAGTTGAAACGCAAAGAATTGTAGACTTGAGAACGAAATTTTATCTTCCAGCATCTACAATTCCTTGCAGCTCGACGTCAGTTTGTTGTTTTAGTAAGTAAGCAAAAGTAAATAAATTGATTGCCAGCACAATATTCACAGGTTAACAATGGAAAACAACGCCTTTAACTCTATGCATCTCCATTGTAGAACATACCATATCTTGAACCTAACAGTTTGGAAGAAAATTAAAGATTAAGAGGGAATGTCAGGGTGGATTAAAGTCGGTATAAACAGGGATTTGCAAATCGAGCTGATTTTCACATATATAGTACAGTTTTTCACTGGTCATCATGGTGAGAACCGTTTTTTCAATTGATTACTGTAGCGGATTACGGTAGCTCAAAGTTTTGACAGACCCGACCTCGGGAAACATCATAACTTTGTTATTTCTGAACCAAATTGTATGGGGTTTTTGCGCTGGATAGCCCATGGAAAACTCTACAAATAATGTAACTACGACCATCTGCTACCATCAATAATTTCCCGCCAAAAATATTTTTAATTCCTTTATTATTTTTACGTTGCTCTACTACTCAAGATCTACAAAATAAAAAAGAATAATTCGATTTGGTCCAGAAATAAGAAAGTTATGAATTTTTCCTGAGATCGGGTCTGGAACACTTTCAAGCTAGTGATCGATTTTCGAAAAAGACAGCTAGTACCACGAGAATCAATGAAAAACTGAGCAATATATGTGAAAATCAGCCCGATTTGTGGACCCCTGTTTATGATCACTTTGTTAAGACTTTGATTTTTACTGACATCATCCTGAGTTTTTAATCAAGCTCTAATACTTCGTAGGGTGCTACGAAAGACCGCAACTTGAAAAATAGCATGTAAAAAGTGGAGAGCTTATGCCTACCCTTTCCTAGTCCTAAATAATCTTTCAAGTTGTCAAGTTGTGATCTTCCGTAACACCTAATTCGCATTCGATAAGCGTCTTAAGCGTTATGATTTTAAATGTTATGGATTATAATAAATCTAGTGATAAAACATGCTAATCCCTTGACAATAAGTGCAAACTCGTATATTGCAAACCATTTCGTGCATATATAGGTGCTAAATTAGAAGTCAATATTTTTCAGACATTCTTTAATTATTATTCCTCATAACATTATGCGTATTTTTCATTCAAAGTACTTCATAATAATATTATTTTTTACTCTAATGATTGTGCAGTCAATTTTAGCAAACAATAATGCAAAAATGGTGGCTGAATATAAAAATGCTGCTCATTGCAAGTCTGTTAATATTATCTGTGGTTGCTATTGAATCTCAGGATCCAGGTACGAAATAAATATATCTCATTTTCTCTAATATTAGCCTTTCTCCAATAGAAGTTCCGGGCTTCTATTAGAGAAAATATTGTATGAAAAAAATTATGATCTATGAATAACTTGGGTATTCAACGAAATACCATTTTTCAATGTAATTTCGTTTCGAAAAGAAATTATTTAGAATTTTGCTAGAATTGTGTAATTCTTTATTCTGAATTCAATCATTTAGAAAGTAGAATGGTTTCACAAAACTGTTCTCTAAATGATTGCAATTTAACCTGGCAGCCAAATTTTACATATGAGGTGAGTAATTATTTATTGTTCAAAATTTATCTTTTATCAGAACTTGTAAAGTTTGTAGCCAAGCTTTTTCAATCAGGATTGCGCGAAATTCTATTTTTTACTCTTAGAAAGCGAAAGTTCGAATTTAAACATTTCGATGTCGAATTTGGCACTTGCCTTTTTCAAAATTAGAGCCGATGGATGAGTTTTATTCTCATAATTTTATAAGCTGAAGTTTTAAATTTGAATATTTCGAAGTCGATATTCTTAGACCTCTGATTTTAACTGAGCCTTACGTTAAAAATGGTGTGGAATGTTTAGAATCATCTCAAAATTCAAAGTGTTAGGACTTGAACCATTCGTACTTTGATACGAATAAAACCCATAAAAATAAATAAATTTTATCCGACATTTTTAAAACCTACTAATTATTATTGATATAGAACTGATGGCTGATGATTTATTCGTTTCAGATTTGGGTCTCCACACCATATTTTGTTCTCTTGACACTCGAGGATTCGTGGAATCAAACGAACTACACCAACATCGACAATCCCTATGGAATTAATATTTCCTATACTGATGTGGTTACAGATCTTCAAGTCAATTACGGGTTAGTTATTTATGCAAATATAGCTGAAAACCATTCTGCAAAATTAGTTTCTTCTTTCGAAAGAAATATGTACTAGCATTTAAGCCATTTTAGTTTAGATTACCTCTTACAACTAGGGCATACCAGAAATATCATTATATTGGGCCTGTGGGTATATTTTTCATGACCACTCAGCTAGTGCCAGACTCATTGGTGAATTCTTCAATAAACATCACATATGAGGATTTCTGTAAGGATTTTATCATATTGAGTTACGAACAATAACACCTAAAAGCTTGGAACAATTTTAATTTCGCAAGAAGTTAATTACGTAGATACGCCTTGAATCAATCCTCTTTTAATTTGACAGGTCAATTCCATTGTGTGACTAGATATGCCTACAAAATTCATCGGTTCATCGTAAATACACGAATTGGATTGTGTTCAAAGTCATTATTGTTCAAAACTTTTGGGCGTTACTGTATATCCAACTAAAAATAACGATATAATTTCTTTGATTTTTGTAAGACATCTATAATTTAGGAGGATTCTTCATTTATGAATAGATTTTTCAAACATCTTTTGTTCCTTAAACTGACATTAATTAGTTATTACTGCGTTCAAAAATAATTAACCTTTAATAAGAATTACTACAACACCATATCGGTTTATTTTGCAAATTCATTTCTAAATTTTAGCTTCGATTTGTGATAACATAGATTTTTTCACAATGAGCGTTTTAAACGAGAACTATGGAACAATTTATGAAAATGACATAAATACGATAATTTTCTATCATCCAAATGCGACATTTAATAAGGAAAATGAGTGTGATATGGGAAACGCTACAAACTATGAGTTGGCAATTAACATGAGAACGATTTTCAATTCTTATCCGCCGAGCTTTCGTATAGAACAATATTCGAGATTTTTAATATTTGACGGCTTTGGAACAAACATGACTTATCTAGGATCGTAAGTTTGAATATGTTGATTCAATTATTAAACTAGAAGTTTTCCTTAACCCGATAAACAGGATAAGAATCGACGAATTTGAAAATGTTTAATTTGCAGAATATTGGATTTCTTGATAGTTCCAACAATAACTGATCATTCTGGAAGTCAACAGGTTGCACATATAGAATATTTTCTTTCCATTAATGTTAAATGCCATAAATAATCAATTTTATAAATTATGAAAATCGATTTAAGCAAAGGAAAGTTGTTGCAAAACCTGGAATTTTGACGATATATTTTGTTGGAGATAGTTCAGAACATAATAATGATTATAGTTCTGTCACGTCGCTTATTTCTGCTGCAGAAGGTATTCACTTTGAGAATCTAAATGAGAGAAAGAAGGATGCACGAATTTCGATTTCGTGCATTCATGTTGTAGTTGTCAAACATAATCCATTTATTCCTTCAAACTTTCAGATTTTCAAAATAATACCAAATTTACCTTTCAATCATTTTGTAGTAATGGAAGCTATTCCGCAGATCCGTCGACTAGCTGGATTTATTATATACTTCAGTTTTGTGATAATGGCGATTTATATGATAGTTGTCAACGAACCTTTTCATCGATCGAAGTAGTAAGTTGACAAATTTTATGCAGAGCTTTGGCAAAAAATAATGCTCAAACAGCAGTGTATTTCATTTCTCCAATATTTAACATTTTTGAAACTTTGAAACCGTTAAGCTTTCCTTCAAAATGAAAGGAAAGATGAAGAAAACAAGATAAACAATATTTGAATATGAATTGACGAAAAACACTTTATTTCGCATTTCTTTTTTACGAACCAATGCGCTCGAGTATCATCAAATTTGTTATCACTCAATATTAGAAATTTTATTCATCAAATAATTTTTTAAAGGCTTACTTTGTTTAGTATGGAAATGTTTCGATATTACCAGGGTGCAGTTCACGTATCAACGATGGCATGCAGAATTTCTACGGGTTAGTTGATTCTTAAAGAATAATTTTCAAAATTCATGCGTTTCATTTAAAAAAAACTAAACATAGTTGCCTCTACTGCAAATACTCAAATGATTAATAAATATTTTAGTGACCCTGACGATAATAGTATTTATTCTAATATTCGTGTAAGAGGTAAATGCTGGACTCTGTATTTGAAGGATGGCAACTCCAGCGTAAAATTTAATATTTCTTCAGGTAACGTTTAACGATTATATTCCTAAATAAATTTGGAAAAGTGAAATATTTATTGAAAAAAACTCCTTTAGCAATTTTTGGAACTTCTCCCGATTAGAATTTATCCTAATTGAAAACATGATATTCTATGATAAGAGTCAGTAAATTTCATCTAATTAGATTAAAGACAAGCTGAAAACAGAATTTGTCAAACTTCGTCCATACTATTCAATTTATTCAATTTAATAAACTCATATTCGTTGTTATTATATGATCAGTTATTTGTAAAAGTGGAGTATCGATAAGAAGGTTTTGACAGGACAGAACTAATTTCCCTCTGCCAAGATATCTTCCATGCTTACAAATAGCCTATCATATAAGTTATTTTAGATTATACTAACCTAATTGATGGAGAATATGTGATTGCTACTTATAACTACCCATATCCAGCAAATATTTTTAAAACGTTAGTTAGAAATGCCACAGTTACAGCTAAAATGTTGCATAATGAAATAAAGTGGAGAACAAAAGTTTGAGCAATTATGATTTTAGACAGAGCATAGTTCGCTTGCGTATAAGATCCAAATCGGATGAAAATTAGCACACTTATCGAGGCCATATAATCATTACTATCTATCACGTTTCAGGAAGACTGATTCATGTAGAGCTTAAAATTTTTAGCACTGCAATATTAATTAAACTATGAATTACCTCAGCCAATTTTCCTTCCTCTATAATATTGATGAAAGATTTTAAAATTCGTCATTAGTGTCACGATTTTAAGCTCTCGGTTCGTGTAAAGTGAACAAACTCAGTCTCATACCTGATAACAATCGTTCCAAACTTTTGCTCTTCATTGTATATTATATATTAGTTTGATCTGAAAATTCAATACTATAATTTAGGATTGATGACATTAGTACTATAGATGAACTTCAAAATCTAGGTTAGAAATTTATTTTTATTCCATAGTTGCACCAAATTTACTTTATTTACAATATTTTAATTTATTGAAAATTAGTAAAATTCTTACAGTCGGAGATAGGTAATATGTCAAACTCTGACAACCAATGTACTAAGAATTTGGGTCGGGGTCAGAGGTGTTCGAAGACTGAAATTTGAAAATTTCGAAGACGAGACTTCGAACACCTCTTATTAGAGCTAGATGATCTAGATCATTATAAGAGTTTTACTATTTATTAAATTTATGTTAAAAAAGTATTCAAAGATAAATTTTAAAAGAATCGCAACGAATGGGAAAAATTGTAATAGCGAAATTTTCTCCACTTGATTTTTAAATATTTTCTTTTAGAAGACATGTTCGAAATAACTTATGAAGCATATCATTACGAAATCGGGATTGATTGTCTAAATGTAACATTTCTGAATACTGGAAACGGAACACCAAGTGCTTTGTAATAATCGATTTAATTTGAGATAATTGAATAATAGTTTATCATAGTACTTGCGATAAAAATGAATTTCGCCCAAATGGTTCAAGCATTTGTCGAGGAATTTCAATCATAATGCGTCCTGGCGAAAATTCAACGGGAATGCTACTTAAGTTAAGAGTAGGTAAGCGAATTTACGCATAAATTCGTGTGTCAAAAGTTTTTGAAAATACGAGCAAAATGTACATGCGTCAAAATGACAGAAGTGTGTAATTATTTTCGCTGTCTTTCGATATTATTCCGAGTTTCTTTTAAAATGATTTTATTCTAGAATGATAATCTATTGATTAGGATCATTTTTATACCGAACATATCATGATTAGTTAATGAAACAAATAAGGAAAGTTCGAATCAAATATTCCATTTTGACGATGTCATAAATCTAATGTTCACATAAACTGCTCAGTTCCGACACCAAACCTAAAGACTCTTTTGACTCACGAAAGTAGAAACTTTTTTAATGAAAATATCTTTAGTAAGTGTCGTTAGCTCTACTACTTCATCAGTGCCACCAAGTACACCGAATACATCACCGATCACGGCTAACAATACGGATAGAACAAAGACAAGTTAAAGAGAGTTGTCAAATATGACCATACATTGAGTTTTCAGTTTTGATAGCTACATTTTCTTCGATAATAGGCGTTCTTATTATCGTCATTGTAATAGGAATTATTTGCTATTACAACCAAAAACGAATTCCGTTTTTAAGAAACTTTGGAGAACAGTAATTTGACAGAAATGCCGAAATGGATAGGCATTTTGATAATTTTATTTTTAGAAATGCCGATTTGAATGAATACTCAATCTACCCACCTGGTTCAAGGTAAATTTCATATTTTATGAAATATTTTTCTGGAAATAGAGACCCATGGATTGTTAAATCGACCGAAGTGGAAATTAACGAAGACAGGCAACTGGGAAAAGGAGCGTTTTCTGAAGTTTTCCTAGGAGTTCTAAGTGGTAAGAATTGCATAATTGTGAAATTTTACGAAATCATAAATCTAGGCAAGCCCCCATTATTCCAAATAAATCAGAGCATTGAAGTGCAACTGAATTCATCCAAATCGAAGAATGTCTGTGAGGTAAGAACTTTTTGTATGAGTTTGTAAAATGAATGATTTAGGTAGCAGTAAAACGCCTACTCGGTCACGCTTCGGAATCAGATCGAAATGATTTCATCAAGGAAATTGAAATAATGAAGAAACTCGAATATAATCTACATATCGTCAGGTATCATCAAATAGAAGTGGTGATTCAATGCTATTTTCAGTATGTATGGCTATGTTGCGAGTAAATTTGTGCCTTTAATGTTATTGGAGTATTGCGAACTTGGTGACATTTTGCATTATGTCCATGAAAACTCAGAAATTATTCTGGTAAAATATTCATATTTCAGAGTCCTCTCACATATTTTAATTACAGAATAATCCAAGTGGAGTAAAGGAGCTTACATCTTATTCGTGGCAGATATGCGATGGAATGGTATGCATTTTTACATACACAACAAAATAATAGAGTTTAGAGTTACATTGCCTCAAAGAATATCGTCCATCGAGATCTGGCTGCTAGAAATGTTTTACTTACGAAAAGCAAAGTTGCAAAGGTTTAAAATTTTTAATGCAAGATCGTAATTTAGAAATTCAGATTTGTGATTTTGGATTGGCAATTTATTCGAATGAAACGATAAACCCGATGCAGAAGGGTTTGTTGCCGTTGAAATGGTTGGCTCCTGAATGCTACACTGAAAACTCATTTTCCACAAAGAGTGATGTGTAAGAGTTTTTTCATTGAACTGAAAGATTCTACCATTTCAGTTGGTCCTTTGGTGTGACTCTATTTGAAATGTATTCCCTCGGACAATTGCCTTATCAAAATATTCAAACATCGGAACTTCTAAAATTCCTGCAAGATGGGAATCGGTTATTTCAACCTGAATTATGCCCAGATGAGATGTTGTATTCTATTTCATTTATATGTCTAATCACCATTTTTAGGTACGAAGTCATGTGTCAATGCTGGTGTCTGAATGCAGACGACAGGCCAACATTCGATAAGGTTAGAAGGACATAAAAATGAAATTTTTGACTGAATTTTCAGCTAAAAGAGGAAATATCGAAGTGTCTCGTCATTTATACGGGGACTTATGGATATTTGTCGCTACCAAGTGAGACTGAAAATCTCGAATGAAGGAAATAGTCAAACAGTTCTCACTTTATCTAATATTCATTTTAAAAATTGTCTGCATAAGTCGTTAATTGATTTGAGTGAATGTCAGCAAAAATCAAAGTTTTAGCAAAGGGGTTATAAACAGGGATCCGCAAATAGGGTTGATTTTCACATATCTTATACAGTTTTTTCACGCTAATTCCCATGGTACTATCCGTTTTTTTTTTCGAAAGTCGATTACTGTAACTTGAAAAATTTCAAAATTCGATCTCGAGAAAAAAATCAGCTTCCTATGTGTGCACATGCCAGAATAAGTTCTGGAACAAAAGTTGTTTGCCATGCCATTCTACACAAAATATCGAAAGGATGAATTTTTTCTGACATAGGGTATGTAAAAACCTGAAATTAGCATAACTCCGCGCCATTTGCATTTTTGTGAAAAACGGATAGCACCACGAGAATCAGCGTAAAAAACTGTACTATATATGTGAAACTCAGCCAAGTTGGCGGGCCCCTGTTCCGCACCCCTTCCTTGTGACTTTGATTTTTTCTGACATCCACTCAAGGAACCATTTCTCATAATAATATTCTAGAAAAAATTAAATCATGAACTTTACTCAACTTTTTCATTCAAAGGAGTTAAAAGTGGGAACCGAGATTTTTACCGCCAAAATGGCGAGCTCGATGGTCGTATGCTCGACCCCGACATGCGCCTCGCCGTCCCGAATGCAGCTCGCACACCGCGCATACGATTTGGCCTGAATTCATTCGATTTTCAACGTTACCCGGTAAAATTTCCGTACCTTTTTTTAGATTTTCTTCGGAAGTTTGATTATTTCCGCCGATTGGTATCTGACCGTTGCCAAATGCTGCCTCCTCGAGATAGCCTTTCTAAAAATTCATTTATTATTTTTCAAGAAAACAATCGAGTTATTTTTCAATTTTAAAAATAATTGGTAAAAAATAATACCTCAACTCCACATCGTTCACCGACTTGCAACTTCTGATTCGGTCTGTGACAAGTGGGGCACTCTCCTGCTCCCTGAGTCGACGCGTTTGGCTGAGAATGAAGCATCTGAAAATTTTTGGGTTTTCCTTAGATTTTCCTAGAAAAAATCAATATGATTACGTGGAAGAAGAGGACCGAATTGTATAGCTCCCCCTCCGAATATCACAAATTTACTGATTAGTAACAGTAAATTAGAATAAAATAAAATGACCAACCTGTACCGAGTGAAAAGCGAGGGATGGCGGTTCCTAGACTTAGGAAAGTTGATAGAGGGAAATTAGGACCGACCGTCCACGACGAAGGCAGCAGAGTTGACTGATTGGTCAAAGAAGGGGGTGACCAACCAATGGTAAGTCAGTGGTTGAAGAGAGAGAACAATGCAAAAAAGAGGGAGGAAAGATGTAGAAGGAGTGAGCAGTGTCGCTAGGCGGCATTGGCGGGAAAGAGAGAGAGAGAGTAGGAAGAAAGGTGAGAGATTAGAGAAAGATAGTGGGTCGAATATAGTGAGCCTCTAGCACTAATGGAACAGATTTTTGAATTTATTATGATTTAGGGATTTAGAAAATTTTCCTTATGAAATTATATATATAAGAGTTTAATAATAATAATCGATACAGGATGGCAGTTACTGAATGACGAAGTGCTATAGTTAAAGATAGTCGAGATGATGAAATTTGAAAGATATTGTGAAAAAGACTCCGCCATTTGGTAATTGCCATATAGCTCTAATTACCTCTACTATAATATGATGTGATAGAAATTGCATAACAATTGGGTTCAATTATGAATAATTCGTTATGCCGATTTGTCAGGATCCATTCTATCCCAACTTCATATTCTCGAACTTGAACTGCTGACTCCGGTAGAGATTTAAGGGATTTTTCCAAATCGATTGGCTCGACAGTTTCCAATGAGTAGTACAATTTACCGCCGTGTCCCTTACGATTCTCATAGAAATTCGGAAATAACAAAATTAGAATTATTTAATTAGTGATAATTTTAAAATAGTGCCTCAAAAATTACCTTTAGCAGAATTTGCAGACAATTATTTGTCATATTCACTTGTCTAATATAGCACATTTCGCATTTCACGTTGGCAAGAAATGTATCATTAAGTCCGAAACATTTCAGTTTATCACATCTGGAGGGTACAACGAACAACTTTTCAGCCTAAATGAGCCAGATTGAGAAAATCTCGTGAACAGCATTTATTTTACACCTACGTTCATCACAGTTTCGTGTCTGAATAGTTCATAGTTCGGCTCAATTCCAACATCGTTGAGATAGTAAATTGACAAATCTTTAACGCCTAAAATTGTAGCTTTCATGTTTACTATCGGAGTAAATATGATACCGCATTTTCTCTAATAGAGGTTCCCCTTGAAGGTCAAATTTGAGGACCCAGAACTCAAAATGCTCGTTAGAAGTGCGTCATAAAACTGCATGCATATTCGAAATATGGACTCGAAATCTGATAAAATGTATTTTCTATATGCTAGGAAGGGAGCTTCTATTAGAAAAATATGGTATAAATGAAGCTTGCATAACTTTTGCACTAACTTTTACAGAATTTCGGAAATAATACATTTCTTCTCACCTTTAGAAAAGAATGGTGACGCAAAAAATTCATTGATGTTGGTAGGATAAAATTCGATACGCATTGAAGTTTTATTCCTAATCAAATAGCCATGAGTGTCAAAAAAATCTCTCATTTGTTCCCATGCCTCCTGAGTTACACTTCCCTAAATAATCTATATTCCGAATTAAGAGCCAATATAAGCACTTACCAATGCTAGTGAATCGACACAGCCATACTCATAGTAAATATAGAAAAGTAGATCCTTGAGATAATCGAAAGCTTCAATTCTCGTCCAAAATGCCTAAATTTATTTTTCTAAAAATCACACATACTTCTAGAATATTAGTTGTATTACTTGCTCCATGAGATCAAAGATATCTGGGATAAATGCTTCATAGTCGAATACATAATCTGGACTATTTTCGCGAGCTTCATTTATTCGTGTCTCAATTTCTACAAAAAAGCAAATAGATTATTTGATCGAAATTTCAGCGATCTTTTCGAGCCCTACCTTCAAGCGACGATTTGAAAAATTCTTCGGCTTTCATACTGGGCCATTCTTGAGGCACATTTCGAATTTGCTCTTCAGTTGGTTGTGAATGTCTATCACAACATGGAGCTTGAATTGTCATGTGCGGATGAAGTCGACGTCCTAAACAATACTTGTTTCTCTGATGTCGGGTTTAAATCAAATAATCAAAAATTATATCCAAATACTCTTGTCTATCGAAAAGACTTGCAGAGGAAGGAAGAAAGGATACCCACGAGATAAACCACTATGCTGTGTCTCTGTACCATGTATATCACATTGCACCCCGTCCCACTCAGCAAGTTTTTTTTTCAAAAGCAATGAAGAATATAGAAGAGGTCCTTTTCTTATAACACTTTTAAATAAGTAAAAGTATAAATCACAAGAGAGACATCATTTTATGATATATGTAGTGGCTGGATAAATCATTTCATGATTGTCAATAACATTATTATCTTACTTGTTTCATCTAGATCATAGATATGAATAATGGCAATTTCGCTGAATTCCTGAAACAAATATCTATTATTTTATGGCAAATATATTGGCCACTTGAAAACTCCGATTTCTGTTTATCGCGATTATTGAAGTTAATAAATCGATAAATTTGCAAGATTAAAATGAAAATACCAATTGGTGTTCGCCTTCAGGCACATCGTGATCAACGAACTGAACATTTATCCTGATCCTGTTTTTGCAGGCCAGTCGCTTTCCAGCTGGATTTCTTATTTCATTCGCAACGGCATGCAGACGTTTATTAACTCGTTGGATCTGGCCCAAATCTCCAATCGGCAGACGTGAGAAGATTATCTGGAGAACTTCAGGTGGCAAGTCTACCAACGTCTTCTGAAATACTTAGACAAATTATTTTTTTTTTTTTTCCTAGCATTCTTCCCTATGTGGAGGGGTCTGCTACATGGGTCCTATCCTTCCACCTCTTCCTATCTCTCGCGTCTCTCTCCCGTAGTCCCGCCTCTGTCATGTCTTTCTTCACGGTGTCAATGTACCGTGTCTTCGGTCTTCCGCGGGGTCGGGTACCATCCAACTCCAGATTCCATGCTGTCCTTGCAACTTGGCTCGGGTCTTGTCGCAGCACGTGACCATACCATCTGAGGCGGTACTCTCGCATCTTGTCACCTATTGGTGCGATCCCAAGTTTCTTCCTTATGTCTGTGTTGGGGATCCTGTCGAGTCTTGTGACGCCCAGCGACCATCGTGCCATCTTCATTTCTGCCACGCTCATCTTCTGTTCGACTTTCTTGGTTACTGGCCATGTCTGCGATCCGTAGAGAGCCACGGGCCGTACCACTGTTCTGTAGATTCTTGACTTGAGCTTGGTTGGCATCTTCCTGTCACAGAGCACTCCACTGCACTGTCTCCACTTGAGCCATGCCGCGTCTATTCGACCCTTGACGGCACTCAGTGACTCTCCGTCAGCTGAGATTCTGTCGCCCAGATACTTGAAGTCATTGGCTCTGGGGAGTTTCGTGCCATCGAGTTCTATGTCGCCTGGTGTCCTTGGTTCGAGTTCGAGGTACTCGGTCTTGCTGGTATTCATTCTCAGTCCGTGCCGTTCGAGTCTTTCTTTCAACTTCTTCAGGTCTTTCTTGAGTTCATCTCTGGTTGATCTTGCGAGCACGATGTCATCTGCGTAGAGCAGTGTCCATGGGTGTTCGCCTTGGATGTCTCGGGTGATTCGGTCCAAGCACAGGATGAACAGCAGAGGAGATATGGCGCTGCCTTGATGCACACCGACTGTGACTTCGAATGGCCTTGTAGTGCCGGCCACGCTTCGGACTTGACTTCGACTGTCGGTGTACAGCATCTTCACCCACTTGATATACTCCTCTGGGACTCCAGCATCTCTGAGACTGTACCATATCAGGTCGTGTGGTACTCGATCGAATGCCTTCTCTAGGTCGACGAAGGCTATGTGCAACGGCAGCTTCTTCTCTCGATGCTTCTCTGCGAGTACTCTCAATGCGAAGATGGCGTCTGTTGTTCCGCAGCCAGGTCTGAAGCCTGTCTGGTTGGATGTTATCTCGACGCATTCCCGTATTCTCGCATCTAGTACTCGCTCGAAGATCTTCAGAGTGTGTGAGAGGAGTCTGATTGGCCGGTAGTTGTTGCATGTTAGGGTGTCACCTTTGCCCTTCCAGATAGGTACCGTTGTGGACTTCTTCCACTCAGCAGGGATTTCGTTGTCTTCGACTATCTTGTTGTAGAGCTTGGCTAGGAACCGTACTCCTTTGTCACCTGCTAGCTTCCACACTTCTGCCGGTATATCATCTGGGCCAGTGCACTTGCCGATCTTCATCTTGCTCACGGCCATCCTGACTTCCATTTCAGTGATCACAGGCACAGGTCTGACGTTGGGTGTTCCTCGAGGGATTCTTGGATGGGGGAATTCAGCTGTGGATATCTCTTTGTAGTGCTCCCTCCATCTGTCCATGATATCTTTGTCCTCGTACAACACCCTTCCATCTGCTGCCTTCACTATTCTCACGTTGCCGATGTCCCTTGTCTTCGCGTGTCTGGCCTTTGCAATTCGGTAGATCTCGCTTTCACCCTCTCTTGTTTCCAGTCTGCGGTAGAGGTCTTCGAAGTGTTCTTGTTTGGCTTTCGCGATCTGTATCTTGGCCTCTTTCTTCCGCAGGTTGTAGACGTCTTTGTCCTGCTGGGTGCGAGTCTGTCTCCACTGTTTGAAGGCTTCTTTCTTGCTCTTGATAGCTGCTTCGACTTCGTTTGTCCACCACCAAGTTTCCTTCTTGATGCGACTTGTGCCTGGTTTCGTCATCCCGAACTTTTCACTTGCCACTTTCCGAACTGCATCTGCACACTGTTGCCAGTTGACAGCAGCTGAGACCGCTGGGTTGATTTCAGGGATTGCCTTGACGATGTCTTTGCAGGCTTGCTCCGAGGACTGCTCCCGTGTCTTCCACCATTTGATTCTAGCGTCACCCGTTGTTCGTATCTTTGTTTTTGCCTTCTTTGTGAACCTGAAGTCTGCGACCACGGGTCTGTGCTGGGGAGCTATTATCTCATTTGGGAGTACTTTGCAGTCCATCACGTATTTGAGGGAGCTTTGGTGGACCAGGACGAAGTCGATCTGGGATTTGTGCCTTCCAGACTCGTAGGTGACTGTCTGCGACTCCCGTTTGTGGAAGAACGTGTTCAGTACCGCGAGATCCAGTGAGCCCGCGAATTCCAGCAGCTTTTCTCCGTCTTCATTTCGACTTCCGAAGCCATGGCGTCCCATCGTTCGTTTGTGTCCTATGCGATCCCGACCAATGTGAGCGTTGAAGTCGCCTCCAACGATGATCTTGTCTTCCGGAGGAGCCGATCGGACGAGATCACCCAATTTCTCGAGGAACTCTTCTTTCTCGTCTTCCGGGCAGTTGGTCTGTGGTGCATAGACACTCACTGCTTGCAGGATACCGCAGTCAGTGTCGACTCGAATTGCCATTATCCGATCTGATACGCGTTTGACCTCGATCACTCTGTTGGCGAGGTGGCCTGCCAGAGCGACGGCTACGCCGTTTCTTTTATTGGATGTGCCGTAGTAGTATAGTTTGTAGCCGTCGCCCAGCGGGTAGGCCTTTTCTCCTTTCCAGTGTGTTTCTTGGACACACGCGATCTCGATTCTGCGTCGGCGAAGCACCTCTGTTAGTTCGCTTACGCGTCCTGTTAGAGTGCCGACGTTGATGGTAGCGAATCGGAGTCGGTGGTACTTGTGGACTAACTTCGTTACCCTAGGCCGCCCCTGCCCAGGGAACCCTCGCTTATTTGACACGTTGCTCGGGCGAGGACAACGCGCGTCGCTTCGGGGGAACGCCCTAGCTTTAACCGGTATTTGCTTAAAGGACATGCCCATGTTTTACCCATGTTGGGTGTGATGCGACTGGGGATCATACCAGCCGGCCCGTCGCCCAGGCCTGTCGCCGCTTGACTTATCTGAGCCGTGGGGTTATTTTGCAAAAATCCCTAACCCCACCCCGAGAGTCGATCCCCCGACCCCTCTCGACTTCAGTGTAAGTGGCAGAAGCAAGCGCCCTACCACTGCACTAAAGGCCCTCCTACTTAGACAAATTATTGAATATAAAATTTATGCAAACCTGAGGCAGGTGTGACATTTGAATGATTTAGCGAAATGATTTTTCGAAGAATAGTTTTAATAAGTCTTAATGTGTTCTTCAAGTTTACGATCCTGCAATTTTGGAATGGTTAAATTGAAAAAATGTAGCAAAATAAAGCTGTTTTTCAGAAAAAAAACAATTCAGAAAAGATACTCAATCGATATTTTCAGAAGATATAATTAGAATGTTTCTCTCATCAGCACTTTCACGCATATAATTGTCGTGCTTTTAGGTTGTATGGCGTTAGTCAGAACTTGGATTACCACAAGTTCTTATTAGCACAACGTCGAAGTGACAATAGCTGGTGAAGATTAGGAAATTCACTGTCCCACCAGAACGCAGGAGACTCGAATCAATTGTGAGGCTAACAGTGAAGGCAATTCGAGGGAAGGTCAGTGGTCGCGAGGATAGAAAACTCCAGAAGGCGAGACTGGAAAAATATAGAGGGCTCGATAGCTGATGATTAATTGTAAGCCAATGGCTGTAGAGAGGAGAATGAGAAGTACAACCACTGGGAGTAGGCAGAGAGGGAATGGCAACATGTGGGAGAGGTTAGAGACAAAGGGAAAAATGGAAGAATGAGTGAATGGTACTCTAACATAAATATGCAATGTCAATAAGATTCAGAGACAGCGACGTTTCCAAACTGGACATTTCAGAACTCATCGAATTTTCATATGGACGTTTCAGAACTGGGATCAGATATGATAAAAATGAAATGGACGTTTTAGAACTGAGGTCAGATATGACTAACAAGGCTATTTTTCCGAGTTTTGAATTGAATCCTGGCCAAGGCACATGATTTTAAAACAGATTCTCTGTAATATTCGACGATCCCAAGGAAGAGACCGGACCAGAGGTTTCAATTCGTTTTTGAAAGGATATTTGAGTGTTTTCTACCTATATTCGACCCGTATGAGTTTGGTTCGGATCCAGGACAATTTTGCAATTATCCGGACCCTTGTTACAGTTATTTGTGGAATGGCTCTTAATAACCTGATTGAAACTCGATTCGACTCGTTTTCTATCGCCAGGAACAGGAATCAATCGTGAGTTTGTTTGTTTTATGTTATTAAAAATTCTTACAATAATTTATTCATCAGCATTTTTACTAGTTGGATTTCATACGTTAGCATAAATAGCATCGATAGATTGCGCAGCGATTTCCTTGTGTGTCCAGGGAATTTGTGAGAGTTGTCCGCGAGAGAGCCAGCTGAATTCCCTTGTTGCCAGTTGAGCCGAGGGATTTCTAAAATCGAATGTTTAAATTGTGTGTCAGATATGAAATCATGTAAATAGCTCTTTCTATCATTTTTTTTATTTTATAAAAAAAGGCCATTGAAATAGCCTTATCCTGAGAATAGTAATTAAGATTTTCATTTTATACCAAGTTTGAGCCTCTATTTAATTATTCTGTTCACCTTTTCTGAATTGAATAATCCATATTTTTAATATTCTCACCTGACATGCACTTGCCAAACGACATACTCGGACCAGGCATGATCGGTGTCGTCCTCCTGCTCCATAGCTATCGTCCTCACGTTTGCACTGCCTGCCTCGAATCGGCTGGGCGTGGCCGGATCAGTTCTCCTCAAAGCCAGCATCTGCAATCGATCGATCAGTCACTATTCTTCCCGTCTCTCTGCACTCCTATCTCCAACCTGTGCATCCCCTTCATTCAGTCCAATTTCCTGCAGAATCTTCGACAGTCTTTCGTCTCGACTCATTCTCCCCCCAATCGTGTCTGTAGGCAGTTGTTTGTCGTTCGTTGCTAGAATCTGAATTTTGAAAGTCACTTGAACATTTTATGAATGATTGACAGTAAGTAATTCTGAATTATTGGACGTTCTCAGAAAATCTTTCGTCATAGAAAGATAAACAACATGATAAAAATTAGTGAAATCTGAATGTATAACTCCCCATTCAATATTGTCTTACCATGCATTCCTGCTTGCTCTTGCCCTTCGCAATCACATATACCGATGTTCTGTTGGCACCGAAGTGTCTGTGATTTCCTCTGCCTCCGACTCCTGTTATTTCAATTATTCTAATTTTCATTTATTCCTCCTCACCTCTCCTTCCATTAGGATTGAGTGGATACCCCATAGCGGACAATCTCCAGGCCTTGTTGCTCCACATTTCTGTCAACTGTCTATTTCTCCAATTCTTGCGTAATTCACAAAGATTCTAAAGTTTTATCATTTTCTTATTTTTCGCCAGATAATTTCTACATCTTCATTTGCGACATCAACATTCGCTCCAAATTCTACTGCAAATTCATTCTCCGGCTTACAATAGAAAATAGGGTTGTACCTGAAAATTCGATTACTTCTCTTTCACGATAAATGTTTTGTAAACAGAAAATTCCGTCATTATTTGAATCGAATTTCGACAAACTGTCTCGTTTTTCTTATTAGTTCAAATATGAAATAACTTCGTACCTAGGCATAATCACTTCCCACGGTCTCTGTTCATCGGTCAGGACAATTCTCTTCACATTGCTATTGATGTAATCCACTAGTTCATTCTGCAAAATCACCATCTTAATATTCAACACTTTTCCAGCAAGCTGACCTTCTTCACTTCCAGCTTCCCAGACTGTTCATAGGCTTTTTGCAGCGCAGTGCAGCTTGTTTGTGTCTCACTGCTCTGTCTGCATTTTCTCCCTTCACTCTCGTCATCTTCTGTCCATTTCTGTATGGCTTTTTGTCTCCATAAGTCCTGTGTCGATTGTTTTTTGGAAGATTTCCTGATTTTGCCAGTTACTTCTTTATTTTCTAAAATTCCTTCTTACTTGATAGGAGCATCCGGATGCGTGAATGAGTTGTCTTGGAACAGTTTCTTCGATGAGCAGCAGCAAGAACACAGCAGCGCGAGTAGAGTGAATGGAGGTGGAAATGCTGGCCGAAGTCTAATACAATCGATTTAGTTTAGTTTTCTACAAATTTGCCCACCTGAATTCCGTAACTAGTGCATACATTTGAAATTTCCAAATCTTATCAGCCTCTTCGTCCACGGTTTTCGCTGTTTTTGCGAAGAAGGCGAACAGTATCGGCCACAGAATGAGCTAAAACAAGTTGTTTGTAAAAATATAATTGTTTAGCTAATAATTTCGTGCAAAAACATTTATCTTTTGTTTTCAAGATTTTTTATTCGAAATATAGACTTCTTCTAATGACGTAGCTTTCATTCTATATTTAATTTTTAGCAATAGTTATAAACACTGATTTACCTTGATGACGATGAAATATTCAAAGAGTAGGAAGTACGCTGATGTTGAAAATGCAGGGCAGAGTGGGTTGGAATGACGGTTGAGATGAGAAGAGCAGAAAGTTGGATTCTTGCGGAAGGAGAGGGAAACATTGCGGCATGTATCAGAAGTCAGATCTGCAAAGGTGATCATTACTGTAAGTGAAAAAAATGAAGATCAGCTTACATGACAGATCTGTTGAATAGAGAGAATATGAGATGGAAGGTAGGGAAGAGCGGAGGGAGGACCATGAGGCTGGACGGTCTGGATAGATCAAGGTGTACATTGCTACTGCACTGCTAAAAATCATAAAGATGGAAATTTTTATTGATAATTCAGTTTAAAATATGCTATTCTTTTCGAGTTATTTTTTACACAAAAAAAAAAGATTAAAAAAATGACCTGAGCATAACCAATCCAACCACGATAATAAAGTTAGTAAAATCCCGAAATAGCATTAGCTTGAATCGAATTAGAAGCGGACCGAACACTTCCGACATTGGGGTATAGTAGATGAGCGTCGAGTAGCACCAATAGAGCAGGAAGAGGGAGGAGAGAATTCGTGAAGGGTGGACTGTGCGGATGCCGAGAAGGTCTGTCAGGGGGCCTTCGAATGACAGGGATAGTTGGAGAAGTAGAAAACAAAGCACGACCATACAGTCAAAGGTCTGCAAAGTATTTGCGATACATCATTATGCTATGGCGTCATATCAAAAATTCTGAAATCTTCCAAGATGCTTGAATATGATATGGAATATGAATATCTTAAATTTTTAAACTCCCACCCTCCAAGGCATCAAAGAAAGCGGCATAGATTGCGATCGCAAATACAGCACATAGAAACTCTCGCACCACCAGCTGAATGTCCACACCCACAGAATCACACTGATTGTACGGTTACCGCAACCGGGTTGCATTATCTGAAATAAATTAGAGTTACTATACATAAATTTAATAATTTAAAAATGCCATTCTAACTAAATGATGATGCAATCTTCATTTCACAATAACTGAAATTTAGTTTAATTTTTACTTACAGCATATGCAAAGAAGAGAACATGTAGAAGACGAAATGTCAAAGACAGCCAGTATTTGACAAGAGGAGTTTCGTAGAAAAGTCGTAGATCGGAGAAGGAACTTCGAGAACGGTCTTTCTGAATCAAAGCAGAGAATATTTTTAAGGGAGTTCAATAAAAATCTAAAATTCGTCGTTCAATATCATAAATTTGATACCTTTCTTGCTTTGTTCTTGTAACTGCTAGCCGGAATGTCTTCAACGCTGAGCGGAAGCAGAACAGACTGAGGTGTGTTCGAATCGGTCTGTTGCAGAGGCAGATGGGAGTGGGTGGGAAGAGGCTGTAGGGGAATCGACGATGGAACTGACAGACCCATCTCGCTGCGGGCCGATACCAGACTGAAAATTCGCACGATTCTGGTGATAAAATTCAATGATTTTTCAACCTGAACGAAGCTGAAATCGTTCTTCGTCTTTTGTGCGGATTTTCATTATCGAGCAGCAGCTCTGCAGGAGATACAGAATCATTTGAAGAAGTGGAGAAGCTTGGAGGAGAATTGAAATGGAATAGCCAGAATATCGGCAACACAAATATAGCTAAAATGGCTCTTTGAAATTTAATTTCGACGATGAATAAAATACCTGAAATGATGATCTTCACCCATCGAGGCACGAAGGAGAGCAGATTTGTCGTCCGTAAATGGCCGTGCAGAAGACGATGCAACCATTTCTGGCAGCATTCGTGAGCTATGAAACTACGGGAGTTCAGCTGAAATGCGCCTCTTGAAAAGGCGAACTGTAAATTTATTTACCTGAAATGCTAAATCAGTTATCGTAGTTCCATTGCACGGTTCACATAGCAGACGATATGCCTGAAAGTCAAGAATTCGAACTTTCACATTTCTTTAAAGAAAATAAAACTCCTACTTTAGTTGGATGAGTCTTGTAAACTGAATCTAGTAGAGAAATTGCAGAGCGACGCAGAGATTTAGATAATTCGGATAGAGATTCTTCGTAGAAAAACCAGTCATGACTCTGAAAATTTTAAAATTGAAAATGAAATTTCATAGAGCTCAATATAGGATTCTAGAAATCAGTACGGAAAAGTTCATCAAATTTTCTTACTTGGTGGGCGAGGGATTGAGCAACTCTGGAAGTGATGAGGTAGCTGACAAGAGGATTGGAGGAGAACGAACAGAGGCAGTCGACTGGGGAGAGATGGTGGACAAATACGCACCATAACTGGAAAAGGCATACTAACTTCATTATGCTGCGAATTTTGAGGTTATATCGAAAAATGAAATACTCACCGACAACATTCGATATGGATCTGCGTTGTTAGAAAAGTCGTTGTCGAATGAGATTGGAGTGAACAGATGAGGAATGCCAAATGATAATTCGAACTGAAATTATGACGAAATGGAGAAATAAGAAGGAATTGAATATTACAGCTAATCTATCGAGATGCCGAATGAATCTGTCATCGAATACTTCAGGAATGTGGGAATAACCTAGACATTGACTGAGCAGAATTGTTGAGAAGAAGTGCTGAAGATTTTGCACCGACATTATTAAAAGTAAAGAAGCGATATTGAAATTGATCTACCTGATCAACTTGTTTAGCGATTCTCATGAAAAGGGAAGAGGTGAGTTGATTTGGAGATGTTTTCTGAAGGAGTACAGAAAGAAGTCGCAGGTCTGTGTCTCCGGTTGCACACTCACAAATCACAGAGCAGAGCAACTGAAAGAAGGTAAATTGAAAGAATTCGTGTGATGATTGAAAGACTAGCTCACATCTTCACTCAGATATTTGCTCATATCTACCATCGACAAAACTGATGAAAGATTCATTCTAGAGGCGATGTGCAGAACCTGAAAAAATCATATCTTCATGCGAAAATTTTACTTCGATAAACCTGTCTTGTATCACCTCTAGCTGAATAGCACTGCAAACACATCTCAATCAATTTGCTGGGAAGTTCGTCGATCTGCGAATATAATTTATTCCTGGATATAAAAGAACTCTAAACATTATATGAACACCTTCTTCACAAATGCAATTCCCTCTGCCATCTTTAAAGCTTGAAAAAATAATTCTAATCCTTATCTTTTCATAAATTAAAAATAGAAAACCTGCTCTTACATTGCTTTCCGGAAGGAATTCGATGAGTCGAATGTCCGAGAATGCGATGGAGAAAATGTCGACGATGAGTTGAGCGATTGAGTCCTCGCTTTGAGGGAAGGAGAATTCGAGTTGAGACCGCAGCCAGACAAGGAATTGATTGTGGTCGAAGTGCGGCAGACGCAGCAATTGCGAGCAGCAGTATAGAATCACACACAATTCACAACTGTCCTGGAAATGAAGAGAAGGAATATATAAAGAATATAAAAAGATACCTGAAGAATAAGCACTGGAACCCCATGTTTGATGTAGATGAACAACTCGTGAAGTGATTCTTCGCTTGCACCTGAATGAAGATCGACTTATCTCCATGAAGTCAAGCTTTTACAATGTCAAGAGAAGGATAGAAAATCATAGAAGAAGAAGAAGAAAGACAAAAATGATTTTCAATCAAATAAACTATATGAAAAATTTAATAAGGTCATAAACGACCTGCAAAAATGACGACTGGAAGAGGCCTGGAATCCGACGAAGGAGACAGGAGAATTGGGGATGAAACTCCATAAGAGACAGGGTCGTTGATCGCGTCCGAGGGCACGCCGATCAGCAGTGCGGGGGGTGGTTGTGCCAAGCGAATTGTCGCTGCTGCACGGAATCTCCCCACGTCTGTATCCGTGTCCACTTCCCTAGAGACGATTCATTTGGTCCAGAAAAAGATAACTAATTGCAATTTTCATTAAGTTGTCATCATAAGATTTTGTATTGCAAATGTTGAGGGCTTTCATCAAATAACTTCATGTTCGAGAAAGAGAACGTAATTTATGCATTTCTGTGATGACATGATGATTTTTACACAGAAGCCTTCTATATAACCATTCAAATGGCATACCTTCTAGAAATAACGGCAGCAGTGTTTATAGCCGAATCGACTGCGGGAATGCTTTCTGTGAGTCCTTCATTCACGACCAACTGACTCCCGTTCATTATGAAATGCATTACATCGCGAGATCGGTGCAACTAAATCAGACGTTCGAAATGAACTAGATTTAGTAGGATGAATGAAGTTCACCGTCTACAAAAAAACGAGAAAGATCTATTCTGGAAACACAAGACTGTTTGAGCTTGCATTAAATTCTCGAGTCTTTGGTAAATGACTCGCTATTGAAATTAGCAATCGTGCCTGTGAAATAGCAGCCCTAACAGCGGAAGCAGCAATCTCGGCCAGTGGGTCTGCAGCTTCCCCAGAGGAAGTCAGCCAGATTCGACCACAGTTCACTATCAGACTCGTCAATTTGCTCTCGATTCGTCTGATGTACTGAAGGGAAGAAATAAAAATGTTAGATCTCAGCTCGTTTTAAAATTTCGTTTCAAATGAAAACTAATTCATAAGTTGTTTTGGGGATAAGCCTCTCGAGTTATTGTTATTGTTGTTGTATATTTCAGCAACAATAAATGTTTCCAATAAAAATCAACAAAACTTACATGTGAAGAGAATTGGTTGTTGTGAGAGACGAGTGCTGTGACGAGCAGAGGCATGGCATCATCCTCATCGCCGGTGGCCAATCTGCTGTAGACATGTTTGATTGCACCTGGGAGGGCTTGAGGACTGCCTAGAAGAATGGCTGGACAAAACTGTAGTTGCTGATCGGAGACACACAACAAGGGCACTCGGTCCGTGAACACTGACAGAGCAGAATCATCCATAGCTGTATAATATAGGGAGTTTTATTCGATAGCCATGCCAAATATGACCGGGAAAGAAGTGGGAGAGGAGGAACGACCTAATCAATATCAATAGACAAAGACATTGATGCCATAACTCGACAGGCAGAGGGGAAGGGGAGAGAGACCAAGGAAAGTGATGGGAGAAGGAGGAAAGCAAATCAACAAGACATTTCCGATTTTCGATAATTCACAATAATGCATTCTTCTTCTTCGATATAAAATGACAATTCACAAATAAATATGCAAAATCGCATCTGACAGAAATGGTAAATAAATTGGATCACAGGTTTTACATAGAATGTAAAGTAAAGGATGTTAAGGCAATGTAAAATTGTAGGTAGGTAGGTCATAGATATAAATTGGCCCGATAGGGTACTATTTCGAGGAACAAATGAGCAGGATCAAATCCTTGAAGAATAAAATAATTTGCTATGGAATATGAATCCTATTGATCGAAAATGAAGATTAAATTTTCAGGCTGTCATATTTGAACTTCTAACAGTAAGTGCTAAGTATAGGACATGATGATCACTTTAAGAAAACTATGGGAGTATAAATGAAAATCTTCAAAATGAATAACTTGAACTGAATAAAATAGAAAAGATGCTACCTGCTCATGTAAAGGAATAAACTGATCAACTGTTCGAGTAGTTGCCGCGAATTTCATTGCTTCGACTGGAGGACTGCTGTTGCGGTTTTTCTGCAGGCGGGTCGAAAGGGTTCGACAAATTTGTCTTCAGCTCTAAACGTCGTTTTCGCCGTTCGCATCTGAAATAAAAATAAGGGTTTTTCTCTTTCGTTCATTCATGCCGACATTTTCAGTATTGTGTAAATTCAAAATCCACAAAAATATTTTTAAAAAACTACCTCGGACAATGCATACTATGCTTTTCGAAGCATTTTGTGTGGAACGAGGCCAGGCAAATTGGGCATAGTGAGACGTCGTCAGAAAATGGAAATATTATCTGAAAAATAGGGATAAAATAACCAAGAATTCCGAAAGTTAACCTCGTTGGATTTGTCCTGAGTCTCGCAGAGTTCGCAATAGAACCCATTGCCCTTGCAGATTTCGCATTCCTGGAAAAATATTGAATGTTTGATTTCAAAAAGAAAATCGTAACCTTTTCAATGTGCTTTCGAAATACGGTATGAATTCCTTCCAAATCGCGGATCAAAGTGCCATCGCATAGAAGTCGAAGCTGAAAGGTAAAGAAATTAAGAAACAATATTGAAAATTAGGGAAAACCAACATAACAACTCAAATGAAACAATACAGGGAATACTATTAAAAATATCCTGTAATTTTATTTTTCAGTGCTTTTCAGCGTTATTTCTCATCTGACATCTTGTAGTTTTCGTGTTGCTAAAACAAACCTCCTTGATGGAATACAAATCAGCTCCTTCGACGAAATGTTGATGCT
The DNA here is from genome assembly GCA_964036155.1 of Diploscapter coronatus. Lineage (NCBI taxonomy): Eukaryota > Metazoa > Nematoda > Chromadorea > Rhabditida > Rhabditidae > Diploscapter > Diploscapter coronatus. Next base: position 54,701,785 of record OZ038423.1, read on the forward strand.
GATTGAGATACTGCAGAATGCGCAGTTTTCTTGCGTTGCGACAACTCACGAAATAGCACTTCATGTACAAGAAATTGCGACGGAACTTCTGCACTCTCTTGAAATCCTGAATTTACAAAGGTGAAGAAAATGCATCTGATAAGTTAAAAAAGCTATCTCTTCAATATTATTTTCATCGGGCCGAAATTGAAAAAGATATAAAAAAAAAAACAACTTTGAATTAAAATCTCTTACCGAATGACATTTGATGAGAATGGGACTGGCTCTGCTCATGTCGATGAGGGGTCTGTTCTCGATGAGACTGAGAAGTCGCTTCGCAGATCGACAAACAGCCCTCCTCGAGCCATCCAGGCTGTGGACGAGTGTGGCAGGCAAGGGAAGCGAGTCATTCCAGTGACAGTTCTTGCAGTACAACTGACCTGTGTAACTGCACAGACGAGGCTCTGATGAGGAACCTGAAAGAAGATTGTGTGCGCAACATATAAACTTGATATGGTAAAAATGTATGCTAAACTCTAAATTAGACTAGCGAGTACATACCGTAACCAACATCTGAATAGCATTCGGCGCATTTGAAATCCTGGTCGAGAAGCGTCGATTCGGTGGGGAAATTAGTGACCAATTCGAAATCGGGCTTGGAAACGACCACACCAGGGCAGATTTGAGACACTGACTGACAACACTTGTCGTGGGCGCGGAAACCGCAAACTGGAAATAATTCAGATTACTGCGAAGTAGAAGGAAAAGAGAATTTAGCTACTCTTCCTAATCGTTTATAAAAGCATAAAATAAGTGAAAGTGTACCTTCACATCGTCTCCAGCTCTGGACGAGTCTCCAAATGGTGTGCATGCAGACCTCGCAGTACGGATTGTGTCTGCCTCTGCTTCTTTGCAATGCGAATTCGTGTCCTTTCTCGATCACAACAACTTTGCCCGTTTCGGTGCATTCCTCAAATTGAAAGAAATAACACCACTTTCTCAACTAATAATTCGGTATTTGAAACTCAATAATAATATCTAAAGCTTTCGACTGTTTGGTCTAAATTTACCTCGATTTTCTGTTTCTCTAGCTGCAGAGCCACTAGTTTGTCGACGTACTGCCTCTTGATGTCTTCATCGAGTGATTCTGAAAGGAGTAAACTTGTTAAAAGAGCGAAGGATAAAAGTCACCTGATTTTAGCTGGTCTCTGATGTATTGAATTGCTGCGTTGACCATGTCTAATCTGCAAGAATTCTAGATTTCTTTCAAGTTTTAAAAATGAACCACTGACCGATTAGCGTCCTGATTTTTGGTGTCGATTCTGAGCTGCTCGAAAACGCGTTCTAGTTCCTCATCCACGATCGACCTCTTCTCTATCGGCTCAATCGAGTTGTCTGCATTCGAGGAGTCAAAATCGCTCACTGAGGACTTGGCTGATTCTATTGGCATTTTTAGCGTATTCACAAGAAATTCATAGGGCAAATCTAAAATAAAAAATTGCTAATCAAGATTTTGAAAGTCACTCTTGAAATATAGAATTAGGGTTCTGGACTTCAAAATGAAATTCCAAACATCCCTGTAAGCAACCAATCAATATATAGGCAGAGGAAATGATGCACTTCATGCAGATATCTATTGAAAGTGACCTCCAACTTTATCTTTCAGCAAAAAATCGACTCCAGCAAAATTTAATGATTTATTTAGCAGTGTGTTGTGATTTGTATTACGATCAACGAATACAGACACTCCTTAGGGGACTGAGACTGTAGAGACTACACCTCAAATATTCATACAGCTAGGGGTGTGGAAATGGAAATTGGATTATACTTGAGTAGGCAAATTGATAGAAGCGAAAAGACTATTGGTAAATTCTAGAACGAGGAAGGGCCCTGAAGAATTATAAAGAAGCAGAGATAAAAGAAAGATGGGGGTGTTACAGAAGAAGGGTCAGAAATACACTTTATTGCTGCTCAATTGAATATGATTGAAGAACGAGAGTACTGCAATTGAACAATTCAACAGCAATGGCATAAATCACGGGATCAAGTGATTCAAATTATAACATGTTGGCAAAGGGGTTCTTGAAAATCCACTAGTATCACCAAATATAAAGCTGACTTAAGAGCATTGTGATGAAAAGTGAATTTTCAAGAAGAAATTCTGATAAAACAATAAATTGAGGTTGGGTTGAACTCGCTACACACAAATTTAGCTAATCATCTGGACGAAAATATTTGACACTTGGAAATCTAGATAATTCAAGTACAATTTCGAAATTTTAAGACTAAAACTAAAATAAAAATTACATACGAGAGAATGATTTTAGCGATTGACAATTACTTATTCATAAAGTTCAATTTAAAAAGAGAATGAATGAATAAAAAGAAAAGAATACCTCGTTTCAGTAAATTATAATAGGAAAATGTGGTGATGTGGTGTGTGTGGAATGGAGAGAAGGAGGGTGGTCGGACTCACTGGAGCCATTGCTGGGCGGACTTGTTCTCGATCAGACCGTGCTGAATCTCTTCCACCTTAAACACACATACTCTCCTTCATCACTTTGACGCCAATTGAGAAATGACGAGATGGCGTGACTACGTGAACCATCTCTTCCTCATAGTGTTTCTCTTTAATTTCACACCTACTCCCCTATCACTAACTATATTGTTTCGGTCAAATTAAGTGAAAGGTCGTGTGCCGAAAAATAGCGAGAAAAGGCGAGAGAGGCGAGGAAATTGCGCATCATTCTTTCTACTGTCTCCCGTTGACTCTTCTTTCTCTGCACTCTAGTCCCTCTCTTTGCGCATAGCCGTGACGCGCAATATGCGCGCATTTCTCGCAAAGCGCTCTTTAACACACGAACTGTCACTTCATTTGACCGATACAATAGCATACGTCCTCACGACATTTCGTCATTTCAAAATTGCCTTTTCTGGCGATCTTATTTTGAAGAGATCACCATTTCATAGTGAAATTGATAGGAAATCTCTCCAAAGAGAGATCTTCGTCGCAAATAAGGGATAGTATTACTTGTGTTTAATGTTTTAAAATGATTATTAAAATTCGGTATTATTTCCATATCAAACTGTTTGAAGAAATGGACCTCTATTTGTAAGCGCATAGTTGAATTAAGATCACTTTTTCAGTTGGTTCTTTCAAATCTAAAAGATGCTCCATTTGTGAAATGCACTGTCCTGTTCCTAACAGCAGACAATTCTTTTAGTCTATTTTCTGAGCTATTTTAGATGGAAAGGAGAAATATAATGGAAAAGTGGAGTGAGAGGATTTTCTGCCGTCAGGGAACAGGACGCAGTGGAAATGTAAGTCATGAAAGCCTTTGTAATTATGAAATCTCCAAGATTCAACCTTCGAAAAGATAGAGCACTTTTAGTTATGCGTTGTAAAATGAATCTTTCTGCATTGTTGCAAACTCATTTCCATTTCTATACACTGACTATCGTCCCTATTCTGAAATACCAATTTTCAATGTTTAAAACTCACATGAACAACATGCATTCCATTGCCATCATCGTCCTGCAACTCGCCCATGCCGCCCATGGGGTGGATCTTCATGACGGCACTCTTGTAGTCCCTCATCTCCTCTGCATATCGCTCCTTGTCCGCGTTCGCCTTCTTCTCGTACACTTCCTTCTCCTCGTTCGACATGATTCGCCACAATCGACCCAGCTCTTGGGCAATCTACAATTCATGGTCCCAATTCATCGAAAATAAGTATTCACTGCCAGACAAGCCTTAACCTTTGAAAATCGCCCTGTGCTTATTATGCAACACCACAGTCCATGTCTAAATTTTCCTCAAAAATGAAAGTATTAAAAGAGATATAAATAGAGCTTAGGCTCTTGCTTTCATTACGCGGCTTTATTTCTTCAGAATCTTATATAAACACATGGTAAAAATTGAATCATAAGTGTTGCACGTATACCATAGCAATCCTGTACACGCAGAGAAAATAATCCGTTCAATACCGATCTCTTCCGTGCTATATTCATTCCCCTATTTCTTCCCCTAAAGGATAAGGCTTGTCAAGCTGAATGTCAGAGAATCTGAATCTCCCCCTTGCCTGTCCCCTCCCACGAACCTGACCAACTTTCCAATCCGGGTGCTGAGCCTGCACTTCGGGGCGCTTTTCCTGAGAGAAGAAGAAGAATGCAGACCTGAAATTCGATGAGTAAGCAGCTGGATCGATTAGGGAAATATATCAATTCGAAGAGTTGGCTGACTTATTTTAAAATACGCCACCAACAAAGAGGCAGGTAGATGCATAAGTGTAACCCCGAAAATGCCGCAAAGTTTTATGTCTATGCCTCCCCTCTGGCCTATTCTGCAAAAGCCGACGAATGTAAGGAAGTATTTCTAGCGTTGTCAATCTCTGCATATAACGTTTCTCAATGTTGCTACATTTTCAAATAGTAAATGAGTATGAGTTGAGTGAACTTACAGGGCGCGTTTGGGTGCATTCGGATCCTTTTTGGCCCTCTTCCTCTTTCGCATTGCGTCCTCCCCGCCATAGGCAGCCACCTGAATGTCTAGATTTGTTGCAGTTCAGCAATGAAACACCGTACCTCAGCCTGATACCTCTCAGCGTCCTTCTGTGCCAACTCATAGAATCTCCTCTTCTCGTCGTCATTCATCGTCTGAAACATACGGAATTGTTGAACGAAGTAAAGAGCTACGAATTTTTAAAAGTCGATAGAATTGAAGTTCAAAATGATCAATACGCAACATATGACCTCCATAAGCCTAACTTGTTTGTTTATCTAATTTCTTTCCTCGAGGAAAAATCAAGACTTCAAAAGACTGAATCTTACCTTCCACTTCTCGGAGCACTTCTTGGAGATTTCAGTGACCTGGACATTCTCGTTGGGGTACTTTTTCTTGTGCTCTTCATAGCACATCTGCAATTCCCATCTACTTTCCCGTGACAACAGAATCGACTTGCCTTGACGAAGAATCCATAAGGAGAGGTTTTTCCGCGAACCGGTGGCTTTCCCATGTCTCTGACGGTCAGTGCAGAATAGGACATGCCTCCTGTGCCTGCGCCTGCTGCACCTCCGCCGCTTGATACGCCGCTTCCGCTGAACGAATCCACGATCTGCAAACAGTAGGAGCGTTTAGAGGCATAAAGGCTATTTTCAGAGACAATTTGTAAAGTCGTCTATTCCTGAAACTATTCCCCCCGAAAATTCGGTGAAAGATACTAACTCGAGAAAAAGAAGTTCAAATATTCGCGGCCAAATTCAGCAGCGGATAATCGTATTTCATGAAGGACGATGTAAAGAGGGTGGTAAAAGAGGATATCCGAAATCGCCATTTCAGGGATTTTGGAAGATTTCCACATTCTGAGGAACGCAAAAAAAAATCTCATGAATACGGTGGAAAACTGAAGTAAAATTCAAAGGATTAAGCCGACTTTGGCAGACAGCCAAATGGGAAAATGGCATTTTGAGCATGGAACATTCGAGAATTCAGCCAAAAAAGTGACAGGCGGAAGGGGGAGAGAGTGGACATGACCGGTATGTGCTTGAATGGCAAGAACATTGCACACTGATTACATGATACAGGGTTTGGATAAACGCACAAAGGCAGCAGATGAGGAAAGAGCTAGTGAATTGTGGAGGGACAGAGGAATGGAACGAAGCGAGTGGGTTGATGGAGAAAAGATGACAGACAGGGCGAGAAAGCAGGGCCGGGGAGGAGGGGACAAAGAAGTAGGGAGACAGAGAGAAGAGCGTCACTGCAGAGACAACAGAGGCAGGCGGGAAGAGATAATCGATTCGAAGAGGGCAAAAGAAACGAGAGGAAACTACGATAGGAGGAGAGGAGAAGGCTGTGATATAAAGAAAGGGAGGCAAAAAGTGCCAGAGGGGCTCGACTCAATCACAGCCATCGAGATATTAGTCCATTCATATCCATAACATCCAATTCATCAAAAAATGCTCTTTTTATCAAATTTCGAAAGAAATCAGCGGGAAAAACGCGAAAGTTTCCCTGCCATTGCATTTTGGCGAGTGCCGACCGACAATTTCCGCAGAATTTTTGAAAATGACCGAAAATCCGAGCTGATTTTCGTTTTCCGCTCACAACCACTTTGCCCATTCTTTGATTGCTATCATTCTTATTTTCCATTTTCTCTAATTTCCCGTTCCCAGATCGTAAAAACGCCGTGTTTTGCAGGTGTATGATTTGTTTGCTGCCTGCAAAAATGACTATCTCAATTCGTGCTCAGCTCTACGTCCACTTCCACCCATAATCTACATTTCCAATCGATTCGGTCTGAGTCAGTCAAGCGATGAAGCCCTCTCCTTCAGGGATTCTGACTGCGTTCGAGCACATTCTCGAGAGCATCGAGCAGGAACATCGACCACAGTCAAACGGTTGGTGTCTTTCTCTCTGTAAATTTGCAGAATTTATTAATTCATTAATGTAAGTCATCCAAAGAATCCGATGAAGGAACTTGTTCAAAATGAAGGGAGTTTCGTCTTGGAGATTTTTTACAAAAATTCTTTCAAACAAAGCGGATGTAGTACCCGGAAGGTTTTCTAAATTTCTTTTACGACAAATTCTGAAGTCTTACAAAAAAGCTCAATTTGAACATTTTCATAAAGAAGAGGATGATAAGGTAGCAACGTTTCTGTGGAATTTCAAATTGAAACGAACGGTATTTTCTCAGTGACAATAAAGCTTTATTTAGGCGTGATCAAGAAGACTCTAAGCGAGTCACAAGTGCAGTCGGTGCTGAACATTCAACGAGTGTTTGATGAAGAGGAATGCAAGGCTGAACCTGGGTAGATTCATTTCGATTCATACATGACCCTTTTTGTATTCTCTAGATCCTCAGAGACATTGGCTCTATCAGAGAGATTCATCGAGGATCTTAATTCTGTACAAGTTAGGTCTACAGCTCTGCAGCAGCTGGTCACTCTTCTTGGCCGATCTCATATCAGAGTAAGACAATTTGACTTTTTCCTAATGAAATTGAACTTCTGACGTTTGCACTATCGAAATTTAAACCCTCATTCTGCAGAGAAATGTTCAAATTTTGAATTAAAACATCTCAAAAAGATTTTTAGAATGTTTTCAAACCCATTTTCCAGGGCCTTCTGCTGGCTGTCGAAAACATATCAGCAGGTCGATTCGAGCAGCAATTGCCCTCAGTGCCGTATGAAGTCGACGAGGACGACGGCCTGGCCCTGAAGATTGTGCGGATTGTGAAGACGGAGAGGGACGAGCAGCTGGGGGCGACGATTCGAGTGGAGGAGGGGAAGGTGAAGATTGCGAGGGTCATGGCTGGAGGACCGGCTGAGAGATGCGGCTGCATTGAACCTGGAGACAGATTGTTGCAGGTGGGAGAATCATCGAATTGTCGAATTATTCTGTTCTTTAGATAAACGGTGTATCAGTAACAGGCCTCCCTAATGACCGTATTGTGTCTCTGTTGAATGAAGCAGAGAATGGAGTGATCACGCTGCATCTCTCACCCAGCATGTCTGATCTCAATTCGATTTCCAAGGACAGCGTCACGCATATTCGAGCGACGGTATGTTCAAATATTATTTCGCATAAACTTATTTTTAAAAGCTTTCCTTCTATATTTGACCTTTTCTAAAATATTCCTTTCAAGATTTTTAGCTATTCATGCTTCAACTTTTGATTTTTTCTCAATACATTGAAAAAACACGAATTTCACTTATTTTAGTTTGACTACAATGCCTCCCAAGACCTACGACATCCATGCCCCGAAGCAGCCCTGTCATTCAACAAGGGGGATATTCTGCAGCTGACTGTCGCCAGCGACATCTACTGGTGGCAGGCAAAGCTGCTCGGCAAGGGGGCTTTTGCACATGAATCCACCAAGAGTAAGAATAATGAAAAATGAACGAACGAAAATGAAGAAATTTGAGGAGCAATGAAATCGGGGCTGATCCCTTCTGAACGAATGCAGTCGAGTCAGCTGAGTGGGGCAGGGTCGAACGAACGTGGAGGAATTCATAGAGGCACATCTAAGAATAGCAATGGATTTCAGGTACGAAAAATAAGTTATTTCTATAAAAGTGACACCAACTTTTGAAAACCAAAGGAGGTATTTGAAAATTTAGTGATATCGCAACTTGGCGATAAAGTATGCGGGCCAGATGAGGGCAGAAAAACGTTTTTTCACTCCTGTATATCATCATTTCGAGCTATGAGATTACCAAATTACTGTCGAAGTTGTGTTTTCTCCACTAAAGCTATTGTAGACAAATAAAAGTCTTTAAAAACTAAAAGGAGTATTTTGCATAAATTTGACAGCTTAACTCCAGGAACTGGACAGTTATGAACATGTCTGCAAGATGGCACCTAGACCAGGACTGGTTAGGCCGATAGTCTTGATTGGGCCACCTGGTGTCGGGAGAAACGAACTAAAACGACGTCTAATGATGCTGTTCCCCGAAAGGTTCTCCACTACAATACCTCACACTAGCAGAGCTCCGAGGTATTAAGTCAATCTAAATTTGAAGGAGAAAAATATTCATATTAGACCGGGAGAAGTGAATGGGTTGGATTATCATTTTGTATCGAGACAGCAAATGGAGCTAATGATTGAGAGGAAGGAGATGTTGGAATTCGGAGAGTATCGAGGTAAATCCACTTTCCATGTTCTTTCTCATTGTTTTTATCTAGGCAATTTATACGGTACTTGCCTCTCTTCTGTTCGAGCCTGTCGTGAAATGGGCACCCCTCTATTGTGTCCTCACCCCCTAGCCCTTGTTCATTTACGGACTCCAGAATTTGCCCCCTTCATCGTCTTCGTCGAACCTCCCGATGCAGTTTCATTCAAGGTAACAATTCAAGGTTTTATCATTTTCATTGTTATTGTTCAGGAAACTCGTTCAGCCTCAGTCCGAGGCGTGAAAACAGCGCCTTCTTTCACAAATTCACAGATTCAGCAGGTAAGAATTTCTTTAAAAACGATTTCATACACTTCGAACGAGTTTTTTTTAAATAAAATTTCTCTATCTTCATATCTAAATCAGGGAAGAACGTTATGAGTTTCTCTATGAACCGTCTATGATTTCTTTTTTAATTCGTCTGATCTTTCCTTTCGAAAACTTCCTATAGATGCGGATGAGTTTTTACCTATTCCACAAAAGTACTCTTAAAATAGACCGTCGGACGATTTTAGAATAACGATTCCCAACAAAACTCATAGCACTAGTAGTCTTTAAACTAAACGTTTGATAGATCTTTCTGACAAGACAGTTTTTATTATTAGGGCTGAAAATCAAAAGGAAAGTTAATGAATAACATCAAATTTGTGATATGAGAATAAGTACCAATTTTGGGCGTTTGTCTTGTCTTGAAAAGTAATATCATTCATGAAAATAAAAATATTCTCCCCAAAAACTACTTTTTCAATATTTCAACATATTCCTGACTTTCAGATAATAGAAACGGGAGCCCAACTTCGTTCGGTCTATGCTCCTCTATTCGACGCGATTGTTGTCAATCGAACTCTGGACGAGTCTCTGTCCGAGTTGATTCAGCTCTTCCACAAATTCGACACTCAGCCGACCTGGGTGCCTCTTTGCTGGGCCACCAGATGGGACGGACACTAGTTGGTTCGGAAACACGAAAACCATAATATTTGCCCATCGGAAAGCCTGCAGAATATTCCATCTGCTCTTACATTCCCCTGTGATCATCTTTCTAAACCCATCGACACGTTTTTATCGAAGGTTTTGAAAAGGTAGTGACGAAATGATCGCGTCTGAAACAGGAAGATACAGAATTGTCAGTTCCTGTTCTTCACTTTATCTAGAGTCGTCGTCATCCATTTATTATCGAATTAACACATTTCGTCGCTATCTTTCATAATTTTAGGCACTAAATTAAACAATTCATATTTAACGCAAACTCATGCAATTCGAAATTATCAACGAGCTTTATTCATACTATATTGGATGACTTGAATATTCTCCTGGTTTCAACAATTTCCTCACAAATAGCGTGCTGCTTTCTATGGCTTTGTCAATTGCTCACAAAAATTTTCATGACGGTGCTAATTCATCGAAGATTTAATGCTTTACCTGGCGCTATATATATTATGCTAAATCAGCCTTAAACTAATGTTATTTTATTCAGACATCTGGTCAAGATTTTCAAAAATAAACTTTAAAAATGACAAATGCTACAAGATAGAGGGTTGAAAGCTTCATTTTATATTGCACAATAGCATGGCTATATCGTTATTGAGTTGTCTGCATGGAAGTCAAGTGACTTATCATTTTTGAGCAAATTACTGAGAAGGAATTGATCTTCGATTCAATTGATTCCTGTACTCTGCTTCCTATTTTGCTTACAATTGTTCGGATCTTCATTGCTTTGTTCAGTCATTAATTATGCAGCTACTTTCTCATCTTGTTCTTTCACTACTTGCACTCCTACCTTCAATCTACAGTCTTCCTGCTAAACATTCGGAAATTTTCTACTCGGACGCATTTGCAAGGAAGTACGTCTTGCATATTTGTGCAGCCACAGAAACTAAGCATCCAGAAACATGCCTCGAACAAGTTTTCAGCAATTTTACGGTTAGCAACATTATTATGTTGAAAACGCGATTTAAGAATTGTATGATCTCAGGTAAAACGACAAATAACGGTGAATTGTGACGTAATTCCGGCTCTAGACACTTGCAGCGGATATTCTGCAGTTAGTCATGATCAGAAAGCTATCATCTTAGCATTTAGGTTAGGTACTAAGATTAGCATTCATTTAAAAATGCTTATTCAGAGGTACTGTCGGAAATCTTGAACTACTTGTCGAATCGTATGAAACTGTTTTCAGAGATCGGGTAAAATCTTAGAAATATTTTTTTATGACTGAAAGAAATTTATTATTTAAATTAAGCAGCCGAAAAATAGATTTTTAAAAATCAAATTTGAAACTCCTAAATCAGTTATAGTTTTTCAATGAAATTATCAATAGCTGCCAAGGAGAAATATGATAAGCTAGCTGGCGTCATTATCACTTATCTATGAGCTTACAATTTTTCGTTGATGTTTGTTCAGACTACACTTTTAACTTCAGGAAAACAATTCATTTTACTTATTAGAAAGCCTATGGGGGCTTAATTGAAATAATTCAACATTCGTTATTTTAAGCAAATATTTTCAGTGAAGATCTGAGTTTATTCATTTTAAAAGTTAAATTTTTCTAGACACCATGGCCTGCCGGCGGTGTGGTTGGATCTTATTTCTACAACTCATTCATGAAGATCGTGAATGCTGGAATGAAGGACGACATAATATCGCTAATAAATGCATATCCCAGTTATGAAATTTGGTGCATGGGTCATAGTTTAGGAGGTTGAAAATATTCACTTCATGATTTATTCTAATTATTACATACCGTTTTTCATCCAAATCTGATTCTGCTTTCAATTTTCTAGCTTCTCATTCGCTCTCTCATTTTCAAACGTTCTCTCGCTTCTCCTTTATCGACGCATCTAGCTTTAGACGTCGATCAAAGTAAAACAACTGGTGCAGTGTAGGATGTTGAATTTAAGATAGGGACCGCCAGCCATTTTGCCAAATTCACTCTGGTACCATGTTTTCTACATTTTTCAGGGTCTGAGGTGCCCCTCTAAACATCCCCACCGAAAAAACCGCGAAAAAATACGTCACTGATGAAAAAATTGATAAAATTTAACGCGAAAAATCGGAAAAATCGCTCCTTTTCGTGGACAAGGGAAAGGGGCGTGGCTTATCTGCAAAAGACACTATGCCGCTCGCTCCCCCCTTTCTTTCCCTGCCTTTGGGGATCTTTTTCTCTGCACTCTCTTCCATTCAGCATTGGTTTCCTTTATATTTTCGCGAATTATCAGAGTCTCAGTTGCTCTACGCAGGATTTTTCTGATTTTTTCACCGAAGACAGACAATTGACCAACTAATCAAAATATAAAATAAAAAAATATGTACCTTTCAAAATATACCTAGAGTGATCGAATTTAGTAAAGACGAAAAAATGGTCATTTTGAAATTAATTTTAAAAATATTTTTTGATAAAATTTCGTTTTTTTCTTTTGAATAACGTAATTAGGGAGTATCAAATTTTATTTTAATCAAGTTTTTAGGCGATTTCAGTGATCCTTTGTCAAGATACAGTACCGCAAAGACGAGCATCTATTATTGCCTCGGGAAAAGTTGCTCTACGCAGGATTTTTCTAATTTTTACATATGTTGTACATTTCAACTAGATGTACCGATTCATCAAAAAAAATGAAATGTACCTTTTTTATAACTCGAAATATTAGCATTGCTATAATTTGACGCGCATTTGCGGACTTTTTTCGCATCCCGATCAATAAATCGATATCACCACGTGAAAGAGCGGTATCGAATTGTATAGTAGGTACCGATCAATTATTAAAAATAAAAGTAAAACAAAAAATATTTGCGATAATCGAAAGGGTTATCAACTATGGACACTTTTGAATCAAGTGAAAGGGGCGGGGCTTGGCGGTCTCTAATTTAAGAAAATCATTTGGCAACGGTCATGACTCTCTCCTTTGCAACATTTTTGGCATAATTCGCCTCAAGAGGCCAGAGAGAGAGAGTTGGAATCGAGAGACGAATGAGAAACGAGAAAAATGAAAGCAACGCCAGATTTGGATGAAAACAGTATTTAGGTGCTATGGCATCTCTTTCTGCCTCTTGGCTAGTAATGAATAAACTCGTCGACAGTCATCTAATTCGGATGATTACGTTCGGACAACCAAGGACTGGAAACAAAGAATATGCTGATGCACATGATAGAATGGTAAACTTTTAACTTAATATTTCTTCACACAATCAGTAATTTAGATTCCGTACAAGTACCGAATAACGCATCACAGAGGTTAGCTAAGCATACCACCATTGACAAGGAGGATACAAATTTCAGATCCCATTCCTCACTTACCGGTAGACGGTCTCGAAGGATACCATCATCATCTAGCAGAAGTTTGTCAAGTATTTCAACTGAAAATAAATTTGACATCAGACTTGGGACTTTTGGTCAAATTTGACCACCGCACCGCACCGCAGTTACAGCCAACCCCACCGCAACCGCACCGCACCGCAACTCGATTTAATTTCCCCACCGCAACCGCACCGCATTCCAAAATCGAAAAAAATTAAATTTTTAAAGGGCTTATTTATCGTATTTTTTTCTAATTGAAAGGCAACTCCATATGAGGAGCGTTTTCTAATAGTAGGGCACTCCCAAAGTACCAAAACTATTCCATTATTCGACTCAAATCATGCTCAAAAACACTGAATTAATAAATAATATATGTTTATTTGCATTTTTTTCCAATTTGCGGTGGAAAAGTCCCAAGTCTGCACAACCGCAACCGCACCGCAATGGCGGAAATCACCACCGCAACCGCACCGCACCGCGAAAAAAGGCCACTGCACCGCACCGCACCGCAGTTGCGGTGGAAAAGTCCCAAGTCTGTTTGACATGAACTTCAGATATTCTACAACAACGACATGACGCAACCAGATTATATAGGTTTGTACATAGATTTCTCGAAAATGCTAATTATATGGACTGAAATCTGAGATCTGAAATTTTAGAATTTAAAAACTTGCTAAATTTCATTATAGGTTTAATTTTGCATCTATTGCAGAATGCGATGAGCAAGAAGGCCTCGCCTGCAGTGACGGTCACTTGGATAATCAGGCTGCAGACCACACTTTCTACTTCAACACAGACGTTGAATCGTGGGGAATGGCTAACTGTCCACAGAAATAACATCGACTGATAATTTATTGAGCTGGAAATAAATTTTGACATTACGCAATGGATAATGTGTAAAAAGTAGTATCTGCCGCAGCATTATTAGCATGAACTTGATAGTGACGACTTTACCATTCAATAACAAAGCAGCTTTAAAGCCGCTGATATTGTTCCTATAAATCATTCTTACACAAGAAGATTTAACGATTTCATTTTATTTACGCGGAATTGGTTCATATTTCGAAATATTGCGTAAATTTTTGAAACCACCATCTTTCACTTGTACAGCGTTTTATCACTACCTTTCGAAAACATTTGGCATTTTGTATTCATCAACAAGCAGCATAATCATTTCGATTGTCGACGTCTATCATACTCAGCGAAACTTGTGCCTATCCGGGCCGATCCGGGCGGATGTCGGCAGTTTTTTGCCGACCAACACCAATCCGCTCGGATCCGTGTTGGTCGGCAATTTTTATCTGGTAAAACTGCCGACCGACTCGGATAACTGCCGACCAACTCGGGTCCACTCGGATTGAATTGCCTATCTGGGCAGAGCGGTATACCGATAGGCAATTCACAGAATTGCCGACCCGCCCGGATCGGCCCGGATAGGCACAAGTTTCGCTGAGAATGTCGAATGCTTCCGTTCTTCCTTCCCTCTCTTCTCTTTTCAAGTTCTTTTCTGCCGCGTTCATTCACGTGCAGTCCTCGATTTAGCACGAGTGCCGAGGAGGCTTCACGTTGCGCACACCAGAAATTCGATAAAATTTTTGCTGATTTTCGCTGAAAAATCGTGTTATCTTCAATTTTTTGCCGGTCAATTTCAGTTTTGTCTCATTTTGTATTCTTCACTACCCAGCATATAGCCTTCGAGATCGCAGTTTTCAAACAAAACTCTAAATTTGACGGGACTTGTTCCAAAATTGCCCGATATCAGGAATTTCTCGAAACAAGTGTGTTGGTGACATTTTCCTGAGAATTTGACGTAGAAAATGTCAGAAACTCGCTGAAACACATGCACCGACAAACTGCTCACTTGCTCATTTATAGGCTGCACGAACGAGTGGTCGATGCTGTCACTTCCGCGAGCACATGAATTTGAGCAAGTTCCATGCTCGTTTCCCTCATTTTCGCTTTTCTACTTTTATTTACCACTTGTCGGCTTCTTGGAATGTTGATCCAATTCATTGACGACTCATTTAGAAATTGACCAATTCTGGAGTAAACAATAAGTAATAATATTGGTAAATGGGTAAAAGTGAGTCAACTTTCCAAGAATACCCCACCTTTCCATTGTGAAACGATATTTATTATTGTTACTTTGACTTATGAATTTTTCTTGCTGAATGATTTGATTGATTTCAGCCACGAAGACTTGCAGCTATGAATGGAGTGCATCGTGCATCGGCCGTAGCGGGGGCTTTGGCGACGTCGAGGAGTTTGGACGACGTCTGGTTGAAGCTCAGTGAGGGACTCAACACGGTCTACAACGGCCAGATGGCCGACATGAACAAGGAAAGATACATGTCATTATACACGTGAGTTAGAACAATTTTAGATTTATTGATCAAAAAGTTCTCACAGTAATGTTTCACAATGATATAACCACTTGATGGAGAATAATTCAAATGTGGATTAGATTTGGAAAAATGACCAATGCTCATTCTTGTGCCACTGAATAGTAGTAATTCAATCGATTATGAAACTTGGCGCGACAAGCACCTTCTCATGTTCGTTAACAAATGCCCCGAATAAAATCAGGACACATGAAAGGGGGAAAGGGTCAAAAATCGATAGCCGTAATTCTGGACAGATTTTTGAAATTTAATCATCATTTCCATTAGCGCAAAATTACGACGCATTAATGCCACTTTAATTTCGCTCAAATGGAATTCACAGGCTAATGAAGTTGTTTCCGATTGTTAGCGAGCATGATTTGTGAACAAACGGTTCATGAAGACCACTTTGGTATTTTTCTCTAGTCACTTTGTCAATCTGTGCAGAGTTGATTTTCTAGCTTCTCTAAAACCTTTCCTTCCTATCAAAATTGAATCTCGATGATTAGTTTATTGCCGAGCATTTTTTCAAAAATCAACTTCCATACGTTAACAACCAAAAATATTTCTACCTCCTTATGGAACTGCTTAACAAAACCAGATAATCAACTAAATATTGAAAATAACCAATGTACTCGACAATGCATCAATTTTGACTATACTGACAGGTCCGTATCTCAGCGAAAATCCTTTTCTCATTAATCGGCGATCAATCCGACATAAATCCTGTACGATCAGCTGGTACGTCAAGATTTACGTCCGACTGATCCCCGATTTATTGGGGAAAGAATTTTCGCTGAGATAGTGATAAAAGATGAGATATTTCTATCAGAAAGCTTATTTTTATCTATGAAAACAAAAGAAATCATAATCAAACATATTTTGTTTTCAGTGAGGTGTACAACTACTGCGCGTGTGTGAACACAAGTGCGGACCAGCACCACGAGCACCGCAATATGCAGTCACGTAATGATTGTAATTCTTTTGATATTCTAAATGACTGACTACTTGAGGCAAGATAAGAGGAGCGTGTTTCTTTCTCCCCCCTCCTGTGAGCTTCGGATGCGCGAGAGACGAGCATTTGTTCATTAGGCGATTTCTTTGTTTTATTTTCGTTTTTCGCGTTTTTAAGGGCAACTATCGATAATTAGTTCACTAATTTCTATCAATATCGATAGAGGAAGATAATAGCCAAGTGTTTGTTACGGAAACCGTTAGATTCGATGAAAGAAAAAAAGAATCGTCAAATGAACGAATGTCGTCAACGCGTGCATTTCGAGGCTCGAAGGAGGGGGAAGAAAGAAAGACGCTCCTTCTATTTCGTTTCAAGTATCGGTCACTTATAATACATAAAAACAAGTCGATAAGAAGAGAACGATTATAGACGGAGCTGATCTGGTTGGCATGGAGATGTACAAAAAACTCGAGAACTATATCCGCAATCATGTTATCACCAAGAAGGAGGTAAATAGAACATTTGGAGATGATAATAGAAGAAAATAAAAAAAACTGATAAGATATGAGTTAGATTATAATAGGCAGTTTCTATTTGTCGAAATTTAGTAGCATAATTAGAGATCGAGCATGAAATATGAGTAGGAAATATTTTGAAATAAAAACTTTCCGCTTTCCGACAAAAAATAGTTTCCAGTATGATACGAAATCCCCAACTCTGAAAATATTACGCGCAATATCAGTAGAGGCACAACTCAACCACTTCTCTTTCTATTTTTCATTCATTTACCTTCAGGCCATGGGGAGTTTTCGTGGCGAAGAGCTGCTGATCCGTTACCACGAGGAATGGGTCAACTTTCGTTTCTCGTCGCAGGTCATGAACGGCATCTTCCAGTACCTCAACAGGCACTGGATCAAAAGGGAGCTTGACGAAGGGAATAATGAAATCTATGTCACGTTTACCGTAAGTTAGAATACAATTTTGCAAAGTCTTGAGGAAAAAAGGATTTCATATGTGACTTTAGATTGCTTGTCGCATTAAAAAGTGTAGGAGTAAATCCTAAAATCCTTAAATTTGACTTCAATTATCTACTTCAAAGTATTTTTAATTCAAAATGTCTCATTCTTGGTTGCAGCTGGCCCTGATGATGTGGCGTCAGTCGCTGTTCATGGAGCTGAAAGACTACGTGACGGATGCGCTGCTGGACCTGATTCAACGCGAAAGGGACGGAATCAAAATCAGCACCACTATCATCAAGGGAGTCATCGAATCCTACGGTAAGAGATGCATTTTATTAGTCTAGATATTTTAAATGCGAAAAAAATCGATTGCTAAACTTACATGTGTAAATTTCTCTCTCAAAGTGAAGAAAAAAAGCTCGAAATAACGTACGAGTGGAAAGTTTATACTTCAGAACCTTAGGAGGAAAGTTAGCGCAGTCAGTTTTCAATAAAAATGGAGTTTTTGAAATCTTCAATAATTTTCATGTTTAGTGGATCTGGGCATTGACGAGTACGAGCCGTCGGCTCAGAGTACAGCTATAACAGGGAATGCGAATTCGAGGGACAAACTGCGTGTGTACAGAGAGCACTTCGAGGACCGTTTCATCAAGAAGACTGAGGAGTACTACAGTGCTGAGGCCTCCAACTTCCTCCAGAATGGAAGTGTCGTTGAGTACATGAAGAAGGTGAGAAAATAAATGATTGATAATGCTCATTTAAATGGAAAGAAGAAAAATCACTTCGTTTCTCGAAATTTTACTTTTTTCTAAACATATTGTTGGTAGAATTGCTATTCCATAGCTCTGCTCATTAATGATAATGTCGCATTCATGATTGCCAAACGTTTCTTCTGTTGGAAAAATCTATTTTCTTTTATTAATTTGAGTTGACAATAAGAATGTCATTTTTTCAGGTGGAGAAGCGTCTGGATGAGGAACAGAATCGCTGTGGGAACTACATCAATGAGGCGACGCAGATTCCCCTGGCAAAGGCCCTCGAGAAAGTTCTCATCCAGTCCAGACTCGAGCTCTTCCAGAACGAATTCGGAGGGCTGCTCGAACAGCACAAGGATGAAGATCTCGCCAGAATGTACAAGGTGAGGGATTTTATTGAGCAAACTCGAATATGTTGATAAGAAGAGAATGGAGATACAATATTGTCAATGTCCAATTAATTGATAAAAATAAAAAATGACGAATTTTTATTTCGCACAAAAGCCCATAAGTGTGTATGTGTGCATTTCAGACATGCACATTTCCCTACGAACTTTGCAATAGATATAATAGAAAAGAAGAGTGAAATAAGTATCCATGAAAGAACACGTAAGTATACAAGTCCCATTTGTTCGTTTTTGCGTATGTAGAAAATGTGTTATCTTTTATTTTTTACAAAGAAAAAGTAATAATCTGACGATCATAATAGCAAACAATTGTTCGCCATTGTTGTTTCTTATCAAACCCAATTTAGCCAATTGAATTGAGCAGATCAAGGAAACATTGAGCTTTTTTCAAATATAACTCAACTCTATGCGGTTTCCCCATTCTATTATTTTTGAGAAGAATAAATAATTTTCAGTTGTGCGAGCGAGTGGACCGCGGTCTGGACGAGTTGCGGATCGCGTTGGAGAGGCACATCGCCAAGGAGGGCCACGCCGAGATCGATAAGGTCACCGAACAGGCCTTCAATGTATGTCCCTCTATTTCGTGGCATGACAAGACAATTCATGAATGAATTGCAGGACCCAAAGTTGTATGTGAGCACGATTCTCTACGTGCATCAGCGCTACTCCAAACTCGTCGGGGAGGCCTTCGTCAATGAACCTGGATTCCTTCAGTCCCTCGACAAGGTACAGATAGAAAATTGCCAATTTCCATTCTCATTTTCTGCAATTCACTGCTAGACTTGTAAATTTTCAAACACGCAGGTGCCCACATTAACGAACTAGTATAGCATTTCAAGAGACAAAGAAAACATGCTTTTCTTCTCTCGATAAGATACCCTATTTCGTTCATGCGGGTCCCGTCGGTTTGAAAATTTACAAGCCTGTTCACTACTAATGCTGAAATTGATAAATATGGTCGTGTGAAAATGATCATCAAACTGGTTTTTTAAAAATAATTTTTACAATTTCAATGCTTTGAAAAATGGACAGAAGTAATGTTTTTTTGTATTCCAGGCAGCCACGAACTTCATCAACAAGAATTCGGTGACTCTGAAGGCAGAGAAGCACGCTGCTTCGAAGTCGTCTGAGTTACTGGCCAGGCACTGCGATGGACTGCTCAGGAAGAGTGCAAAACTGCCTGAGGAGGAGGAACTCGAGAAGATGCTCGATGATGTGGTTCGTTTGATTTAGAAATTAGGAATACTGATAGAAAAATGATTGCCAGAGAAATCACTTTACAATGCATAGGAAAAGTGCCCAGGAAATTGCATATCCACGATTTTACAAATTCTTACCACTTTTCTTCAATTCAAAAAAATCTTCAATTGCTATTCTGAAAGATAGTTGAATCTGTCAAAGAATTGACTTATTCATTTTCAGATGATCGTGTTCAAGTACATCGAAGACAAGGACGTGTTCAGCAAGCACTACACCAAGATGTTCAGTAAACGGTTCGCCATTCTTTCCTTTCTTTATGAATGATTGCTTCCTTTGCAGTCTGATCTACGACCAGTCTGCCAGTGAGGACGCGGAAGTGAGTCTGATCAACAAGCTCAAGCAGAACTGCGGATTCGAATACACCAGCAAGCTCACCAAGATGATCACCGACATGCAGCTCAGCAAGGTTTCGACTATTCGTTAAAATAATCTTCATTTGGTCAATTAGTATTTGACAAAGGATGAAAGCATTCCACCACTAAATGACGAAGCGGTTTTACTAAAGGACATCTACACCGTCATGTAGTAGAATGCTTTCCGCTCTCCCCAAATAAAAACCCTTTTTGCACCGGAAATTTAAGGACATCGATCTATCATGTTGTTCCTTTCAAAAACAATCTCTAACTTCAACAAATGAATCAAACTTTAAAACGAAATGTTTATTTGCAGGACCTGTGCGGAAAATTCCGCTCGCACTGCTCGGATACTGGCAAGGATCTCGGCGTGGACGTCAACATTCTCGTCCTCACGTATGTCCCTTTCTATTGTATCGATCAAATGAAGGACAGCTCGTGTGTTAAAGAGCGCCTTGCGAGAAATGCGCGTCACGGCTATGCGCAAAGAGGGAGACTAGAGTGCAGAGAAAGAAGAGTCAACGGGAGACAGTAGAAAGAATGGTGCGCAATTTCCTCTGCCTCTCTCACCTTTTCTCCCTATTTTTTCAACACACGATCTGCCACTTCGTTTGACCAGAACAATGTCATATTTCCAAAGACAGTAAGGCGTAATTAAGGATGAGAAAGAGTAATATAGCACGTGATCAGAAAGCAGCATTACTTCTTACGAACTTTCCAAATTGTCTTCCACCCATTTCAATATCTATTGTTACGTCTTGCAGCTCCGGCACATGGCCCACAATGCCCCCTCTGCAGGTGCAGTTGCCCGAGAAGTTGAACGGCTGTCTCGAGGAATTCAAAGCCTTCTACAATCAGAAGCACAACGGCAGAAAACTCAACTGGATTCTCTCCCAGTCGAGAGGCGAGGTCGCTGCTAACTGCTTCAAACCCAAGAAGTACCTCTTCACAGTGAGTTTTGATAAAAATATTCACAAGTTGAAAGTTTCTTATTGTTATCGAAAGAATGCTCAAACATTTCCAAATCATCAAATCATTATGAAAGCCGATTTCTTCGACAGACTTGCAAATTTTAAACTGCGGTTAAACCGCATGAAATAAGGTAGTATATCTAATAGACGGAAAGAAACACATGCTCTTTTTTCTCGATAAGAAACTCGTTTCATGCGGTTAACCGATGTTCGGAGTTTTCCAAGTTTGTTCTTCGAATCATCCGTTTTTTAGAGAATAAATTCTTTAATTTAATCTTAGCATAATTCTTGCTCCACAATATTCTATCCATATCTTCTTGTTTCAGCTGACAACCGCACAGATCGCTCTGGTGGATCAATTCAATAGGAGCGAAGAGTTAGAATTCAGTGCCCTGCTGAGCTCTCTGGGCATGGACAAGGCGACTCTCTCGCAAGTCATCAACAGTCTCGTCAAGGTCTGTCAAATTGCTGGCAGTTACAAAATGACGGTCGTTCTTTCCACAATATCACTGCACGATTTTCTAGGATGAATAGTGTTATTTTATAAAAATCGTGCCGTCCTGCCGTCATTTTATTTTTGCCCAAATTTTTCCATTAACTGAATCAATGACTGACATTTGCAGGGGCTATTGCTGAAACACTCGATCGAGGCAGAAAATGGCGAGTATGCAAACGACACCACCATTTCCCTAAACAAGGCCTACACCAATAAGAAAGTCAAGGTTAGTTGATAAAAAGGACTTTTCAATCACGATTTCGTTAATTCTAGGTTGACCTGTCGAAGATGGCGATGCGAGTGGACGTGAGCAAAGAGGCAGATTCCGTGCAAAAGAATGTGGACGAGGACAGGAAGGCTGTCATCAACGTGAGTTGATTGAACAGAAGTGATCTTACTGAATAATTAATTGCAGGCCTGCATCGTCCGAGTGCTCAAGACGAGAAGACGCATCGTTCATAACGATTTGATCGCTGAGGTATACATTTGAAAAATACACATTTTTAGTTAAAACATGAAAAGGAAATTTTTGTGACATTTTTATGATTTTTATTGGAATTTATGTATGATTTTCGTGAAGAATATCTTTCTTGCATTTCTAAATTCAATTTGAGAAGAAATATACAGTTTCTATTTATAATTTTAGTACTTATTCTTTATGAAGGAGTGCTGTATTTGCAGGTGATCCAGCAACTGTCGTCGCGCTTCAAGCCGAAAGTCGACATGATCAAGCGATGCATCGGCCAGCTCATGGAGAAAGAGTACATGAAGAGAGACGCCAATCAAAGGGTATCTTATTTTGTACTACATTTATTGAACAAACAAGCCGGAGTTTCAATATCATCGTACTTGTCAGAGCTATTGCTTATTGCAAGATTCATTCGATTTTTGTCCTTACCAAACACATTTTATCTTCAACCGCGTTAACTTACCAAATGAATGATATACAGATTAACTAGCGAACTTTTCAAGAATCTCCAACTTAATAGTAGATTCATCTAAAAAGTTCATTTTCAGGACGTTTACGAGTACATCGCATAGATGGATGCAATCCTCTTCTTATCCCCCCTTTTCAGTCCAATCCCTTCCCTGCTCCCTCTTAATTCCTACTTTCCTCGGCCCCTCATCACTTTCCAAAATCACATCAATTGCATTTCTACTACTAAAGAAAATAAACATCCGATGGTTTGGTTTGTTTCATTTTTCCTGATTTCTATTCTCTTTCCATGTAATGATGCAATTGTCGTTGCTGTCTTCTTCTTGCTTTCTATTTCTTTGATTTTCTCTTCTTCTGTAGATAAGATATTCCTTTCGGGTATGATGTATTTTTAGAATAACCCTTGGAAAAAACCACAAAATAAGTGAACTAACTGCTGAATTTACTATCACTTTACTTATTTTATGATTAAAGATCAGACTATCAATTTTACCAAATTTAATTGATTCATTTTGACTTCTTCATTTATTCATTCTTTTTGTTTTTAATCGAAACAGGTCCAGCTTTTTCAAACAAATTCAATAGTATCTGTCATTTGACGATTTCCCCTTCATATTTATCTCGTCCCCCATCAATCAACTCTCATTTCATCATCTACTTTATTGTTTTATTGACAGTTTGATTCCCTTATTCTATTCATTATTCATCTCCTCTCGTCTTCTTTTTCATAACTTCAAAATTAGGACATTATTTTGGTGAGAAAGAAATATTCTATTTGATAACTGATATTTTATTGTGCAACAAAGATTTTTAACTTATCTTTTGTCTTTGAGAATTTACCCGCAATCGTATCCCGTTGATCGAACAGAACATTTAAGGGCAATAAAATTGTTTCAGTCACTTTATTATTCCGTCATAATTTTTATAAAGTAACTAAAAAGCATCTGAGAAAATCAATGAAGAGTAGGTTATGTCCGAATTGTGTTTCGTGCTTTATCTAAAATGTTAGTTTTGATCTTCGGGTAGCTTGGATACCTAAAACCTATGTGTATAAATAGAAAAAAGACGGGTAAAAATTACATGTCAAGCACTTTTTGACAGACTTCGATGCAATCGAACATCCGACGACATTTTAAATAGTTGTATGCCAGTTTATAGCCTCAAATTAACTTTTGCATTCATTTTTATTTAAAAAAAAAACCAATGGCCGGCATCCTCCTTTTGCATAATTTCCAAGCCTCTTCATAATAAACTACCGCCTCGTCAAATTTCTGCTCCTTTTCCTTCAAATACCCGAAATATTCGTATGCTTTTAACGAACTCTAAATATGTTCATTATCGTAAATCGAGTTGAAGACATGTAAACCTGATTGTGCTGCAAAATGGTTCGTAAAACTCCCGCAGCCTGTTCTGGTTTACTCTGACTGATATAGAGATCAGTCAATAATAGCCAACCTAGTGATATGAATGATAATAAAAACCTACCAGACACGATAAATTTTCCATTTATCAGAGTTTTCATGCTATCAAATTTGTTAAATGAGTTTTCGTATGAAAATGGAATTTTATAAAGAAATAACTTCATACATTTTTCCAAATAGTCGGCATTCGCAATGCTCCAAGGATGCGAAATCACTCTCTTCAGAATAGCTTTTGCTTTGGGTACTTGTTTCTGAAGAAGATAAGCTCGTGCAGCTCCTAGCAGTGCTCCGACATTCTGCACAGAATCCTAAATAATTATGCATTTTTACTTTATCAAATAGCAAAATGAACACCTCAGGCCCGATCATACTCAGCAGATTGTTGAGTGCCACATTGATGTCATTCTTATTTCGACTTGCTACCATTATGAAATTCTCCATCAAGTTGTATCGCATCTCCAAGCCAGGTTTGTAGCGTAGTTCCTGAAACAAACCCATGAAAACGCTGCATCTATTTATCCTTAGAACTTCACGAGAAAAGGATAAAATAAGGTGATCTTCATCATGATGAAAAGATATTCGTCATAAACATAATTCCGAAATTCAGCAACCCCATATTAATAAAACAACTAGTCAAATCTTCAGTTTACCTTGAGAAACTTTTCCGCAGTCTTAGTGCCCATAGCTCTGTCTGTATCCTCTGGTCTGTAATTCCTCTGTGAACCACGGATTCGTGCCCACTTTCCCTACCCTTCCTCATGCTCTCCCATATCTCGACCGATTATTTCATTGTCCGGGTTGAGGCAGATCTCAATCATGTTGTAGATGGCCTTCTCGCCCCAATCCAAATCCCTCCTAGCCCTATTAAACGCCTGCAGAGCTGCATTCGGCTCTCCAGAATACCTCAAAGTTGCATGTCATTGAAGAGAAGGTCTTTTTTCAATACAGGACTATCTTCTGTATCTATATGATTAAATCGTGGGCGCCCAATTCTTGGAGATACCAAGTGGGATATGCCTTTGCGGATGGCACCTAATGCACTGCATTGTGCATTAGGACTTCACCCACAATAGAACATTTTCTAAAAATAAACAGCAAACTAAAATGATAATCTATTCGCAAAGTATGCCTTCTCTAAATTATAGTATTTGCTCCCTGAAACTATTGTATAATGAAATATTCGACACTCTTTAGCTTTTCAAACAACTAACCATTCATGCAGTCCCTTGCAGTAATTGTATCCAGCATCGATAGTAGCCCTGGGATTGGCTTCGAGAGCCTTCTTCAGATATTTCTCTGCTGCCTCAACATCACCACATCTCCAATACAACTCTATGCATCTGGCCAAAGCATGATAATGATCTGAATGAAAAGAAGATAAAACAAGCTAATTTGTGGAAGAACTGACTGGGAAACCGATTCAAAAGCTGCGAGAAGTGCACCATCGCTTGTTCACCTTCGTTCTTCAGATACAGCAAATCTGCCATCATCTGAAATAAAAAGTGAACCATCATTACTATAAACCGATGGTATAGTTTACAATTCTTAAGATTAATATCATTTAGATTTTTTAAGTAATTGTAAAAATCGGTCCAATCTTCACTGTAGATTCTTTAAAAATCGTAAAAATTCAGTAATAAACGTGATTTAGAACTCACGAGTGTAGCTTCATCATTATCTCTTTCGATACTGAGAACAACTTGACACTGCTGATTGCAGAGCTGCAGTTTGTTAGTCGCTAGATAGATATTGGCCAGTGCTAAATGAATCTAAAAACAAATCAATAATGCCTATAGAAAATGAATATCATAGCAACCTTGATGTCAGTCTCAGAATAAGTGAGCGCTTCTTTGTAGAGTTCGACGGCTTTGCCAGAATCCCTCTTCGACGAGTACAATTCTGCTAGGCTACAGCATATTCTGAAGGAATGAGATTTTTTAATAAAAATATTATTATCACGCATTTTCAACCTAAATAGTTTCAATTTTCGTCTCTAAGAAATCAGTTCTGTTCAGTTCACAATCGGAATATTTTGTATGAAAAACTCACTTGGCAGCCTCCTTCTTAGCCTGAATGCTGGAAGGTGACTCGCTTTTCTGGATCAATCGAAGTTGCAGGTTTTTCGCTCTAAATCATTTTAGTTAGTCATTTGCATAGCTTCTTTTTTGACTTAGTAAGCGAATCGAACGCCTCTTGCCATTGGGACTTTTCCCGATGCAAAGTCGCCAGCAGCTGCAGATATTGCACATGGGTTGCTATTGTTGCTGCATCTGAAAGTTATTCATGCTGTATCGAAAAAGTCAAATTGATCCAAAATTCAGATAAATTCGCAATATTATGGTCTAAAACTAGAACATATTTTTAGGACATTAGGTTTTTGAAGTCTTCAAGAAAAGATAACACGGATCTGAATTTTCCTACCGATAGGATTGGGATCTTCATCGAGCGGCTGTCTGAGGACCTTCTCGCACTTCTCCAGATTGCCCAATTTTAGCAGCAATTCTGCCAACTTCAGTCTCATTCTTTTGTCTTTCGTCGAATTCATCGTTGCTTCATAGAAATTCACTGCCTAAAGGCATAAGTGTCAATGGGTTTTCTTTAAAAAACATCTCACTTTGGTGTATAGATGACATTGCACATAGGCTTCGCCGATTTTCTCAGTCAATTTCGGATCCTTGTTCTGCATTTTTAGCGCCATTTCGTACATTTCTATCGCTTTTTCAGGCTTAAATTTATGATTCCATACAAGTATGAATAAATTATAATAGAATCTATAAACCTCCTGCACATTCATGTATGCATCTCCAAGTAGAGCATAGACGCTCGCTGTCTGGGCACTTTTCAACAGTTCCCTAAAATTAATATCACCTTTTAGAATATTAATAAAGTAATTGCAACGATGCAATAGAATTTTACAGAAGAAAGTGGATGATTGTTTTCTAGTTTTAGCGAGATGAATATCGTAGAAAATGCTCATCGGTCGTCATTCATTTTAGTCAGCAAGAGGATAAAGTGCACATTTACAGTGAATTACTACAATTCAGAAGTGCTCCCAACCTGTAGCACTGTGTGAACATTCGTTTGTCCTTTTTGTGTTCCAAATAGATTTCAGCCATTTTCATACGTGCCATTTGAAAATTAGGTTGATTCGGTTGTATCTAAAATCACAAAATACTGACACATTGTAGATTTTTTCATCGTATAAACTTTGCAATCAATTAGTTTCATAGTTTAAACCACTCAGAAAATAATCATACCGGGGAAAGAAATTCATTTGTTTTCATAATTTATGAATTCCAATTTAATTCCTCAGACAAATCATAGATCTAATTGAATAATTCGAACCTTGCTAAGAATATTTAGTGCTCCATCAACGTCCCCTTTTGCCAAAAGCAGCGTTGCATTCGAAGCGATTAGCTGATCTTCTTCGGGTTTCCCTTTCCATTCATTTATAGCTGATTGCAGGCACTCTTCTGCCTCTCTCTGAAGTTATTCATTTTAATTCGAATAATACTCGACGATAGAATAGTCAGGAAAATTTTTTCTCTCCATTAAATTTTTCGCGCGATGATTTCATTGAAACAACATTCGTGATCCTTGCTCAATTTATTCATGAATTCCCTTACCGTATTCTTCATCATTTGCAGCGCATCTATTAATTCCAATTGCACAGCAATTCTATGCACATCAGTTGCCTCCTTTCTAAATTTCGTCGAATTGTCAGGAGTAATTTATCTTTCTTCTTACTGTAGCAGTAAATTGATGTTCCTCTCTTTCTGTGGCAATTTCAATGCAGCTTTAAGCACTTCAACTGCTTTGTCCAGTTCATCTTTCTTCTGAAAAATAGTGAATATCTTGAACCTTGAAATATTTGCATCTAGAACCTCGCATGAAATTTGCTGATAAAAATTTCGGTATTTTTATGCAATGATTACATACTTGTACTTCGAATAAATCAAGTATGTCAAAAGTTGATGTCATTTTTCTAATGAATTGACAGGCGAAAAGTGCCTACAAATTTGTATAAATGCATACTTTGAATACTTTGGCCTTAATTAGGTGATAAAATGATGTCTGTTTGAGTGCAAAATTGAAGTTGAGTCCAGTGTTCAGTGAGGCATCCGCATCCTGCACTAGGCCTTTGTCGATTTTCATCTGAATTGCTCTTTTTTAAAATCTAATATACAACATTTTATGGTTTCGCTAAAACAAATTGAAGGAATCTGTATGCAAAATACATTTGTATAAAAAAACATATGGTCGTAACTTTATGATAGCGTTGATTAATGATCATTGACACGTTTCTTACATAATAGAGTATTCTTCAAAATTATCGTAATGAAAGAAAACAATATCCGACCTGAGCCTTCAAGAGCCATGCATCAGCAACGGCCTCATTCTTCTGCAAGCACAAATCGAGCATCTGGTCTGCCCCCTCGTTGTCACACATCAGATATCTGATCCGGGCCAGCAGAAACGCCACTTCATACAAGCCTGAATTTCAAAACTCATTCATTAATTAGATTATCGTGTTTTTTTTTCAAATCTACAGAAAATGAGAAGCTAATTTTACTCCTGGAAAAAGTATCTGAGTCAAGTCTATGTAGATGAGAAATACTAATTCTAGACGATCATTTCTATTAAATTGTCTCAAATGATGCCGAATTTTCAGGTACGAAAATACCTGGACATGAATCGATTATTCCTCCGAGAATTTTATCAACTCGTTTCAGGCAATCGGCAGGAGGTTTTGTAGGCTGAAAATGCAAGATCTCTTCGATTATTGAAAATGTTTGGGAAAAGTTCAGCATGAATGGCTGGAAATTTTCAATTGGTCTTTGAAAATAACATCGTTCAAAGGGATTCTGTACGATTATTTCTTTGGGTCTCCTATCGAATCAATCTTCTGACCCATTCATGCTACTACATGAAATATTTCTGATTCAATTGTATCAAGACTTTCGAAGGAACAACAAAGATAGCTTACAACTAAAGGCGCATAGTCGAGCAGATGCGATGAAATGGAATGCTGCAGATCTGCATCCATGTCTTTCAGGTAGTCCACTCCAAATGACTGACCCTGAACGAAATAAGCTTTTTGAAGAGTGGATTTGCATCATCACTATTGATAATTAGCAGTAAATTTCCATTGAAAGATAGTTGAAAAAAATACAATCTAGTACGTCAATACATTTCTTCATTGAGAAATGAAGAAAATGTTCTATTCGCCATCACTAACCTGCAGTCGAGATTGTATCAAATCCAATGCATTCTGCGTCTGATCTCGAAAGTCTTCGTAGGAATTCTTTTTTTGCTTGGAAATAATAGCGGAAATGAAATAGTAGATCTAAAATAACAAAAAGAACTAAACAAAATAAATGGTGAGAAAACTTACAGGGGAAGATTGAATTCCTCTATGAGCCTCGGTGACAAATTCAAATTGGACTTTCGCATCGTTGAGTTTCCCCTTCATCAATAGAGAAATCGTCATTCCTATAGTTCAAACTATGCAATTCCCAAAAAATGTATCTTATAGATATTTTGGTTAGATGAACTCAATAACTTTGCTAAAATTGCGCAATGTAAAAAATTCGCTCATTAACAGAAATAAGATGAAGTGAAAAAGGATCCTTTCATGAATGAAAGAAAACGTGAGCCTTTTTCTGCCAATGTATTGCATGATAAATATAATTACGATTCATCTGACCAAGAAAATCTTTTACATATCAGTATTATCATGCAATTCTGAAAATACTCTTTTAGCAATTGAATAGAATACCCAAAGCAGCATAGGGATCAGCGACATCCATCTCCATGAGCTGTCTGGCCTTTGCATCCACCTGCAATTCATCCCTTGCATCCTATCTCTCCACCCCCTTTTTCAACCTCCTTCACATCCCCCATCGCAATGGCAACCCGCATTTCCTCTGCCAAATAGATCGCTTTGCGCGACAGTTGGTTTGCCTGATTCAGAAGGTTTCTGAAAATAAGAAATAAATCAATGAAGTTGGGACTTATTCCTTCGAACGTCATCCGCATAAACTTAGATTCAAAAACAATGAATGCGCATCAAATCGTCATGATTTCCTATGATGATCTATAATTGAAACAGCGATATGCCTTTGATCCCTGATAAAAGTTTTGTATTTCGTGTAAAAATTAATTCAGTCTTCACTAGTGCGCACAATTCAGAGCTATAATTCTAACTAAAATCGGCAGATTTACGATTTTGTAACTCATCATTAATTTTCACTAACGATTGTCCATATTTTTCTAGTATATCCATCAGAGGTTTGCATCTCCTTCAACAAAATTAAATAGAGTAATGCAATAAAATATTTTTAAAGTGCATGCATTTCAGAATGAACCCAATGAATCGTCATACCAAAGGAAATAATAAATGAAATTATTAATCTACCTGCAAAAAGTCAATACAATTGAATGTCGAATGCACAGAGGCAATAAGTAGGCTGCAATTCGATGAAGAAGAACGTGATTCTCTTTCTCTGTTTGGTCCAATGCATTCTAGAAATGTATCGCATAAAATTTACAATATTTTTCATATTTTATACTGAGTGATGAATGAAGGGTGACGTTATTTAGAAGATAAATGATACTTTTTGCTTTATATGCACGTGCAAGTTTATTGAATTGTTTCAAATGAATGAAAGTTTGATTTTAACTCTGAATTTTCGAATGCAGAGCCGTTGCAAACATTAGCTAACGTCATTTTCAGTCGATTATCATAAAAATTCGAAATACAAACCTGCAATTCTCCAATCGAAGAGTCAATTTTGCTGCCAGTCGAGCAAATCATGCAGATTGTCAACAGGAAATGAGCCATTGCATTTTCGCCCTGAAATTGTTGAAATGAAGTTTGCAAAAGTCTATGTTGCAATAGAATATAAATATAAACATTTAACTCTTATTACAAACTGAGCTATTCATTATGTTACTTGTAATAGAAAATTATCTGACAGACCTCATTCATGAGGGCATTTCCAAGCACGTCAGCAGCAGCGTTCCATTCCCTGTTCACCAACGCAGATCGAGCCCTCTCTATATGGCCAGGCACGAAATAATAAATCGCTGTTGTTAATTCCTGAAATAATTTGACATAATTGGTCTGATGAAGCCTTTCCTTCTTGATCTTTTCATTGCAGATTTCAGACAGAATAAGATTAATTTCTACATTTAGAGACAAATGCTCATCTCGCTTGTCAAAAGAAAGTTTCTCTTAAAATGAGAAAAGTTTCAATAATATGCAACGATTGGAGTTCAAAAGTGTCAAAATACTTCTTCTCATGCTCATTTTCAATCAACACAACTTTCTGCTTCTAATTCCAACCAACCTTAGTGACGGCCTTCATCTCGCCAGCAGCATGTCGTGCCTGCAGAATTCTGCTTCTGCCGACATACCCATCGGGATAGCCCTTGGAGGATGCGGACTCGAATAGCTGCTGGGTGGATCTCTGATCTCTGCCCTGAGCCAAATCGATCCAGCCCATCAGGCAATCATATTTGGGACTGTCCGCTTTCTTCATCGCCTTTTCCAACAACCCCTTCGCTTTATTTGAATCGCCGAAAAAATAAAGAACCTAAAAAGAAACATCTCGGTTAGAAAAAGGATGACAGCATGACATTGGTGAAATTGCATGTCTGCCATCTTGTTACACTGCTCATTTGAATCTTTGTCTTTTCATTATCATTTAACAACCCAATTTCGATATCTCATATCGCTGAGAAAGATAGATTGACAATGGCAATACAAGTATCTCCATTTCGTTCCGTTTTATGATAAATAATATAAAGAAGGTTACCTCAGCTGCAGAAGCCAAATTTGCATCTTCGAGCTCCTGCTTCGATTTGCTCGTGATTGCAGACTCGATTTCTTGCAGCGAAACTCGGTCTGAATAGCAAGAAATTGGATTCAGCAAGTCATTGGAAAGATTTCATAAACTTTAAAAACAAACATTATCACAAAGTCAACTGCATTTCGAGCAATCTCTGCAGCGAAGAGTCATTCACAATATGCTACACTAATCATAATATGAAGACAGTTCATATGCAGCCATAATGAACGTTTCTGACCAATTTATACTTTCTTATGATTAAATAATAATGGACAAGAAGTGGCGAACCTGGATTTTCAGCTATCGAATGAGCCCATTTCATTGCAAAGAGGGCTCCAAGCGAATGGCTGCCATCTTTGAGAGGATCCAAAATTCGCAGTGCCTCTGCAGAGCGGCCTGAATATTAGACGAATTGAAGGATGGTATTAATAGAGAAGTTACCGAGCTGAATGAGTGAAACTGTGCGGAGAATTGCCAGTTGCGGGTCGCTGTTGTCCTGACTGTGCAAAAGGGCTGTTCCATAGAAGCCTTCCCTGAATTTAGAAGGAAAAATCATCGTATATAAAAGCTAGTAATTTTTTTCCTATTTAGATCAGATTTTCGGACTGAGAATTTTTAGTATATAGTTTTTCCTACTAAAAATCAAATCATTCCTTCGTAATTTGTAAAAGAAAAATAAATAGTGCCTGAAAAAATAAGTTTTGTGAAAGTATTCATTACGTAATCAAGAACATGAAAAGTGATTTTGTTAACTTGTGCTCTTCACAATCAATCATAAAATGTTGTAACACTTACCGCAAATAGTAATGAATCGTAGAGATGGTCTTCCATTTATTTAGAGTCTCATCATCAGCTTCATCAACTGCTTTTGTCATCCTTCCACTCCAAATGGCTGTCAATTCGCGTTCTTTCAAATGCACTGCCTGTTCACTGTCTCCATGGCAACCAACTCAAACCAATCGGTTATAAAAGAAAAATGCATTGCAGAAATAATGTTATGATAATATCTGCATCTCAAAATCATTCTTCTGCTAAAATAATCTGCACAAGAACATGATCTTACTTTATCATAACTAGAGGGCAAAAATGAATTTTGAAATGAGAAGTCTAGTAGATAAACTTTAGTTCATATGAAAGCCCGATTTTTACTGATTCTGAAAACTCTGACCGTTTTCGAAATGGATAATCCAATAGAAAGTTGCGACGTCGAGAAGACGTCTTCTGAGTTTGCAATTTCGCTAATATTTTCTTCGTCAATTGAATTTTCGCATATTTTAACTGGTACGAAAGGTTAGATCCCTGATAAGATTCTTCGACAAGTTTATTATTTGTTTAGTCTGATATTTATCATCAATGACACTCCGTTTCTCGAAAGAAATTTTATAAAATGTTTCGCATTCATCCAATCAACTACGATCCATAGCGTTCTTCTAATGGATGAGTGAATAATTGATGTCTTGATTTGACAATTTCTAATGACGAGATGACGAGACCCACAGCTAAAGGTAGAAAATGAAGTGGAAATAAGGCGAAATAGCCAGAAAAAATAGTTGCCTTTGATTTTAAATTTCTGGTGTTCTTTCTGGATAAATTTTTTGATGATCATTATGTTGGTCACATTTTTATTCAAATTTCCTAGAAATGGCTGATGCTAAAATTGAATCAATTTATTGATTTTTGAGAATTTGATTGTACGAATCAACAACAGTACATATAGGTGAAAAGATGGAATGGAAAACGAATCAGTCTAGAGAATAATTTATTTCATAGGTCTGAAATGGCCTGTTTCATGAGCCGAGTGGTGTCTGCGTCAGTGACTTGAATGGGGTTCGATGCATCTGCAGACCCAAACGGGAATTGCACGAACGCTTCGCTGTAATAGACGAATAGACGAATTCATTGCTTTAATCCAGGATTTAACAGCTATCGTGAGATTGATAGTGCTAATGTGAAGCAGTTATGATTCACAGAATATGTCGATTGTCTTAAGATTGAATTGTTCGCGAATTAGTTACCTGGCAGCCCGCGCGATGGAAGCAGACCCGTGCAGCCATCTGCAGCCGCTGATCTTCGCCACATGACGGATGTTGACTGGAGTCAGGCCGCCTCCTGAAATTTAGAGAATGATGATGACGAATTCAAATATATTGATAATACATTTCGGTCCTTTCCCGATAATTCAACTCTTTACTTGTCCATTCGATAAATTTAAAACGTAGGCTACTTACCAGCCATAATAATGATATTTTCGCCTGCGTATTCAACCATTTCCTTCAGAATCCCAGCGCCCTCATTCGCTGTAGGCTCTTGACCGCTAAATTTTCTTATCTTGATAAAATCTGAATTCTTTTAGGTGAACATGGCTAGTTAAGATTAGAAGCGTGCGATAATCGCGGATCCTAAATTCTTCATCTTTACTTTCATCGAATTCGGATTGATATGGCTCAGATGATAAGAAGTTATGATAAAGACATTTAAACTATTCACATGATATTTTTATCTACTTGTTGATGTGTCTGAACAGCTTGACTTTCTAAATTATGAGCAAAAATAAAGCAAAGCCTGAACTTTAAAAAGAGTTTAAATTGTTTGCCAAAAGTGTTTAAAGTCGGTATCCTCTCTTATTTACGATGATGCTGAATGTCACATAGGTAAAAATAGTGTAAAGCTTGGTTTGGAACAAATTGCACAAAGATGCACTTCGTCATTTTATATAGATAGTTTTCAAACCTGGAAAGGATAGTTCCGAATCCACATTTGACAGCATCATCGATGGCCTTCCTCCAGTCGCTGCACACATCGATGGCCCTGTGCAGAGTGACGGGCAGACCCCCTGAAGCACTCACCACTTCTCTGCACTCGTCTATCGCCAATCCACCTTGTCTAAAAAGATTGTCGCTCTTGGAAAATATTCTCAGGAAAACAATCCAACTCATTCATAGCCCCGAATACGAATCCATTAGCGCCAGCATCTCTGAGAGCGAACAGATCCTTCTGGATCACTTCCAATTCCTCGATCGAATAGACGAAGTCCCCATGTCTCGGACGCAGCATCGCCATCAGTCGAGTGTCTGGCAGTTGGCGACGAATTGCACTGATCAGACCTGCAATATTCAAGTATTCAGAGAATTTCTACTTAATTACTTATTGGAATAAAATTCCGTAAATTGTATATTAGGAAGTTCCTGAAATGGTCGATTTTATCGCATTATGAAAAAGTATGTCTTTATTGTATTCAATTTATTTTCTAAAGATGATGCATTACAAAATAGGTACACTAGTTTTTTCGATTATCGAAAGTTCTCTCATTGGGAATTCATAACGATGAATCATAAAATATACCTGAATTCATATCACCAACTACATATCATGTTTAAATGAGGAATACTAGCAAACAGATTATGAGCACTTTAATATGTGGAAAAGGTTTCTAAACGAAACAAATGATGTACACAGACCTATGGTTGGAGTGAGTCCCCCGAGAGCGAGGGCGCTGCAGACTTCGAGTCGATCCGCCCCTCCCTCCGCAGCTGCTTTGGCCGATTCCACACTGTCCACGCAAACCTCCAAATCCAACATAGCTAACCTGAATCTGAAACATAATCACAATCTCCACTTCACGATACAAAGGAAACAGATAATCAATATAGATAATTCAGCCGTTAGACTAGCAATGACTATCGAATCTCATTGAAATAACTCGACTGATATAAATAAAACTTTATTTTTTTAAAAAGAATAGCCTATTTTCAATCATAAATAGATACTTGCTTGGTGAATCACAGAGAATTGTGTGGAACGGTTGATAAAAATTTCGAGAAGAAATGATCTACTAGAGTGAGGGTCGTTTCCCTCCAGTTTTTTTCTCTAATGCCATAATTTTTACGAAGTGGTGGGAAAAGAGTAGGGCGGGGGAAACGATCCTCATCCGATGTACTACTCATTTAGAAATGAAAATAAAATTATTCCTTATTCTAAACGAACGAAGGAATGACAAATGAATAAATAGATTTGCATACATATAAAATAGGGAAAAATCGAATAAATAAAACTGCAAAATATTGCGCGAGCAAGAATTATCATAAAACAATAAAATCACACGCAGAAAACTACACCGAGTGATGAAAAATGTTTAGATTTGGATTTGGGTTTTGGCAATTATTGGATTGATTCGTAATTCTTTTCGCGACATATCAGCGAAGCTTTTCAAGGAAATTCAACAATAAATTTTGTCAGAACACTAATGAAAAAGTTCGAAAACTGGGTAAAATATTAAATGAATGCACTTATCATAATTTTAAATCACTAATTTTTTCTGAATATCATATCTGAATAGTTGAATCTCCTTGCAGAAGAATTGATAAATCGCGAAAAAATTACTTCAAAACCCAATAAGTTCCTAGACTATGATTTTTTAATGTATGATGAAAAACGTGGAGATTTGGTCGTGAAAAAATCAGTCGATAATTTACTTCCTTATTCATATCTCCAAATTTTGTCAAAAATCATTTACTTGAATTATTTCCCTTCTTGCAAATGTATTCGTTTGTAGACTACTTCGTTTCTGGTCTAGAAGAACTGTGTGGAGTTTCCATTGTAATTGGCCATATCCTCGTCAGGCTCCTGCTCTTCCCCGTTCGCGTTGTGCAGTCGGGCGATGTTTCCTCTCTGCAAATATCTATTTTCAAGATGCTCAATTACAAAGATGAAAATGGAATTCAACAACTGTTTCTATGATGAAGATAGCATCTTAAAAGGCTAGTTTTAGGAAAGGACTTCGTTGAATTGATCAGACTTTTCTCTGGTTACAAAATGCTCAACGTTTAAAACTTGTAATTCTTGATCAATTGAATTCATTTTCATGAAAGATAAAAGATAAGTAATACTATTCTCGATTCTTACGTTTATGCGATTACAACATTTTCGAATTCAAGTTCTTCTTTTTGCGAGCATAAAATTATGAAAAGAAACTCTTGCATTATAGTTGATTATTTTGCATGATATTTTCATGCAAATAAAAGAGCAACTATGATAATGCCCTACCCTTCTAATAGCAGCTCCAGTCGGAATGCCTCTTCTATGAGGTTCCTGTCCTTGTCCCTGTGCAGGAGTCCCATCATTCTCTGCCCGATTTGCCCTGTTCGTCCTGTCATTTCCTCCTGCAGTATTCGACCCTCCAAACCCAACCATTTCGGCCAGTTTCGTCCAGATGAATTGCAGTGGGGAGAAAAGAGCAGCTAGCAGAATCCAAAATCCATTCGCTCCATCGTACAATGGCTTAATATCGGAGTTGGGACGATCCTGAAAGTTAAGATAATCGCTTAGGAATTTTCAAGCGAATAACAGAAATACATTGATATTTTCGAAATTTCGTTTCAAATTTGTATGTTATTTTTCCTATATCGTCGTAAGAAGTTTAGTATTTGAGCTGAATCTGATAGAAATAGCATGAGCTTCATTATGGGAGAAATAATAAAGAAAACAGACGAGAAAGTAATCATAGGTGTCACTTTCTATTTCGAAAGGAATTGATGAATTATCGTGTCAAAATAGTATAACTGAAGCACGAAAGTAATCATCAGGTAAAATTTAATTTGGAAAGAAAATGTGCGATATCAATCAAAATGATCAATTTAGAACTATGTCGCAATGAAGAAAAGCATGATAGATGATAATTTGGTCTATCAGACTCAAGTCAAGAAATGCTACTTTTATAGTTTGAAAGTTTCGTTCTGCTCAAAATAATGTTGAATAAAATGTTACAATTTTTCATAGCCAAATTCAAAATGCTAAAATGCATGATAAAATAATAATCTACCTGAAGAACGATGAGCGTGCAGGTGGGAGTGAGGCCCAGATCCAGATATGTTCTGCCCTTCTCTTCCTCGCTGAACACCCTTCTCGGGTAGAACTGAGACAACTTAAAGCCGGGAGTGGCTAGTTTCTTCTGAAAGTGAATACATCATTATCGTCGTAGAAAGAACAATAACGAAGTAAATAACCTGAAGAATGAGTTCGATCAAGGAGTGCAGATTGTCAGAGGAGGGAAACTCTTCCACCAAACAACCGCCGTCTGGAAAACGAACCAGAACGCGGCATCTGAAAAGCAAGATCGCATTAAAGTTGATACAAATTTGTAGGATTTTTATCTTGATGTGAAATGCAATTTTCTCAAAAATAATTAGTCATGGTTGAAATATCTGGAAAATGGTATTTATATTCGAGGATACTACTGGCAATAAAATTGTGGATAAGTGAAAATCGATTATGAATAGTTGCAATTTTTCACAATTAGCGTACAAAACAATAACTCCGTTTCATACATTATATTTTGGTTGAGATGTATTTTATGAAAAGTATCAACCTGTCAGAAGGGATGGGTTTGTTGAGTTGTATATTCTCCTTCTTCTCGTTCTGTGTGTTGCCTGCATTCATGCCCATCATCATCTTCTGTCTGTATTCTCTCTCCTCTTTGTCAGCCTGCAGCAGTGCTTTCACTCGTTCCTTCTCCTTTTCCGCCTCCACTTTGTCTTTACGTCTTTGAGCAGCAGCTTCAATAAGTGCCTAAATTTTTCGTATTTTGAAAATGGATAGTCACAATTTTCATTATTCCTTTTCCGAATTGAATATCAAATTACTCTGTCGTCTAATAGCAGAAAAGTCATCTTTCCTCCATAATTTTTCATAACATTTATTTCTTCCGCCAAAAATACTGTAAGCAGATTTCTCCAAACTCGACCTCCATAAACCCACAAATCGGGTTGCAGAAAAAATAGTACATCTTTTCATGAGAGAAAAAGAAGACATGTCCTTTTCCTCCTTCGATATCACACAATTTTTCTCTGCGGGTCGAGTTTGGAGAAGTCTGACTGTAAGAACTTGGATAGAAGAAGCTTTTCTGTCATTTAGGGATTGGACAGTGTGCACGTAGTGAACAATAACTTCAAATTTATAAAATCGCAAAAGTACCTACCTTTTCGTCTTTCTCCTTCTGAGTCTGCTGCATGGCCTTTGCATTTTTGATTCGTTCGAGCTCCTTCTCCTTCTCTTCCTTTCGCTTATTTTCGTCGTCAATTTTGCGTTTGTTCTCGAGAAGTTGGCGAGCTCTGAAAACAATTAAATGAATTAAAGTTAATGATCATTTTCGGATATTCAAAATTTTACAAGAATCGAATTTAGGTTCAAGTACAATTCCTGGTATATTAGATAAATCTAGGATGATAATTGATAACAATGAAACGGCTTTTCTCAGAATTCAAATGAATAGGATAAAAATTAAATTATCAGTCTTTCTGTACAAATTTCTAAATGAAAATTCTAATTTTTTCTCTTTTAGAAAGGGTTAAGATGTTATGGTTCAATCTCATTTTGACAAGAATTGGTAGGAAATCCTCAACATACTTCTTGACCTTCTCCTCGACACTCTGATCGGCTGCATTTTCCTGCGTAGAAGTCGAAGCGGGTTGACTTAAAGAAGCAGATTGTGCGGGAGATTTCTGAATAGCAAAACGTTTAATATTAGTGGAAAGAAAATTAGATCCGTTGTAAAGATAGACCTATCTAATTTAGTTTTCGAAATTTCGGCTTACTATAGTTACCACTCTTTTCTGTGAAAGAGTGGAGAAATGAGAAAAGAGAGTGGTCACTGCAATGAACCGAAAGTGTAATAATAGGAAAGCTTTTGTAACTGAAATCGTAAACCAAAATGTCTCAAAAGCAGAATTCTTGGGCACAGCTGTATCTAATTCTATGGTTATTGCAAGAACCATCTATTTCCCCAGGAAATAGCAATAAGAAATAAGAGCGTCTCTAGAACGAGATAAAATATTTTTCTTACAGAATAAAAAAGTGGTTCTTACTTGAGCAGAATTGAGAATGAAGTTGTGGAATTTGTCGTAATTGAGATCTGCAGACCACTGCAGCGAGTCGAAAGAGAACGGAGGGGAGCAGTCATAGACCATCGTCAATGAAACAGAGGGACTCACATCTTCTAAAACAACATTCATAAATATTCATCAAATACCTTTCCAAATGTCAAAATGAATAAAGTTGTCGATCGAATTTCCATAAAATCCAACACTCACCAGGTGAATCTGAAATAAAACAATTTGAAATATTAATAACTTCAGATTGATAGAAATACACATTATTCGGAATTATTTTATGCAGGATGTTTGGTATTAACAATTGAGAGTGAACACATAAGCAAATTTAAAGCGCAGTTTGAATAGTACTTTTCCAAGAAAAAATCTGATTGTTTGAAAAAGTTGTGCTTTCACAAAATATCAGTTTTAAAGCTATTTTTTAAATTAATTATTAAAATATGACTTACGAATATGTCCGAGTGCACTCCTGACGAGTTGCAGATAGTTGACTCTGACAGCGACATAGGGTCTGCTGAGGAGGGTTGCATCGAACTGCTCCCACAGCCTGCGGAGTCCTGCAGAGGCCTCCATGCCTTCCCTCTCCAGCACTACGAACAGCAGCCCCTTGTTGTGCTGCGCGACTCGCGCTGCCATGTCCAAACGACCTTCGAACCACAGAATTGGAGCCATCTATGAGAAATACCTGAAATGCAAAAGAACTAAACGAATAAGATGACGCGGCTTAGTCCTCTTTTGAATACAAGAGGACTAATCGATAGTTGTGGTGTAATCAGAAAATGTTTGGGGAAAATATGAAAATGCAATATAATGTTTTCGTTGATAAAAATAGGAAACTAAATTGAAAATTTAAGAAAACAGTAATAAATACTAATAATTTTCGAAAGAAGAAATTAGTGAAATGACGAAAGGTAGAAATATCGAAACCCCATTGCAAGAATGAGGCACAATTGCAAATGTTCAAATATTCACCTAAAGGCAATCACTTTTTCTTCAAATATTGATTATCGAGTAAAACCTGATAAAATATTTATTTGACGCGGATAAAATCAAACTCTTTGCTACCAAATTCTACAACAATCCGTATTTAGTTATAAGATGTAAGATAAAAGATGAAAACATAATAAATTAAAAAGCATCTACTTATTGCCATAGATCATTGTTTTATGGATCTGAATACCAACTCAATCGTCCTTGAGATTGAGGTCGTAATTGGCTTTGCCATTCACCAGATAGTCGTTCATGTACTGCAGGGCCACTTCTGGAGGCTGCATCGCTGCTTTCGTCTGCAAACAATCAGTCACGAAAGATTGAGCATGATTGTATGGGAAATTCAGAGTGGCGATGATAACTTGGATTCTACGCCTTCGCGACCATCCCTTAGATTTCTCCCAAGCATTTCCGATTTCTTCGGAACTGGTGATCGCGAAGAATCTAAACCGCCGTGAAGATCAGCAATTTCTCATAAATCAAAATATTCATTTTTACCATCGATGAACAAAAAATTGAGCTAAATTTTTAAAACCATTATTAATTTCATCTCAATGATATATTCTCAGAAGTAAGAAATGTGAGATGTAATTGCAAAGTATCGATGAAGCTAGCTGCTACTCTCATAAACTCGCAAATTTCCCACTGACTATTTAATTGCAGAAAGAATTACCTCAGGTCTCTGCATCATGGCACTGAACCATTTGTGGAGCTTAGGATATTCGGCCCCAGGGAAATTGTCCAAGTCGATTTTGACCATGCCGCTCTTGGCCAGCAGCCAGGATCGCTCGAAGAATGGGAAGATCATGTAGTCGGGGAAGCCTGGCTCATTTCCTGAAAATAGAAACGAAGTTGTTACACTTTCTGATTTTTCGTTAATTGTCAGATTCATCACATTCATTTCGAATGAAGGGAGTTCATTTTTAAAGAGGTTCGACTAGAATATTCTAAGTGTAGCCAAGTCCATTTATCAGTTCGGTATGGAATTTCATAGGCATAAAATTTGCAAATAGTCTTGGCCAGTTCTGACTACATTGGGCTAGATTTTTCTATCTGGATTTAAGAAAAAGATGAGATATCACTCTATATAAGAGTGCATCAGAGTTTCTTTGTAATTCAGAAAATTCTCATCTTCAAAAATCTATTTTAAATCCCATCTAATTCTAGACTAGAGATGGATAAACAGTAAAAACGAAGAAAAAGATAAAAATTAACCTGCATAGAAGTCGTGAGTGAGCAGCGACTCTGCCTCAGCAAAAGCCTTCTTTGCAGCTTCGATCTTCTCGTCTGACAGTTTGTTCTCTTTCAGAGAAATCGCAATGCCGATGAAGGCTTGAGTCACCTGAATTAACCAAATCATTCACCATCATTCAATTTCTGTCAAGATTTAAGTATTTTTTCCGATATAAAGAAGAAAAGATTTGGAAAAATACTAATAAATGCCAGTCAAAGTTTTCACATTTCTTGCAAAGATTCGACTCAAGAAAGAATTTTGATTAAGAAAATAAACCTTTTTCAACTCACCACAGCAAGTCTCTCAACGAGCAATTTGTGCTGGACCTTCTGGAATGGGTCTGCAGGCAGAATGCGAGGAGTGTTGGGGAAGGCATCGTCCAGGTACTCGGGGATCATCAGAGATTCGATGACTACCTGAAAAAGAAAATTGAGAATTTGAAAAGTAGAAAAAACTTCGACTTCACGCAGCCCTGAACAGTACATATTTTCTATAATATGAAGAAACAATTTCTATGAATCACGCCATTTTATAGAAAGTTGTGATCTCAAATCATCATTTTGCAACTACCGAAAACTTAATGTTCAATCGCCCCACCTTTCCATCGTGTTCGAAAGTAGGCACTTTTCCCTGGTAGTGCTTCTTGAAGTACCACTCCGGCTTTTTCTGCAAGTCGATGTTCACGATTTCAGTTCTGAAAATTTTCAAAATGGTTATTCGAAAATCTCAATTCGTGTGAAACCAAGTTAGGCATGGTAAGGAAAAGATTTTCCACTATTTCACATAGCCTAAGATTCCCAAGTTGTCTTGCTGCCTTCAGAATTTTCCTAATTCAAGAAATGGAAGAGCGACTTACTCGATTCCCTTTCTGGCCAGATAGATGACGACTCGCTCGGCAAAGGGGCAGAACTTCATGTTGTAGAGCCTGGCCTTGCCTGCAGCCAGAGGAGCTGGCTCGGACTCGCCATCCT
Organism: Diploscapter coronatus; assembly: GCA_964036155.1. Lineage (NCBI taxonomy): Eukaryota > Metazoa > Nematoda > Chromadorea > Rhabditida > Rhabditidae > Diploscapter > Diploscapter coronatus. The sequence continues at coordinate 54,744,551 of OZ038423.1, forward strand.
GTAGATGGTGCGAGTTCAGACCTTTCAGAGTCATTGCCAAATGAGTGAATTCGCTAAAGTTTTGAATCATTATAAGAAGAAAATTTTAAAAATAAAAAAAAATCTTTGATGATTAGGAATAAAATGAAATTTCATGATCATGAAAAGATAGACCTGAAATAAGCGCGTTTGAAAAGCGATAATAGCGAAGAAATTGATAAGGCAGACGCGTGAACGGATGCTGGACGAATAGAAAATGAATACGGGGAGGAATGGGAAAAATTGATTTTGAATTTGGACATTTTGGCAGAAAAGAGAGTAAACTAATGAAAGAGATGAAAATTTCACAAGTGCACAACAATCATGACAAAAGATCGTTTAACTTCTCTCGAAGAAAAATCATGACAAAAGATCGTTTAACTTCTCTCGAAGAAAAATCATGACAAAAGGTTGTTTATCTTCTCTCGAAGAAAATCCTGAACTTTGATGCATTGGCAATCACAAAAGAAACGAAAATATTCACACATGGTTCGACAACCATTTCACGATAGACTTCACATTGTTTCCATTTAAAACGGAGATCTTTATTTTAGTGAAAACCCAACACGCCAATAAAAAAGTTTCACAAATGAACGAATAAGAAAAAAAGGGAAAAAGAGGGGTACAATAACCAGCAAAAAATAAATAACCACCATAAATGGCTAATAATACAATGGTAAAACGAACTAACAGATAAATATTTGATGAGAAAAATCACAGAAGACGGAAATTTGTCGGTCAAAAATTGGTGTATGATGGTAAAACAATTCAAGGTTCTGTTTTTCGAGTAGCTTGGCAGGAATTGAGAGTCCCATCTAGGAGCACGCAGAATAGTGAAATTGACGACTACTTTCTTCTGTCACGATCGCGTCTGAAAATGATATATTATCTCGATACTTAAAAATATGTTCTTTCATACGATTGAAAGTCAATTTTCTAAGAAAATGGTAAAATGACTTTTATTGGTCAAAGTTATTGCACCAGATATTTAGAGCAAGGTTTTCGATTTCTGACAACCCAAGATAAAATCAATTTCCTTTTCGTAACAGTTTTGTCTAGATCATACCCTAACCCAAAAAGAATCAGTGAACTTCTCAAATGTAAGTAATTTCTGCAAATGTTTGATGATGGTTATTATGAAATTTTGAATATGCCTATCTTAAATATCTTTCGGGCAAACATTTTACCTGTCATCTTTTCTGTCCTTGGAATCCCTGCTACTCTTGTGTTCACGAGAGCGAGATCTGCTGCGGCTGAAAATAGGTGTCATGAAATTTAAATGTTTTAGAATTTTAAAAATCGGCTTTTCAATTCTTAAAAGCTATGAAATTCCAAATTATTATTATGAAATTTATCGTTCGTGGATGAGAATGGATAGGAAAAATATCATTTTTATAAACATTTCATGGATAGTGACCAAATCTTTAAGGATTTTCTTTGCAGTTTCTTTTGTCAGTAATTTTACGAAATTCGAAACATTTGATCTACAAGAATGAGTAAATTAAAGATGTTTGAAAAGCAAACACTGCCAATATATTTCCTGCTCAAGTTCATCAGAAATAAAGTGCTGAGTGTTGTTTTTAGAAAGAACATAGAATAGCTAATAAAAATAAATCAACGAGCTACCTCCTTCTCCTTCTCCTCTCCCTGTCTCTGGATCTGCTCCTTCTGTCTCTGTCACGACTTCTGCTCCTGTCCCTTCTTCTCTCCCTCTCAGGCGAATCTGCAAACCTGCTCCGTTCGGGAGTCCTTCTGATGAATCTGCGGCCGTAGAGAGTTGCATCGCGAAGACGGCGGCGCTCGTCGATGGTCTCCTGAAGGAAAATACATTTTTGGTCCAAATTTAGATTGCAACATTGGCAGGTTGGAAAATTTAGCAATAATGCAAATTTTCTGGAATGCGCATTTTTGTGTGTGTATGGGATAAAACTACTCGCGCCATATTTGCTCTATGTATTTTCAGTGATGCATTCGCGATTCAAATCAGAAAAGGAAGATACTTGGGATTAATGGCCAACCTTCATTTCAGTATATTTGCTCCTGCACTCGACCATTCCGAGATGCATTTTGCCGTTGAAGTGATCAGCGATCCTGCTCTCCGCATCCATTATGTTCAGCTGGGCAGAGCACTCCTCGCACACCTTCAGTGCAGTGAAGCCTTTCGGCAGACCGCTTCCCGCTTCGAACGTTTCCAATTGCTGCTTAAATTACGTAGCTCAAAAACTGGAGAAAAGATCATCGATCAGGGTCAATTTATACTTCGACAATAAGCTTCTTAATTTGCTTCATGGTTGGAGAAAATCTTGGACTGCGTTAAAATTCGATAACGAATGACAAACACATGTTGTCGAAGTCTAAATGCGATCTGACAATAAAATTTAAAAGGGATTCTAAAATATCAAAACCGAATATCCTTTCCAAAACTAAATTGTAAGGACCAAAATGATAAAGAATCCCTAAACGAATGATTTTGGGAGGTAATAATAAAGTTAGGAATGCTATTTGCAAGAGATAATTGAGGAATAAGAATTCCAAATAACGCTTCTGGCATTCCCTGGTGAGTCACGCTGAACTGAAATTCCGGCTTTGGAACTAATTATTTTTTAAAACCCCAAATAATCGTAAAGAATGTGACACCGTGGTGATCGTGTCGCGCTCAATCAGACTCAGCAAGTATATTTTAAGTAAAGAATAGTGTGACTGTTCCTAAAATTTCTCTATCAAGGAATAACTGAATTTGAAATATCTTTGCCTTGTTCGATTTCATGATTGGCAAATTGTGACTTATCTAAAGCAAGCAAATAAATTCTAACCTGTTCGAGCTCCTCCCTCCTCGCACGCAGCTCTTCCACCGATTTGGACATGCTTAGAGATTCATCGATTCGACCCTGCTTTCCCAATTCTTCCATCTCCTGAGAATTTATTTTTGGAAATCTCTCATTTTTAGAAGAGAAAAATGTAAATTAAATATTAAAAAAGCCCAAGAATCACCTGAAGTGCTGTCTCAATCTTTGCGTCAATCTCAGTGATGCTTTGAGTCTGAAATAAAATTGTTACTTTGTAATTTTTAATTACAAGGCGAAATGTCATTTCAAAAAAGCTACAGTGAATCATTCTTAGTCCACAAATTTCGATCTATATTTTTCATAGTAGGAAAACTCGAATTCATAAATTAGTTTGCACATACATCAAGCCATAGTGACGGTAAAAGTTTAGATAATTATAAATGTGGAAGGTGGCTTGCATAGTACAACATTGTATTGTTTTGAATAAAATTCGGTACATTCAATCACATTGAATTGTGCATTCCGCGGAATTTCATTCAAGCTAATTTACGATAAGTGAGCATACAAGACTTTATTCATAATTACGAGCATTTCAAACTTTTGACTGCCGCTGTATGTCATAATTTCAAGAATTGGATTTTCAAAATCCTTGAATAACTTACGAGTGCATAGTTGTGCCCTTCACATTTGTCTTTTGCATCCCTCTCCAATTTGTCCCTCACTCGAGCAATTTCTGCGTCCACGGCTCGAATCGCGTTTCCAATGTCTTCATACGCCTGAAAACGGAAAATACCGTAATTGTTGAAAAATAAAAAATTAGCAAAAGCTATAGATCTTATTTTTTATCTTCCTCGTCGTCGTGATTTTCGAGAGGAGTTTTCTTTAGAAATATCGATATTTTCCACTTATCATTCTACATTATTTTTCCACATCGTTGCCTCTTATAAATTGACATGAAAAAATGAAATGTGCAGATTCCAATATTCGAAATTTGAATACATTACTATCCTCGACTCATTCATTCATTCGTTGCGAATGATCAAGTCATTGCCAGGAACGATCGTCAGCCAACCGGTCGGACGGTCGAAATGACCCTTTCCATGTTACTTCTCTGGGTCCTTCTACTCTGCGTAGTAAGTCAACAGTCAAAAAATCATCAAAGTCATCAAGCATTCTGTCAAAATGAGAAACAAAACACTTGCTCGACACAAAAGAAAGAAAAGCTTGGCGCAGAAATACGCTAATAAATCTGATAAATAACTAATTTCAGCCGCTCACAATCTACACGGCCCACTCGATAGTGTTCTGCTTGTCGAAGAAGAAGAAAAAGGCAAGCGACGAAACAGAGGAGCAGAGTGACGAGGACGATGACACTTTGGGAGAGCCTTCGAAGAACAAACGGAGGAAGGGCAAGAACAAGAAAGGGGCTGCCGTCAAGAAGAGACCTTCCAATCAGAATGCTAACGGGCCTGGACCCAGACGACCCAATAATGTCGTGCCTGGCGAGAAAGCCGGCACCTATGATCCAAATTACCAGATGAGTCTTTAGATATGCGGTTCTGTATCGCTTGAATATAAGTTTGAAAAATGAAAAATATGTATAATATGAAGCAAGAACTAAATTCTAAGTTGTTCATGATGATCAGATTCTGGAGAACAAATATCGTATGCATCTAGTGAACATATTTATAGACTCTCGCGGCTGTGGCAGACCCATTCGGTCCGGTTGATGGGAGCGGGCCTGGAGAGGGAGGTTAGTGAAACAAGAATAAGAAAACTTCAGAATGAAAAAATTTTCTTATAAACCAATACTTCTACAAGAAAGCTTCTACCATCAAGCCATACCAACTGAAATTTGGGATACCGTATTTATTCTAGTCGAAGGACGTTTCTAATAAGATGGCACTCTCTGAACTCCCAAATACCAAAACTACCCGTTACCCAGCTCAGATCATCTCGGGAAGTGGTTTAAAATGTTCTCTAGAGTGCATGGAGTGGGTTCAATCCTGATTTGAATCTATCACGATCATCAGAAGAGGAGTTATGAAAGTTCGGAAATTTCGAATTTTTCGAAAATCTGGCCTCTAAAATAGGACATACCCTTCTATTAGAATAAATACGGTATGCCGATTAGAAATTCTGTCGAGTTTAGGGGTTCTTAGAACAGGTTATTGTTCTGGTTTAATGCATCGGAAAATTATCAAAACGTTCCGATTATGATACTCTGTAAACAGTTTCAATTCGTAAATCTTTAAAAATCAACTCCAAATCCTAATCCTAATGACGTACTTCAAAATCCCATCTCTGCCCATTGAGTTCAACCACTAGATAATTCTTATAAATTCAGGTGGTTTTGGTGGTGCTCCGATTCCGCCTGAGAAGGGCGGAATGGTAGGAACTTATGACCCCAATTACCAGGTCTGTCTTCATAAAATATAGCTCAAATGTCATTTGAATATAGATAGTAGAAACAGAAACAAAAAGAAATGAATTAAAAATTATGTCCGACTTCAAGAGACGTTTTTAACGCATTCTCTGAAATTAATAGTTTCTACATTAAACAATGCTTCTCATCTAATGCATACTGTTCCAGACGCTCGCTGCAGTCAACGACCCATTCGGTCAGCCAAAAGGAGTTGGAAGTGTACAAATTCCCGCTGTTCCACAGGCTCCAGTCGCTGGAAAACGGGGTTCGCAAACTCGCCCCCTTGCATTTTTCGCTCCTATTCAAAGATTGGTCATTTAAAGCCCAAAAATGGAAAGCAAATATTATTCAAAGTGGATCAGCACTAATCGGCATAATCAGATTCGATGAGCCATTCGGAAAAAATTATTTTGGCCAAAAATATATCAGGAAGTGCGCGTACACTCATGATAATTATAGGTGTGGAAGTAAACATCCCTTTCATTTCACTACTTGCTTTGGATAATTCTCTCGGCTAAAAGTGGTTTTATCTTTTCTTCATGAATATTTCAGTTGCATCGAAGTTGATCTTTAGGAATAGAGAAGTGCAGAAATTATAATAAAATGTTTTTAAAAAATTTGCGGTTTCAGGTATGGTAGGAACATACGACCCCAACTACCAAGTGAGTTTATAATATGCATCTTGATATCGCTTGAATAAGTTAAAGAGATCAAAATGAAGTAGAATCTCATGTAAAGCCGAGAGGCATATACTGTATAGATTGTTCACGATGAACAAAGTGCGTCACTCGAAATGTCGTATATCGCCCGCGCGCCCGCAAATCGTCTTATAAGAATGCTCTATGCTAAATTTAATGGATCTTCCTTTTTCTACCAAGAAAAGAGGAAGGGAAAAAGAAAGCCATTTACATTTTACAATAAAACGTGCTCCTAGTGTTATAAATGGGAAAAGATGGATTTCGAGCATAGAGGGGAACGCTCGCTTGAAATTTGTATCCTCCCCTCGACGAACTATTGTGTTTAATGAAGAAAGTTAGAAAATGTTCTCTGCATTCTCAAGATCCCAATCGCTTCTTTATTTTGTGGCACTAATACAAGATTTTCGGAACGCACACGATATACCTCTTGTTAATGCCTATTATTTTAGACTTTGGCCGCCATCGCAGCAGATCCCTTCGCAAAGCGATAGCCATGAATGGGAGCAGCCAGTCAGTCATCAGTCAAGCAGCACTTGTTCATTTGCAATTCCCCATTCCCCATCCTTCATCATAGCCCACAGTCCATTCTCCGTCGCCGCTATCGCTCTGCCACTCTGTCAATGTGCTCTGCGTCTCTGCCCCGTCCACTTTTCACTCTCTTTGTCTATGGCAGAGGTTCATAGTCTTTGACATCGTCTGCCAAACATACGAGAAAAATGACTTGATTCAGAAGGGGCGTCGAAAAGCATGAACCCGCTCGATCTCTTTGATGCTACGCTTATCAGATATCTCACATCACTCATACTAATAAACTGACAAGAAGCTATCAAGCATTGTTTGTAGAATTTGAAAAGAAAAAAAATCATGTAAAGGAATGAAAAGAATTTGCTATGGAAAGTGAATAGGCCGAAATGGATTCATACAAAGCTTGAAAAAGTTGCGTATTGGCAGAGTATTATTTTGATCATGAATCCAATCACTCTCATTTCAGTGATTGAACATTGTATACATTTAGTTTTTTTTTAGTGTTCTCTTCCTGAATTCCGCTTTTGGCTCTGCAAGATTTCTAAATACTCACCTCGACATCGAAGAAGTAGTCCTTTTCTTTCTGTGCACGTTCGTAGTCTGCTTTGTGAGCCGGTTCGTGCATCTTGCGGCAAAATACCAAATTCTGAGGACAAAAATTAATTGTGGCGATAATGTGCTGATTTTGGAACTTTCTTCAATTTACTTGAAAATAAGGAGATGAAATTGGACTCATACATAATTTATGTGAACGTGATTTTAAACAGATATTCAGAAGGAATTTCTTCGATGATATAGACATGATGTTTTTCATTAGTCTGATCACAGTAATAATTGTCATTCAAAATTCAGTATTGCAGGAAAATCATTCTTGCAGAATTGGTGGTTGGAAAGAAAATAACATTTGACAATGTTTGTTTCGGAGTATAAATTTAGCGGAATGGCTGAATGATCTTTCTCTGTACACTTTTTCATATTCTTTCCTATTTCTAACTGCCTTCGTAGCTTTAAAGGACTAGATAAAATACTTCAATTAATTATAACATCGATGTGTCGGAAGTTTGAATTTTTTGTAATTCATAAAATGTTACCTGCAAACGACTATCAGCAACTAGTTCGTAGGGACAACAGCCGATGAGGTAGGCTCTACAGACAGAGGGATGGTCGAATGGCACGAGACGACGACCTGAATGAAATCAATCTTGCTCAGCTACAGTACTTTCACTTCGTGTGAGCACAGGCATTTTATATCTGATGGAGAGGCGAAACTTATTCTGTCAAATGATGGAGTGTTATATATTTCAAGAGGCACTGAGTTGCTTGACATAAAACAGCCCTTCAAATTACAAGAAATCACTGTGTCGCAGTGAGAATAATCCTATCAAAGATTTTATTGAGCACTTTCTCCTAAACGCAATATCTTATTCTCGCTTAAAATGCAAGTATTCTCATATACATCTTACTCAGCACCGACCATTCGTTCGTATTCCAAACCCTTCAATTTCGAAATTACCAACCTTCTTCAGCTTCCCTTTCGGAGCCCATGAGCTGCGCGATCATCTCGCGCATCACGTCCGTCATCCTGTCTTCTTCTTTCTTCCTTCTGTCTGAAATTCACTTAATTTGGTTATGACCAATTCAATCAGTCAGTTCAAATATTATCAAGCGATTTGTACAAACACTTTTGCTGTTCTCTGCAAATAATTCGACGCTTTCGAAGCAATATTTATTTAATAGAACCAGAGAAAATAAAGAAACACTTGAATGATAAAACACAGGTTTGTTGTTGGTGAATTGGAGAAACGAAGAACGAAGAAATAGAGGAATAACAGAATGAAAATGAACATCATCGACTCGCAAAATGATTACCAAAACAGAAGGAACAGACTCCTCTGAGAGTTGACATGTCAGCTATTTTTGAGGTTATGCACGTTATCAGGCAGCAGGACAACTGGTTTCTTCCTCTAAACACTCCTCAAAAGTATTTCTGAAAAGGAAACTCTTGCAGAAATACAATGAGAAATGAATACAAAAAGAAAAAGCAGATTTGTCTGCTGGTAATGTAATGTGCACTGCGATGAGATAACGCACTGATATGCAAACTCTTTGGAGCTGTGAAAGAAACAGAACCGAATAATCGAGTAAAATCGACAAAATCCGACTAATTAAGGTCATTTTCCATAAAATAAGGTTACGGGTTTTGAACAATGATATAATCATCTGGGTGATCTAGAGAAGGGGAGGGGGAAGAGGAAGGGACATGTTTGTGGCTCGGCTAGGCTCAATTGCAGGTTTTGCGGAACATACCCGTATTTTTGTGCAAAGATGAAGTTGGCAATCATCCGAGTGTTCTGTTCTTCTTTACGAAAGATAGAATTTTTGATTGAGAATATTACGGGTATTTCGCAAAATCCTGCTCATTCTCAATAACATAGATTATTTGGTTACTTGTGAAATGACAGATTTGCTTCCTTGTTATTGAGTTTAAAGTTTTTCGTGATTTTTTCAAGCTCCTTTGAAACTCTGAAAGGAAGACGATTCTGAACATTTTCAAGAGCAACCACCCAAATGGAATCTATTACACAGCAGAATATGTAAGGCATACGCGATCAAGAGGTTATAATTAGAAATAAACGAGAAATTCTTAGAAAAGAAGAACTATATGAGACAATCGACAGAAAGATACTTCCACAAAAGAGAATTGGGGATTTGGGTAATAAAATTTAGGAGCAAGAATTGGATCAAACAACGCGTTTGATTTGATGACTACAATTTGGGTTTAGAGAGCCGATATTTTGTGAAATATCATTCTCGTTAAAAATAACAAATACGATATGAAAACGTTGTCATGTTTAGAGGTAAAATTGGTAAATTCAGGAGCAATCTAAGAAAATGGGCCAAAATTTGACAGGAATTACTGTGAATCAAGGTGTTCGCATGCTTTTCAGCTAATAGGATCAGTTCAGCAAAGGCGAAAGAGAAAGAGAATCTGCTGAAAGAGATTTCAGCCTGCAAAGACAAGAGGGCGTTATGCTTTTTCCTGTCTTTCTGCGTCTCCCCTCCAACCACTATTTCTCGCTTCCAACAAATCGATTGGATCGTTCAACTAGGTTAAAAGCTGCCCAATTCATAAAGCATACAGAAAATTGGCTCTAGTAATCCTGTCAAATCATCATCTTTCCAAGAAAAAAACATAATTACCGTTCCGCTTATGATTGCCCCTGAAAATATCTGAATTTTACCTCGAAACAGACCATAAATAATAACTAGAGCTTCCTACTACCTGGATTAATACAAAACAATCTTAGAAATGTAAAGGAGTAAAAGAAGAATAATCTTCGTGTGAGAGCGTTAAGAAAAGAACGAAAGCGTTACCCTTGTAAATGAATAAATTTAGATATAAATTTTGTTCTAATCAATCAACCGCAAGATAAAATCTGTGAATGAAAGAAAAAGAATAAAACATCAATAACCACTACTCTGAGTTGCATCGATTCGGCAGATGAACATCAGGAGGGAGGAGTTGATTGGAACTTTCAAGAGATAATCAAGAAGGAAATTTAAGATGAATGAAAGTAGGCAAGAACATTATTTGTCAATCGTATTGAAATTGAAATCCGTGAAAACGATATTTTGTTAGAATTGTTCGACTGTCAACTAATTGACAAATAATTTCGCATATTTCCCTCTACTAAATTTTCCTTCCTATTTTCATCTAGAACTAAATTCAATTCCTCCCCTAATCTGAACACAGTAGAACTGCATCTAATAAAATAGGAATCCGATGTCATACTTCAAATATGATCGATTTCTTCAAAGAATAACTCGAATCCGAAAGGAAAAAAATAAATCATTTTGAAGATGAAATATAACCCCTCTGAACTATCATCGACAGAAAACAATTTTTTTGATATTTTGATATCAACAAATAGAATAAAATTTCTAAAATGGTTATCCATCCAAAGAAAAAAGGAAGAAAGAAAACAATAATTATCAGTAATATTGGATACTCCAATAGAATAATAGGATTGCATGTTTTTTATTTAATTTTTCATCTAACCATCAATCAATCAGATCATTAGATAAATCTAACGACTCGCAGATTGAAGTGGTTTGCTTATAAATGTATATCTTTCTAATAGATAATCATCGAGTTGTCGGCCCAAAGGGTCTTTTTTGTATTTTGCGCCTAATGATATAATATTGGTTTGATTAAAGTTTAGAGGAGAATAAATTGAGTATGGGTGTGAAACGAAATGAAAAAATCGATGAATATCATAACCATTTTGACCTACAAACTGTGATTTGCTTATCTGACTAACCGGGGGTAAACTGCATCAAAATTGATGGAAGGGGAAAAAGGAGTGAAGTGGGGAGATTTAGGAAAGAAATTGGGGTGGGAAAAGTAGAGTTCAACAATAACAGAAGAAATAACGAGAAAAACAAGATAATGAAAAAATTTATTGTTTACGAGGCATTGCCCGAATTGGCGGAATTGCTCGAGGCACGTCCGTGTCCACTATTTGCACTGCCAGTCTGGGAGCCATTCCCATTGCCGCCTCCACTCTGCTGCTTGCTCTTGTCGTTGCGGCCCTTCTTCTTCCGAGACACTTGCTCCCATTTCTGCAAACATAAAAGATAATTGAGTAAAGAACTTGCTATGAGAAATTATTATTATTTGGTATTCCGAGGTTTCGAAAGTTCGAAGAAAATTTTTAGACTAGAATTCGGCGCTTTCTAATAAAATCGAGCTAAAAATTGTAGACGTGTTCGTATTGAGTTCCGAAGCAACTGTTTGCATCTATTTTTTTATTCCAAACGGAAATGCTGTAAGAAAAAATGGCTACCTTTAGCTCACTTTCAAAGTAAACCTGTTTTATGTGGTTGTCTTTAAGTAAAATAATAAAAACTACCTCTTCATCCTCCTCGTTCTGGGACTCTCCAGCCGTGGAAGTTTTGTTCTCCTCACTCGTGTGCTGCTCTGTTGCCTGTGGCTGCTTGTCCGTGGTCGTGACCGCCTTGACTGACTCGGATTCCGAGGTCTGTGGCTGCTGCGCGACAGAGGCAGTGGCCGTCGAGGCAGGAGGATTGACTGGGTTGACGACTGCCGAGGGCTTGGAGACCGAGGCAGAGGCAGGCGACTGCTGCTTAGACTGGGGCTGAGGAGGAGGAGGCGCTGCGGCAGAAGACGAGGGTACAGAGGGAGGGGGCTTGGCGCCGGCAGTGACTGCAGCAGGCACTGCGGTCGTAGTGGGTGGGGGAGAAGTGACAGAGACGGGGGCCGAAGTAGCCGAGGGCGAATCAGCCGCAACAGGCACCGTCGGAGGCAGAGGCCAATGCTTAGGGTTGATGCGCGTGCGAATGTGCTGATTGTCCGGAGATATTTCAATCTGAAACGGGAACAAGTCAATTGAGTGAGTCAAGACTTTGTGCATGGTTCGCTATTTTTAGGGTTGAAATTTCAGAAAATCTCGGTAATTTTTAATGATGCATTTAATTTTTCTGCAGGTGGAAGTGACAGAATTTTTCCGAAAGAAAAAATGAATACGGTATTAGTGTAAGAACTAGTATTTTACCTTGTCACTGTCCTTGAGAGCCTCGAGAATGAGAGCCCTGTTCTCAGTGAGAGTGCGGACGCGAGGGAACGAGGCGATCAGAGTCAGCGGCAAAAAGCCGTCCGGATTCATTTTTCTGCGCAGGAAAAAGTCCTTCTGCAGATTCTCGTCCGAGAAGTAGTATTCACTGAAAAATAAAAACATTAGTTTTCGAAAAAAAAAACTACTTAATTGCTCAGAACGAGATTGTAGAGATTTTTTTTTTTTTCATTTTTGAGAATCGTAATTAGGATGCAAAAGTGGTCAAGTTTTAGACGCAGGCGTAATAATCAGTGCCATAAACTTGGATCTCTTGTAATAACACTGATTTGTGCAATGAGGAAACTGCATCACATATGCAATGATAGCATATTGGAATTCGGAAGGATCGGTGGTGGTGGTGTGCTGCCTCCAAAATAATTTCAACTTTCGCATTTTTTCAACTCACATTTGCTTTCTGGCATATTCCTTGAGCGACTCGTCGGACATAGCATAAGAAGGCACAGTGGGAGGGTAGAGAGGAGCGAATGGGATTGCCGTGTTGATTTGGTTGATGGGGGGCTGGGGACTGATCATGGCTGCAGGCAGCATCGGAGACGGAGCCGCCGAGGTGATCACTGCGGGAGGAACCATCGTAGGACCGCCGACTGTAGTTGCGCCGCCATCTGGAAATCAAGCAATCAATTTCTTATCGTTTTTAGTGCATTTTTATGCTTAGCGAATGAACACATGAGTTTGTGTCAGCAAGCCATAGAAGAGCTGTATCAAGAAGGTGATTTGAACGAATATAAATGAAATTCGCCACTCCATTTCTTTGTCGCAAAAGTCACACACACATTTTCTGAATTTTTGGACCTCTTCCGATTTAATCGCAATGCAACTGGTAACCTTCGAAATAGCATGAAATATCAAGAGAGCACAAGAAATGCTGAAATCGCAGTCTCTTCATTTTCCCTCATCCTATTTCAAACGAATTGCAAGTTACATTGCAACTAACTGAGAACGGGACCTTTAAGATTTTAGATACGACTTTTTGATCCTGAGTAGTAAAATTTGCAGAACGATACTATTAGATGTTGATACGTTTCCGATTTTATTCTAGCAACTTTCATCTCTTAATCCAAAATACGTCTAGGAAGATATTTCAACCATTCCCAACAAAGCTTTTCCTTTGCGTGGTTTGAGACGGGTTTAGAAGTTGTTCAAGTTACTTTTCCAAATAGTAGGAATGAGTTCTCGCTCGTTTTTCTCTATAAATCTTCAATCAATTACCAGCAGCGGGAGCCATGGCATGAGGCCCAGTGGGCGGAGCAGGTGGGGCAGTGGCCATCACAGCAGTGGGGAACATCGGAAGGGGCTGACGGTAGCCGAATGCAGCCATGTGCTGAGTCGCCTAAACATAATTTACTATGGTCTATTCGAGTTCGAAAATCGTATGTTGAATGGAGTAATAGGAGACGTGTTTTGCCAGCAACTTCTATTACGCACTATATTATTCTTTTTATCAGCAAGATGAAATTGCAGTACACTGTTGTGCTTGTCGAGTGTGCGCGTCAGTCGCAAGTTTCGGCAATTATTATTATTATTATTAGTTTATTGATCTGTCCACAACAAAAGCTTGAGAATTTTATGGGAATTGTCCGAGAAAAATAAGGACCACTCGTCCAGGCCGAATACAGCAGTGTGAACTGACTGATCGGGGAAGAGGGGATGACAAATGGCCAGTCAATCAGTGGTTGGAAAGAGAACAAGATAAATTGATAGAGAAAAGGTGTCGAGTAAATGAGCAGTGCCCGATAGGCGGCATTGGCGCGAGGAAAGGGAGAAAGGTGAGAAGTTAGAGAAAGAGTGAAGTGAATAAGGAACCGAGCAGCCTCTAACAAGTACTTTTTATCTAACTTTTAGAATCAATCTAAAAGAGCATCATCCTTTTAAAAGAAACTCATCTCAAACATTGGAATAAAGGTACAAGTCAAGTAGAGTAAGCTAATTTTAGCTCTGAGACATGACGAGCTCAATATTCTCCCGTCATATTAAAGCTATGATCACCCATCTCTTGTACAAACTATATATAGGTTTGGGCAAACGAGTGTTCTTTAGGGGAACCCAAAATAGTGACTAGACAGACCTGCTGCAGCATGATGCCCATTTGCGGAGCGCCAGTGGCCACGTCGTAGGGTTGATGGATAGGGTAGAATTGAGCAAACTGGGTGTCCATCAGGGACATGTAGTCGAAATTGTCCTCACAATCCTAAAGCACATTCATTGCTTTTTACTTTGAAAAAGAATAAAAAAAACGAATACCATTTGATTCATTAAGTTTAGAAAAAATTGCAGAATACCTGTCAGATTGATTTGAATGAATGAATGAATAATGAATTTTAGGAATCTCTACAGACACTTGTTCGTAACTATGAACAAAGTGTACGAGTGTGAAAAATCGTTATCGCACAAGACAAGGTGCAGATGAGAGAATGGACACTTTGGATATTTGAGAGCTAGAATGGGCTACCTGAATCTCATCCCAGTCGGGCAGAGGACCTCTGGCTTTGCGCTGAGAGGGAGTCAGTTTGGGAGGGGCGTGCGGGTTGCCGCGGGGCTGCTGAGCACCTCTGCAAACAAGTTGAATTAATTAGAATGGGAAGAGGGACGTGATGATTTCTATATTATATATTTTGAAATGACCGACTTTCAAACTCGACCCTCAAATCGGTTCGCAGAAAAAATAGCATGTCGAACTGAGAGAAAAAGGTGTCTTCTTTATCAATCTCGAAGAGATGAGCTATTTTTCTCCCGTGAATCGATTTGTGGGCCGAGTTTTGAGAAGTTTGAAAAATCGATATCAATTTCAATCTCAATGCTCATCATTCCTTCGATCAAAAAGATGTTTCTTCACTTACCTATCATTATTCTGATAGTATGGCTTGGCCTGCTGCTGCTGCTGCTTGTCCTGTGCATTGGCAGACATTGCAGGGTTTGCAGCGTTCTGTTGCATGGGCGACTTGCTCCCGGCCGCCAGATGAGGCGACTGGTTGTGGGAATGCATGGTCTGGGGAGGAGGCGCTGCAGTAGTGACACTGGCCAGAGGAACTGCTGCCGGACTCTGCTGCTGCTGACTTCCCGATGCGCTTCCGCTACTGCTGCCGCCGTGCTGCGGCTCCTTCTTGTGCCAGTAGTCCTTCTGCTGCACAGGCCCGCCGCCTCCGCTCTGTCCGTGCTGCTGCTGCTTGTTCTGGCCCTGGTAACGCGGTCCGCCACGGCCACCAGACCGATTCTGCGACTGCTGCTGATTGTTGCCTGAAATTACTTGAGAATTTGAATTTTTATTGGAGCATATTGAAAACCACGATCCTTCAAAAGTAAGCTTATGCAAAAAAAAGAATGTTCTTCCAAAAATCTTCATTCCATTTCGCATTGCTTGTGGGCCTGAGTTCTTTAGGTAGTCAGTTATGTCTAGGACGGTCTGATTTTCCTGTTACAAAAAGCCCTCATTTCAAAACCGTGAGAATGTTCGATACAGATATAAACAAGACGAAAATCTACCAAGTTCAAATCTATTCAGTGCTCAATTCAGAAATCAGAATTGACATCATAATGGACGGCAAATTGATTATGACGGAATGACAAAAGTTCGTCTTTCTCTTTATTTATATCACTGCCCATTGCTCTATCTCTATCTACGGCATATGGTCATACCTAGGAAATCTTGAACCGCGATTAATCGCATTAAAAGATAGTATATCTTATCGAGAGACGGAAAGAAGAAATGTTCCTTTTCGTTTTCGATATGATACACCATATCGTTTCATTCTGTTAACCGTGGTTCGAAATTTCCCAAGTTTGCATATGGTCATTTTAAAATTTCAGAATTTTCCCATTGCGCCTTTTTCAAACTGTCGAATGGGAATAAAGCAGGTATTGAAGATCGATTTGTTTGGTTCAAAGAAATTTCCCTTACCCATGTGGGACTTGTAGTTGCCACCACCTCCAGCCGAGGTCGCATTTGTACCCGCTGCCTGGCCAGTCTGATTCTGACCTTGCCCGCCACTCGTTCCATTGATGCCCTGCTGCTTCTCGTCGCGAGTCGTCTGATTATGACGATGCGAGGAATGGACCTGCAGTTTCATTTTTGGCTTTTTGAAAATGCCCGAGTTTGAAAAATGAAGAATTGTTATTGGGAGAATTCAGAGAGCCCGAGTAGGGGACCTAGGATTATCTAGTTTTAAATGAATGACTCAATGCGTTGATCATTTTCATATCATATACAACCTATTCCAACATTCGTTATTCTTCAAACTCCCCGTGGAAAGCTAATTGTCCATCAAAAATTACCTCATTGGGTTCCTTATTCTGAACCGACTCCATATTAGAATTAATAGTAGTGTGAGGAAGTGAAGTAGTCTGAAATTAATTAATTAGTTCAACAAGTCTTTATGACTATAATGCCAATCTAGATAGCATACTGATAGCACGTGACGAATAAGAAGTTCGTTCGAAGTCGAAATGTTGTAAGCATGTGGAAAAATATGAATTCCCAAAATCTTATTTATCCAAGTCAGTTTTTCTCCTATCATTTTTATCGCTAGAAGCATTGGTGTAGTGAATTCTTACGCGCATCTAAACATCTCTCATGAACTTCTTATTCGTCGCGCATCTTTAATATGTAGTTCTAAAAAGCGAACTTTGTGCCTCTTCAGTATGCAGTTGTTTTGAAGCGAGATTGAAAAATCGATTGATTAGATTACCACAAACAGGCAGATGAATGTCAATAATCAAAGTATTGCCTCTAAATGGGAGCGGGAGCAAAAGAGAATGTTCAAAATCTATCATTTGTGTCAGATTTTCAACTGTTTCAATGTTCAAAGACTATTTTAGGTCAAGTTTCCAAATGTAGTGGGGAACTTTTATTATCAATCAAACGACTGATTGTCTCGTGTTTTTCTGCACCTGAATTGAGGTCTAGACTACATACTCATGGCTACTATTCACGAGAAACTCGCTGTTCTGTACAAATGGTCAATATTTGGTCATTTCTTTCTGCATACTGTACACCATTTGTAAACATGATTTTTCGGATTTCGAATAGGAAATTTAACTGACCACGAAATTCAATTGTTCCTCAGTGCCATTGATTAGAGAATGGATAGGAATAGAGGCAGCCGACTGAAAAACAACACAAATAATCATTGTTCACGGAAATATTACTGAATTGAGTAAGGAGAGAATAACATAGTTGATCATTCATTTTTTCCTTGTTTTCAAAAATTGTTTCTGACAGAACAGTTTTCCAAGATATTTTTCCTCCGAGATGGCTGTCTTCTCAAATTTAGGAGAAGAGGATAAATCTCCTCAAACGATCAAATTGATATACCTGTGCAATGTTGTTGGTGTTGATAGCCTCCTTTATGCCCTTTGCATTCTTCTTCCAGCCCTGACTCGCTCCTTGTTTGTAGTAGATTCCACTCGCGGCATTCTCCGCGTAGCTGAAAAGGAATGAATACAAATGATAGAATTTCAATGAAATCAGCCGAATGCATTCTGCATTTTCGATGACAAAATTCTTCGAGCCATTGATTACGTCAGCAAAATTTCAATGATTTGATATGAACGATGAGTGTACGGTTCGTATATATGACTATGCATATTCAAGGTGGAAGTATATCATGATGAACATGTTATAAAAAAAAAGAATAAATGCGATATCTGAAGTATTTTCACTCTCGAGGTCTAAATTGAAGTTAGGAGAATATACTTGTAAGGTTTTACATTTGATATCAGATAACATGGATTGGAGTTACAATTACGCAAAATTGCATAAGAATTCATCGAAAAGTTTTTGGGTGATCTTTTCCAGTGATTGTCTCGCAATATATTCACTAAATTCTTCTATCATCTTTTCATGTTACTTGTTGGATTCGTAACTGCCTTCATCTCTGATAAGAAGTTATTTCTAGTGTGCTCATTTTATGCTCGAAATCCTCTTAAAGTCGAGCAATCTCGATGATCAGAAATGAATGAACATTTTTCTCATGGTTTAGTTCTGTATTCTAAATTTTCTAATCGATATGACAGTAAAATATATATGCCTAGTACAGATCAGTTCTAGCTCTACATCAATTTACATCTTGCCATTCATCGCTCTTCGATGCTCTTTCAAAAGCGCCGCTTTAATAAGCTAATAATGAAAACTTGGGGATACATAAATAAATGAAAGGATAAGAAATCGATCGTGTGAAAATTAGAAAAGGACTTTTGGAGCTTTTGAAAATATAGAAAAAAAAACATGACAGTCCGAAATAAACATTGAAAAATAATGAAGCTGATGCGATATTCAGATCAATACTTACAATGAAAGATGATTGCTAATGAGCTGCAAGACAGACATTTACATTCACCTGCTCGAAGATAAAGATCTGTAAATTTGCAGAACAAAGAACTGCAGAATATAAAATCGAGATGCATTTTTGATGATTTTTTTAAACATCAAACGTTACAAATCGCACAAACTAAAACATTGTTCATCGTTGCGCAATCTCTGCTGACAGAACTCAAATTGAACATTCTTCTGCAGGAAGAAACATATAGGTGAAAAAGACTGACGAGGGAATAAAAATATCCCTAAAAGAAGATCAATCTATAAACTGAGAAGGCGCTTGTAATGAACACAGCTTGTGCAATGAGGAAGTCGGGGGGAAGGGGGAATTTATAAGCGGAAAAAAAAGAGCGGGCTGTTCGAGGATGGAAGCGATTCAAAAAGGCAAGAAAATACAGAAACAAAAACGGATGATGGAAAGTGAGTGAAAAGGAAAAGGCAGAAAAACGAGATGAAAAGAGACGAGAAAGGCAAAGGCATGGGGAAAGGCAGAAGGGATGCGTCTGGAACTGCCCCCGACTGAACTCCGACAGACACAGGCAGTCTACTGCCGCCTACTGCACAGAAATGTCGGTATTATGCCTCTTTAACAAAGGAACACGAGAGAATTTAGGCCAGATTGATAAACGGATCGATGAAATGAATGGGGAAATTGGATGGAGCTGTGATTAAAGGAATGAAGCTGGCTGATTGCAGAGCCGGGCCTGGAGCATACGATAAGAAATCGATGAACATTTGAGTTAAAATCGCACGAGAACAGGCAAGAGAAACAAAGACAGAAACAGAGACTAGGAAAATGCTGAGGAAGGGAAGCGAAAGGGGAAAAGGGAAAGGGAAAGCAGAAGGGAAGGGAAGGCTGTGGACGGACGGGGCGCCTCATAGAACCGCTGTATTGCTGCTGCATCGCGGGCAAGGTGATGATGGACTGCAGTGAATGGAGAGAAGGCAGAGACGCAGATGGAGGGTGAGAGAGGCAGAACAGTGAAGAGAGCCGAGAAGAAAAGCGCACAGAGACAGAGTGGATGTGAGAGAGCGCATAGATGACAGAGAGAAAGAGCGCACACACACACACAACGCAGCCATTGCATTGCATCGTTGCTGAAGAGAGGGGTCTAGCGGCAGATAGCAGATAGAGAGTGAGGAGAGTCCAGAGTTGACAGACAGACATACAGACAAGCAGAGAGTGAATGATTTCTATTTCTTCGCTTTGAGACTGAGACTGAGACGAGAGGGCCACTCTCTCTCTCTATCACATATAATGAGAAATGAGAAAATAAAGGGCCACAACACAGCTACAGAGCTACCGAGAGATAGACGATAGAAGATACACATGAAAGTAGGCACTGGAAGCACATTCATTGGAATTTGGAATTGAAGTTCGGCGGGAGAATAAAGAATTAAATGAAAATGGAAGAGAAGCTCGGGAGAGTTCAAGATGAATGCACATATTCCAGACATTCGGACATACTCACGAAATCCCCACTCGATATCCATCCCACTCTCTTCCGACTGCCTACTAAAGTCATATAATCATCGTCACTCGATGCATTGCATCGATACCCGTCTCCTTTTCTCTCCCTCCTTCCTCTGCGATTCTGCATTCCCATCCACCAACCAATCAATCAGCGATTTTCGTTCGATAAAAAGCGCTGATCTGATAAAATGCGACGAGATAAAGGGAAGAGGGGTGCGCATCGCTCTTCTCGCTTCCCGACTGTGTTATGATCGAAATCCAGCTTTGCAAGGCTATCGTCGATATGAAAATCACAGGGATAATCACAATATATAGACGGGAAGGAGAAATGACTCGAGGGCTAATGAGTTGTGGATGGGCA
Organism: Diploscapter coronatus; assembly: GCA_964036155.1. Taxonomy (NCBI): domain Eukaryota; kingdom Metazoa; phylum Nematoda; class Chromadorea; order Rhabditida; family Rhabditidae; genus Diploscapter; species Diploscapter coronatus. Next base: position 54,764,805 of record OZ038423.1, read on the forward strand.
ATGAAAGCAGCCGTCTGCCTGCTTATGGATCTAAAAATTGCTGCGATCTGTTTTCGTAGAAATTCACAATATGCGCTCGTATTGAATCGAATGCTAACAAAACGAAAAGGAAAGGGGAAGGGGGAGAAAGGCTGGAATCCCAAAAAACAAAGCCTGATACAGAAGAGGGAAGGAGAACGAGAACGAGAAAGAAAGGAAGAAAAACGAGAATGCGGAATGCCGTGTAGCTGGCAGAAGACGTAATTACGAAGGGATAAAGGGACAAACAGGCTGAGAAGTGAAGTAAAAACGGGGCAAATAAAGAAAGAAATGGAAAGGGGGAATGAAAATGGCGCGAGAAAGGGAAAGAAGGGAAGAGCTGCATGGGCACAGGGCAGCAGCTAGGCTGCATGCCTTCTTGTGCATTTGTGCATGACGTCGTCTCCTCCCCCTCTCCTCTTTCCTCCTCTTTTCACACACACAACCCCCATCCAGAGTAGAGCCTGAGGCAGCTGATTTCCCTTTGCTGCAGCAGAGAAACGCACACAAATTATGACATCGACAAAATGAATGAATCGAATTCGCAGCGAGAGAACTCATTGCAGAAAAAGGTTGAGAAATGGCTTGGCAGTGAAGAGATAACAATTGAATGGCATTAATGAAATTGCACTTTTCAATAAGTAAAAATAAAAGAATGGACACAAATTGCCGAACATTTTAGAAACCAATTCTCAGAAAGTCATTTTCAGGAGAAAGGAAAGGGGGACAGCATCTTGTAGAGAATATTCAGTGATGAGCATGAAAAGACTAACTATTTCATGGATAGAAACGCGAATTACCTAAATTCAAGAAAGTAAGAGAATGAAGTCAATTTTTATCTCCGTCGCATGAAAACTTTAAAATTCAATTGATTTCTCTGCAGAATAATGTTGTGCAATAGGTTGTCATTTCCAGTTTTCGTTTTTTGAGCAGTTTCTTTTCTCCACAAGTCAAAACAGACTGTCCGATGTTTTGAATGAGACTGGAGGATCGCACTCACATAAATCGTGAATGAATTCCTGCATTTCAAAGTAAAAATGATTCACTTTCTGCATAAGCCAACGAATGTTCGGAATAACTCCTCTTTTCACTAATGGAATGTGATGCGTGTGCATGCGTGATTGCGTCACAATTTGGAGAACCAGAGAATATCCCCCTTTTCCTTGTCCTTTCAAAGGCTATTTATGTTTCCTTTGCAATTCAAGAGTAGGCAAATCGAGACATGCGAATGAGAATCGCATTATCAAAAGAGGGTTGTAAATTGCAATGCGTTCCGCTGAAAATGAGACTGCGGGCAGAGGGCTGGCGCCGAGCAGAGAAGGTCTGATGATAAGGACAAGGAATGGAAAGGGAAGCCGAAGGGAAGAGAAGAAGGAGGAGGAAGAGCCATTACTGGGAAATAATAAGTGAAGATGAGCAGAAAGCAGAAAGAATCTGAAGTGTTCAATAGACTGAATCAATCTCGCTCTTGCCGGGCTCGACATCGTTCATTTCCATCCTCCCCTTCAGCCTTCAGCCCTCAGTCCTCAGTTCTCAGTCCTTCCTCTATCCATTCTATTCCCCTCTCTTCCCTCACATCTGCTCGCTCCCCTAATTGCTCGACATATGGAGAAAGACCCCATCTATGGCAGTGGAGCTGTGAAAAAAATGAAAATTGGAAAAGATCGAGCACCAATTTAATCTCGATCTGCTAATCGTACAGCGCGATTTCCCCCGATGTGCTCTATTCGCATTAGAAGTGAATAGTAAGTTGACAGGAAAAGGAGATAACCTACACATAGATAATAGATCAGGAATAGTGATTTGCTGAAGTAATCAAGACTGTATCACAAATAAGCAATTCTTTTCTGAACTTCTCATTTTTTCACATTCTTTCAAGTCATAAATACATCTTGCTCTACTTGCTGATTCATTTCGGAGAAAATAAGATTTTTCTCAGATCAGAATAAAGTAGTGGACCAACAAACTGTCTTTCGTAATTCCAAAAAAACTGAATCTAGATAAATTTCTAACAGTGAATTAAATTTTGAATAAAGAGAGTTAGCCACAAATTGGCGAGATCCTCTATCTTATTTGATGAACCTTTTCGTCTATCCACGATTCTTCTTCAATAAATGCCAAAAATGACTAACCAGTACTCGGATCCATCGGAGTGAGGCGACGACTGCTGCCTGTGTCTGTCCCTCTGCTCCTTGCCCATCTGCTGCTGTGCATCCCCATGTTCGTGAGCATTTCCGTTGGTCATTAGTAGTTCGTCAGCCGAGTTTGCCGCATCTAGTCGGGGCCACTCCATCTCCATGTTCTGCTTCTGCTGCTCTCCTTTGCCCTGTCCCTGGCCCATTCTTCTAATCTCGCCTCCGTTCGTCTCCTTCATTTCCTGCAAACAAATCAACATCATTTTTAGAAGGTCGGTTTTGAACGCTATATATCTTCTTATTGTAAGTGCATATTCTTATTTATTCTGGTAGAATAGTATATCAGATATTGATAAATCTTGTCACAATAGATTCAGCTAGTTCTTTTCTTGAATCATAAGATTTCTAAAGTGACTACATTTGGAAAGTCAGAACTAATGTCAAGATATGAACAGAAAATGCTAATAAGGCTGCAAAACAAGTGAACCACATTCATCTTGACGAGTTAAACAGCGCGAATGCTGACATCAGCTAATGACATAGGGATCATGAGTAGGACTCAAAAATATACGGGGAATAGATCGTGCGAGACGCGAGACCAAAATCGTAGCTATGAGGTCATCACGCGAAACAAAATTTTGAAAGAAATATCATGAGGGAGGTTGTATGGACATTATGATTCAAGTACTTGCTAGGTTTGACTGGTGATGAGCATTTTTTTAACATCAAGAAGCTTTAGAAGACTTGTCAGAAATTCAAGATCTTGAAAATTCATATTTCTCCATCAATTCATTTGTTTGCCTCACCTTTCTATCCGTGCCTCTGCCATCGTCCTTTTTAATACTGGTTTTCTTAGTTTCAGCGGGCTTCGGTTTGTGCTTATGTTCCACAGCGATTTGGACGGACACGGGCACAGGCGTCTGTGCGGAGACTGCAGTGGGCGTGGACGGAAGAGTCGAATTGTTGTTGCTGTTCACTGGCCCGTTCGTCACCACTGTCTCCTTACTCGCTTGTTCAGATTGAGCATCTGAAAGTTTAACGAACTAATGGAAGGAATTTCAATAATTAGACCGCCAACTCCGCTCCCTCGCATTTAATCAAGAAGTGGTCATTGGGACCCCAAAAAAAGGAAGCAAATCCCCTTCAAAGTGGGGATACATAAAAAGTCGTAAGCTAATTCGGGGAACCACCCAATGAAATAGTTCTGTACAAAAAAAATCGTCCCGAAATTCAGATGTTGGCAGGTGTTAATGCCTTTTTTTTGTAAAGCAAAACCGTGCTCATTTTAATGAATACTCTCGATCAAAAATTATTGTTTTTTTCTTCACCAACGTTTTAGTTACATCAAAATTGAACCTTTGAAGAAGAAAAGTCAGGAAATTATAGATTTTGTAAAAATTTTCGCGGTCCCTATCAATAATTTATGAATGCATCTTTTTAATACTCTGCACAATGGAGGTGTAAAACTTGAAATTCTTCTCTACTTCAAAGTAAGAATACGAATTTCAACAGAAGAAACATTCAACCATTGAACGATTCAGTAACATGACTCATTTAGAGAACGTCCTGATTATGTTGGCAAATAAGTGGTGATAAGCAGGACTGGAAGAGAACAGAGCAAACTACCTAGTACACATATTCTCAGGCCTTATTCCTAACGATAGACTGTCATCCGTCGTTGTCGGAAATAGGAAAGAAGGTCAGAAAATTTACCCTCTTTACTTCACGACAACGATAACAGTTTGATTTTGAAGGATAAACGAGCAATGACTTGTCATGCTCTGCAAATTCGTCCTTTCTTTCATTAGTACCTTTGTTTTTGAACCAGGCATTGACAGCAGGAAGAGGAGCAGGTTCGAGGGCGACTGGCTGTGTCTGCTCGTGCCCATTTCCTCCCGAGGGCGATCCATCTCCTGACTTCTTTCCTCCTCCGTTCTTATTCTTCTCGTCGCCCGACTTGTTCGCTCCTTCCTGTCTGCGCTTGTCGCGTTCCTTCTGAAATCAGTAATGATAGCTTGTCAATACAAGTCATAAAGTGAATTCGAATTTTGCCAGTAACACTGCATTCATGATTCTCCAACAGACTATCGTCCATTTTTTATGATGCAGGAAGTATAAGATGATTCTTCACTGTCCCCCTTTTGCATCTTCTGCACAACGCCAACAAATGGCAGAATTTTGCTGAATCATAAAGCTGCATTTTACTGCATCTCAACCGACATTGCATTGTTTGTGTCAGTTCCTGCTTACCCTGTTCAACTTCTTGCGAGCCGCCCTCTGATCATTCCGCTCTCCGCGAGCACTGAAAATCGAATAATGAAATGCTGCTTCTCATATCAAATTCTCATTTTCGCTAGATTGTATATTTCTTACCCTTTGTCATTCTTGCCCCCAGTTCCATTCCCATTTCCACCAGCCTTGTCCTTGCCGGGCGATTTGTTGGGCGTCTGCTGGTTTGCAACCGCATTTGAGCCCGTCTGAGTAGCGCTGCCAGACGCAGCTGCATCATTGTAATTCTGCGTGTCCGTCATTCCACCTGAAAGTTAGGTAATTCGTTGTTTCTCCTTGATTTCTAGCAGAAACATTAATGGGTACGTGGCAAAATGTTGACAATTTCAAGCAGACATAGCCAGGGTCTCATCCAGAACGAAGAATTATGAGGGTCCGAAGCTACAACTTTTCTACAAAAATTGATGCAGTGAGTTCCTCTACGATATTTAGCCAAGCATCCTGACTTAAGAGGGTCCCCCGCATAGATCGTTTGGCTTAAACCCTGTTTGTGTCTGATTTCAACTTCTATGGAACGAATTGTAATGGGAGTTGCCAACATTTTGCAGTGAAATCGAGCTCTTTAGGCTGAAGGTACTTTGTTACCAAACGCCATTTCTCCCCTTTTTCATCTTTTCCCACATTATCTAGTCATTGGTAACAATGTACTCACTCTTGGTAACAAAGTACCTTCAGTCAGTTGTTTATCGAGATGAACGACTCCAATTAGAATTCTAAAAAACTGCTCTACTGGCAAATGTTAATGAAAGATATTCAGGAGCTTATTCGAGTCATCTCGATAATGTCTGATAAGAAAAGATTTTGATTTAAGGGTCCGGCTTTTCGAATGGGAGCAAGCGGAACCTACCAAATCAACATCGCTGATTGCGAGTACAAACATTTTTTGCTATAGAGAAGTTTCATTTTATTTTTTTTTTTAATTTTTGCATAAATTTGACAAAAAGAGGATTGGTTAAGGGCATACTACTACGCTACTTCGCCACATTGTCCTTCTTACAATTATCATTTTCCTTTTGCTGCTGTATGATAAGACGAGCGACTGGAATAAGAAGAGAAGACGATGGGTGAATGGGAAAAGCGGAAAATGCGAAAAGACCTATTTGGCGAAGTAGAGCAGTGGATATCCTTTAACCAATTTCCTCGGAGTTCTTTTTGTTCAACTAATGCTAATTATTTGAGAAATGAAAGTGTTCCATAGCAGCAAATATTTGTAACCAGTGATGTTGATTTGGTAGGTTTCACTTGTTCCCACTCGAAAAATCGGACCTTAGTTCGAAATCTTTTCTTGTGAAAGATCATGGATTTGTTCACTTCCCACCTGTCTCATTAGCAGCCGTGTCCGTCTTGCCGGACACGATGGATGCGAAGGAGAGCATGGGTTTGTCGGTCACTTTGCCTTTGTTCTCTTCCACTCTTTGCTCCTTGCCTTGCTTTCCGCTTTCAGCTCTCAGGTCGAATCCGATTCCTTTCCCGTCCAGATGACCAAACAGACACCGAGTCCGAAGACGTGCGCCACACCAAACTAACACTGATCTACGCTTTTCCGAGCTGAAACCAACAACATTAGACATGGGAATTGGAAAGATTCGAAGAGTATCGAGCGCAGAGAAAATTTCGAACTCGTTCCAACTTCCTAGTAAGGCTTATGAAGTATTTCGCAAGAAATTGCCATTTTTGAAACTTCCGACTTGAAATGAATCACGAAGAATATTTCGAATAAGTTCGGAGTATTTCCGTAAAAATATCGAAATTCATCTGCCGAGATCATAAAATTTCGATCATTCCTGTTAAAATTCACGAAAACCTTGTAAGTTTACAAATTAAGCCATTTCAGTAATGAAACGAGCCCTAAATCGCTATTGATTGATCGCTCTACATTCATACGATTAAAAGAACATGGTCAAGAAAATGAAATCGGAACGATCTATCGACCGAACTCGAGTGCTCGATTCGTTGTTGGACTGAAATTGCGCAATTGATTATCACGTGCGGTTCAACTCTTTGTGAAAGGGGGAAAATGGGAAGTTGGTAGCAAGAATGGAGAGAATCGAGCTTGACACACGATTGACTTGGTGATGAACAGAGGGGACCGAGCAAGTTGTAGGTGGATCTCTAATGAGCGAACGAGCCTCACAATACACGTATCGATCGATGGGTGCAAATGCAGAAATGTGTGCTGTTTGCACTGCTTCAGATTGACCAGGCGAAAATGCACAAGCAAAGTCGAGAAATGAGGATGCGACTGGAATGCGGCAAATCAAGACAAGCCATGTATGCTAATGAAGATATCGAAATTTCAAAACAAGAAAAAATCAAAAAGTCACCAAAATTGCTTGAAAATTTCAAGGTCAAAATGCAAGGAACAAGAGAGCGATTTGTCGCCCAAAATGAGGCTTCGACTCGAACAACGGGCTGATTTCGCAATGGAACCGATAGTCGGAGCGATCGAAGTGATTGGGGAAGCTTGGAGAGAAAAACAAGGAAGAAAATCGGGGAGAAAAAATGAAATGGAGAAATTTGATCAGTGTCCTAAAACAATCGAAATCAACTGTGACTAAAATCGAACGCGAAGCACGGGCTGCAGATCGATCGATTATCCATCGGGAAATCGATCGATTTGGTCGATGGGGAGGGTGTCGGGCCGGAAACCGATCAGCACATTGACAGGTTTCCGGCTCCGGCCGAGATATTACAACAGGAGAGGGGAGCAGAAACAGGGGAATGTGAATTCGCCTTGCTTGCATTCACTTCACAGCCTGCACTCGCATTGGGTCTTGCCCCGCTGCAAGGGTGAATCGAGTGTGAAGGGCGCAAGCAGCAGACACAGGCAGGGCTTTTGGCGTATTCGGGTAGCAAAAGAGCACCTGCTTGCGGGAACTTTTCACGAAAATTAACCAATTTTAGGCCACTTTAGCAAATAAATATGAAAAGAGGAAAGAGCCTGCGAAAAGGAGAGCTAGAAATGCGGGTCGCTCAATGCCACTTTCCGAAAATTCATTTTTCATCGAGTTTCTATTTTCGCGATTTGTCTTCGCTTCCGTATTTTCTCCGTGAATTTTCTTGACGAGTTGTATTCAGATGACGTCCCGACGTGTCTCTGCTTGGCTACATCTGTTGCGTACACTCGGCAGAGGCAGACACATCGAACAAGTCAGGCAGAAATCGGGAGGATGGACTGGGAATGCGAATGGAGCAGGATATGGAAAAAGAAGTGCTGCTGCAGGAGGATCGATTCTAGCAATGAGCACTGCTGCTGTCTGCGCATATGCAGCCACACTCCCCATCAAATCCGACATTTTCGGTTAGTTCGAATTTTTCTCGAAGGCGGTAGTTTATTTGGAAAAATTAGTTTTGGAGCATCAGATAATTTTGGCCTCCTATATTATAAATTGCCGAAATACCAACACCGTCTCTTTCTCTTATTTCTCCCTTTGTCTATACTCTCACCCTAAATCCGGTGTCAGTGTACCGACGATCTACAAGACAGTGCCTGTATTCATAAACGCACCGGAAGACTTCCAATTGCCTCCCGGTCGTTTTTCCTCGCTGCAAAACGCGATCGAGAGACAACCAGAAGCTTCCTGATACGTGTATGAATACGGGTACAGGAGGCCGATAATTTTCGTCAACATTTCGCTCTCTCTCTCACACACACTTTCGTTTCTTTCCACTCGGAAAAGCGTATATCGTCTTCCCATACATTTTTCCGAAGTATATTGATTCCTCACCTCTCTTTCTGGAGTGTCGTTTTCCTCACTTGTGCTCTCAAAAAAGGTGCTTCCCAAAAATGTGAGTGGGAGAATCGACACGTTGTCACAATTTTCATGAGCACCTGAGTGAGGTAATAAAATAATGTAAACATTCCGGTTCAAAATCTTCCTTGCTTTTGCTCACAAGCATATCTGAACATTCCTAAAATGTTCAATCATTCATTAAACTTTCCTAAATCTCCTCTCTTCAGAAATAACTTGATTCTCCTTGCAGGCGAGAGCGAGCAAGCCAAGCACCAAGTGCACTCCGATCACAAACTGACGAGGCGCGAACTCAGATTCCTGCAGTTCGCTTCTGTCGAATATGACGACGTCATTTACATGTCTCCGATGGATTTCATCGACTCGCTTACTCTGGATCGGCCGAGAGGTAGTCATCATTTTTGATTTAAAGCACATGACATGATTCTGTTAAAATTCACTATTCTTCCTATGAAGGGGTGTTTGGTGTAGTGCGATCCGATTTTTTTACGATGCTCAGAAAATTGCTGGTCATGGGATATGGCGCATGATTTTCATATCGCTAGCATTACTGACCCTTAAGTCACTTGAAGACATTTCAAAAACGAACATTTTCTTCCAAATTTTCAATCATTTGGCTCTCACAATTCCACTTGTAATCGTAATTTTCTTTCAGAGCGCGTCTATCGTCGGGTTGTAACAGAGAACGAACTGAAGACAATGCTGCAGGCGACTCCTCCATTCCGCAAGGGAGACAAGACACTCTTTCGCCGACTCGAACATCAGGGACTCATCAGCTATTCCGAGTACATCTTCCTGCTCACTCTCCTTACGAGTAAGCCTTGTTTCAATATGTAAAGATTTTTCTCATAAGTTGTGAATCAGTTCAAAATAGTTCTTATGGATTGAGATATCGAGTGCACCATTCGAGTGTTTCGTTAGAACGTGTTTTCTTCGATTAGAAATAAAAGATGCCCCATTTTTCTTTCTTTCGTATAACGAGCGAGAAATGAAATAACTCATTTCTCATTAAAGCGCGTAGTGAGTTGGATAAATTATAAAATGAATTTTTTCTCAAAAGTTACGCATTATTCTTTGAGGAAGTTTCATTTTTTTCAAAAAGAAATGGACATTTCAGAGTCGAAATCAGCCTTCAAAATCGCCTTTCTCATGTTCGATGACGATGAGTCCGGTACGATCGAGAAGAACGAGTTCCTGACGGTCAGTCCTTTTCGTTAACTTACAAGCAGAGCTACCAGCCATAAGCTAGACGGCTCCTTCCCTTCCCCTCAAATCCCGCATGGCCGATTAACCCTCAATCGATTATTTGCCTAGTAGCGGCTTGTTGCATGTCCCTAACCAGCTCCTTTAGATTTGCCTCGCCATTCACATGTTCCCTTGCTCCTCCCCCGAGTTACAACCAGATTTTCCTCCCTGCGATCATTTGCTTTTGTGTCTCATTGTAGTGACTGCTTGCAGATTCGCAACCTCATTTCCACTCTTCGATCCTCGAGGAACGTCAATTCCAACAGCCCTCAGGGAACAGCCAACGCAAATGCTGACGATGTGAGTCGATCATTTGAAAATATTGAAAGTAAAGCGGAAAAAATCCGAGAGGATATTTACTGTATCATGAAAATGTCCCGAGGAATTTCTCGTTTGTAACTAAAACCAAATTAAATATCGTACGAGAAAGTTACTTTTGTGAGAAATTAATTCAGATTGTTTACATAGTGAGGAAGTTGAATTTAATGAATGACCTAATAGAGTAGCGTGATGTCTGATTGTTTGTAGAGCCAGTGCCAACTCGACCCAACCGACTACCATTTCGTCGTCAGTCGTCATGCAAACCGGCTCTTCTACGGACTCGACAGCTATCAGATCGTATTTGCGGTATAGTTGTTTTTCGGTATCTATTATCAAATGTGAGATTTCGACTTTTATTAGAAGCCACTCGAATGTGGACTTGGTTAATTTTCGTTTGTTCGTATAATAGTTTCGTGAGATGTTCATGAAGAATGAATGCAATGAATGTCGAGCTTTCCAAAATCTTACTCCTTACTTTCGATCATTAATTGCATTTCATTCTATCGCGTTACAGTGTCTGTCTGATTGTGACTGTGTTGCAGCTTAGTCTCTGTTTCGTCTGTGCACCTGAGTTTGCCTGCCTCCCCTTTTCCTGTCCCTCTCCCTCAGCTATTCTTCCATTTCCTCCATTAATTCCAATTATAAGACCGTTTGCAGATCTCTCAAATGTTCGCGGCCCGAGCTGCTCATTTACATGGAACACAACTTGTCCCTGTTCGTGAAACTCCTTTCACAATCCACCAGGACTTTTAGTCGAAAAATTCACAAATCACGAAATCCTTGTAGAATTTGACCGAAAGTGGATGTCATATTCTCTCCTAGTTGATAGAGCATGCCTTTATGTGCATTGTAGGAAAGTTTCTGAAATAGTAGAAGATGAGATATTTTGAATCACTAATGTCTGAAAATAGGAGCAAATGTTCCTATCCTTGAAGAATTGCACTTCCAAATTATCTAGATGAATGTGCATCAATCTGAATCCTGGATTCGAAGTGGCTTGTATATGTTTCTTTCGAGTGGTAAAATTGAAGAAGATAATGATTGCAATTTCAGAAAAGTGAGGAGGAGGTGAAGAAACAGGACACGACACTCGTGCTGCATTTGTTCGGAATTCGAGGAAGTGGAAAGCTCTCCTTCGATGAATTCCAGAGGCAAGCTTCTTAAAATAGTATTTTTGTACAAAATTCTTCATGAAATACAGCGGTGAACAGTGAAGGAAAGCTTCGTCTTATTCTTTCCGACATTTTTTAAAGATGGATGTAATTCAGTTTGCATGCAAGAATCTTCGAATTTGTTCACGAAGAACTACTTTAACTTCAGTTAAACATTTATAGATGCCTCCTAACTTTCGTTCACTGATAAAAACTCATTTTGATTAAATTCACTAGAAGAGCTTTCACGTATCCGCCTTCGATTTGGCTGATTTTCATACCAAAGTGGTATTTCATGATGTTGATCACGGATCTGCAGTCAGAAAGTGTCTGATTGGAGTCATTCGGTCAGTAAATTCCGAAAACCGTTTTGAACAATGCAGAAATTACAAATTAGCATACATCATTTCTCTATGGAATATGAGTTTTCGAAAATTCTTGCCCGAACGGACCCAATTGGACACTTTTTGACTTTTCTGTATCGTGATTAGTATCATGAAGTATTTTTTGTTATGAAAATCAGGCGGACACCTGGAAAGCTTTCCTAGTCAGTTAGAAAACGAGACTATTGTAAAATGGATATTTAGATTCTACGAGAATCTGCAGGAAGAAATAATGGAAATAGAATTTTTGGAATTTGCGAGGGGAATGCCGACTATTTCTCCTGTCGATTTCGCCAGATTGATTCTTCGGTATGAGCTTTGATCTCGTCTCTAAAGAAAACGCTCAACTTCAGATACACAATTGTAAATACTGACGACTATTACAAATACATTCAACGAGTTCAGGAAAGGTCGAGATCTGATGAAAAAGGTAATTTTCACAGAAAACTATAATTCGATTAAATCTCGCGGTAAACGAGAAGATAAGTCTCAGAGATGATATTTTTTCTTTAATTTGAGTTTTGTCTGTAGAAAAAAGCACTCATTCCTACTGCAATGATTTTTGAAAAATTTTTTAGGTGTTTCACTGGAACAATGGGCAAAATTCTCTATCTTCCTAAACAATTTGGAGGAATTCACAACTGCAGTTCGTCTCTACACGAATGCAGACATTCCTGTTTCTCCTGAGGAATTCACTAGAGCTGTTGAATCCACTATTGGTAGGCTACAATGAATTTTCAACTAAATTTAATTTAAAGGGAATTTTTCAAATTTTCATTATAGAATACTTGAGAAATTCAGTTACAAATAACGTAGAAGGGAAAGATAAATAGCCATCTTTTCTCAACATTTTCATTTTTGAATACTTTTATTTTTCTGTTTCTATGTTGCTAAAATAATGGATTTCCAGAATGGTAAAGGCTGCAAATTTTTGGATATATAAATTGTCCTTTTAAAAGTGTAAACTGTTATTTCCATGCGTTATTTCTCGTTCTTTTTTTCTTATTTCCTCTGAAAGAAAAGATTACGCTTTTATAAAAAAAAAAAGTTTATGAGCCCCAATTTTGTCAATTAATTCATTTTCAAGCATAACATTTCAAAAAAATTTATTACAATTTAGGTCAACGTCTGGACCCAGTGATCGTGAATCTGATATTCCGCATTTTCGATGCGAACAACGATGGAACACTGAGCTACAGCGAGTTCCTGGCCGTGATGAACGATCGACTGCACAGGGGACTCAGAGGCCGATTGGAGAAGCAGTACACTTGGAAGGCATTCAAGAGTTGCGTTGTCAACGAAATTACCAGATTCTAGAAAAAGAACCAGGAATAGAGGATTAGTTAGAAATGTGAGAGAGAAGAAATGCGCATAATTAAGAATATCATGCAACACATTGCAACTCACTCTATACTTTCATTTTTAGTGATTCAGCTCAAGCATAGCTGTGTTTATTCTCAAGTTGAAATGAGCCTACCACTATTTTAAGCATTATCTTATTTTGTTGCCTTGTTTAGCCCTGCTAAATGTACAAATCAGGTCAGCAACACAACTAGATGGAAATTTTAGATTTAAAAATGCTTGGAATATGATATTTTATCAAACATTTTGACGAAATTGAATTTCCTCCAATCATATTCTCATTGCGTCAAAATATCTCCCATCCTAAAAATGCCATGTTAACAATTTTCATCCAGCTGCGCTGTCAATTCGATATTTGGTGCTTACTTATTTTCATTATGCCATTCGTTTTCTCATCCTTCATCATTTTCATTATTTATCCGGTTAGCTCGAATGCTGTTGGTCTTAGCTGTGATGCAATTCAATATTAGCCATGTCGATTTGTCTCTAGTCTTCAAATGACACATGCCTATTACTTGCCTGAAAATAAACAGAAGTATAATCTATTCGAAGTGTATCGATGTACGAGACAAATTTACTCTTTAATTGACAATAAAATGCTACTTTTTCTTGCAATTTGCAGAAAAGTTGAAAATTACTCGAGCAGAACGAATTCTCGGTTATCTCGCTTTTGCCAAACATCTCTGAAGCCACAGGTGCTGTGGACAGACATGCATATAATTATGAAAGAATCAAATGAAAAGTGTCGGTTACGCAGGCAAAGGCAGAAAAGAGGATGTAAGCTATTCCTGCACACTTCAAAGGGAATGAATGATGGCACCTTGCTAAAGTTGCACTTTGCTTGTTTCCTGAAAATGGCAACATTCATTGCCTTCTGCTCATTGCTCTTTTCTACTCGATCAATGTCATGTCTGTTGAGAGATTTCTGCTGCGTCACTCCTCTGCTGCATATCTGCATGCCCGACGATGTTTCGTGTTTATGTTTGGTCGGAACGAATCTCATCAGTTAGGACTCCGAGATGCAGATATTTTCGTCTTCTGCCCCCCAACCTCATTATTCTCTTGATACCAGCAAATTGCCTTTGCCTTCTGCTTCCATTCCTCCATCCTCACTCCCTGGCTCGATTTGATTCAATTCTCGACTTTTCCTCGAACCATTTCTTTTTATGGAATCGTAGCTTTTGCCTTGTGACTTGTGTCGTATCTTCACGCATTACAGATATCACAGGTTATGCCAAACTTGAAAATAGTGACGCAGGCAGAGGTTTCGACTCGACTTCTCTTCTTTCCTTTTATACACTTTGTTTTCATTTCTGTCACTGCATAATTTTTTCAAGCCCATTTCCTACAGCCATTTTCAACTTTTCTCCCTTGTTTTGCTCGTTTTTTTTTTATCTAGCTCTCACAACTTTAGAAATTTCAATTTCACGCCCTACCTGCCTGCTCTGTCTGTGTTCATCGCTTCGTTTCCTCTGTTTTCCTTTCTATATCCCATGTTTTATCTCCTTCCCTTCTAGCTCATAATCTCCTAATCCCCTACCTTTATCCTTTTATCAATATCTGTCTTGTAATCCTTCAATTTCCCATGTTTATCACCATTTATCACTGCTCTCCCCGCCTTTTCCAGCCTCTTTCCTGCGGCTTCTCAGCTTTTCTCTTGCAGCTAATTCATACGAGCAAATCGAATTGTGTCGTGGTGTGCGTGGCGCATTCATCATTTCATCAGTGATTCCTCGACTGGCCGCCATTCCATTCTGCATTCCCAATGGATTCGGTATCTCTGCTCGGCCCTCCGCAGCCATCCAGACCTTTAAATCAGGTAACAGCTGTAACAATTCAATAATTTATCATTCTCATCATCGCTAAAATACCTCACTTTTCTTGAAAAAGAGTGGGAAGTGTCACAAATTCGCAGCAAATCTCATTTTCTCTGACCTCGTCTACTCATTTTCCCCTTGGCACGTAGAATATCTCTCCGATTTCTGTTTTCTTCGCAGAAAGATGCATTGTTGTTCAGGAAGATTTCGATTCGAAATTCAACTATGTGAAGTATCGCAAGAAGATGACCAACTGCGAGATATTCAAGACGGTATTCGTCAAGGAGAACTTCAGACATTATCAGAAAGCAGCAGACTTTCTACCATTCGCTAGTTGGATACAAAAGTGAGTCCGAAAACAAATTTGATCACCCAGAAAAGTAGTTGCATAGTGCATACGAAATAGTATGAGGAAATAATCTTTTTCCTATCAAACTTAATTCTATTTCTCATGAAACGATGCTGCGATGAAACTACATTTTCTTTTCAAAATGTCCAAAAGTTGAGGTGTCAAAATTTTGCAGGTACAATGTGAAGTCTGCCGGAGTGCGAGATCTGCTTGGCTCTTTGACAATGGCTGCGCTGCTTCTTCCACAAGGTAGAAGTTTCTTACATTTACTATTTCGGATATTTTCTAGAATGCTATATTAAAGAATGATTTAAAAATATGTAACCTTAACCAAGAATAAAATGATGATGATGAAATTCAAAATTCAATTAACTCATATTCTAGACAGTTACTTTCAATTTGAATGATTTCTGCTATTTTGCCCGCCTCAGATGAAATATCGTAGCAGTGGATTATGTCTAGATTTAGGCATCGCGAATGGTGTGCTTCTCGAAGATCTAAACGCAGGTCTGCTTTCGCTGATTCTGCCTCAATTCATCTATATCTTCCTCGGCTCTGCAAGACACTGTACGATTGGTGAGAAATCTATCGATGTTTCTAAAGTTAATGTCT
Source organism: Diploscapter coronatus (assembly GCA_964036155.1). NCBI lineage: Eukaryota > Metazoa > Nematoda > Chromadorea > Rhabditida > Rhabditidae > Diploscapter > Diploscapter coronatus. The sequence goes on from OZ038423.1 coordinate 54,780,239, forward strand.
TCGAAAAAGATTAGTCCATCAAAAACCTTCAGCATTAGTTTCTTATCTCGAAAAAATCCGTAAATACTAAGATTAGCGCATAAGATATCGTCTATTTCAGGCTCAATAACATATACCTCGTTCCTCGTGTATTGCTGCAAATATTATTCGAAAGCCGATCTCTCCACACTTGGCTTCTATTGTGGCATTTTTCAGGCGAGCGATTATGAAAATCTAAATCTTTGAAAAATCTTGTTTTCAGTTTCTGTTATTTTTGTTACCTTTGGACTTCGTGTTTGGATTTCTCTCTTCGAGCATTTTGATAGGATTTTCCTTGGGTCTCTTCCTTCGAATAATAGTCCACTTCATTCCATACTTCATCGTGTTTCGTCACCAGGAATGTGATACAAACATGCGAAAAATGGTAAGGATCTATCAATTTTATGCAAAATATAAACGATAATATAAAAGATCGAATGTTCACGAAATAATTCATATCAAGGAAGCGCTTTCATCCTTTAGAAATTATTTTGAACTGACATTTATGGTATCCAGAATTTTCCACTGCTAGGTCAGCATCATCTCCTGGATTTGTCATCAAACGTTTTTTTTTTTTCTTATATCTATGTTTCCTAATTTAAATGAACTCTAAAGGCAGGTCATAAATTCAAGAAGCCAATATTTTTCACTGTTATGAGTTTCCTATTTACTTTTTTTCTTTCAAAATCTCTAAGTTTCAGTGCTTCTCGGCAGTAGCCCCATGCCTGCAATCGCACGATGTGATGCTGATTGCGGTCCTCTCTGCCATCGCCATTCTCATCCTGTTCCGATGCAAACTGCACAGTCTGCTATCGAAGAAGATTGGATTTATGATTCCATATGAACTAATTGTGGTAAGTAGTTGTCTTCGAAAGTCTGAATATACGATGCATAATTCTGTTAGAAACGTAAAACGTTATGAAACTAGCTGATGCAATCATTTCCCATTTGCCTAAAATTTTGTGTAATTCGCTATCTAACAGAATGCGAAATATGTCATCATTTCGAGTCACTTTCCTGTTTTAGTTGATTCTTCTTTCCCTCATCGCATTGATGCTCGACATGAACGGAAATTTGAAAGTTGCAGTCTTCAATTTGAGGTGAGTTTTCAATTTTACAAAGATCAAGAGATAGTAGCAAAAATATTACAGAAGCGTACGTAGGCTTGATCTTTCTGAACCATATTGTAAAACTAAGTATGCTGTAATATACTGTATTTAAAATTTTCAGTATCGTTCCTCCCCGTTTCGAGCCATTTTCATCCTCCCTCTCCCATTCCCTTCTACTGGATTCAATGGCAATCGCTCTGTTTTCTGTCGCAACTCACATTCAAATAGCCAGGTCCATCGCCATTGAAAAGATGCATTTCGTACACAGGAAACAGGCTAGTTTTTTTCTTAATATTGAGTCGGTCAGAAAGTCTTTATCATATCTTGTTATAAATCCTATGAATTTCACAAACATCTACGACGCTAATCAAATTATGCGCTGATTATGGTTGGTTTATGAAATATCCATCATGAATAAATGATGTCATCTCTTCAATAACGCACCTTACAAAGGTTCGGACATTTTACTAAATCGGATTTTGGTAAGAGCTTTCTGATCAGCGCAATAGATGATAACAGTAACAAACATCTAAAGATATTCTTATTTGTTCACTCATTTGCAGGAGCTGTTGTGCTTCTCGATTCTCTCCCTGATTTCCTCTGCGTTTTCCCTCCTGCCCCCCTCTTCCTCACATGGAAATAGTCAGATAAATATAGAATCTGCCAAGTATTCACTGGTAAGAAATATCTTCATCTTCATTTGCATATTCTTTAGACATCTAAAATGGAAACTAAGATAAGGGACAAGATTTAGGATTTTAGAAGTAGGATAAAAATTTTGATAAATATATAAAGAAATCTCGAAAAGTCGATGCATCATAGCAGGCAAAATAGGATGGGATTTAATTTAATATGAAAAAAGAGACGATCATTTGATATATTAAAATTGGGTTTCGACACTGATCTATTTTCTCGCCTCTGTATCAGAAGTTTCTTTTCCATGCTATTTTATATGCAACTATTGATTCTGCTTTTTCTAGGGTTCCTAAAATTAGACTTAAAATATAAATATAAATTCTAGGTAAGCAATGTGATCGCAGCCGGTTGGCTGATTGTGTTCATCTACTTCGGCTCTCCTCTCATCAAATATGTGTCTGTCGTAAGAAATTAGCTATTTTTCAATAGTTATGCAAAACTTTCAGTTGCAATGTGTGGTCGCAACAATTTTCATGCTCAATTCATACAGTATCAAGGAGAATTTCCTCACTCTGCGACAACTCTGCTCTTCTAGCTGCTGGGATGCGGCAATTATCTAATTAATTACCCAGTTAAATTTTAATTACTTCTAGACTCTGGCAATTATCGCTCTGTCCTGTGCATTCTTCATTCCCAATTCCTGCAAGGGATTCCTCATCGTTTTCGTCATATCAATCTTTGCTGTCGCTCTCAAAGTGCAAATGTAAAAAATTTAAAAACATTTCAATGAAATCCGAAATTAAACTTTTAGGACACGGCCACAAGTGCTAGTTCGGGTTTCTGAAAATCATTTGGGAGAGGAAGATCGGTAATCTCTTATTTATTACTCTGAGAGTTGATCTTCATTTCACTGTTATTATCAATTTAGTTACGAGGGCGAATTTCTTGACACTCCCGTTAGAATTCTGAGACTTTCGTCTCCAATAATCTACGCGAACTGTGAGCAAATTCGACATGAAATTTATCGACAAGCAGGAATTGTCAAAGGGTAGAATATTGTCGAAAGGAGGAACAAATTGTTTGCAAGTTTAGATTGATCGGAATTGGCATCGGCTCACGAACAGTGAGCTTAAGAAGCACACAAGATCCGAAGAAGGACAGCTTGGCTGGAAGGAGCAGTAATAATCTAACGAATATCGTTATACAGGATTGTGATCTAAATCAGGTCTTCAACTCCTTATAATTTACAGAAGGAATCGTGTTTAAATTTAGGCTCAATTATCAGAGACTTCCGTTGCCACACTCAGATTCATAATTTTGTACTGTTCTGGAGTGGAAAGCATAGACCGAGATGGGATAACCATGCTTGCGCAGGTACGTTAGCTAAAACATGGAAAATATTTGCAATTTTCAATAGGAGTTTAATGAAAAATCATTACCCATTGTTTATGATTCACTTCATTAGTTTTTTTCCAGACATATTCCGACTTGAATAACGATCATATAAAATTATTCTTTGCTGGAGTTCAAGGTAAGTTGTTAAAAATTTTTTTCCTAAATGTTAAAATTTAGCCAAAGTCCGAGATGCGTTTGAGATTAATGGTGTTTATGCCCGAATACCGAGGAATATCTTCTTCCCGACCATACAGGAAGCCTTAGCTGGTGCTAGAGTTCTTGTATTACCTTTCCATACAAGGTAATTATATTATTTTTAATGTTTTCCATAAATTATTTTTAATTTTAGTGTCTCAATGAACGGCTGCAGAGACACGATCGCGTTTTCGAATGCCAACTCGAATCTCGAATTGCACCGAGTTTCGCCTGAAGTTGTTTAACCAAATCCAATTAGGGATTTGCAGAAAGGATCTTCATTATATCAAATATTTATTCTAAAATATTATCAGGAATAAGCAATTCTCTTGATTTCCGAATGTGATTTCTGGAATAGAAATGGCAAGTGGAGAGAGTATTATTTGAATCATTACATTATCTAGTGAATCACGATACTAATGCAAGTACAAAACTGCGAAAATCGAGAATTCGAGATCAATTAAGTTGATAAATGACATAATTTTTCAATAACGGGATGGCACAATATTATTTTTGGCACAGGTTGTCTAATGATTATTGCATCGAATTATTTTTGTACGCATGACAGTAAACAATAAATTATGAAGAACGAAATAGCACCATATGGATTTTGTGATAATGTAGGGAAGAGGTAATAATATTTACTTTGTTAATTTAAATTTGCGTGAAAGCTCGAAAATCTTATTCGTTGAATGGTGTGTTTAAAACATTAAATTAAATGCACCTGTTATTCATTCTTCTTGTCCTCTACAGTTTCGACTTCACTTTCAGACATTTCTTCAGATGAGAATTCCTCAGCCCCAGGCACATGTTTGTCCATTTCATCCAGCAACTCTTCCATCCAATCCATAAACTTCTCGATATTATCCTTTTCTAAAGTTGAGAAATTAAAAGAAATCATCAGTTTTATATTCAAACCTTCTCTTTCCGTATCAAACAATTCAACTTCCATCATTTGCTTGCATCCCAATATTTTCAATCGTTTCAGCAGAACTCGAGTTGCCTATTTTTCAGATTTTTACAACAATCTGGAACTGTCATCACATCACATAGAACCTCAGTCGTTCTTTCATAAAAATGTAACGATTAAAATTTTTGACGACATGTCCAAATTAATGATTTTTTACTTTAGAAAATTCTACCTTGCAGAAAGCGCTCTCCCCATCATTTGAACTTCCGAATCCAGCAACGGCAAATCGTATAGACTCGAAATTTGACTGAATTCATTTCATGTTATGGGATTTTCTATGAAGTGCAACCTTTTTCTTAGCTTTAGCATCAGCGGCCACGTCCTCGAGCCATTCCAGCAGCAAATCTGATTCCTTGGTCGGCTTACCTCCTTCTAGCGTGTCCACTACGAATAGGCCAAAACCCTGAATTCTTGACGATTGAAATCTATCTGGAAACTATGCGATTTAGGATAGGAAAAGTCAAAACAAATCATTTTCTAGGTATCTTGCATGGCATGAATTAATTTTTGAACATATCCTCTTTCCAGATAAGATAAGCCCGATCTTCACCTTGAAATCCATCAACTCCTTCACATCGACTTTCGCTGCTATCCATATTTTAGGCGGATTTACCATTTCCTTAAAAAAATTGTTCTCAAATGAATGCCGAAAAGTGTCCTAACCTTTCCCAGTCGTTCCTCCAAAATACTTGCATATTTATGCGCCGTTTCATCTTCCTTCCCCAAAACCATAATTGCAACTTCGCATTTCTTCGCCTCTTCGGCCAATCGTTCTTCTTCTTTCTTCTAAAAACTTATTCATATCGATTTTTTCTTGAAAATTAAGGCGCTTTACCTTAGCGTATCTCAAATAGCAGCCATGACATTTGTGATAGATGAAGTAGACAACTCCAGGCAGAATTACCCCGAGAACTGCTGTAACGTAGAGGAGAAGTTCGTCCTGGAAAGAAACTTTGCAAGTTCTTTCTTCGATGATTTGCATACAATACGTACGAAATACTTCTTAAAAAGTGATGAAAACTTTGCATTTTGTGCGATAAATAATCTAGATCTTTAGAATCTACCTTTCCTTCGAGATATTCCTCGTACCAAGGCTTTGGACCGGTCTGTTTCGATCCCATATCGGGTCTGAGTGGTGGGTGAAATGACATTGTTTCTGAGCTAAAAGGAATTCGAGTGAGAGGGGTCAGTTAGGCAGAAAGTGGGCAGGGAATGGAAATCGATGGAGCGCGAGGGATGCTTTGCCGTCCTGCTGCCCCGCTGCACTCTATGCAATGGCCAGCCAGCCAGCTGTTAGGAAGGCCTTACTCTACTCCTCCCTTCTTTCCTCCCTTTTTCTTCTCTCTTCCTTTCACCTCCCCTCTCATCGAATTTCGACAATTTCATATTCAAAAGCATGCTTCAAACGAGTTCTGCAACAATAATACTTTATTATCGTCCTAAATCAACAAAATCCTAAAAATCTAAATGAAACTATGAGAATGACTAGATGAAACCAACGATTTTCTTGATTTCCGTCATATTTCTCACCGCCTCTTCCCGTGCCAATTCAGCGTTTTCTTTAAGAATTCTGTCTACCTAAATTTAAAAAAGTTACTATCTTTCAGAGTAAAATTTCAATTATGAATTTTCTATTTTAATCATAAGCTAACGGACAAAAGTGCTGTGTCGCTCCTATTTCATGGCTGTTTTATCGACTATTTCTAGGAGCAGATTCAGATGTTTTCACATATAATTGTCCATTTTAAGCATAAGCGTATGAGCCTTTCAGACCAACTCAATTTCATATATGGGATGTTTTGAATTTGAGATCTAGCATGAAATAGAGGTGACCCAATATGTCCGTCTGCTACTGTAGACGATTTTATTATTAATGAACTATTTCAAAATAAAAGAAAACTATCTTATCGAAAAACCTACCTCATCTCCTTGCTCGATTTCATTCAGTCTCTCTCTGATCGGTCCAACCATTCTCTCAAACTCCTCTGCTAATTTCTCCTTCAGTTGCGTCGTCTTCCAGCCCTCTACGTCACCTGGCTTCACCGAACTGATTGCTCCCAGCAAATCTGTCTAAATTTTAAAAATATTTCAGTAATCCATAGAAATTTGAAAAATAAGTTGTACACAATTATAAAAGAAATAATATGAGAAAAAATCTCTTCCATACTAAATCTTGTAATATTCCGTCAACAATTTTGCTACGATGCAACTACTTTCGATACTGTAGGAATTTGAGATAGAATTTAAAATCGTATTCTTTGATTAACTATCAAAGTACTTGATATAACAAATTTTCTCACCAAATTAGCGACACCCGGTCTGTTGACAGGATCGTAAGTGATCGGTCCCAGATTGTCAGTCAGCCCCTTCATGCATTTCTCCAATATCTCTTCCTTCGTATCAGACAGCTGCAGTTTGACAAATTATTCATGTTTAATGATAACTCTTCACCTCAATTCTGGACTTGGCAGTGGGATCAGATTTGCTCATTTTCTTCGTTGGATCTCGCAGACTTTTGATTCGCCCATAGATTTCTGTCGTTACCTAAAACGATTTTTTAAAGACAGATATTCAAATCAAGCATTTCATAGATTTGGATAGTAGATTAATTGTAGAAAAGTGCAAGAAATACATAAAAACAAACCTGTTTCGGCTGTGGGAAATATTCCTGTCCATAGTTGATGTTGAAACTGAGAGCCAAATCCGACAGAATGTTCATGTGCTGACTTTGATCTTCGCCAACTGGAACATGAGTCGCCTGAAAGTTAAACATTGTTGAAAATCAGAAAACAATGGAAAATACTCGGAATATAAAGACATCAGCAGCCTGCAGAACTGGATAAATGAGAAGACCGAGGGGAACTGCATTGTTCGAATATCTGAAATGGTCAAATTAGGGCTTCTGTATTTACAGGAGGTTGACAAAGACAAATGACTGTCACTATCAAAAGTCCTTTCTTCTTTTCCAAATGCTTCCTATTTCAGATTTACTTCTAAATTCGTTGATAAATGTTATAGTTCGTGACTGTCATCTTTTTGTAAATACAGGAAGTCGAAAAATAAGAGTCCAACCATAAAATAATGACATTGAAAGAATAAGCAGAAGAAACATTACTATAACTTTGCAGAAATCCATATTTATTATCAGAAATCTACTTTGATGCCTTTTCCTTGAACTGCGGCAGTCTGTTGAGCTTAGCGATGGTCTGCAGAGAAGAGAGAATCCAAGTGAGTTGAGCGATTTCAGGCAAATCGCTCTGTCGGAACAGTAGACATCGTTTCGGATCGACTCCACAAGCAAGGAGACTTGATATCATTCGGCGAATATCACAGCGGAACTGGAAATGGTTGAGCTTGAAGAGTCACTTTTAAAACTATTAGAGCTATTCTTCAAAGAATGAATAATCTCGAAGAAATAAAAGACCTACCTGCTCCCGATTCTTTGGACCCGTAGAAATGGCATGCTGATCGACAACACTCAGAATCATTCGCGTGTCTTTTGGAAGAGTCTGAAAGTGTAGAATAAAGTTTCTCGCAAAAGATGTGAATGAACGAAAGTCTCTTCCTCGGAAGTTTTCAATGCATGAAATGAGTGTATAAATAAAAACAAATAGGAACTCTGAATAGAAGAGATTTTTCTTTCTTTGATAAAGAAACTCTTCAACCTCTAATAATGCTCTTAATTTTCTAAGACATAAAGTCCAATCCGTCAATCTTATACAATAAAAACTGATGAAACTCATACCTGCTGAAGTTGAACCCAGGGTCGAATGAATCCGAGATAGTTGCCGATGTGAGGAGTGCCCGTCGGCTGGATGCCCGAGAAGTAGATTGGGGGGAAATTGACTCGTTGGACATAGGAAACTGGGGAACCGCACAGAGGGGCTTTGTCTGATTTGGAAGAGAGCTGACGGATCTGAAATAAATTATGGATGAAAATGATAATGAAAAGGATTTACTATAGGTTGAAGAGGGGAACGATTTGACGCGGCTCGAAGACGAATCGGCATTGCGGACAGGGAGCTGAGACGGAGTCGGAGGAGGAGGACGAATTCAGACAGTGCTCCTGGAAGTGAAATACGATTCTCTTTCTGTTACGCTCCGAATGTTAATGCAATTAGGCAACACAAGTCGTTACTCACAAACTATTTATGTGCTTGAGTAAAACGACAATGGCGATGAGTTGAGGAATTGGGAGAACCGACCGTTCAGCCCGAGAGCAGAAGGATAGACTGACTACTGGGAAGAAGAGCGGCTAACCGATAATTGATCAGTTATCAGAGAAGAGAGGATAATACAGAAGAAGAGGGAAAAACATGTAGACGGTATGAGCAGTGTCTGTTAGGCGGCGCTGGCAGGAAAGGAAGAAAGGTAAGAGATTAGAGAAAGAGAATGAGTGAAATGAATAAAGGAATAGAGTGAGCCTATAGCACTTTCTTTATAAAAAAAATAGAAATGATCAATCTTGTTAGATATCTGAACAGAATACTCTTTCTTAGAATTTTTGAAATAAAAGCCGCTGATTTCTGACCTGTATGCAGTCCCAGCAAAACAGATGTCCACAGGGAGTTGCCGAGGGGTTTCGTCTTTCGAGACAAATCGAGCACTTGAACCACGGATGAGAGAGTCGGTTCTGAAATAAGAAAATGAGAATGCCATTCGTTTATAATAGAAAAATAGCCAGTATCGAATATCTAAAAGAAAATTTACAGCAAGCAAAAAATTCTTACTGTCTCCTGATCTTCGGAATTTTTCAATGACTCGTTCTTATTATCCTTATCAGCTATTTGTGACTTCTTCGCTTGGTCTTCTTGAGTTTGCGAGACGACCCAGAGGAATAGGCTTAAAGTCAATTGAGCAATCGTCAGATAGCCGAGAATACGGTAGATTCGAAGGGCCTGAAGAAACAAATAGATAAAAACTGATGACCATAACCAAAAATGATTCTTCTCAGACATTTGATTTTCAAGTTACATTTAGAGAATACTGGCCTGTAAATTGGACTGTGCACTGAATGAAATGAGTCTGATTCCTGCAGTCCTTCTAGACAAATTGTAATAGGCACCGAATATGTAGAAGACAGCCACGTGCAGGCGATGCAGCTGGGGAATGCCTGTGAATCTGCAAGTCATTTTGTATTCTCTCTTCAGATTTATTCGATCTACCTGATCCACTCAATCAGACTCAGAAATGACTGTCTGGCCTTGAGATTGTGTCGAAGTTCGATGCCGAGAAAGGAATTCGTGGATGGATGTGACAAGCGGGACTCCGCTTTCTGTAAACAAACATAAATGAAAAAGCAAGAATTCATATTAAATCATGAATAAGATGGACTTTGATCCAAAATGAAAGAAATGCATACAGGCTGATGTTATTTTTCATCAAAAATCTTTTTTCGAAATTTTAAAGTTCATTTATTTATTCAAAGTCTACCTGCAATCCGATCTGGCTGAGAATGGGAGCCCCGACGTGGAGAGCGACGAAAAGGAATCTGGCAGCCCAGGAAGGAAGTCTTCTCGAGAGGCTGTCGCTCTCAATCAGATGCACGTACTCTTCGCCCAGAGTTTGTACTCCTTAACAATTTGAAATTGATTTGGAAATTTGGGTCGACTGAGCTAGGATAGAAAAAAATGCCAATTCGTAAATGACGAAACATATTCTAATAAATGATGATATCTTTTTTTAGTAAATGGCGGAAGGCTGTATGCTATAGTTTAGGGTAAGGGACGAGAAAAGTGATATAGTATGGAAAAGCTCGATCAGATCATTTCACCATTTACTAAACAAGTAGTCTCATCATTTCATCATATCGTCAAATTGCGAACTGGGGAAAAATTTGCGGTCATAGACGAAATAGCATGAAAGAAAGATAATCTTCTATTAACCTGCTCATTCTAACAGTCGCGAAAACTCAATCTGTCAGCGATTGAATAAACGATAAAAAATATCTCCCAACCTGATAGAAGAGTGGCAGAATAGTAGAGGGCTTTCGAAACGGATTGTAGATGAGGATAGACTCGGAGCCAGTTCCTCTGACCGGCCAATTCCTTGATCACCTGAACCCATTTAATTATTTCATCATCTACAGTATCCTATTTGACGGACTCTGCTCAGCCTGCCTTGCAGTAGGCCAATTTCCTCCTCGTCTCTGCTCTGTGCCCTAACAATCTCAGCTATTTCAGCCACATAGGTTTGCATTAAAATATCGCAGTTCGATGACCAACAAATATTCAACTGAAATAAAAAGGGAAAAATGATCGTGAAATTTATTGACAACAATCAACAATGAAAATCGTAACATCGAAAACAAAAGTGTGTTAAATCAAATCGAAAGTAAAATGATTTTTTCTAACTAACTATTTCTAAATTTCTAATTGTTCTAAAAAGTAAAAAAGAAATAAAGTCGACCCGCATAGAATGAAAAATATGAGCTGAAAAGGGGAAGAACGTAAAATAGACACTGAAGAAATTTCGAATGAGGACTATCAAAGGATACAGTGTAGTGTAGTTAGAGAGCGGGAAAAGAACGAGAGAAACACATAAGAGAATAAGGAAATAGCAAGGTTCCATTTTAGGAAAATGAATGAATAATCGATAAAAAAAAAAGAAAAAATGCTTAATCCTAATCATCTGCAATTTCTCAAATAAATTGAATCATGAAATACGGTACACCTAATCATTGGGAAAATTATTTGAAATTTACCTACCGTACTAATTCATCTTCCAGCTTTCTGTTTACTGTCCCTTGCTTCCCTCGTGTATTTCCTCCTCCTTTTCCCCCTGCACTCCAACCATCTGCTGACTGAGCTGTCTGACGGCATCCACATCAGTCTGCATTCCAGCTCCGAGTGTTGAGTCGTACAGTCTGCCCTTCTGACGGGTCGGGGTGCCTTCGTTGTACTTCACTGGCGCTGGGTTCGAAATCTGAAGTGAATGAATTAATAAAAATGAAGGTTTTGCCGTGAATATGCTTTCTTATGAAATATTCGACGGATGAAAACCTATGAAATTCATTTTCTACCTATCGAACGTGGAAATGCTTCTCGTCAAAAGTTCATTTGTGGACAGGCTATCAATTTTCATGATAAATGAATATCGAAGCCAAAACTCCAAAAATTGAACTATTTTTATTGCACTAGAAAACAAAGTATAAATTATGGAATGCCATGGTGAAGAGCAAAAAGAGGAAGAAATATTGTGGGAAAATATCAATTCGCCACTTTGTCAAGTAAAAGAAAACGTTTCGTTATTTCATCATTCCATTATTTACAAGTCACCGCAAGAGAAGAATAAAAATAATCACCTTTCTTCCTATTTTGTCAATGGCGAAATCGTAAACAATCGGCTTCTCGAGGGCCTCTTTAATTCTGGCCTCGAGATTCGATTTGTCCACGAACGAGGCACTTCTTTCGATCGCTTGGCGCACCTGAATTCAGCGATCATTCATTCAATATTAATTTAAACAATTAACATTAATTTAATCCAAAGGTGAATCCATTTTTCTTCCAACTATGCATATTATATGATCGCCATTCAAAAAGCTCAATTCAGTTCACCTCTTCAGTAGCTTTTTCAGCCAGTTGCCTCTCCTTTGTGAGATGCGAATCGATTTCCTCGAGGATTTCCTTCCTCAATTCTGTCCATTCCTCCTTGTCACGAATCGCTCGAGTTTGGGCCTGAATAATCAAAGGCATAAACTGAATGATTGGATAAATTCATAGTTGTCATGATCAGTTATTTTCATCTTTCTCACAATTATAGAATTTGATAAATGGGTTTACAGAAAGAAAATATTCGCTCAAACTTCTATAAGATTTTCGTGTATTACTCGGTATTCAGTGCTCTATTTTTGCAATCACTGAAATGAAAATGAATTTTCCTTACCAATTTCTTGTTGCGTTGTTCATTCTTCTGCAGCAACTGTTCGAATTCATCCTGCTCCTCGACTTTCATCGCGTCCACTCCTTGCCGATCTCCTTCTTTCGCTTTCAGTTCATCCCTAAAAGTATCGAACTTCGTTTTGTTATTTGCATGGAAAGCCATCAATTTCATGTTCAAAAGAAAATTTATAACTCAAGTAAGAAAAGCATTACCAAACACAGATTGATTGTAACTTCTCAAATATACACCAAATTCAGCTTGAGTATTGACAGTGAAATGCAAGAGACTCACTCGAATATCTGTCTCATGGAAGTGATGGCATTCAAATAGACATGTCTTCGCCACAGCATCTCCTTCACGTATTCAGGCTTCTGCCAGGGAACATGCACAACGTGGTACAGCACCTGAAGATGAATTTCATCAAACAATACAATGCAATATAATTAATGCGATATTCTTGCTTTCGAATGCGTGAAGCATTTGAGATCAAGATGATTACAATCTCTTCTATCATCAAAATGTCAAGGGAACCTAAATAAAGATTCAAAATTCCAAACTTTTAAAAGGGAGCTCTTCAAGTCGAAATTAGAGGTAGTAGAAAATGATACATTTATAATGGAATTTGGTAGCTGAAAAAGTTTCATCTCGAGAATAGCAGAATCATCTTTTTGGAATTGCTGTTCTGCTAATCTGCTAATCATGTACATCATTTTTTGATAATATGTTTACCGTTCTAAACTCTAGACATACTCTTATGATAAAACGAACCTTTTTAGCAGGTGGAAGAATGGGTGGTTTTCCCTGCCTGGGCATTCTGCGTCCATGACATCGCACAGCCGTTAGCAGAGCTGTACCTTTTCTGCTGGAAGCCAGAACGCCTGTTGTGGCTGGGGAACTTCCTGATACAAGGCTTGACAACATCACCTGCAAATTACTCACTTGTGAAAAATCGTATAACAATAAAGATATATCCAATGGCCTTGAAACCACGAGTCATCAATAAATATCAAAATATTTTTAAAATTTTCATTGATAATCGACTGCTCAGACTGAACAAAACAAACACAACAAACGGGGATAAACATATCGTTGAACAACGAAGCAACAAATTCTCAAATGGAAAATCTACCCCTAAAATAAAACGGATAAAATAACTTAGAGAACATTATGAATTGAGAAGATGTACTATGGCAAACAAAAGCTTTGATTTGGAGAATTAGCGAGAAAAATGAGTTGGCCTTATTCCGAGAAGGTTTCAATGAAATCAGTGCCTAGGAGAAAAGTCTCATGTAGTAGCTGATACCGTTCTCATTCTGCAGAGGAGTCTTCACAACTTCACCCAAGGGCTTCTGAAACTCATTTAAATTCTAAGAATCAGTATGATATTTTGGCAATTAGACGTTGACATGAAAGATAAAAGTGCGGAATTGCCATTCGAAAGAAGAATATTTCTCGTCCTCGTCCATTATATTTAGCATATATCATGTTTTTCGTGTTTTCAAGTTGTAATTGGAAAAAGTTATCAATACCTTCAAACTGGCAAACCACTCGTACCACACTCCAGTGTCGTCGACCTTCCGGTCGACATGGAATGTCAACTGAAAAAATACAAGTTAGAGTCTTTTTAGATATTTTATGCATTTCTAATAATTTTACTCTTGATACAAACGAATGAGAATTGCGATACATGTTCTTTAGACAACTAATTCTTCACAATAGAAAATGTAATTGAGGAAAAACGATTTCAGGAAGCCTATAAATGAATAATACTCGTCGAATATCTCACCTCATCTCCTTCCTGAACCCGGAGAAATTCTCTGAGAGGGAGAAGGGCAGGAAACCAGCTGATCATGTCCTTGGAATGGGTGGCCGGCACTGTCGACAGGACTACGTCCTTGTACAGAACCATCGAGAAGTAGCCCGCAAAGCCCATCACCTGAAGTTTTTAACATCCATGTTTATCTTGCAACTTGTTAAGAGATAGCATTGAAGTTAGAAAGTGCTAATTTTTCAAATCACAAAAACCTAATGGATTATCCAATGCTATTCATTTGTCATAATTTGTTTTTAGTTGTTACTTTTCAGTTTTCTAACGAACTAAAGAAAACTTTCAACTAAAAATGTGACTCATGAAAAAACTAACATCAGCAGGTCTGTCGATGGGGAACTTCAACTCGATGCTACGTTCGTTGGATTTTTCCTCGAAATTAGGGTGGTCGAATTGGAAGACGAGCTGGGGCTCGTTGAGTCTGCAGTGCTGCTTCAAGAACACCACGTACACCTGGTCCATGTTCGCTGCGTGTTTCCCCTAAATGGAAAGATTTTATATCTTGAGACAATTCATTCATTCAAATTTGCACATGAAATTCGTTTTATGGATTCCATTTCATTGTGATAGAGTGACAAAAGAAGAAATGCGGTAAGAGCCTACTTTTCGGGAAAGTTAAAATTTGAATAGACTTTTGTAATGGTTATTTGAATGCAAATAAGCAATCCGCAATTTCGTTAATAGAGGTTTCTCGAAAAATAAAGTTCGACCGAAAGAATCGAGATGGAAATGGTTGACTTACTTGTGGGTACATCTGCTCATAAGTACCATCTTCCAATTGCACAGGCCCCTGTCTTCCATGCCCAGGAATTCCCCGAGTGTAGTAACTCGCACCAGTTGCTCGAATCGATTGATGCATTATGAGCGACATGATCGGTACTGAAATTCAAATCCGTTTTCCCCCGTGAATTAATTTAGAACACTATCAATTATGCATGATTTCTTCTGCATGTGAAGATCACGTCCCCTCCATTCAATTCCAGCAAGCAAAATATCATTAGACGTCTCTGATGAAAGATGCGTCGCTAATTATAAAATTGTCATGACTTTGAAGTATGATTGAGAAAATAAAGATCTTCTATAAAACATAAGTCAGGCTGATTTTCGCTCGTGCATCTGTATTCTGTAGTCAAATTTGAGAGTGATAAAGTTAGACATCCATATTAGTTGAAAATATGTCAATTGTTACCAATTTTACGATAAAAATTTGACAAGCTTGACATCAATATCAAAAAATATGGTACACACCTTCAATAAATTAAATAAACTCCGACCTGCATAGCTGGTGTAGCTCTGTGGAATGTTGATAGTGGTTGGCTTGAGGAAGGAAGTGACTCCATCGAGACATTCAGGGGAGAGTTCATTGTCTCCGAACGAGCCGAGCAACTCTGACACGACGATGTCTGGCTGCGGCAGACCCAAGTCCCTAGCCACTGCGGGCAGACAGCGCATGTCTGACTCGATGATTCGACATCGACCTCTCCAGCTGAAATTAGAACGTTGGAAGAAATGGAATTTCTCATCATTTGGAAGAAAACCACCTGACGAAAACAGTGGCGGCGTCTATAGTTAGAGATAGAATGAGGGGGATGAAATTTGAGAGAAACTAATGTTGGAAGTATACACTTCGTTAATTACGTCATTTAGTAGTTATCCTTTAGAAGTGGTTCGAGATAATCCATCTAATTTTAGCCATTCAATTTGCATTATAGTTACAATTCTGGATTCAAAATTCGTCCCTGTATATCCGTATATTAAAACGGTGATTGAGAACATTATTTTTTTCAACTCATTCAATGGATTGAAACAACAATTCTATGATAAAACACTAACCACTTCTCATTCATGAATCTGAGCGTGACGATGGCATTTGGATTCTTCTCGACCACGTAAATGTCCAGCTTGAGTCTGTCCTTCTTCGTTCTGTGCTTCTCGTTGTAATTCCTCTCTGCTTCAATGGTCATTGTCACCTAGAAATGTA
This sequence comes from Diploscapter coronatus, assembly GCA_964036155.1. Classification (NCBI taxonomy): domain Eukaryota; kingdom Metazoa; phylum Nematoda; class Chromadorea; order Rhabditida; family Rhabditidae; genus Diploscapter; species Diploscapter coronatus. The sequence goes on from OZ038423.1 coordinate 54,796,252, forward strand.
TTATTTTCATCCGCTTGAATATTTATTTTTGTAATAAGGAATGCGATTTCAGAGATTTTGGTTAATGCAGCAGAAACGAAGCGTTTTTACTGAATTTTCCTGCGAAAGCCCGGGGCATATTCAATCACATCTCCTAGATAAAACCAATCTTCACAAACAAGTTCGCAGATGCAAGTTGAAATTTTAAACTTTCAAGCGCGTTTGTAAATCCCTAATGCCCAATAATGAAATTCATACTCATCATTATCTACGCGATGACTCTTTGCAAAGGAGGTAAGGGATACCCGCAAATCTTAGCTATACATTTCTGCGTCACGCTCGCAGATACGCGTCTCCCCCTTTCAATGCCAACGTTCATCTCGTAGATAATGAGGAATAAAACGCCAATTTGCCCTACCAAAGGTCCCCTGCCAGCTCCGAGAACATAGACGACAGCCTCCTCTGCATGTCTGCCTGTCTCTCCAATGTCCTTGAGAGCTGCCTCGACGGCCTCTCTATACTTTCTGTACTTGGTCAGATCCTGCTCGAATGTGTTGTAGACTGCTGAGTCCAGATTGTCCGCCAGTGGTTGCAGAGGGGCCTGAATGATTTCATGCATAAACTGGAAATTCATTACTCTTGCCTCATATCAATATGACTTTCGCTTGCCTTCGGAGAATGCTTCTAAAAATACATCTCCAAAGATACCCTAATTTAAGAAATGCATTCCCGAATTGAAGATGCTCATTAGTGGAATTGTTTTCAGTAGGACGGGATGCCTTTCATAAGCAGCCATCTTCTAACATTCCAAATGTCGCAGAAAACTCAAAAGTCTGCATGTATTTTTTCATTCCTTTCACTATTTTCCTCTAAATTTCTAAGTTTTTTTTTTTATAACTATTCTCATCTTGATAAATATTGAGTTTCATATTAGCTCAGAATCCAAAGAGAAGGTTGCAAACCTGCAGCACATCGACATAGTTAATTCCAGACTCAGTGAGGAAAGATGCATCTGTGGATGAAGTGACGTTGTTTGTTGCACTCGCATCGCGCAGCACAGTTCGGAGACACTGAAGTCGATGCACTCATTTGGAAAATTTAAAAAAATCGTGAACTGATAAGATACTATTATCGAAAGAAAAGTTGAGTGGGGAATGGCGCTTCAAATAGGAACCGATTTTTATGGTGAATTATTTTATTCTAGTTAAAGTTCAGTAAATGTTCTCTTCTTTAGACTATCTATCTTTTGAAAATCATCTTTTCATTTTAAGTGGCAAGAATTGAAGAGTTTTCGAATAACCAGTTCATCAATTTCTAGCAATACTAATGTCAAACCTGTGCATAGAAGAGCTTCATTCTATCGGCCATCTGCCCTTCCGGCTCCTGTTCGCTAAGTCGAATCATGATTCGAGACTGGTCCGATGTCCACAGCTTTCGAAGCACTGTTGAATGGGCTCTGCAAATATCAACGAGTTTTTGACTGTGAAACGATAATTATCGTAAGAGCTCAGAAAGTCTAAAATCATTTTGCAGCAGAAATGAAATGAACATTGAAGAAAATGGCTTGTCCTGAAGAATCATAAACAATGCTGAATGCATCTGAACGTTTTCACATTTCAACAAGGAATTCACAGAGTAATAATCTTATTTTTGTTCGTGGAATATTGGAATGTGATAATGTATATTTCCGATTAGGAATATTCATAATCTCAAATCTCACAAATCATTCGATTGAATGTAAAAAGTGAGGAAAAATTACATTGGCAGAGCAGCCTGTGCAGCGTCGCTGGTGATGAACACATTCGAATCCAGTATAAATGCGAACAGCTGAAATCAGTCGAATGAAATCACTATAAATTGTCTGTATCTTCTTCTTCTTTACTATCTTATCAATTTTTTTTCCAGAATCAAGCATTATTTTGTGAAGAAAATAGCAATAATTTTAAGAAAAAATTAAAGCGATCTATTTACCAACATGATCTTAAAAATATAGGATATGAAAAATTCAGTTCTCCACTCACTGGTGGAAGAATCGAAAAGAAAGAATAAGATAAAACAACTTCTTTTATCAGCCTATTATCAAAGAAAACCAACTCACCGGCTCAGCCCTCCATCTCTCCGTGTATTTTGCTTCGAGAAATTCATCGTCAATGTCTGCGGAAATGTGAATTCCAACTGAAAAATGTAAACTTTTTTGCAGAAGAAAACATTTCTCAAACCAATAATCCTTTGGCTGTTGAAATTACAGCAGGCAGTTCGGAAATCTGCCCAGACAGTCCACAAATCGAGCTCCCTGGTTTCCTTTTCATTCGCACTCTTGATCAGGTTTGTCAAAGTCGAAGGAATGAAAATCCAGAAGCTGAAAATTGAATTGTGACTCTAAATATTCAAATAAATTGAAGATCATTTTGGTAGAAAAACTCCTTTATCATACCTAAATACTATCAAAAGGTGGGTATGAAAAAGTAGATATAATTCATAGCTTAATACTAGATACAAGTACTTTTCTTTCTTCTCGAAACAGAAAAACAACGAAAGAAGGAAATGCTGCTTGAAGGAAGAGTACTCGCAATATTCATTTTCAAATTTATAGATTCCATGCTCAGGACACAGAAGAATTGCCCAAAATTGATGCCATAGGTGAATTTTCGAATTCTGAGATAAACGAAACTCACGTGAGTGCGACATTCTTTGTCCAGAGCCATTGACTGAGAAGTTTGGCCAGTCGGGGCGAGCTGATTCGCTTCAGTCGAATCACGACGCTGCGAAGACCCAGGTAGGAAATGTAGTTCAGTTCCTGAATATGCTGTGTGATTGAAGAGAATTTACCTTGTTTCGAAGCTAATTTGAAGGAAAAATCATTCTGATATTTTATGAAAGAAAATTTCATTCTCTTTAACTTATTTCTTTACTACGAAATGTTGAAATGTCAATTTAACTTATCATCAAGCGACCTGATTTATTCCTTAGGTTTATCATTTTAATCAAACCTTTTCCTATTCAAATCTTACTACATCTCAGAAGTGTTGTGTATTCAGAACCTTGTGCAAGTAAATACTGCAGAACTCCAAAGATTTCACTAATAAAATAAGCATTACCTTGGCGAGTTCCTTTTCAGAGAATTCAGCGAATGCAGCGTCTTCCGAGTCGCAGTCGATCCACTCGGAGATCTGTCCATTGACATACGTCTCCCACAGGTGATTCTTCAGCTGAATGTCTGGCAGGTCGATGGGAGGAGGTGAGGGCTCACTCCTGAAAGAAAGTTTATAGAAAATTTCCTGCTATTGGTGATAGTTCTCGTCTCTTTGGTAAGAATTTGTTCATTTCCCTCCCTGTTATATAAATTTCAAATCATAGTTGGGAGAATCTTATCAGAGCGAGAAACTATAGAAGAGAGGGTCTAAAAATGATTTTTTAGAAAGGATAATGCATAGTGGTGTCTGCATTCTATATCAGAACGTGGAAGAAAAATGCCTACTCGCTCGATCGCCAGAATCCGCGTTTTGTTCCTCCGATTGGATAGCTGATGAAGTTGTAGAGCTGACAGCCCAGACGCTGGCTGTACGAGGCGATTTTCCTGAACGAGAACATTTTATCGAAGTTTTTCAGAAAAAAAACTCCAACTTTGAGGCTCCTGTATTTTTCAACGGCTGATCAATATTAACAGCTGTATTTGTCAACGAATAGGGAAAATAGGGAGTTTAGGAAAGGTGGTGGAATAAGAAACAGCTATAAATAAATACAGCCGCTTGCGTTGATAGATCCAAGGAGCTTAAGTTGGAAGGTAGAGATGGGGTTTTCATGAACTATCAAATCATCATTCACTACTCTGCGCATTTTACAAGGTTTTTTTAATCGAGAATAGAAACGCATGGAATTGTGCAGGAGAAGATTCATTTATCAATTTCGACCTTCCTAATTCTTAAGAAAAATAAACCAACCAGTCATAGTCAGTGGCATTCTCGTTTGGACCCGCCATCCAGCCGACGTTGATTCTCTGCCTCACTTCGGACAGACTCTCCGCATTCGGCTCGAATGCGCATTCCTCTCCCTGCAGACAGTTCGGCTCCCGATCCTGATCCCCCTCCCCTTCATATCCAACATCGTCGTGCAGATGTGCTGTCGGCTCTGTAGTCTCGGCGGCCATTTCTGTCATCCCAATTCCCTCAGCAACAGAAGCAGACGCATCCACCACGTCAGTCACAATCAGGCCGTCTGCCGTGCTCTGCTGCTGAACACCACAATCATCAGTTCGAAATGAAACAGCAGACAAGTCAATGTTTTCTTTCGATTATTCATCTAGCTAGTGAGAAATTCAAGAACGTTGAAAGCGTGAAATAGTCTACAAAACTAGTTTCCAAAAAAAAATGGAGATATTTAAAGTAATACATGTTCTGATCTGATCGTTTTATATTTTTGCAAAAAAAACAATAATTCTGCAAACTTACATTGCTGTTTTCAGCCATGAGTGCCTGTGCGAAAACGAGCAGAGCCCTATCTCGTTCTAATTCAGTCAAATCGTCGTTCCTCAGGAATTTCTGCAATTCGTGACTCTTCCAATCATTCCGCACATTCCACCCACCTCGACGATCAGTCTGTCCTGTCCAGTGAGCGCACTGGGAATGAGTGAGGTGTAGTCGAATCCGGTCTGTCTGTCAGCCATCTGCTGCAACTCGTTCAGCATCGCATTTTTGCTCTTCTTCCCCTTCGAAGAGGCCATTATCGACCCTGAAAATAAGAGATTTCGAATTGAAATTGACCAAAATAGGCAAAATTTAAAGAAGAAATTGCTTGAAAAAGGAGAAATGCAAGTTAGCAGCGGGGCAGCAGTGTACGAGGATACTCGCATTGGAGCATGAAATAAGAGGATGAAAGGGAAAGGGGAGAAGAAGTGACATTGCTACATTCTGGGGTGGGACCCATGGCCTGTCAAAAGTCTTTAGTATGGTGCATTCGGTACGTACCAAGCTAAAATATACGCAAACGTATTCGCTAAGGAATCGATACGTTGATTTTCTTCACCCAATTTCGTCGATAATTCCCCAATTAAGTTGTTGTTGTTTGCTATTTTCATAATTCCTAAGGGCGCGTACAGAGTCGGCTCGGCTCAAATGAGCAGGAAAAAATAGTATGTGAAATTGAGAGACGAAAAGACATGCCTCTTTTCGTCTCTCACTTTCGCGTGTTATTTTTTCGGCTCATATGAGCACGAGCCGACTCTGTACGCGCCCTAAACAAGTAACATTTGCGAACATTAATAAGCCCGTCATTTTGAGACCCTACCCGCCTGAATTGGACTCGTTTTAGTGACTCTGAATCTTTTTGAAGCAAGGGCATTTTTCTGATTTGGCATAACTCGATTCAGTTTTCTGAATTGCTATGAATTTTATCTTACAATATAAGATGCTACACTTTGATATCAGCTATCTTCGAACAGAATGAATAAGCAATTTTTTATTGAACATTCGACAAATTAGACTATTTCGGAATGGATTTGAATTAACAAAATAAAATGAATTAACTAATTCAAATAGAAAAAACTAAGCAGTTGTGAGCTGTATGAACTTTGCCTATACATATAGAACCTCTTTTCACATTTTACCACAATTTCAGACCAGTCTTTTGGTCAATAGTGATAAAATACCATTCGAATGCAGTTGCTTCGGACCATGAGGTGTAACTTCAATAGTTTTGACTAATTCTTTCTTAGCCGGTGATACAGTAGTGTTGCTCTTCTAAAATTATCCTTTTCTTTTATATCATATGTACATAAACTACCTTAATCAATCCTCTCACTACGAAAAATAGGGTAATTATTTGGAAGTATGGTCCATTTAGGTACATAATGCGAGTAATGTCCTGAAAGTTTCTTTAATACTTTATTGGTAGAAGATTTAACTTGTTCTAGCGTGAACCCATTTCTTATTTTAAAAAAGTACTGCTCAAGGTTTGTTCAGAAAACTTCTAATTTTACAGTTGCTCTTTCTCATATAACGCGAAAGGGGTATTTTGATTCCTTAAAGCACGATTAGCCGAGTTCCATTCTTAAAATTCAAAATGACATTCATGTGTCTTCTATCCGACACAAAAAATGATTATTGTTTATGCAAATAATTGTAAGGTCGAAGGATTCACTATTTAGAACATTCCTTTAGGATTTCTCAGCGCATAGTTTCATGATGTATGTTGGTAAAATAGGCTTTTCCATTTCTTTTGTTAGTGTTAGAGGCTCACTCTATTCCACTCACTATTTCTATCATCTCTCACCTTTCCCCCTAATCTCTCTCCTAGCAGTGCCGCCTAACGACACTGCTCATTCCATCTACAACTCTTCTCCCTCTTCTTTAGTAGTTATCTCTATTCCCTGACCATTAACAATTATTGATTGACCATTCTCCTCTTAATAGTGAGTCTACCCTCCTGTGTTCCCCTAGGACGGTCGGTCTTCCAATTCTTCTGAATTGTCTTTTCCCGACGTTGTACTAAATAAAAACTTGTACGAATACGAGTTCTGACTGACACCCCATCCGGGGAGTACAACAGTTAGTTAATATGAAAATTTATTATTAAGACGCATTCTTTGAATAACCCGAACAAAACATAAAGAGTGGCCGGACAACTGCAAAAGTGTTCCGGATCCGAACCAAACTTATATGGTGGATACACCCATGGGCCCTAATCACAAAAATTCAATTTTTAGATCCCGCCCCCAAAAGTGGGCGGGGCTAGGTGGGGGTCAAAGTTGAGCATTTTCACGATTTGACACCCCTCAGGGGGTACAAAGAAAACTTTTTTGCTATGAAAGATTTTCGAAAAATTTGAAAAGGATGAACATGGTCATGGAATATACTTTCTAAAAATATAATGGTTTAGGGGGTCAGCCACTTGTTTGGGGCTGGAGGAGGCCCCAAAGTCAAAAGTGTTAAAAATGGCAGTTTCAAAATATGCATTTTTTGCATAAAACCGACTTTCCTGAAGAAGTTTAGGAGGAGTTCCAAAAATCTGATGCTATATTCGAATTCTACGTATCAAATTACCCTAAAATCAGCCCTAAAAAGCATGAATTAGGCGAGACATTTTAGAAAAAAAATCAATCAAATAGGCGTGGCCTGAGGGTCGAATTTTACAAAACTGATCAGAAAAATTCAAACGATATACCAATCGATAGCCCTTGAAAAACTAAGCAACTTTTGTGAAGACACTACATGGTTATCTATTATGGTATGGGAATGGCACCTCAAAAACCAAAACTTAATGTCAATTTTCAAGAAAATGATACGAGAATATTTTCATAGGCAGTCTACCAGAATTTGAGCTCAAATTGAAGCTCGAGACATCTAGTATTTATTCCCATTCAATTTGGAGTCGAATGATACCAAACATGGTATTGTACTAAATGGTAGAGACCCATATGGCCAAGTTACCATTTGGTAATCAATACCCATCATGTTATACATCAAACGAAAACTCCTGTCGAGCTGAGTAATATTCTGAAAGCCACTTGAAAAAGGGATTAGTCTATCGCCTTTTATGGTCATTTGAAGTTACCCCATTTTTGATCTTTTTCAACAGGTGGTTATAACCAATTACGATGATGGTATAATGAAACCACTTGCTGAAAATGATAGAAATGGACTCGAATATTACTCTCCAGTCAATTTCGAGTCGATTGATACCCATTTTGGTATAGTACTACTCGGATACCATATGGGTGGTATGCCATGGACCCATGTGGTAACATGATAAAGCGATAACATGATACTCTACGAACCAAAAATGAAGTATTGCCCATAATCTGCTATATTCCGAAAAGATTTTTCAATTTGGTTTTATTTTACAAAAGTTATGAATTTTTGAAGATTTGTGTCATTTTCTTGGGTTTGATCTATTCAAATCTCCATACCACGCATACCATAATAGATAACCATGAGGTGCCTTCACAAAAGTTGCTTAGTTTTTCAAGGGCTATCGATTGGTATATCGTTTGAATTTTTCTGATCAGTTTTGTAAAATTCGACCCTCAGGCCACGCCTATTTGATTGAGTTTTTTTCTAAAATGTCCCGCCTAATTCATGCTTTTTAGGGCTGATTTTAGGGTAATTTGATACGTAGAATTCGAATATAGCATCAGATTTTTGGAACTCCTCCTAAACTTCTTCAGGAAAATCGATTTTATGCAAAAAAATGCATATTTTGAAACTGCCATTTTTAACACTTTTGACTTTGGGGCCTCCTCCAGCCCCAAAAAAGTGGCTGACCCCCTAAACCATTATATTTTTAGAAAGTATATTCCATGGCCATGTTCATCCTTTTTAGATTCTTCGAAAATCTTTCATAGCAAAAAAGTTTTCTTTGTACCCCCTGAGGGGTGTCAAATCGTGAAAATGCTCAATTTTGACCCCCACCTAGCTCCGCCCACTTTAGGGGACGGGACCTATCTCCCCATTTTGTGAATAGGGTCCATGAGTGTATCCACCATATAAGTTTGGTTCGGATCCGAGACACTTTTGCAGTTGTCCGGCCTTTGTTCGGTTACTCGAAGAATGCGTCTTAATAATGCTTACGAGTATATTATATATCACATTGGTTAACAAAGATGTATGATCGCCCAAACATCTATCTAAAATATTCTAGTAGGTTCTCTCAAACTTCTAACTTTGAAGCTATGAAACTAGTTAATTTATTCTATGACTTATACAAGGGAACAAAATAGCTTAGGAATTATAAATCTCATCAAAATTGTTTTGAATAAATCATTTCGTACTCGCTATAACGAATCTCGGCATTTTAAACCAGAGATTGGTTACAGATATAAACGAATGTATGATTTGATGTATTAACCAAGCTTGAGAAATCAATTATCTACAGATTCGTCCTCTTAGTAGATTCATTACATATGGATGGAAAATTATTACAACGAAAACATAATTAATTTTGCACAGGATGTTTAAGATATCGAAGTTAAAAGACTAAGAGAACATCCTACCTACCGTGTTTCTGTCTTAGATTATCCCAAACAATGCAAAAATCGTATAGTTTAAAAATAATAAAATCATTTGTTACTACTTCGCATAAAATCTAAAGTTATACATATTCATTTTCAACGTAATATGATGTAACATTGACCGGGATAACTTACGTGAATCATTAGGCATCGATTTAAGCGTCGTTCAGAGTTTTTTGCACTTTGACTCAGATTGCCATACGACTTAAAACACCGCTTTAGGTGAATAAACGCGGCAATGCTAATTATCGTCTGAGCATAACTTGCTATGATCGGAACTATCATAGTGTAAAAATGCTAAAATTATTTGCATAATTGGCATTAATAATTTTTATTTTGATAATATTCGTTTAACTTACAGCCCATTGATTAAGAGCTATTACATATAATTGTATATCAGCAGTATCAATAATTCGATAAGCGTCCAAGAAGGCAATTGCAATATAAATTAGTTGGCCGATACAGCCAAAAATATGAAATCCGACCAATGTCCAAAATATAATGGCAAATAGCCGAGTTATTTTTTCGTTACGGTTACTAAATTGAATCATTTTGTATCAAAACTGACATATGCATGTGAAAAAATTTCTAACGTTGAAAATATCCTAGCTCTATATATCGTAACCTCAATCGAAACGAATCTTATGGGCATCATTAACCATGTATCTTGAAGAATATAAAATAAATTATTCCATAATTCCTACATTTCATTTGTTAGTTGTTAATGCAAAATTTAAACTATATTAGATTTAAATCAACTTTATATTATATTTCAAATAAACAAAAAATAAAGTGATATTTTAGTTATTTGGAAAAGTTGTGACAGAAAAGTAGACATTATGACGAAATAATGTACGGAAAACTACAATAATACAATCCATACTATTTCATAAAATGTTGACACTTTTCTGTAGCAATGTAGATGATATTTTAAACGATTTGCTTAAACTGTAAATAAATATTGATTAATACACATGACTAAAATTTTAAATTATGTTACCCTGTATGCGTTATCATCATTTTGGCAGCAAAAGTTAAAAATTATATCATAGATAGTAAGCGAAAACTAAACTACCCTGCTTCAATGCATATATAGAAAATTGGGCGTTTGGAATTGTCGCAACGAAGCGAAATAGTATGCAGGGACAGGAGAGATAAAGAATGCTCTCTCGTTTTTATACTCTATTTCGCCATGTTACGACAATTCCAGAACGCCGAAAATTGCATCATAAAAAAATTACTACTTCTGGGGGAATAATGGATATTCTATAAACTGTTGTAATTACCCAAAATCGTTCTATATCATATCAGAAGCGACGAAGCCGGGACAATAAATCTCGGACCTCTGTAATAGTCGTGAAAAGTGAGCACGCAGTATATCAGTATATCTCCATTAGCCACGCTGCCAAAAATCACAGGATAATTACGCGTGGCCCTCCTTACATAGGTAATTACGCGGCCAAAAAAATTAAACTAAATCTCCGTCGACAGCCTGTTCATATGACATCCATAAAGCGTACTCATTGTTCAACGATTAATATTTTTAATTCGTGGTCTTCTATGTATATCACATAACTATAAATGCGCACTTACATGATTTTATGTAATCTAGCATCGGTATTTTACCCTTAATAATAATAGTGAACTTTCTAAATCAAAATAAATGATAACATTTGTGAAAATTTAGAATTGTACGCAATAACTGCAGAAAACTGGCTGGCGCATACGATGTATCTTTCTTCTTTTAAATTGCAGAAAATTAGACGTTTTTACAATCCAACTATGGTAACGAATTCAAGATAACTTGAAGTGATTGTTGTCTAATCAGCAAAATAATCAATGGCATTGAAACACGATACTGGCTCAAGCCAATTTCACTTCAAGAGCGACAGTCGAATCATCAAGGCCGCGTAATTACCTATGTAAGGAGGACCACGCGTAATTATCCTGTGATTTTTGGCAACGTGGCTAATGGAGATATACTGATATACTGCGTGCTCACTTTTCACGACTATTACAGAGGTCCGAGGCTTATTGTTCTGGCTTCGTCGCTTTCGTCGAGTAAACATAAAAGTCAATTTATTGCCCCGGCTTCGTCGCTTCTGATATGATATAGAACGATTTTGGGTAATTACAACAGTTTATAGAATATCCATTATTCCCCCAGAAGTAGTAATTGTCATTCATTTTGTCGGTTTCCGAAGGAAATCAATACATTGGGCAGAATAAATAAACATTTGGATTTTAAAACATCAAAGCTTCGCGACACTACTCATCTCTTCATCAATTTGGTATCAAAGCTGAGATATTTGAACTTTCAAAATACCATAACTCGGAAATTTCTGGACCAAAATCAGTGTTTTTTAATAGAGGTGAAATGGCGAGCTCATATTAAAAATGGTGTCACCAAAAATCGATTTAACGGAAGTTATTTTCGAAAAACTACTTTTTCGAACTTTGAGGTACTGTAGCTCCGCCCTCAAATGCCGAAAATGGTCCATTCTTTGTGTGAAAGAAGATCTTCTATAGGTCTCTCGATTAAAAAAAAACCCCATCGAAAACGGATTGAAACTGAGGGAGAAAAATCTGAACAACTGATTTCGTGACAGAGATCAGAAAACAGCACTTTTTGAACATGACCTATGTCGATATCTCGATCTCTGATATAGTTTCGACCCCGGAAAGTACACCAGGGTTTTCGATCACGCTGAAAACGAATCTGACATTGAAATCATCTTTTGAAATCAACCAGAATGAGTTTTGCATCGATTTTTATGTTCAAAACGTCACGCATTGCTAAAGCGAATATAAATTCCCGCCGACCGCCTTTGATGACCAGCTGACTTTTGGTTTAAAAATCCGCGTGTCGACGTCAGAATCTGATTTTTCGTCGTCAATTAGACGTTAGAATTGTTTATTTTAGTCATTTTAGCATTTCTAGTAAAAAATTGACATTTTCAATCTTTGCTTCAAAATCCTCACGTCGACACCGGGATTCTGAATCCAAAAACTGTGTAATATTGTTCCGGCATGTTTCTATGTCAAATCTGAGTCGATTACGAACAGCAAAAAATAATATAAATGTTTTTAAAAAATTAAATAATTTTTCCCAAATTGCAAAAATGGTCTTCCATCAGAAGCTTGCCCCGGGGCGAGATATGTACCGAAAATTCTGGATTATAGGCGCGCGGCCACAATTTGTACAGATCTATTAAATAGAAAAAAAACCGCATCATTCTAGCATTTATAGAACGCAAATGCCAGACCGAACACGGTACATAATTTCGTGTCTACGGATACCATTTGAATTTTTTTCAAAAATCGACAACTCCCTCAGGCATGGTGCAAATTTGAAAATTTTTTCGCAGATCTTCCTCATTTGATGGGGGGCAAATTATCCATCAAAAATTAGCGCTCCACTGCTACTGTGTCATAGAGAACTAGACATCAATAAAATCCAATGTACGTGCACTAGCCCAGAACAAAGGTAATTACACCCTGCCCCGCCCAAAAGGCTGAGGGCAAAGTATAATAGTATAAAACTTACATGTATCAATGACCAGATAAAAAAGAATATGTTTAGAATGAGTAAGATGACTATTAATTTTTCGAATTGTGAAAACTTTCTACGTTTCCTAAATAATCGATACATCATAAATATGTTGATAAAAATCGGAATTAATACGATGTTATTAAAAATGGCCTTGATTTGAAACACTAAATGAATTTGTTTTTCGAAGATAGCATCGATATAAGCTATTTAACTAACTTATAGAAAATTCATCTCGATGAAGTATGATAGTTTTCCACGCAATAATGAACTTGTAAAGTAATGTATCTGATGTTAAAACTTCTAAAATAGTAAATCATTACCGAAGTTTATAAAAAAAAAGACAATGCAGAATAGTATGTAAGAATAAGTAAACAAAAATTAATTCACCTTCACAAATTAGATACTCCTTTGCATAAGGCGTAGGTTTATTGCACTCATACATTTGATTCTGTGAATTATTTCTAATGACAATAATAAATCTGTAGAATAACAATTTCAGGAAAATAATCCCAATATAGTACGATTTAGAAGGGGTAGCGCTTTCGATACAAAAATGGCAGAGCTTGAAATGGATCGAATAACAGTGCAAGACGCTGCTTAGGCAATTAGCTTTGTATTTATAAGGTTCGCTTAACTTATAATTTAGTGTAACTTCAGCTTCAGCACTCCAATTATGCCCTGCCTTATGTCTTGCGAAACTATTGTCTTGACTATATAATTTAGTAAGAATTTTCCAAAGAAGGCCAAATTTAAAATTTGAATCTCAGGATCAGGTTCTCAGGTAAACTACCCAAATCGACTATGGAGATTAAAAAATGTTTCAAAAAATTTAGGCTTCAACTGAAGACACCACACTTTGCGTCAGATGAAAAAGTTATTTTTAAGAGGGGTCACCAGAAAATAAATTTGAGTTCATTTTTTTTTTAAACTACCTGTTACTTATTATCTTGAATTTTAAATTGAAATATTTATGAATTTTAAGATCAGCAAATTAACTGAAGTGACAGCTCCTCCAACAACTGAAATCAAAATAACAACACCACAAAGTATCGACACTATCGACATTCGAACTCCTATTGAAAAACGAATTCAACATTGGCAAAAGGAATTCGGAGATCAATACGAAATTCGATATGCCAGATTGACTGATAAAACGTATGCCTTTTTAACTATCAGGGAGAAAAATTCTTTTCCTTGTCAAACAAATCTTTATTTATCCAATGATTTCTTCATAATGTCAAAAAGTTTCAGTTTCACGAATCGATGAAATTGAATTTTGAGCATCCCAACCGAGTTCCAGATTTACGTTGAAGAATTATTTTTAAAAAATGTTGAAAATCAGGAGTCATTATGTCAACAAGCATCCAGCACCGAATATGCAGGACGTAGATGTGCAAATTACCGATCCTACGAGAGGATTTACGTAAGTTGATTTTTTTAATTCTGTAACTTTGATATTTTTGGAAATCTTATTTTTTATCGTTAATATGTTATATAACGTCACTTTTCCTTTTCTTCATAATTATATCTTCATTCGACTAAAGATAACGACGACATGTCTGCAAAATGTAAAGAAGATTCTCATTTTTAAATTAGTAGTTACGAAAAACGGAAGTCTCTGTTTGAAAATTACAGTGGATGAAGGATTTGCAACAAAAAAAAAATGTCGGCCAGACATTCATATCTTTCGAGCGTCAAAGGCGTCTTCAAAACATAATTATCACCTTCAGATTCGGAGGCATAGCTTATTATTGGGGACTGGAAAATGTAAATCTCACCGAAGAATTGCCGATGATCTGCGTTTATTCTGTTACACAAGAAAATCCAGAGCTTTACAATGTAGGAAAAAATAATTTTAAACACATTAAAAACTGAAGACATTAGAAAAGATAAATTATGGAATAATATGAGAAAAGATATACTATACAATCTATCTCATTAGAAATTTTGCCCATGTTTAAATTTTGAGGTCCTGTGGAATCCAAACAAATCGAACACGAATAAATGCGAAATTCAGAATTACCTCTCGAATGGCCAAGTTCCAGAAATCGTATACGCATGTCCTGCCAAAATCGAGGGCTACTTCTATCAGTGCAAAAATAGGGCCGATGAGAATAAAAAATGAAGTTCATTATTCAAAGAAACTCAAAAGAATTTTTGTCGATTTAGATACGGAAACTCGAAATTCATTATTCTGGTGTGTCCGTTTCTTCGCAAGTAGTCTTGGGATACGATGGTAAAATATTTAGAAGAGGGACCAGACCTGTTGTTGTAAATTTATTTTAGAAACAATCACCAATATTATTTTTGGCTGAACATGATTCAAGGTGAGATTACGAACTGTAAAATCTTGCATTGATCATGAATTCATGAATTGTCCAATAGCTTTATTATCCTTTAGATAAGAAGAAAACAACTAACCAAATCAAACGCAGGAAGAAAAGGAATATTAGAAAAAAGAAAGTGAATAAATTTTATTGATTGGATAAATTTGTTCAGAAACGACATAAATCGTATTGGGAATATAAACAAGTGGGAAAAATTAGGCCAAAGAAAAATACAAATATAGACAGAGATCGAGAAGTGATCCTTTTTGCCAATTTATGAGCGAGACCTCGATCGGGAATGGCGGGAAGAGCGATGACTGCTAAAATATCTGATTTAGAAAATTGTAATTTTTCCCAATTTCATCAGAA
This sequence comes from Diploscapter coronatus, assembly GCA_964036155.1. Taxonomy (NCBI): domain Eukaryota; kingdom Metazoa; phylum Nematoda; class Chromadorea; order Rhabditida; family Rhabditidae; genus Diploscapter; species Diploscapter coronatus. The sequence continues at coordinate 54,811,484 of OZ038423.1, forward strand.
TTTATTTCTCAGATCAAAACGAATGCAATAACAGTTCAGGTTGTTTTTCTGAAAAGTGACTATTCCTGATTCAAACATGGATTTACGTTGAGTCTGATTAAACCTTTTATCATAGACAGAATTGAACCAAATTTGGCACAAATGTACAAGTTTTTGTTGTAGAGAATTTTTTTAAAATTTTAATACTTTGTTTATGACGAAAAAATTGCATTTCATTAAATCAATAACATTCGATTCTATATTTTTTCCGCTTATCACTTATCACTATGCAGTGTGTGTCAAAAGTTTGGTCCACTTTTTCATACGAACTTAAGGCTGTCGAAACGAGATAATCAAATTAGATAAAATTTTGTCATCAAAAAGTCTGACTCCATGGAATAACAAAATTCGAGTTTCGAAAAAGAATATTGCTTCTATTTATCTTGCTTATTGTTAGAAGTTTGAAGAAAATATTTCAAGCAGTCCAGTCTTTTCTGCCCAATCTGCACAATGGATAACCTACCGATGCGATGATTTGACAGGACTGGCTTTTCGGGCTTCCCCGTAATATCCACTCTTGTACGATTGACGATTCTTACCGAAGATGCGATTCTCCGCGAAATAGTCTTTTCTGAAAGGTGTTCATGTGTAAGAATGACAAAAAAAATTCCAATTTCCTCGTAATTTTAATATCATTTGTTTGCATTCCTTCAAACTTTTAACTTTCTAAAGATAAAAGTTTTGCGTAGTGTTTATTAACCCAACTATAAATTTTTAGAATCAGAACTTTAGAGACAATTGTGTAGATTTTCTCTTCTCTATTCTACATCCAATGATCATTTTTCCATTAAATATTTTCGGGAGCGTCATAGTTATATCGATATTTTACCTGGGAGGTGGTCCTCTAAATCTATCATCTCTGCGGGAATCATGTCTTTCTTCATATCTAGAGGGCTTCCTGGGAGGATAGCCCATGTATTGGCCAGGGGTTGGTGTGTGTGCACGTTTCGTGAGAGAGTAATCAACACGAATCTGAAATGGAAAACGAAATGTGATTAAAATTTCCGAATAATCTGTAAATCTAATGATATTATCATGCAATGACGGCCAAAAGTTTGGAACAACAATGATTATGAAAAGTCTGGTAGAAGCAAGTATCGGGAATCTATTTGAATCGACCTTTGCACCCACACATTCTTTTTACTGAAATGTCAATTCTTGTCGAGCTTAACTCAAATTTGTCACGTTAATTGAGGATATCGAGCTGTATTCGAAATTGTAATCACTTCAAACTTTCGACCGTCATTGCAACTCGAAAGGAATGAAAATTGCGATATGAATGTATGTATAGAGTGAAATTAAGAAGACTTGTTTTGAATTCAGAATCAAGAGTTTAACCTTATGTCCATCGACCTCTGACCCGTTCAGCTTGTCCCTGGCCTTTGTTGCACACTCGACTCTGTCGAAATACACGAATCCGAATCCTCGCGATCTGCCTGTTGGGTGGTCGTAGATTAGATCCACCTGCAAAGTATGTTTCATTATTTATGACAAGTTCAATATGATTTACAACATTATAATTACAAATATGTATTCTGAATGTTATGAGCATTTTTAGATGTGAATCAATCATAAAAGATTTTTGTTTTCTTTCAAAAGCTTGGCTTCTTATAATTTTCTCCAACTGATCATCACCACCATTTACACTTGTCGTCGAATTTTAGGTTGTGGAATGTATAAAAGAGGAAAGATATGATTGTGATCAACTGATCATAAATACCGAAGACACAAAAATTTAACTACTAGTCATTTCATAGAGGTTGACTTGAGTGAAAATGATTATTTTGAAGTTGGAAGACAGAACAAGCATTTCGAAAGCTTATAGTTTATATGCAAGCCAGCTCTATAATCAGAATAGGTCTAAAGTCTTGAAGTTGAAATGATGAAATTTCTAATCCGTTATAACGATAAATCTGGATCTAATGGAATATAAGGATTACCTTGTCGATATCCCCAAATTCACCGAACAGCTCTTTGACGTCCTTGTCAGTAGTGTAGACACTCAGATTGAACACCCCCAGGCAGCTGAACATTTACATTTTCATTGTCAGTAACACACAATTCATCTTTTATCAGGTATCGTTATGTTCTGAATTTTGAATTCGATATCAAGTGTAGAAAGGTCACTCCAACTCAAATTCCGATGATGAAGTCTCAAGGTATTCATTTTAGTTCTTAATTTTTGTAATGTTACCGAGAAGGATCGGGATTGTCCCTTTTGTTGGCAGGAAACCGCCCCCCGCGACGAGCGGGTGGAGTGCGGCTGCGAGAGTGGCGATTGGAGTGACGCCTGACAGGCGAACGAGAGAAGGTGCGCGAGCGAGTTCGAGTACGTTGACGAGGCTCGGGAATCACATCTCCGACAGGCGAGCGAGAGATCTGAGAATGAGATATAGTTAAATGAGATAACAGAAAGTCAACTTCTAGAAAAATGCACGAATGGGAGAGAATTTTGAAAAAAATAGTACAAGAATTGTCTGTATAAAGCTTTTATTTTGGTATGAGAAATTCAGTACTTTCTAACGTGCATTTTTATAGAAATCAGAGTAACAGCTATGCTGCTTATTCAGAGACAATCTATCAAAATATTTTAAATCCGGAAAGATAATCTCTAAATAGCGACATTTTGGGAGTAATTTCATGAGTTCTCAAATCAGCAGCATGTTGTGGGATTTACTTCAATCATAATTTAGATGAAAATTTGACTTAATGTATTCGAATCTAAAAAATGTTATGATTTTATTTTTAAAATACCTAAAAAATATTCTGAAAGATTTGAGAAATCATGCATACCTTCAGTAATGTCTTTCTGACGATAGAAATGGCATGTAACATAAAATTAGGAGGATAGAAAAGTTAAATTTGAAATGTGTGACCGATAGATTTGCTTACAAATGGAGATGTAAGTTTCGATATGGAAGAGAAAAAAGATTTGAATACCTTGGTAATGCGTTTGTGGGATGTAGGTCATTTTTGAGTTTGAGAATGTTCTCAACTCGAGTGATGGAAGGTGGGAGTTGGAATGGATCATCTTTTGGGCGCGAGTCCCTCCGCCTAATGCCCTTCATCTTCTTTCTTCTTCATTTCTTCCTTCATTTTCTTCATCATGATTTCTTTCTTCATTCTTCAATTCATCAACCCCTTCTCATCTTTCAGTTTCACGTTATCTATACAGATAATTGTTATCATTGGACACCAACACGAAACATCTATTCAAATCCACGCAATCACAGCTGGTCAGTTTTTCTCTCCTTCAGAAAAAACGATTCTTTTGCGAATGTTAAAAGTGCGGAGACATCTAAAGTTTTTCTCGACTATTTCATAACAGTTAGATTTTAGTTCCTGTATGTCAAACTATGCTTTCGTTATTTGCAGAAAAACAATATACAGAATCTGGCAATCATGGCTCATGCCTTTTTAAAATTTATCCATTACTTCTCACTGACAAGTTGTGATTGCGTGTAATTGAGTGTCGATCGTAATTGACTCACTCTCTCCTCATATGATCTGGAACGAGATCGGGCGTAAGGGGAACGGGAGAAGGTTCTGGAACGGGTACGAGTGCGACTTCGAGAAGGAGAACGGCCCATCGAATGGAATGGGTTCGAATTGGGGGAAGTTAATGCTGAAAGGAGGGACGGTGAAAAATTTGGTGTGTTGGATATCGAACGCGAACTGAATAGTGAATGAGATATGATCGAAGGGCGATGAACCCCTTTGCGAAACTAATCGATTCCACATATTTGAAGTAATGAACTATACGATTTATTGACTGAATTGACTCAACTTATGCATTACAATAGAACTTTACAGAGAAAAATGACGGAATAAATCGAATGATCAAATAGAGGGAGTGAGATACGAAGAAGCAAAATAACATGTATCGATTTGATAATAAATAGTTAATTGATTGATCAAAAAATTGATACAGATGGATAAAATAAATGACAAAGAGAAGAAGAGTGCTTAGAACAATGGACACTTTGCACATATACAAAAGGAGAATAAGAGCAACAAACATAAACCGCTAAATCATAAAATATAAAGATAAAGATGATTTTTTTTGTGTAATTTTCTCTGAAAGATAAATGAAGTAAAAGCCACGAATGAGGGAACAGCCCATGTGTTTTAAAAGAAATACTTACAAAACAGGCTGGCAACGCAAGGAGAGAGCTTGGCGGCCAGCGCATAAAAAGAACTCTAGATGAATCTAAAGAAAAAGGGAAAAATCATCCTGAAGAGAGTAATCCGGCTCCACACGCCCGCGTGACATTACAGATTCAGAGCTGGAAAATCGACCAGGACTTGGGCACTCGGAAACTATTCGAGTTTACAAAAACCTCGAGCGGTGCAAACATCTATGTTAAGAAACTCGTTAACATTGCTGAAAAAGAAGGCGAAACAGATGACTAGATTTAATATTTTCCTTTCCTGAACACTAGAAAAATTTCTTTGAAATAGATATTTGGAAGGCTCTTTGATCCTGAACTCGACAATTTCGAGAGCAATGCAATTGGAATGGAGAGCAACCTGGACTAGCGATTTGTCTCCAACAAACTCCGATTAAAGTTTAGAAATTAAAAATGAAAAGAAAAGAAATGGTGGGAAAGAATTAGGTTTGCAAGCTGAGTTCGACTAGCTGGCAATGACAGAGAGGATGAAGGAACGATCTGGTCCAGAGATATCCCACACGAATTGGACAAGGCAGACTTACTGCATGCCTTGCTTCACTTGGCGCGTTTGCCCTGCTTCTTCGTCTTCCTCCCTATTATCTGATCCATCGTTCTCTGCAACTTCTTCTGCTCCTCAGTCTCTATTCTCTCCGCAGCTCTCTTCTCCTTCAGCTCCTTCAAATTCATGCAGGGTCCTTTCGGTGGCGCTCCGCCAAGGGAAATCTGGAAATCTTTGAATAATTCACTTCCTAATTTTAGAGCAAATATATAATAATTTGGAAAATTTTCTCTCATGGATTGTTCAAGAAATTTTCAATTATTATCGATAGCGTCTTATAAATTTTCTTTAGCGATGATTGTGTTCCAGAGCTAAAAATTGGAAACAAGCAATAATCAGCAAATAGACACTTGTCGCTTTTTTCATTCTCCAGAACATCGAGATGTTTATCGACTGATTATCTCTTCCGATTTTTAGCTTTGGGATGCACTCACATCAGGACTGTTTGCGGTACAGTAAAATGAAGCACTGCACCGCAAACAACGCTGTTCGCCATCAAAGAGAAATTAGAGAATTGGTGATAGAATTGTGAAGTAGTATCAAGGATAATGAACACCCCCGGCTTTTCTTTGTCAAGAATCTAAAAATGGAATGAAATGACCTCGGAATGGGAAAATCAGCACGGTTTTCTAAGCGAGCTGGGTTTAAGCGAATGTTTCGTCATTGGTCAAAGTGCAGATTTGATTTCCAATGTGTGCAAAGACCTATCACACAGCCACTGGACTACAACGACATTGGTAGAAAGATTGGGAATAAGGAATGTAAATGTGACTGACCACGAGACGCTTCTTCATTTCCTCTTTGTCACCACCTGCCGCTTCCCGAGCGATCAATTGCTCTATCTGAAAACAATAAATCATCATTTCAATCTAGGTTTTCGCAGAAAATCTAGGAATTATCGTACATTGGGGAGCTGTCAAAGTGTTGTTCTCAAAAATAAAATATGCGTCAAATGTTCAAAAATTACAAAAGCTAGCAAGTGTCAAACTTTGAAAGGCTATTATATGCTCGTTTTCCTCTTAAAAAATTTTCGGCAAAGAAGATAAAAAAAAATTGACAAGCGGAAAAATTTTCCCTTCAGTTGTTCTCATGTTGTTTCACTTTCCTTCAAAGAGATAGCATAAGAAATGGAGATAAAAGGGTTATTCTGCCGTCAAGGAACAAAAACAGTCAATTTTTCACCAATTTACAATATTGCAAAATTTTCTCGCTACCAACATTTGACTTTCATTTTTTTATTTAGCAGAAATAAAGTTGTCAATGACGATTTGGATAAATAGAAAAATTGATCACCTCAAAAGAGACCCGCTTGAGCGACTTATCCCTGTTAGTTTTGTTGATCGAACTCTTCTTTTTTAGGATTTTTGGAGCGTGGACGCCGTTTCCGATCTTGTGACTCTGCCAGCACGGAATCACCTGCAAATAGATGCATTGAACATAAAAGAAAAATTCACTTCGAGTTGAAAAATATCTCAGCTCTTCTTTAATTTTGATTATTTGCAAGAAAAAACTTTCATCTATATATAGAACAAGAAAAAGTTTGTCAGACGATACTTGAAGGCAACTCGTGATAAAGAGATTAACGCTGAAAACGCAAAGAAGGCTTAGAAATTAAAATAGCAAATGTTCTTAAAGCGATTCGCGAAAGTTTACCTGGACATTTTCACTGTTCTCAGATGGAGAAGTGGCATCAGGGAAAGGTAGTTTGCTGTCCGTCGAAAACTGAAATTCAAATCCTTATCAAGGAAGCATAAACATGACTTTATCAGTCGTCCATTCATCAGTCTTGCGAATTTTAAGAGATCCAGTATTATTTTTCTTCAAAATAATTGTCGAATCGTCTAGTTTCACAATGCATTTCAATACTATCTCTAACAATATTCTAGTTAGATGAAATTAAAAATAGAAATTCTAGCATGTTACTTCAAAATTCCTTTTAGAATCAGGAAAAGACAAAACTCAAGAATTCTATCTTAAAAATTATAAGAAAAATAAATCTTTTGTAAAATATTGAACAGAAAACGTAGATAGAATCTAGTCATGAACCAAAGGAGTTTTAAGATTACGCTGGTAATGCCAAAAGACTGCGCCGTTTTATTTGAGCTAATTTCGTAGGAAAAATAACTTTTTCCGTTTTCTTGATCTATTTTCTGAGGCAATTTTGGAATTCTGATATATCAGAATGGGCATGATAAATGAGATAAAACTCCGAAATAGTAAAAAATCAGAAACGTAAGCGAAATATAACGGAGAAATTCAGGGAACAAGTGGCAAACGGAACCACTTCAAGTTCACTTTGACAGTTTTGCGCTCTCATCATTCTCTTCGCTTTTTCACAGAGCACATTGCTCGATTAGTTTGTATCTTCGAAAACTCGTAAGACATAGGTCCAATATGCAAAAGTTCATTCTCAAAATGTCTAACGATATTTTCTCGAATCTCCAAAGAAATGGTGTAATCTAACGCAAAAAAAACTATTGCCAATTTTTCGATTTTCTCAAGATTGAATAATCCGTGATTCTTGAATAAATCAAGTTCAAAAATGAACAAACCGTGCGAGTTTTCTTTGCGCTGAGTCCGTCGACGAGCTCAGTGAGGGACTTGGTGCCTGTGCCAAATCCGCTCTGCAGGCCGAAGTCGAACAGACTCTCTCCGTCGCAACCCCACGTGTCGGCCATCGATCCTCCCTGGTTGATCCGAAGGTTGTCACTGAAATTTCGCATCATTAATTTTAGGTAGAAAATTTAGGCCAAAACTACTGTGGACATCTTCGCAGTAAAATCATGGACAAACTTTTTAGGCCATTAAAAATAGGAAAAAGACAAAAAGTGAAATTAGTTCCGTTCAAAAAGAGAGAAAAGTTATTTGAATAGGGTAGAAATTTGTCAATCACCATACGGCATTAAACTGATAATATTTCTCTCGTTGAAATGTGAGTACAAAATTGGGAAAATATAACTGCAGAAAAATAAAATAATTCTCAGTTACAACCATTCATGTGGCTTCTCATAAAATTTTTGAAGAAATGTTAGCAGCGAAATTCAGCAAAATATTAAAAGTAGAAAAAATAAGATCAAATTGAGAAATTGCACCATTTTTGACCTGAGTTGACACATTATTGAAATGCGATTGAAATTTTAGAAAGAAAAAATGAATAAGAATCATTTTGCGTCACTTACAAAGAAGATGATGCGAGAGTGTTTCGATTGAAGGAAATAATCCTCAGCGGGTCAATTTTAGGCGGCTTGGCCGAATGCGAGTGCAGTCTGTTCACTTAGATATCCATCACAAATTGTCGTCTGAAATGAAACGAAGTTATGAGTTCGAGAGAATAAATAATGAAAATGAACCGCTTAGGAGAAGGACAATTCGTATCATGTGGGCAAAAAAATTCGAGAAATAAAGAAACATACTGTGACTGGTCGCTGCGAGACCCACCCTATTGAGCAGAGAAAAAGGGAGGCAGAGAAATAGAGTCACGTTTCTGTCTTTGCGTCTATGTCCTGCTCTTCCTCTCCCTTCCCACTCAGTTGCAGTTGCAAATTGACCGATATTCGAAAGATTTCGACTTCGATAGGATTATAAATCCCAACGATTCGGAAGAATGGTTTATTGAATCAGTCACTTGACTGTATGACAGCTTGTATCCCGCATAATTCAACTTTGGAAGTAATGACAAATGCATTGAAGAATTGGAAAATAGAACAGACATCGCATATTCACGGTAGATCGATAATCAATAAATCAGGTGCATAATCTCAAGATACAAAAATGCAAGCTTCTATGTACAATAGAAATCAAATAAATTAGTACCGATATACAGAGAAAAAACGAAAGAAAAATGATGATCAATCATGAACGAATAGAAAATGGTAGGAAAGCACAGCTAGACACTTGCATATTGCACTCCATTCATGTGTTTGGATAGACAAAGCATGCTATAGAATCTTCGTTTCCCGTATCGATGAGATTATCTTCTTCTCGAGTCGCATTTAGCTGCTCTCATTTGCCTCGGACTATGATCGTCTTCGACCAATCTGCCTTATCTTCCACGGGCTTCTTTAGCAGAGCTGCTCGATAGCGCTGCTCGTTTTCCCATATGTTATGTCTGAAACAATTGAAATGAAAATGCGATTCGAAAAACTAAACAAAAGTAATGATTTTCCCTGCAGAATTTACTCTGAACCGCTACAACCATTTGTAAAATTCTCCCGAATTTTTAGTGGAGGGAAGTAAAAGATAAGTGAAAATAATTAATACGTTTTGCAGTTGAATTTTACAGAAGACCAAAATTCGATAATGAAATTTATTATTTTGGCTTATCGCTAATTCTCATTCTACAAAATCCGAAGGAGACATTAACAGCACCTATTTGACAGACTGATGGATCCTTTCTTTTCCTACAATTTGTCACTCTACTCTAGCCTCCCTTCCTTCGCTCTAACTATAGGGTCCATCAGTAACTCCTAGAGACAGGTAAAAAATGAAAGAAAAAATTTTATATTAAAAAACACTTACTTCCTGAGTACTTGCTTCTCCAACCTTTCCATCTTCGAGTAGTACTTCAATTCCTCAACTCTGTCCTCGTCGTCGCTCGAATCATAATCCAACGCAGGAGATGTCGGTTTCACATATCCAACCTAAAATTCATTTTTTCTAGTAACAAACGATTGCAGCTTGCAAACCTTCCAAACTTTTCTGTACAGTTGCATAGCCTTGTTCTTGTTATCTTCTATCACAACTTCTTCACCATTCTGGATAATTGATGTCGGCTGAAATCAAGAGATAGCAATTTTATTAGAATCTATCTTGAGATTAGCAAAAATCCGAAAATAACATTATACAGAAGTTCTACTAGAAATGCATAACCAGCAATATCGGATGCGATACAAGATGACGACTAGAATATTCAATACTTCTTGTTCTATACTAATTTACTCTTCCTACTTTTATCATAAATATTGCATTTTGAAAGCATATCTTTTCTTCAAATTACAGAATATATGATATCCTTTCCTAAATGTCAGGCAACGGGATGCTCAAACAAGAATATATTTTCTTTCAGACATTTACCATTTCATCGCTTTTCCTAGAAATTAAGCAAATCGGTGCAAAAGTTCTATCTTTGGCTTTCTATTGTGATTTATAGCCAAGCTTATTTCTAAATTTTTATACAGGACGGTCTTTTATAATTTAACACCTATTTTCTGGAGTAACTTTCTCTGAAAATGATCAACTGGGTTCTCTATTTACCTAGGTAGGGGCATTCGTGAAAATAGATGTTAAATTATAAAAGATCGCCCTGTATTTAAAAAAAAATAATAATAAAAAAAAGTAATTACCTTTAGTTTCTCCTTCGAGTTATTTGAAGAATGGAAAGAAGAAGATGAAGGAGAAGTAGAAGTTGGTTGCCAGATAGATGTTGCTGCAGTTGACGTCGATTGGACAGAGTAGGAAGGTGTTTGATCAGATTCCTCGTCTGACTGATACGAAGCAGCTCGATACATTCGATGTACTGGCTTTTGCACTCGGGCTGATGGAGAAGGCAGAGGGAAGTCTGACAGAGACTTGACCAGTCTTGGCTGTTTCCCAATTGGACGACCATTGATAGAGGCCAATCGAGACCGCTAAATACAAGAATATCCTTGAGAAGTGATTATGAACTAATGCAAACTACCTTCTGTGGTTCCCTCGAGAAATGAACTGCAATTTTGTGACTCTGCACGGGAGTGAGCGGTGATGAACGAAGAACCTTCAACAGGCATTTCATTACAAAACTAATTTCAGAAAGACTAGTGCTGAAAATAACAGAGAAAATCTCTTTACTTGTCCTCACGTGATTAGCATACATCTGCGTCTCTAACAAATTTAACCATGGGGAAAGAATTCTTGAGAAAGAAAACGGAAAACGCGGATTGAAAAACTCTAATGAGCTGCGGGACAGCGGGCCCAGAAAGTTTTCTTTAATTTGAAGAAGTCTGTATGGAACTAGACGGACAAATAGTTTGCACAAGGGACGATACGATTGTGATATTTTGAAATTAATTTTCGAATTCAATTCTATCTCTCAAAAAGTCGATTCAGATCGCGATCTAGGCAGTAGTCTTCAAAAATTTCGATTTTTATCGAGAAAAAAACTATTTAAATTCTGATTCTCGTCATCTCTAGTCTGCACGCTGATACGGACGGAAAAATTTGATCAACGCAGACTCAGTAAACTCGGACAATTTAGAAGAAAAGTGCTTGCCGACATACCTTTTTGATCCTTCGATTTGCGTAGATGGACAAGGAGTGATTCTTGCTCCGCACAAGACTGCTTCTTGGCAGGGATTTACTTTGACTCGGTCTTGGTAGCGATTTGCTGTTACGAATGAAGCTCACTTCAGACTTTGGATGCTGAATCAACGAAATAGAAGAAAGAAAAGGGAAAGAGATGCTCTTCCTAAATTGAAGGGAGCCCGGGAAATCGTTTCCTCAGCAAAAGTTACCTCGGCCGAGGTAACTTTCGTTGAGTTCGCTCACCACCACTCGTTCTTCCTTTCCCCGCGTGAAGAGACACAATTTCTGTGTCGCTTCCTATCCTTAGTCACAATGAGGAGAGTGAGACTGTGACGCGGCAACGGAAAAGACTATTTTCGAGCGAAGCGTGCTCTCATAAAGCTTTCTTCAGTTTGACATAGAGTAGCGAACCTTGACAGGACTGCTGATGAGTTTGCAAGTGGACGGACGATGTGAGCAGGAGGCCTTGGAAGAGGCTCGACGCATCGACAGTAGCCGAAGGGAGTCGAAGTTGGAGACGACTCGCATGGGACGGGAAATTGACTGGTTGTGAGCCTAGAAGGAGTGGATTGATTGGGAGAGCGAATCGAAACGTACGGATGCAGAGCATTTCCTGCTCCCTGAATGGGCTGTGCAGTGGGAGACGGGCATCTGCCGGATGATGAAGGGCAGGGTTGGAAGGAAAATCAAAATAAAACTGACGAAAATGGACGAAATAAAGGAAAAAGCCGATGGGAAGCAGCCTCAGGAATGGCGTCGGGGGCTGTTTGCGGTTGCGCCAATTGGCGGAGAGGGAGGGTGGGAGTGCTCTACACGGGGGAGGCCCAATGAACGCCCATCGAAGCAGGTGTCGGTCGAACTTGAAATTCCCAAAAATGGTATCGACGGAAATCAGGAGAAAGTGAAAAGTAATCGAATGAGTTGCAGCAGCCACTTTGCGAAAATAGACGCTTTCAACGAGTGTTGATCGCTCTCATTTGTCGGATTTCTCCATTTCGAGCACGGTTTTTCTCCTAAATTCTTCGTTTGCCTGTAGATTCTTTTTCTTCGATTGTTTCGGTAAATTTCTGAATGCTCAAATCCTGTTAATCCTCGAATCCTGCAAAAGTTTCGATCATTTTATTCTGCTTCGAGCAACCACGCTTTGCTCTGCATTTACACTCGTCCGTTCGTTTTGAGACCGCCCCTATCTTATTTCCCATTTCTCTGCTTGTCTTACTTGGGCGGTCGCCGTTATCGAGGGTCAATTTTCGTGGAATTCTGCACGATAATTGCTCCTAATTAACGATTTCAACCCACCAATTACCTCGAATTAGTGAGGATCTCTGACTGATTAATCCTCTCCACCTCCCTTCGCCCATTTTTCTCCTCTTTCCTCCCAAAAATTATGTATTTCATTTGAATCGTTCAAATTTGGAAATTTGTTTACATTCGGATTCTATCGCTTATTTTTTCGTTCCTCATTACCATCGATCAACCTACGAGTGCAGTTTGCAGGGTACAAAATGGCAACGCGTTCGCTCGTGCTGGGCAGAAAAGCCACCGCCCGTCTGCTGCAGGCCAACGTTCAGCGGATCGTCTTCCCGGCTCTGTCCGGTTAGTTGGCAAATCATGCAAATCATCGAGTTTATCTGGGCATGGACAGACTTCTCCGAAACGCGATCCGCAACCCACCCTGCAGAAAAGTTGTCGTTATATTGGGAAGGAAAGGCGCGCAGGCCTCTTTCCTCTCGAAAGACGCTTTTTCTGCGGATCAAATAGAAACCCGCATTTTGGATAAGTATGGGCATGAAAATGAAAGAGGGCATAGGATGATGGAATGCGGCGATTGGATGAACTTTATAGCATTTCCAAGCAATGACTTGTTTGTCAGAAGCCGACTTCTCAAAACACAGCCCGCAGAAAAAATAGTATATCTTATCGAGAGAGGCAAAAGAAGATATGCTCTCTTCCTCTCTCGGTATGTTATACTTTTTCTGCGGGTCGAGTTTTAAGAAGTCTGGTCAGAAACCACCTTTAGCGGCACCCTTTCGAGGATTTTCCACTACCTTTCCTGATTGATAATCTAGGATAATAAAGACGAGATGTGAAGAAATCGCCAGAATGGTTTCTTCGAGAGAATCTCGAAAAGGACATTAAAAAAATTCATATGGATAGGGAAAGAGTAGATAATATTTGCATCATCCAATAAAAATCGCTGGCTGGACTTTAGTATTCGGGAGGTAAAAAAAATGATTAAAAAATACTTATTTTAGGGTAATCGACTGTGCTGAGCACGAATATGATATTCATTTTTAGCGGAAACGTGTTCTAGAACTTCTAGAACACTTGCAAAATCCCCTATATAAAAATCAAGTATAATAAGCATAGACTGCGTATTTTATATGCTTATAGGGGTAATCGAGGGCATAGAATTCGAATATGATGTTTATTTACATTCCAGAACATTCTGGAACAAGTTACGAGGCTTCATTTAATTTTAAAAATCCCCTTATATAGCGCATAAAATTGCACTGAATAATGCATATTTATAGGGGTTATTGAAGGCGTATAATTCAAATATGATATCCGATTCATACAATATATTTCAGATTTCATGTTATAGTCAAATAAAAGCATTTTAAATTTAGGTATCAAATAAGTAGGAGGGATAGGATAGGGTAGGGAATATGGTTATGTGGTAGGGAAGGTAATAACATATTTGCAAAAAAAGCGTAGAATTATTTCAGAATTAAAATAATGGTATTATTGTTCATTATGAACTTGAAGAAATCCAGTGAAGATTAAAAGGTAAAATGTTTATCCTATTTCGTTCGACGTTTACGATGTTTCCGATTTAGCCCGTTCGAGTTTTTCCTGTTTTATTGATTTTTAAAATTTTATTTTCTTCGTTCTCTTTAGAGATGAGATACGAGAGATGGAATCGGATTAGACTTGCGAAGTCAATCGAGGATGCAGGAGGCGACGTCGCATGGGCACAGGAATACGGTCTTTTACCTAAAACCATGAAATGCCACAAACATCGCAAGGAGATGTCACTCTTTCTTGAACCAGATCGATGGGGCAGATTCAGAATCAACGTCGCCAATTATTACCCTATGTCGCAACCACACGCGACGTAGTTATTTCCTGGTTATATTTTGTATTAAAAGACGTCCCTCTTATGGACGATTATTGAATTCCCGATTATTAATTATTAATGTAATAACGCCGAATCTCATTTCCACCTAGTATAAAAGGGTGCTTCGCTTTTATTTCCTGGTTGGTTGATTGTTTGATTGATTGTTTCATTGATCCCATATTATTATCGTAATCCTATATCCCTTGCTACTACTGTCAGAATAAACGTATTACGAACATTAACACCGAGCACGACACCCTATAAACATCCATTATTCAGTGCAATTCTACACGCTAATAATATCCGTTATATAAGGGGATTTTTAAAATTAAATGAAGCCTCGTAACTTGTTCCAGAATGTTCTGGAATGTAAATAAACATCATATTCGAATTCTATGCCCTCGATTACCCCTATAAGCATATAAAATACGCAGTCTATGCTTATTATACTTGATTTTTATATAGGGGATTTTGGATTTTGCAAGTGTTCTAGAAGTTCTAGAACACGTTTCCGCTAAAAATGAATATCATATTCGTGCTCAGCACAGTCGATTACCCTAAAATAAGTATTTTTTAATCATTTTTTTCACCTCCCGAATACTAAAGTCTTACCAAATCGCTTATCAAGGACACGACTAAGATAAACATTTGCGCGTCCTTTTTCAAGTGCATTTACATGTCTTATTCAAAAGCATCTCCAAACAAACCTCAGTCATTTTCCTCCTCATGTATTGATTTCAGTCCGCGCTAGTTCGACTTCTTCCGTGGACTCGAAGAAAGGCCTCCACACGTCTGCAGTCGCCACTCAGGCTGCTGCCGCTGAGAAGGTGAGCATTCGTCGAAACATTTAGAGAAAGAAAACGGCCTACGTGACTTTAACACTCGAATAACCGTTTTTGCGCGATGATATTTCAGAATAGTATCCCTTAATCATCTCAACTAATTCCTTTTTCATTTGCAGGTCTCAGGCAAGCAGTCTGCAGCCACGGCGAAGGGCCGCATCGTGGCAGTAATCGGAGCCGTTGTGGACGTGCAATTCGACGAGAGTCTGCCCCCCATTCTGAACGGTCTGGAGGTGGTCGGCCGCTCCCCTAGACTCATTCTCGAAGTCTCGCAACATCTGGGAGATAATGTGGTCCGCTGCATTGCCATGGACGGTACTGAGGGTCTGGTGCGAGGCCAGCCTGTCGCCGACACTGGAGATCCAATCAAAATCCCCGTTGGACCCGAGACACTCGGTCGCATTATGAATGTGATTGGAGAGCCGATTGACGAGCGAGGCCCCATCCCATCGAAGCACTTCGCCCCCATTCACGCTGAGGCTCCTGAATTCGTCGAAATGTCTGTCGAGCAGGAGATTCTCGTCACTGGAATCAAGGTCAGTCAATGAGAGAAGGAATAAGATAGTCGCTCACATGGGCACAAGTTGGCCTGAGAATAGAAAACGGGCGGTTTGTAAATGACTGAATGCAGAATAGAGAAATGACGAAACACTTTTCTGCATTTGATGAAATGATAACGCTCCTTCCTCATACTATTTCTCCCACACCTTACTCTAACACGTCGTTTATTTACTTTGTCATTTTGCATTTCTTCATTTACAAGCTGCCTAAGATGTGAAGAGCTTTGTAAATCAACAAGATGCTCTTAATTTGCAACTCATTGAACCAAGTGAAAGTGATCTGTATTCAGGTCGTAGATCTGCTGGCCCCGTACGCGAAGGGAGGAAAGATCGGTCTGTTCGGAGGAGCAGGAGTCGGAAAGACTGTGCTTATCATGGAGCTGATCAACAACGTCGCCAAGGCTCACGGTGGTTATTCGGTGTTCGCTGGAGTCGGAGAGAGAACGCGTGAAGGCAACGATCTCTACCACGAGATGATCGAGGGTGGAGTCATCGATCTCAAGGTTTGTCAGGGAACGGAAAGACAAAGCCTACTGTCCATTCACATCCACCTGTAATCTCCACCCAGGTTTTGCAAAATCAAGGAAGCGTTTGTGCGCATACCTGGGTGTGAGTGGACAATAAATGATAATCAGAAGATCAAATGCAAAAAATAAAAGAAGGTTTCTAATGAAACTGAAAAACCTTGCATGATTCAGGGCAACAACTCGAAAGTGTCCCTGGTGTACGGTCAAATGAACGAGCCCCCTGGCGCCCGTGCCCGTGTCTGCCTGACTGGATTGACTGTCGCCGAGTACTTCCGTGACCAGGTTTGTTCTCGGCTTAAACTGGAATGAGGCTGAATTCGATAGCATTTCTCTGACCCACTTACGCATATTACTTCCTCCCTTTTACGATAATGTAATCAAATTTTGAAGAGAAAAATCGATATGGAGTGCAGAAAGATAGGAATAGTCGTGCGCATTCGTGTAGAAAGACATTCTCTCCTGTCTGAATTCTGACACATTCTTATCTTAACGAACCTCTCAAATAGGGAATAGAAAGAATGTAGATAAGCTCGAAGACTATTTTCACAAAGAAAAATTTTCTGAACAGGATATAGATGAATTAGCAAGATATGTCTTCAGTTATGACAATGTGCAACATCATTTTGTGATTCAGTCTTTTCAAATACCCTTGTTTCTTTATCGGATTAAAAAAAAAGGCATATGATAGCACTTAAATTTGCGGAAAAAACGAATGTAAAATTATTTCATTTCTTTCTACAAATTACAGTGCCGCCTGTCTCGTAATCAATCAGCCCTCTAATAGCCAGATCAATTCACATACGCCAAATGTAAATTGAATTTTCAGGAAGGACAGGATGTGCTGCTTTTCATCGACAACATTTTCCGTTTCACGCAGGCCGGTTCCGAGGTGTCCGCTCTGCTGGGTCGTATTCCCTCCGCTGTCGGTTACCAACCCACTCTCGCCACTGACATGGGTTTGTTTGATATTTTCTTTCAATTCACAATAAAATCGCGCTTTGTGCCATGGTTTTGTGAAGAATATCATTTGTCTGCTCGCGCATGCGCAGATACAGAATAAGTTTACAAGTAATTCTCGTTTTTCATGGTGCAGATGAAATGACGTGAATGAATTTGCAGGTGGAATGCAGGAGCGTATTACGACAACCAAGAAGGGTTCGATTACATCTGTGCAGGCTATTTACGTGCCTGCTGATGACTTGACCGATCCTGCGCCCGCCACCACATTCGCTCACTTGGACGCCACCACTGTGTTGTCTCGTGGTATTGCCGAGCTGGCCATCTACCCAGCTGTCGACCCTCTCGACTCCACTTCTCGTATCATGGACCCCAACATTGTCGGCCAGAAACACTACGACATCGCTCGTGGTGTCCAGAAGATTCTCCAGGACTACAAATCTCTCCAGGTTGGTCATGCTTCCCTCAGCAATGAGCAATGAATGAATTCGAGTTTATGCAAGACAGTCTAGTAACTTGGAATATTACTAAACCAATTCACTATTATACAAAATTCAATAAGGAAAATCCAAGGGAATGATTAATCAACCTATTTTCCAGGACATCATCGCAATCTTGGGCATGGATGAGTTGTCTGAAGACGACAAGCTGACTGTGTCTCGTGCTCGAAAGATCCAACGTTTCCTGTCGCAGCCCTTCCAAGTCGCCGAAGTCTTCACTGGACACGCAGGCAAATTCGTGTCTCTCGAGGAAACCATCCGTGGATTTCAGATGATTCTCAAGGGTCAGCCACATAGTCACAGGAGACTGTTGCTAATCTTTTGCTTTTTTCCTCCTGATGAAAATGGAGCGTTAACGTTTAGAACCGAAACATTGCAATAATAAATGAAAAGACACTTGGCATTTAGTTTCTTCTTCTCAGAAAGAAGATATTCATTTGTCCATTTACTGCGTTTTGCTTATTAGCGATTGATTGCTAGCATTGAAGCGTATTCTCCATCTGGTGAAAATAAAAGATGCGCGATTTTTCTCATTTTCATCAAGCAACCGGTCACAACAATACAGCAGTTATAATCAAATGCATTCCTAGAAAGGATGGAGAGCATATTCTTTACTCGATAAACTGAAAGTTAGAAGAAGGCATACAATGGTCTGCTTAAATGAATGATTCAAAAACGATAATAAATTTTAAAAAGCTGTATTTTCAGGTGAGTTGGACCACCTGCCTGAGGTCGCTTTCTACATGCAGGGAGGCATCGATGACGTCTTCAAGAAGGCCGAGGAATTGGCCAAGCAGCACAGCTAAGCCATTCAATCACTCCACTCCCCGTTCGAGCCGAACAACACCCCACCCCTTCCCCTTCTTCCTTTCCTCTCTCACTCTCTTCCCCTTCTTCTCTTCATTTCATGGTAGGTCTACACAATAAGTTTCTTTGAAATCAAATTGTTG
The DNA here is from genome assembly GCA_964036155.1 of Diploscapter coronatus. NCBI lineage: Eukaryota > Metazoa > Nematoda > Chromadorea > Rhabditida > Rhabditidae > Diploscapter > Diploscapter coronatus. The sequence continues at coordinate 54,829,990 of OZ038423.1, forward strand.
ATAGATTTTGTCACGAAATGTTTGTTTTAATTCGTAAAAGTAGTGATTATCTTGTCTTCTAATTCTTTGTAGTTTCCTAGTGCCTCTTCCTCCCTTTCTACTCGAGCGAGTTCGAAATCGGCCCTTTGATCCATCAATTATTCATCCAGCCCTTTTTTTATCATTTCTTCTTTTACCTTTCGTTTTTGTTTATAGGAATTATTTTTATCGAGATATTTCAGAGAAGTAGTTTTTCATAAACTATTGAAAATTTAAAGCGAATCATTTGAGATAAATTTGATCCGAGAAGATAGATTGCAACATGTTGATGACATAATTAGAGTCTTCAAGTAGATCCGGCGAACTGATGTTCTGGACAATTTTTTGCGTAGAAATATCGTTAAAATTATACATCCTCCCCAGACGGTTCAGCGGTAACGACGATTCTGGAAGTATCGAATTGAAATCAATATTTTTCACAAAATGATCAGGCATGATAATAAATTAAGAGTATTTGTAAGACCCGAACAGCTTGGTGTGTCACTGTCTAGAGCAAGGTCGGAAGTTCTTCCCCACCTCGACCCAAACTAAGGATCAGGACCGGGCGGAATTCCGATTTCTGATTTCCGAATTCCGAAAAGCAAAATTTCAAATTCTGCCCGGCCCTGATACGCATGAAATAACTAGCAAGTTCCAAATGATTCTATAATAGCCACACTATGTAAAATGGAGTACTGCTGGGAAAGGCTTGGTACAGCCCCAAAATTATTTTCCTGAAAATGGGTCCAAACAATGTAACCGAGGTTGGAGAATCCGAAAATCGAGATCCCGGAACTCGGAGGCGCGTTGTTTACGCTACGGTAAATGACGTACTGAAAAATTCGAAAGTCGTTAAAAAGCATCTAAATGGTCAAATTTGGTTGATTTCGAACTCATTGAACACGACTTATTGACGTTCGGAAGTTGTCATAGGTAATTATGAGTCACTCGATATAATTATGCCGTTTTCATCGTGCAACAGCGCGAATGTTCATACATATTTAAGTTGACCAATTGATTTTATTTATTCCTAAAAATATTAGCTAACTTATCGTCATTATTCAATAGTTTGCCTCCAGACGTTCGATATTAATTTAATTTGCCCTGAAATCGGATGAATGATACGCATTCGATAAAGAAGAGAAAGGGCATTCGATAGGCTATTTGAACGAAACGCTGATACGGGAAAGATTTGGGATAAGATAACCTTGACCTAGAAAAGGGAAGAATTGGAAGTGGAAGGGGAATTAGGATGAAGCAGAAGACGGTTGGAAATGCGAAGAATGAAGAACACAACCTAAATTGCGCAATTGCAACCATCATCGTCTTACCCGTTTTACAGTCGGTTGTATCAGTAAGAAAGTTCAGCATTTCATCATTTCGTCATGTCTAAATATCAATCAATCTTTCGACGTTAAAATCTAGCTTAGTCTTTCATTGAGTTCCTCTCTGCAGTGGGGAATTCATTCCTTGTTTGTCTGCAAAGATTCTCAACTTCAACGCCCTACTCTGACTGCAACTGGTAATTAAATTTAGACTGAAGTAGGATTTTCTTTTCTATAAATTTAAGTTTTATGGTACCTGGAAAGCTCAGAAATTCAATAATACGAACCTCTGCTACTTCTGATGCAGCAATAACTATTCTTTGATTCGGTTGTGTTGTCGTAATATGTATATCTGGGAGGATTTGCATAACAAGTCATTGACCATTGGACGTGATCTATCCGACTGTACCGATTGTATCTGCCGCTACCCGCTGCATTTCCTTTCTCATCAATCTGTTTGTTATTTGTCTGCCATTATTCTGTCATCACGAAATCCTGCAATCGGCTGTCAGTTTCTGTTTCCATTTTAGCATCCATGACTGCAGCTGCAGAGGGGGGAAGTTGCTGAACTTGCGCACCTTTTCTGTCAATTAGAAACAATGAATAGGAATGGGCCTGAGGAAGAATGAAAAGAAAGTGAGAAACTCCTTTCTCTTTTCCTTTGTTTTTCTGTCTTCCGACAATCATTCCTCACATTTTTGGCATTGCTAGTTTCGTCATATCACAATGCCAAAATGTGAATGAAAACTGCCATTTCCGATCTATTCATTTTCTCATTAATCCCCTCTCCTTACATTTCTTTCTGCTAATTGTTAATCATTTAATTTCAATGGAGTAATTAACAATTAAGTAAATAGTGTCAGTGTCACAAAAGTACCGAAAATTTTAAGCCCTGCTCTCGATGCGCTTATGAATACGGACACTGAGTTTGGTTTTAAATTTTCCCTTTTTGACTTTTTCCCATGCAGAGAATAATGAAATAGTCAAAGCTCGCGATTATGCACGCTAATTTTTCTTTTGCCAATCCCTACAACTCAAAAGAAGGCAAACTTCGGTACTAAATTATACAGGAATAGGGCGGATGATGGATACCTTTAATCTGATATTCGCTATCAGGTGTTCGAATTGACTTATCCTGAAAATGTTAATCAAGTCGATGAGTAACACTGATAGTGTTCCCCTTATAAATACGATCTGATACATTCTTTATTAACTTGGTTCCCCTATTCCTTGTCCTTCTCTAGTTTTCTTTCAGCTTTTTATAGGTTCTTCGTTAATCAAAGCCGACTTTTTCTTTCAAATCTTGGCCTTTTCCAACTTCATCTTTTATCTCCTTATCAATGCCATTTACAGTTCTTGTTCTTCTTCTTTCGAGATTTGAGTGAATGTACAGAAAAAAGGAAAAATTATTAAAAAGCTGTAGCAGGACTGCGACTGCAAATGAATCCAGCATTAGGAAGAAACAAATTAGGCCACGCCCATAGACAAATGAGGAAAACCAGCTATATTGTTGAGAAATAAGGAATGAAAAATGGAGAATGGGTGTGAAGCTGGGAAGTAAAGAGAAAGACAAGACGAGAAGGGAAAGGGAAGAAGATGAGATGAGGTCAGTGGCGACTCCGCAACTGGAATTTCTTATTTCATATTTATTGTGAGACGAAATGACAAAATGGTAATGAAGATGTATGTTTCTGCACAGTACTTGCTTTTTACTTTCCTCAGCGAAGATCATAAAAATATCTAAAAATAGATTTTTTCGCAATTCATGATAGATTACTGAAAAACCTACCTTGATGGAAGTGTTGAGAATATTTTTGGAATTTTTCAGTGAAAAAAAAAACCAAAAATAATGAAAAAATAAAAAGTTCTATTCGTTTTTTAGAGAAAAAAAACGACATCGGACAGATTGGAATTGTCTTAGAGTGCAGTGCCAGTGATGTTCGCGGTTCTGTTCGGAATGATTTATAGAAACAAAAAATGAATGCGAACAAAACGTCCCTGTGCAGTACTATGCTTGAGATTTTGTGGATTCTTGTATATCCCCATTCCGTAAGAGGATAAATATCGACTAGGTTGAGATGTGAATTGTAGGGCATGGATAGGTAGGTAGGTTAGCTACCTACCCTATTTCAATCGAATCCACTGATCTGACCGGATTAACTCTATCTCTGCCTGTCTGCAATATCTGCAGTTATGTGCAGCTATACAGCTGTAGAGACATGCAGTCACCCCCATCCTTTTCATCCTTCCTTCACTTCAGTTCAGTTCAGTTTCTCTTTATCCATCCACCTTCCCCTTGCAAGTAGGTTATTTCTCTCTCTCTCTCTCTTCATTTCTACCGTTTCGTCCCAATTTCACTCTTTTCTTCTCTACTTCTCTATCTATGTTTCCCTCTATCTGTCCTTTGTCTTTGTCTCTGTTCTCTCACTTTCCCTCTCATATTTTCATCTGTCACTTATTATCCTTCCAAATCCACAATTTTCATTGCTTACCCACAATTTCATCACCCATCTACACTCTTTGTATCGTACCATTTTGTGTCTTGGAACTTCATCGTTGTAGTAGCAAATCAGTTATGATTTCTATTTCTGGAACAACCTCTTTCTTCATAGTGGAAATCAGATAATTCGAACTTCTGGCTTGAGCTTGATATAGGCTACGAGAATTTCAGGATAGATATTATAGTTTAGTTTTTTTCGGCCCCTTGTAGTTGTCACTCAGTTTATAGAATGATTACTCTAAAAAGTGAATGACAATTACAGGGAACGTTTTTTTTTTTCCTTTTTCATTTGAAATTCTAAGTTCGATTTCTTTTTATTAAATCGGGAAGCTTTAAAAAAGATGATAGGCATTGAATATTATCAGCTAAAATATCGCAGTATAGGAGGTGTAGTTACTTTTAACAGAATCACTACGATTTACATCATATGTGATGCTTGCCTTATGACCATTTTTCTAAATTTTTATCATTACTATTTCACATTATTGCCATTATTACCGTTCTTCATATTCAGGGCTGTTTTTGGTTTATTTATTGCATCCGGCATTCTTCTCACTTTTCTGGATTTTTCCTCCTAATGACTGATTGTGAGTGCAGAGGCAGACTTCACGGTGAAAAAGCGTTCGTTCGAATTCAGTTTTAAATTCACTTTTGAAGCTAATGATCTGGAATGCCTTGCCCTGCTTTGCTTTATTGGTCTCCCTCTCGGTCATTTTCAGTTTTGTCTCCCGTTTTCTCGTTTCAAGCGATTCCTCCATTCTGCATTCAAGTTCGATGATTTGCTCATTTCCCTTCTGCCTCCTACTTTTTCATCCTTTTCCCTTCTTCGTTCTAATCTCGGCTGGTCGTGCCTCACCTCGCCTCATTCTGTTCCCCTTCTGCTTCTTCAGCTGACTTCTTCCCTTTCCCAGTAAACCGGCCCTCTCCTCTCTCCTAACTTTCCCTCCCTTTTTCTCTCGCCTTCTCTCTCTAATCTCCTTTCCCTCCTCAATCTCTTTATCCCCTGCCTGTGCTATGCAAATTGTATCTGCTAGCCGCTGGCGCGGCGTCTTTAGCCGGTCTCTTTTTGTTTGATACACCTTGGATCCGTGCAAATGTGTCCGTGCCTCTGTCCTGTCTGACTGAGTGAGAGTGCGAGTGCGAGTATCTGAATGTGAATACATAAAGAAGTGACAGTGTTCGTGGTTATGTGATTGTCGTTTATCGTTACGTTTGTATGAGTAACTGTTCAGCTTCATCATTCAGTCATTTAGCCACTCAGTTAGTCACTCCTCTTCCTTCTATTGCCATTCTGCCATTTTGCATGCATCGGCCACTCATCCGGTCCTCTCGATTCAAACCATTCATGCCTTTCCGCCTTCCTGCTTTTGCCTTTCTGCTGCCATTCCATTCTGTCTGACGCTGTAATTGCCGAGATTTTCAGCGCATTGTCATGTTTTTTCTGTTCTTTCGTCATCTTCCTTGACAATTGACACATTGCGAACAAGATGTTTTCGAAATTCAAGTTTGAAAAGTCAGATTCTGATTATTGGAATTTAGAAATCCTTAGATTAGCTTTTCTGGTGAGCCTCATTCTCTAAACTCCTGTTGCGAGTATTTTAGCTATCTGCATAGATATTCAGATATATCGCGGAGCCTCAAAATCTCTAAACTTGAATAGGGTTTAGGGAAAACGCTATTTCATTGGTGCATATTGGCACCAAAAGTTACGAAGTGTCAAAAGTTCCAAATTACTATCCTCAAAGATCTTTAATAGCTCTTTTTCATTTTTACTGAAAAAGGCAGAATAATTTCGATAAATTGCCAAGTTGATATACTGTGACGGTCAAAAGTTAGAACAATTATAATTATGAATACAGCTTGGTAGAACGAATTATCGTGAGCCAATTTGGATGAAATTTGGCGCGAATTTACAATTCAGTGAGAAAAATATGTATGTAGATTTCATTCAAATTGGCCCATGACAACTGGGCTAACAGGCCATATTCAAAATCATAATTGTTCAAAATTTTTGGCCGCTACTGTATTTTCGATCTTGGTGTTAGATTCGCTCGAATTTCTAAATTTGTGCTTGTCGCCAGCTATTGTTCTTTTTCCTTAATCTAAGGTGTAACAAATGCAGTAATTTGATACACTTTATCAGATAATTGATTCGGAAGATTCTCAATAATTTTAATTGTTTTTTCAGCGCTATTGTTACGATAAAAGTTCTATTTTGTGTCTGTTTTTCTTTGTTTTAATTTTGTATTTGAGGGGATGCGCCTCGTCGGGATTGGCCCCAGTGTGCACCTGCTTCTGTTGTGTCTGCCCGTGGCTCTGCTGGCAGAATGTCCCAAAGGCACCTTCACCTGCAAGGACGGCTCCTGCATTCCACAGGACTGGGTCGGGGATGGCGAACCTGACTGCGATGATCGGTTCGTCTATTTGTTTAGCCATTTTGGTTACTTAGCCAATTACATGCAACACTTTCGACTCCTAATGAATTCACAAAGAAAAGTGGAAAAGTTCGCTAGTTCTAAAGACTCAAAATAGAAAACTGATTGATCTTGGCGTCATTCTGTGCGGTATTCTTTCGGAAGATTCAACCTTTTGAGAATGGAATAAATAGGAGCCAAATTTTATGCGAAAGTAGGATAGTAGTACGTCAGAAAATGTTGGGTTTATCAAAGAGTCTTGTCACTATCAGGTTTCTTTTCTTCTGCAATGTGTAATAATTTAACTCAGATCCGGATAAAATTTAGCTAGCATTATCTATGTTAAATTAGATGGAATGTGTTTGAAAAATCTTGGCTCAATTCGGGATTGATAGCGGATAAAATTGGTTTAAAAAATCAGAATATTTCTTCTGATAGAACTTTCTGCTTGACAAGTTATTTCGAAATCAGAAAAGATCGTTTGGATTTTGGATCTTTAAAATTCGCACTAGGCATTGGCCTATTACGTTTTCTTTATTATGGGTCTAAATCACAATTCTATTTCGTACCCTATGAAATGTTCGACCTTTCCAACAATTCATTTGACTTCTTGAATTCGAAGAAGAGCGAGATCGAGTTTCTTTATTATTCCAATAATTTTAAACGAACGCCAAATACGAATATTTTAGAGCAATTTTTTAAATGTTCTTTTCTCATTTTGAAGAGGAAATCACAAGAAAAAACTGGCAAATATTTTGAGCGGATAAGTAATTCTCAAATTAGGAATTTTGTTTTCAAAGGTTTATTCTTTTTCATCCATGATGCCTTGATTACGAATCGATATCCTAATGAGTTTTGAACGGACAAATCGTTCTCTGTTTGGGCATTGATTGTGGTGCTAAGTAAGAAGTGGGATATTCCCCTTGAAATTTCACTTTCCCTTCAATCGCTTTTTCTGTGAGTGATTCATAGGATGAATTCCTTCCAAAGCCTTACGAATCGATCGATCCGCGTAATGACAAAAACAGGCGAACAGCCGAAAGCGCGCTAATTTTTTCGTATTTTTAATCGCAGCAATTAACATCGAGACGAATCGAGGAAAGCAAAAGGGGACACTTTTTGCGGCTGCAGCCACGCAGTCGTAGAGATGCATGCAGAGGGTAGACGAGATTCGAGAGGAGGTGAGGGGAATGAGTATGACGAGTCAAATGCGCCTTAATTGGATACTAACGAGGAAAAGTAACAAAAAACGCTGCCTGCCATCATCTTCGCAATCAACAAACGAATATGGTAGTTTAGATTCTCCGCCACAGCGCCTTACGCAAGTTTCACCACGTTAACCGAATTAGGGTAGAGAATAGATATTCAGCCCTAAAACTCACCTATTGTGTGTAGTGAGCGAAGATTTTTGCATCTCAAATCAGCCTTAAGAATGGTTCGTTTTAGCAACCAGAGATCTTCGCAGTGACAATTGGAGAGTAAAAATTGAGTGCAGAAAATGTTTAGAATTAAAGCAGCACTGACAAGGAGAGATTTTCAGGCGTTGACTCTCAAATTGGTTGTTTCCAACCAGTAGGGAAATTGTACGATTTAACAACGCTGAAAACGAACGTGAAGTCGGAAAGTGTCCACATTAAATTGTGTGTGCCGGAAAGTCCGAAAGCATTTTCACGCTATGAAATAAATTCATGTAAAATTGAAATTAGCATACATTATTTCGCTATTCTATCGGGTAAAACGATGTTCGACTTTTCCTGCACAAACTTCTTCAATTTTATTTTTGATTTCAGATCAGACGAGATGTCGGTGACAGTGAATGGAACGAAGCCAGAAGAAGAGCCATTCGATGACATCGTCACACACGGGCCGATGGGCAAGGAAGAGGGCAGCACCGCCGTCATAACCACCACCAAGAAAGGACTACAATTAGAGGCTGAACAGAAGAAAGGTGGGAGGAACACTGTTGATTTTGTATGGAATCTAATAAGTGGATGAAATTTCAATTGAAGTTTTAAATTTCCAAAGAGACGAAAATTGAATCATAAAATATTCACATAATGATGATACTTCTCAGTTATTTCTTTCCTTTCTTAGTAAGCATATGATTAATTTGCTCACATAATTTGTATAGGGCGGCATGAAGTTTTGAGAATTAGGAAATTTGAAAAATCTTGATATAGCTAGAAATGTCAGAGTGCAAAATTAGCATTCAAATTATGCGTTAGAAATTTTCGGACACCTTCCGACCTAAATGATCGAATTTCTAATTAGTAATCATGGGAATTTTTTAAATAATATACTACGATTGTTGCCTCAAACTTTATAGCTGGACGCTACCCCTGAAATCGCCAAAATCACACATTTCAGCCCCTGAAATATCTGAGTCGAATGACGCTGAAAAGTGTCCCGCCTCCCACCAGGAAAGGATCGATGAGTGCTCTGAGCCGGTTATTCTCTACATCCATCAAATCAACGACATCTACTTCGAAAATGCCAGTCTTCTTGCTGACAAAGCTATGTATGTTATTTTGCGATTAGAGTTTTTAATATTGTGTGGGTCAGGCGCACTGAATGATATAGTTTGCCAGAAAGTAGAGATAAAAGTCGAGAGATGCAGAGAACATTGCGGATAACTCTTTCCGCTGTTTTCATTAGCCTTTGTTTCTCTGTCACGTTAACTTCCATCTTTGAATAGTCTATACGCGGGCTGCTCATAGTATGCGTTTTACGAATAAGCCTTCAATTCATTTGATCAATACAATACTGATAATGAACGTTAAAGATAGTAAACATGGATAGGTATATGAAAAATATGGTAAATCTGGTACCAAAATGTTCAGATCAATGTTTGAGTATTTTATATCAAATTTGTCTAACGCTCCTTCCAATCATTTCATATCCATTTTTATCCGATTGACATCCAGTGTATTTGCAAGTTGGAACTTTAACTGAATGGTCTGAATGATTGAAAATTAAGGCAATCTAAAGTGGAAAAGGGCTGCTCTTTGATGGACGAATACAACATCTGCATTACCGGAGCATCCGAAGACTGCATCCCTGATGCTGGAGTTCAGGCTTGGAGAGAGGTCAGATTTTTCACTTACTTATTTCTTATCGAGAAACATTTTCTAGTGATGAAAGTTTATTTGTTGTTTTGCTGCTCAACTCTAAATTTTCGTTTTTTCTCTATTAACTCATCAACAGTGCTTTCTGAAGGATGAAAGTTCACGTGAAGTTCAATTTGAGAAATTATACTTCTTCTTGCAATATGTTAAATACATTCTTAAAATGGAAGAATTAGTGGTGAAATTCACCTAGAAGCACGAATTCGATGAAAAGTCCTTTGGCTATTCTGAATCCTTGTAGAAAATAATAATAAAGCGAATGTTAGCAGAATTCGAAATACCCAATCTCACAAGCTTGATAATCAAACATACAGTATTTTGATGAAGTGAGGGAGAAACTTGATAAACAATATTCTTTGGAACGATATATAAGGAGCAACAGTGCACATAATGTGATTTCAGATCGAAGTGTACATCTGCCAGCTTTTGCTGCCCGCAGTTCGCGAGCACCAGACCTGTTTCGAGCGAGTTCGCAAGCAGGAATGCACTCCCAAACTCGATCCTCTCGCTTCTCCCTTCTGCAGGCTCATCACTTCCACTGCACAGGATGTCGCTTGTGCTCAGGAGTTGGTTTTCTCATTCATTTCAAAAATTGAAGATAAAGATGAATATGAGATTCAACTTTTTTTCATTCGTCGAAATTCAGTTTTTCTTTTATTTATCTGGAATAGTTGTTACATAAATATGCCAATTCTCGCCTTTCTTCTTCTGCTTCAAAGCTGATCTTTAGACATCCAACGGACTGCACGGATGCAGCCCTGGAAATGTTGCCCCCGATCATGGAGGAGTCGATGCACATCGCAGAGTCGATCAGATGCCGCAATCCACTCGATCTACCCAACATCACAACCACGGTATATCATTTTGTTTGTTAAAGGGCTTGATTAAAAATACTATAAACTTTATCTTTGCGAATGTTTATTAGAAAAAAGACTAGACTGTTTTCCTATGATTATCTGAAATATGCCAGTCACCTTTCTAATTTCTAATAACAAAAAACTGAAAATTACTATTTACTTCTTTCTATATGTTTCAATCAGGTTCTCACTCATATTTTCTAGGACAAATTTGATCTTCATCATAATAACTTTGCAGGATAGTATTCAGGGATAAAATAAGGAACTTATTTTTTCAGGAAGAAACACCAACTTCGGAAGATGCAACAGAAACGGAAGTGGAAGTAGATACGACAACTACCAAGATAATGACTGCTGTGACAAAATTGGCGTCGACTAGCGAGTCTGAAGAGCCAGCCACTACTACTGAATCATCACATATTATTCCGAAGGCAATTTTTGAGATCCTCATCAACGAGATTTTTTGTCTGAATATTGATTTTGGTTAGAAATGTGAAAGAAACCTTTTGATTTAGCATCTCGCGCAATTCGAATTATTCGAAATACTCGAATATGAATAATTTCCTGAAAGTTTATTCTTTTACATAACCAGTAGCTTTCAAATATTCATTGATTTTCAGGCGCTGTCAGTGGACATGTCGAACGCAATCAATTCATTTTATTACATTTACGACATTTGCTCATCTGACTATTCCAAGAGCCACTTCAATGTACTGGCTCACATGCTCTGTGGCAAGCAGGACGACATCGCCAAGCACTCTGACTGCTATCAGAAGACTTTGGAGAAGATGAAATGCGTCGTTAAGGTAATCACAGTTGAACAGATATTTTCCGTTAAAATTGCATAACTTTGCTACATGTTCGACTTTATTCTTGAGATGATATGTTACGAAATGTTTTAGGCGAATGCATTTTCATTAGTTCATATGAATACATATAACATGACTTTCTGGAATGATGATATTTTCCGAAGAAATTGCTTTTAGACTGCTAACACAACTTGTGAAGCTCTGAATTCGTTCAATTCGAATCTGGACTGTGCAATTGTGACGATGAATGAAGAATGTTCAGTAGAAGCACAGGATTTGATTGTCGACATTCAGGTGAGAGTTTTCATAGAAATTATTTTAAAAAATGAATTATGAATACAAAACACTTGTCTTTTTCAAAAGTAAATAATACTCTTGATTATTGAAATAGCAATGGTGTATTTTTCATCATATCAACTCATTACCATGCGAAAATTCATTTTGAAGCAGTGAAGACTAATTATATCATATTATTATTCACAGTTGTAGACGTGTGAGATAAATTATTCTTAAAATTGTAGGAACAAATCAATGACTTGATGATTGTGCATCGGTGCTTTGATGACGAGAAGAAACAGGAGCAGAGTAAACAGGATAAGGAGAAATCTGTTGTAGACGATGGAGAGTTCCATCTACAGAGCAAATTGTCCAGATGCACTGATGATCAGGTAGATTTTTATGCACTTTTTATTTTTTGTTAGAAAAGGCATATCTTGCAAGCTATGCATATTCAATAAAAATGAGATTTTATGATAATCATTCTTCTAGTTTCTCTAGATCTAATCAAACATAATGTCTGTTTCAGGAGAACTCAGCGTTGGCTTGTCTCGTGGAATTGGTTGAAATCAACAAGCAACTGGCTCAATTGCAAAATCTGAATTTCTTGTTGGAGGTTTGTAGCCTATGCATTGATTTATTGAATTATTTCGTTTCAGTTAGCGAGTGAAAATTCCTCTGTCGTGTCGAACATCTGCAGTCTGTACAGTCGCTACGAGCAGTGCCTGCAGACCAACATCTTCCACAACGGTACCAGATGCTCTTCAGCCTCACCACTCAACACACTCGCAAGGTAGTACTTTCCAACTTGTTTTGATTTTAGAAAGAATTGCTGATGTAATGATGAAATTAGAACTTTTATTGCTGATGCCGAAATCTGGGAGGCGTGCAAAGTGATGCATAGTTATTTTTAGTGGTCGGAAAAGCGAGAAATAGTACACAGAAAGGAGAGACTAGCCTAAAACCATTCTTTCTCCCCTCATTTTCAATCTCCCAAATTTCGGCATCGACGGTAGTTTTTTTTCTAAACTGCATGGGCACATTTTGACAAATTTTGAACCTAACTACTCGAATTTACTAAATAGGATCAGCTGGTGTAAAGGAATGGCAAATTATGTGTCGAAAGAATTTCTTCAATAAGACTTTTCAAAGTATACAACATTTTCCAGCATCATAACTCTATTAATGGCATTTGAAATTCGTTGCAATGCTCAACAATCATTAGTTGTTTCCTGCGCGAATCGTGCCATTGATTGCATAATTCTGCCTAGTAAAGTTGGTCTTCTTACTGTTAAATCTTTTCGACAGAATTACAAATTACACAGTTGGTAGAAAATATTGCTTTACTTTTTCCATGTATGATCCGTTAATTTCATCTTCTTTCTCTATTCTCCTTTGTCTTCTCTCAGCTAATGCGCCTGTTTATCACAATGCGACTCGGATCGAATGATCTGCGAGATGGAGTGAAGGAGCGACAGAATGAAAGGGGGGAATAACAGAACGGTGAACAATGAATGCAACCCAATTTCGGACATGGGAGATATCCAAATAGAACACAAGCAGAAGAGAGGAGATAATGATGATGGTGCAACTGGAGGGGAACAGGATGCGTATGAAAATGTAGCTAAATTTAGAAATGGAAAAAATACGAATTATGTAGAAAAACGTCTATGAAGATCAATCTTTTTATGGAAAAAAGGAATTATCATTAGGGAAAAGACTATCTTCATGACTCTTTACAAGACTAGATGATTTCTAATCATTTTATAACTGCATATTTTTTCTAAAAACTTTTCTTTTGACAATGCCTATGAATTTAATTTCGATAAATCGATTCTAAATCGTAATGTATATTTCATGTTTGGCGCGAATGCGAATGAAATCCCATAAACATAATCAGAGATAGATGTCACAATTCAAGGTCGTTTCATTCCACATTCTCATGCAATGGATAAATCAATTGCAACACTTATAAAATAGGGAATCAGAAAACTCTGCTAGAACAATTGAAATTTACTCATCATTAAATTTGAGGATTGGCTTGGCACCGATCTGCTCGTTGGACACTCGACCACTGCTGGCGAATCACAGAGAATGTCTGAAAAAATTGGCAAAAGAAACGACTACCGAGAATAATTGCCAGGCTGGATTATCATCACTGGGGGGAGCTGTGAACAGCATGTTACAGGTTGGTGGAGATTGTTTTGTTTTTGTAAATGGACATTGGAATGATGCATTATTTCAATGGTAATTGATACTGCTAGACTTTGATAAAGTTGGGTATTACGAGTTTTATATCAAAATGACCTACAGTGTCGTGCAAAAGTTTGAAGCCAGACGTGATTTTTAGAATGAAGGATAAAATTATTCTTCTTGCACTGAGCTCCCTAAAATTAGCGAATGTACAATTCTTAGTGCCTTTTATATGGGCACTAAGTTCAGAAGTATGTTTATGAAGGTCGGTTCATGTTTCGCGCAAAAATTAGCACTTGCTTCTAAATGTATGATTTCTATCTTGAAAATAGAAGATATCATGAGACAACTCAATTTTAGAAAGGAATACTTTCAGGGAATTCACGGCGAAGCCCTCCTCTGTAAATCGTTCTATCTGATTCGAGAGACATTCATCTGTGGCGAGCAAGCCGTCAAGACCTCCTGCAATGAACAGGCCTTCATCGATTTGGGAAAACTCAAGAGTCAGGTAAATTTGGTCTTTTCTTATTTTTATTTCATGGTGGAAGAATTGAATTTCATGAGAATTATCGCAAATGTTTATCAGTTCAATCGGTAGGAATTCACTTTCAGATAATTATGATGTTGCATTTTAACTTCATCGTAAAACTTTTTTAGATGTCCGATTTGGGTGTTGAAGAAGGCTGTCCTGCCGAAGAGCCAGCCAATCTGGAAGAGATCATTCGTCGTCCTGTTAAACGACCTCAACCAGTCGCCGCTCCAGCGTATGTCTTCTCTTTCTCTCTTTATTATCTATAAATAATCGGCTTTTTGTGAAAGTTTTACATTTGAATTGAATGTCGCTTGGTTCAGCTGAATGAAGGCGTGTCACTTGACTTTTCATTATTCTGAACTTCACTGAAAATGGACTATAATTCCTTGCTTCAATTTCCAATGTCTTCCATTGCAGTCACGTTCCAATGGCTCGTCCACTCTCGCCAGTGGGAGTCAGTCCAGTGCCTCCCTCACTCGAACCGCAATCGCCTGGCATTCCGATTGTTTGCTCTCCACAACAACAGGCACAGTAAGTGGTTTTCAACCAAGTGAATTTTTGTATGAATTACATTTATGCAAATTCGAATATTTAAAAAAAAAAAAAACTTTTTTGTTGGTTTAATAATCGTTTGGTTTAGATTCGAAGCGTGCGTGGGAGCAATCACGAAATTCCAGCCGCACCCTCTGTCTGTCATCAAGGCACCACGACAGATCGATGAGGCCTGTGCTGAGTTCGCTAAATTCAAGGTTTGCGATAAATTGGTCCAGACCAGTCCACAATTGATGATTTCCAGTCCTGCTCTGCCTCAATCGACTGTTCTCCTCTATGGGCTCGGGGAATGGCTGCCATGTTCGAGTTTGCCTGTGGGGAAGGAAACGAGAAATATACGAAGGTTAGAGAATTAATAATTGTGTTTTTCTTTTTTCGAACTATAATGTGCTCGCGAAAGTTACATTCGATAAAGGATTTCGACAATTTGGTCGTATCGTAACATCGTATAATCGGCGACGTGCAACAATATAGGAGAGAAGGGTAGAGATTTTTCCCATACATTTCATATTTACGCTGTCATGATCATCTATCCTGGCTGCCAGTGTCTCGTCTATCGATGCAAATAATTCTGAATTCGATTGTCTTTCTCCAGATCCGTCGCTGTTTGCGCGACGTGTCGAGTGGCGCAGTTGTGTCTGAATGCGTCTCGACCTTCTCTCGAGGCGCCCCGACACAGGCCTGTCTCTCTGCCAACACTCTCCTCAGCTGTGCAATGAGCCAGATACAGGTTTGTCATTATGAAAATGCCTTACAAGCTATAGACAAAAGATGGACTTCATCCTTCTTTCGACATTTTTTTTGCAAATGAGTCACTATTATAACTTTCTAGAAGTGAAATAGGGTTATTATAAAATCTAGAGAATGCCGAAGATATCTTATACCTTTGCATCCAAATATTTGCACAAGATAATTCCAGACTGATTGTGGTGAGGAAGCGACTTCATGGATTTCTGACTACGTGACCAAATTCGCGACCGCAATCGACCCTCGATGCAAGTTGGCCAGTCAATTGCCAGGTTATTTCACTTGTAGTAGTTTACTTTTATTTAGTTGTGATTTTCAGTCGGCAAGGTTGTCGGAGTGGGTTGTTCTCGAGAGGAAGACCAGATCATCGAGCATTGCGCTGCTCCTCTCAACGACATTGGAAGTAGACTGGAGGAGTTGTTCCAAGGAGGACTGCAGGTAGAAATTCGTTTGAATTACGATCATCAAATCGGAGAATATTCGACAAAAATTCGAGTATTCTGCATTTTCTGATTCCTCAGTTTCACATGATAATAATAGTAATGATTAAATTATTGCAGAACATGATCAAAAATGTCAACTCCCTCGCTCCCGTATTTGCCGGCGGATGCAATTTGACGGAAGAGTTCCGCACGTGTGCCCATTTCCTTCTGTCCGGCCACACTCCTTGTGTCGTCTCTTCGTGCATGATCCAAGCTGGACAAGGCATCTGCGATCAGCCCGATCCAACCAAGGCTATCGATGATAATCTCAGCTGCTTGTTTGGACAGGTAGGATATTTTCTCTCCAACTACGATAATTCGAATTGCAAGTCGTCATTCAGTTTCTTCACATTTTTCACGCCCAGATTTTAGGCAGTGATACTCTTCATATATGAACTATACCCTGGAAATTTGATCAAATTTGTCTAATCACTGCATTTATCAATCAAGATGCAATTTTAATATTATTATTATTAATGTCTATGATGATTTCTTTGATTCTAAGCTCACTTTTCAATTATCTGAAAATGTAGCGATTTTCATCATAACGATATACTTTCAGATCCAAGAGCCGACTTTCGCGAAATGTGTTCGCTCCACGATTTCGACAGTCAAGCAATTCACGCTGCAGTCCTTCCGAACTATTCTTCCCAAATTCCTCGACTGCACTGAGGAAATCGTACAGGCCAAGTGTGGAGATAGTCCTATTCGAGTGAGTTTTTTCCTGTAACCGTAAATACTCTTTGCAAATCCAGGTAATGCGCGCAATGTCATCTCCAAATCTGTGTCCAATTGGAATCGTCCCAATTGTCCCTATCAATGCAAATGCAAATCCCAATGTCAACTCCAACAGACAGCCCGTCAAAGTCGAACCTAAGGTTTGTGTTTTTCTTAATGATGAATTATGCAGGTACGAATTAAAGTTTATCCCATTTATCTATTTAAAATATCATGAAATGACTAGGATGAAAAAATTTCCATCTGAGATATAGTAATTCGTGACTCTAGGGCCATAATGATTTGCGTCTTTTATTGCAAGAATAATTTTGGTAAATATTCTCGAAGAGCGCTATGAACAGCTTTTCCTATAGATGAAGCTAATCGAGCTTCCAAGAGACAAAGGAAATGAAATAGGAAAACGTTGAGGAAGGAAAAGGAATCGTAGACCGCGACAAATTTGCATCAAGCTTTTACTTCTCCTTGAAAAATATTGCCAATAGAGAAAATTTTGAGGTCATTCTACTTTCTTCAATTCTAAAAACCAATTTTCAGATACCAGTTTGCGACGACGCAAAGAAGAAGTCCTACAGTGAATGCACTTCTCAATTCTTCACAACGTATCGCATGATGCCTATTTCCCTGATTAGCATCACAAGCGATATGAACCAGGTAAATCTTCTAAACTAATGAAAACGTGCAATAGATAACAACGAAGCATGCAAAATTTCACTTTAAAAATTTCGATTTCGACTGGAAAACACCCGAGATTTCGGTCCATCGAAATCCAAAAGTTATATCGTGTGAACTGTTTTCTCTCATAAAATTAAGATCTAAATTTTATCGAATAAAAACGTCAATTTTGAAAGTCAAATTTCGAATTTACCCAAAGAAAAATCTACCGAAATTGCAGTTTTAGCTATCTAATTCGAAATTTCACACACCCTGATTTTATCATAGTATAGCCATTGCTCTGAGATTCGATTTTAGAGGAATTTCAAAGTATCTTTATTTTAGCTCTGCTCTGAAGTCGAACGAATAGATGCATGCTCGATAAGCAGCAGAGTCTGTGCGAAGGCAGAGGAAATGGCCTTCAAGAAAATGGTGCAGCAGGTCTGCAACACGAGAGGAGCATTTGACAAGCACAACAGCTGCTTGAATACTGTCGCTCATAAGGTGAGAAATGATTTTTATTCAGGATAAATTGCAGACGAATCTTTAAATTTGTGATTGAATAATAGTCGAATATCGATTGTTGAATTCTAGAAAATACTTAACTAGAAGTCTAGCTTGGGAACGATTTTCTCGTTCTTTCGATGAAAATGATTTATTATTTTATAGTTTTCAAATTACAGGAGACGAAATGCATGTCTGAATTCCTGTCAGCACAACCAGAGCATAAATGCTCTGCGTTGAAGAACACAGCGAACTGCATGGCGAAGACAGTCAACAGGGAGTGTGGAAAGGACGCTGTCAGCTACACATTCGCTGCAATGACTGACTATTCTAGAATGGCTTATGGAGATTGCACGGTATGTTATATGTTTCTGAAACACTTCATTCTCCGTGCGTGAATTGATGTTTGATTCAAATTCTTTGCTCATCACTCTTCCCTGCATTTTTAAAATATTTTATCGAAGAATCATTTCACGATGATGTATGTATTAGAATAAAATACAATTATGATGAATTTTAGATCGAAGCACCATCAGTGTCCCTGGAAACAGGCTGCTCTGAAGATCAACTTGTTGAATTCCTCGAGTGCGAATCGACACTCGATCGATTCGGATTCAGACCTATTTCAATCATCACGTAATTACTCCCTTTTTTTATCAAGTGGAAGCTATTTTATAGGAATGCATCATCATGGGACGCATTCTGTGATGAATTCTCTAAGACATACCGTCCCTGTGTCGAGAAAATGCCATGCAAATTCGAGCCTGTCTCTTCCGCTCACATCACTTTGATCGATTCCGTCTGCAACAGGTATAATTTTAACTTTGCAACAACCTTCATGGGGAATCTTGAAATTTGAACTTCAAACCAGGAAATCAAAAGTGAAGAGTAGATTTTTAAAAATATTCATTATGAATGATAAAAGTAAAAAATATTTTTAAACAATATTGATAAATTGATCAGAAATCAATTATTCTTTCAATTTTAGACCAGTAGCAATTCGCGATCAGAAGAAGTTTGCCTCGTGTCTGTCCGAGTTCGTGAATTCCGAGAAGGGCCAACAATGCATCAGCCCTATGTCCGCTGTCGACCCTATTTCCAGCGAGGCTTCCCTTCTCACTTGTGCTGCGTAAGTCATTAGGTTTATCTCATGATGTGATAAAGTGGGCAAACTAGATATTTTCAAGAAATAATCATTTTAGAAGGGGGAGCATGTTTGACTAAAGTATCTAATTTTAGATTAAACGAAGTTCTATCATGTTCATCAGCTTCGATAGAAGAGAAATGTGGTTATGAAGCCTTGCTGCATGTTTACGATTTGCATATCGATTGGGCTAAGGCATACAACCAATCTTGTGTTATCAGATCTCCTGAACCGAAGGTAAGCATTAGAATCTCATTTGGATATTCAGAGTTCACACAATCTTGCAACGTGATAAAATAGTCTGTAGTGAGAGGGGAGGGTAGGGTAGGAAATACTTTCTCATTATTGGCGTAAATTTTTCAGGTTGTAAGATTCGCGAATTACTCGCATCTCTTTCAGTTTTACCTAGAAGTGGAATTTCAGCTATGTGACGAAAATTTACTCGTTTTTCATTACATAATACAAAATTTGCAATTTTAATGAATCTTCTAATTTGAAAATTCTTCAAATTTAGTCCGTCACAACGAATGGCTTGGATAGTTCGCGAGATGCTAAGCCAGAAATAGCAATCAAAGACGAGACAACACCCACTCCGTCTGAGCCGAAGGAAGATGAGAAGCAGTCAGAGACAGAGCAGAGTGAAGATGAGAATGAAGTGGATGAGAATCGAGTTCATCCCAAGGACGTGCAGCAGCACCCCGTTCGCCCCATTCAATCCACAACAACGCAACAATTCTCCATCGGTCTGCTTATTTTATTATTCTTCCCTCTTCTAAGGTTAGTCTAAGAGCTTTCTTCGAAACTTAATTTTAATTTATACTCCCCTTTCTTAAAACAACTCCATTCAGAGTTTTATACGCAACAATCCCTAATGACTTGCTCATAATTTAGGTGAAGTTATCATTCTATTGCAATTAGATTGCCCCGTACATTACAGATTATTTATTTCTTAAATCTCTTTATTTTAAAGAGGTTTTAACTAGACATAATTGTTATTCTCCTGGTAAAATGCCCTTGCCTTACTTATATTGATACATCGAGTATGAAAATTTGCCGCATTTTTGTCGGAATGTCAGATCAAAAATGCCTCAAACTTTACTCCTCAAAATATCTAATCTCTGCAGCTTGCCATTCAAAATGAGCGGAATCGTCGTTTTCTTTCAATTCCAGTGACTCTTTCATTATTTTGCCTTCTCTATGTTTTTGTTCATATTATTCAAGTTGTGCTCAGCTATGCATTCCAGCTGCCTGCACAGTTCTCACGGGCCATATTTGTATTCTCTCTGACAGGGACGTTGATGATTTCTGTTAAGTACGTCAAGCAAGACTTTCAAACCAGTTTCATTGCTAAACTCTGTCATGATTCTATCTTTTCTCTGAAATAGTAGAAAATCAAATATTTGCAGAAATTTAGCAATAGTGCTGGTTTGTAACTTATGCTCGATATATATTTCAAAAGAACTGATTAATGATTTTTTGAATTACTCATCAACTTCTCGTTTTAGCATTCTCATCACTCCTCCTCCTGATTCAGACTATTTATTGCAAATTTCTAATGAATTTATTGATGATAGAAACTTCTATGTCAAAATAAAATATTTGAAAATTCTATATAAACATTTCAAACTCGTAATTGTGTTTTCTTTTAGACAGACGAATGAATGAGCTAGTAGAGCCAAGTGAAAAGCCTCTACGCAAAATATTGAAAATTTACAAGTAAAACGACTAGGTATAATACAGGAACAGAATGTGTTCAGAATTGTATGACAGCAATACATCATCAAAACCTTGATAAAATTAAAATAAATTCTATGATTTGGAAATCGTTTGATTTTCTCTTAGAAATCTGCCTGAAATTATAAAAAAAAAAAAATTTACGATTCAAATGAATTTGACGATCGATTTGGGGATGAGTCCTTCGGGCAGAGCGCGGAATTGTACAGATTTTCCTTTGTAGAAGAATTCGTTCTCCTAAAAATACCAAAATCAAAAATAGAAAAAAATGCAGATTTCGATTTAGCTAAAATTGTGAGAAGCTTGGAAATGTCTTAACTTAACGATAAAGTATGAAAATGAGAGAATGTTTCTATCTTCTTATTTTCCTGCATACAACTTTGTCAAGTTGTGACATTTCCGAATGATCAACTAATAAACAACTAAATCATCTTATAGCATGTGGCTTGAAAAACTATTAATTGGTATACCTCATCCGTAATGACGAGTTCATCTCCTTTGGATACGAACAGATGGCCAGGTTCAGTGTTGTGGTTGTTGGCCGTGGCAACTGCTTTCTTTCCTGCGATCGAAGACAACGAAGGCAGGCCGGAATTCTTCGGGGAGGCTGAAGAAAATGTACCAATGGTGGAAATGTTTACAGAAAATATTCTGCAGAAGCAAAAACAACAAAAAACGCCAAATTTTATCCCTATGATAAAAATTCTATAGTCGAACTTTGTCACTGATTCTTGAAAAGTTCATTCAGTTTTTCTTCTTTACCAATACTATTTTGTTTTGAAACTAACTCCACAAACTTTCCCAAATATCGAACCTTGCTTTTCATATGGATTCACAAGAGAGTTGTCAACATAGGAACTCATAGATCTCGAGGAAACTCCCTACATGGAGGTTGTTTTCGATGACACTAATCACAATGGTGAAGTCAAAAAGTGCAAAGTAGGGGTCTGGAAGCAGGAAATTGGTGAAATCCTCTTCGCTTATGCTTGCGAATTTGCTCATTTCTCACGCAAAATACGAGCAAAACACAGCTAAAAATTCACCAGCTCCAGGTTTCTATTTGCACTTTTTGACTTCGCCATTGTGATTGGCGTTATTGAAAACAACGTCCATATAGGAAATTTCATCAAGATCTGTGAGTTCCCATGTTGACGACTCCCTTGTCAGAACAAAAGTTAAAAGTACCTTTAGGATCGACGAGATAAGACAGTGGCGCGAGTCCCTCCCTTCCATACAATCGGCCTCGAATCCACTGGTCATCTAGTCTCTCTATCACTTCGATTTCATCGTCTAAAATTTTTACATTCTAAGCTCATTAGAGTTTGCAAAAGAGTTCACCTTTCGAAAACTGTAAATCTCCTTCCACTCCAGACATGTAACTGTAGGCCCCGATTAGGAACTCTTTCTGAAGAAAATAAAATATGGAATTTCGCAGAAGAAAAGACGACAGACCTTCTTCTTCCCACTGTAGACATCCAAATTCAACTGATTTGACGACGATAAAGCTGCAGCTGGTGCAGAGTTCTAAATGACAAAAATTGGCAACTTGGAAAAGTCATGACATCGAGCTCTAATAAAATAGTGAGCAACACGATAGAGCGCTTTTATACTCTTTCCCAAATCATTACCCTATTTTGCTGAGCGTAACGTCGTATTTTTTTTTTTAAATCTCCAAAAATCGAATTTGTGAAGCATCAAATAATCTTACCTGAGTAGTAAAAGGAATTCTGGACAGATCAGCATTGAGTTGGACAAAAGTGATCGGGAAAATTCCCCTTCGGCCTGCCAATTCGCCCTCCAACCACTGATCATCAACCTTTCCAGTTATCGCTATCACATCGCTAGCGCGGAACTGTAAGAAAATAATTGAATTCAAGAAAACTGGGAGATGAAATGATAGAAGCTTCATTTTTAAACACTCCATTTGAATATTTTGCTTTGCGTAACATTGTGAAAGAAGCTTTAAAGAATGTATATAAATAAGAAAATTTTTATTTTTACACTATTTTAGTTAATTTGGCTGAAACATAACCTATGCCTTACATTACAGAACAAAAATTTGTTTACCTGAAGGTCACCAGGGGCGGAGGAAGCATAGTCATAGATTGCGGTAGCTGTATTTGATTGAGCAGCATAGAGAGAAGAAGTTGGAGCGAGAGGTACCTTGACGGTGAGGAAGGAAATCGGGATGATTCCGTGTTTACCTGTAGTAGTGTTCATTCCTGAAATAACAATCTCCATTGATGGAATTCACAATTATGAAGAGGTAAATAGATAATCTCTCGGAAAATTATCAAGAACTCGCAATAGGACTGAACGAAAGGTTCGATTTTGGTTTTGAAAAAAAGATTGATGACTCTCAAAATATTCACTTATGCTCATTTCAGATTTACAAACCTTTCCTTATCAGTAGAAAGATAGAAATAATGTCTACCGTAAATCCAATCAGCATCGACCTCCTTCTTGAGCAGAATGGTGTCCCCCTCGGCACAGGCCAATTCATCGAAGTTAGAGGGAGCGAAGGGGTATTTGGCAATGGCGTGGGGCTCTGTCGGAGAGACGTAAGTCGAAGAGGGGAGGGAAGTGAATGAAGGGGTATATGAAGAAGCAGGAGGATCATAGGACGGAGCTGAAATCGAAAGAATTATTGATAGTCAAGATTCTTACGTTCGAAAGTCGCAAAACTAACTTATTCAATCTAAGCAATGCATTTGATTTCAGAATAGCTCAATCAGAAAGTTCATAACTATTGCTTGGTCCACAATCTGGGAGGTGCAAAGTAGTGCACGATTATTTTTCAGTGTCAGAAAGGGAGAGGCTGGCTTAAAATCGCCTTTCTCTTTTGATTTTGGACTCAGTATACGTGTTTCATCTCTGCTTTATCAAATGCACTTCAACAACTCAACCACAAGTTTCAAATCATACGACTACATTCATTCAGGCTGCTTACCTGGAGTTGGCAGTTTGTATGGATGAAGAGAAGAAGGAATTGGAGGTGGAGCCGCATTTGACGAAACAGAAAAGTCTCCAGAAGGAGCTGTAGATGGAGGGGGTGGGCGAGCGGGACGAGATAAGGCTGAACACGTACACACTCGTACAACACACACTACTGCATTACAGGAAAATCAACTATTGATAATTTCGCTCAACCAAGAATTTTCGAAAAAATAAATAAATAAAAAACAAATCTTGCTGCACATCCTCCTTTCAACAAATGCAACAAAATATTGTAACTCGAAATATACAACACACTTCCAAGGAATTTCAATCATAAGCAATAAATCTGAACCGACCTGTTTGAGTAGCCGGAGGTTGTCCACCCAAATGCATTCCTTCCAATCTGGACATGATCGAGGAATGAGAAGAGGCAATCGATTTGGATGGAGCTGCTGCCGATGCAGACGAGTAATTCGAGGAAGACGAATACGGAGTGGTTGATGGCTTCATGGGCGGTGGAGCTGGACGATAGTCGGATGATCTGAACATACAACTCTTCAGACTTGCAACTTTTTCTCAAAATTGCAGTTGTTTTCTTGCAAATCTTATTTCCAATAATGGTAATTTCGATTTGATAAGATAAAAATCAATTATTTTCATGGTTTTTTTTCTCGAAATATCATATTTACTAAGCGATAACTTGATGAGTCGATACAATTCATAACTTAGAAAACAGAAAATACAGATTCGCAAATATTGTTATTAAGACGATTTTTGTAATTACTAAATTTGATACTTGAAGAAAGACTTACGAATTAGTTGAAGTAGCTCTGTGAGGAGGAGGAGGGGGAACAGCAGCACTCGAGGAATTGGACGCCGAGGCAGCGACCGCCGCGTTGAATGCCACTTTCTGTGCGGGAGTCGGCTTGGAAATGGCCTCGGCGATCTGTCGCCTCGTTTCGGGATTCTGCGCTGCCGATTTGGCCATCGACTGCACGTACTGATTCTTTGCGAGTGAAGTAGCTGCATTTCGGACCTGAAAAGAAATCATCTCCCACCTTTTAAATTATATAAGACAGCATAAACATTCTCAAAATGTGAATTTCAAATTCTTATTCCTCTGGGCCTATGATTATCCTACCATGATGTCTTATCTCTATCTCTAATCGTCTAACAACTTGTTCTTGTCAGAAGCCTGTATCCACTATAACATTAAAAGAAATTTCAAATTGGTCATCTGACTAAAAACGAGAATAGTCATCATATGATCAAAATAACATGATGGTTCAGAATTGTCTTGGTCAGGGGGTGAACTTCCCAGCTATTTTGGAAATTTATGAATTTGATTTTTACCTCAGGTTTCTTGGCAGCTTCGAAAAACGCCTTGGCGGCCGATACAGAAAATCCGCTGTCTGAAATAAGAAAACTTAATCAATCATTATGAATTAAAAATAAAATAAATCCATTTTCTTACCCTTTTTAGACATGCTTAGACAATTTGAATGGTTCACGCAGATAGGCAGCAGATGTGCAAAAGTCGCATTTAGCTTACAGAAATGTTAAAAACTGTAAATTCTAGAGAATAGAGTAGAAATGAGCAGTCAAAACATTGCGGTTGGGCACGAAAAACATGGAAACTGGAGATAGAGAAAAGAAAAAGACTGCAATTTGTTGGAGAAGGAAGAGCGTATCGATCGGGGAGAGAGACGGAAAGAAAGATGAGAAAACTAGGAATTCGTCTATTTCTGACTGCCTGCCTACCATTTCCATCTTGCCAAAATCACTAGTTCCAGTAATTCACTGCCCTTTCCAGATGAGCTGTATTCAAAAAGAACGTCTAATCTCGAACATTCTTTGCATCGTTTGAATTCTCCCCTTTGTTTTGCAATACATCTGGTGGATAAAATGAATTCTCGCGTTGTAAATATTTTTCTTGAAAAATAGCAGAGTTCAGCCAGCGATTTTGGCATTTTGTGCGAAGAAATTGAGTGAATTGCGAGTTAGTCATTTCGGACAAATATGAAGGATGGAAATTGTGAATTTGTCATTCAGCTTTTTCCTTGATTATGCGTAGTTCAAATATTTTTTAAATTTACGCTCTGCATGTTGCGAAAAAAATCTGCTAGTTGATATTGTAAATGATCGAAAACTTGCGAAGAGATCAAAGGAGTGTCTCTCTTTTTCTCCCTCCTGTAAGCCACGGAATGCGCAAGAGACAAGCATTTGCTCATTGGAACATTTCTGTTTTCTTTTCGTTTTTAAGAGTAATTATCGATAACTAGCTGATTAATTTCTACCAATATTGAGAGGGAAATAATTGCCAAGTGCCTGTGCGAAAATACCGTTACTTTCGATAAAAGAGCAAAGAAAAACGAATGAAAATAAAAAGAATCACCAAATGAACAAATGTCGTCAGCGCGCATTCGAAGTCATAAAAGGGGGAGAAAGAAATACGATCCTTTTATTTTTTCTCAAGCTATCGGTCACTTACAATAAAAATATTTTTAAAAATGCATGGTTATAAGATTAATAATCTCCCAAAGTTAAATTTTATCATTCCATAGATTATGAGGGTTCAGTGACATAACTATATCTTATTTGATCACAAATGCGTCATTTTTAGAGTCGCAATTTTCAAATCTAAAAGCGGCTCAGACCTTTCGCGAAACTTGTATATAGCCCAATATCATCTTCATAGAAATCTCGAAATTTTCTTCATGAAAGATTTTAAAATCCTTAACACATCTACTGGCATTTTTTCATAAATTAAACAAAAAAAATCAATAAATCTGTAAACCATACCGTCTGCAGCACCGTTGGCTGCCGATTGAGTTATTCCGTGTTTGGGTGGAGGCGGTGGGGCCAGCGACATCCTTCTTTCGCCGAATACAGATTAGGGAATATGGTTTCTGAAATATACGATTTTAAAGATGAGATTTTCAAAAATTCACGATGATCAAAGGCGATAAAAACAATGTGACACTAACAATGTTTGTAGAAAAGTCTAGAGGTACAAGAGAGCAGAGAGGGGAGCAACAGATAAAAAATGGAAGAGGAAAGAAAGGAGAAGGACTGATAAAGAAATAGGGCAGGCAGATGTTGTCATTCGAAATGGAATTGCATTTAGGCATCTACAGACAAGTGAGAATGTGCAGAAGAATGACTCAGAGACAGGCACAGATTCGAGGAGAATTGCGAAAGAAGAAATGGAAGGTTGAAGGGGAAAGTCGCGAAGAAAAAGACAGCGGTTTGTTAGCACAGTGAGGAAAGGCAGCAAGGTAAACTTGAACGGTACAAACTACGTAGCAGAATAGAAGAGGGTGTGAGGGAAGTGGCGATTTGAAAGGATCAAGATCATCCGTATTCTAGGCAAGACAAAATACTACCTCTACTATATAAAGATGCATGTAATCGAAAAATTAAAATACAATAACTATTTTACAAAAACCACTAACTATACTCAGTTCCAATACGCTGATTCCAAAATTAAAATTTTTATATAAAAGGACAAAATTTGTTCCTTCCGATTTGAAGACGAACTTGAGCTCATTCGAAAGCAGCCAAGAGGCATTCTGATTTGGAACGATCAATAATCTCAGCTATTCAAACTAATTTCTAAAATTCCATAGTTAAATAGTACGAGAATTCTGACAAATATTTTAGAAAAAAATAACTTTCATACGAATAACTGGAATCGATAAATGTACAATGACACTCATTCGAAAGATGTGAAATGGTTGTACTTAAATTTTGTTTTATTATAAATTACGATTTATCAAAGGTATTTGTTAAACTTATATGAAAATTTGAACTGAAAAATCGTGAAACTTGATTGCAAAAGTGCCCTTTCATCAGTCACGAAGAAGGACTCTGCCGAGGAGGAGAATAGAGGAAAGAGAGAATATAGATGAGCTATTTCACAAGGAAAAAGACATGAAAGAAATACGCTAACATCGAAAATACTGATGAATATTTTCAACATCAGTTGTTTGACCAAATGTGCACAGAAAATCGGTGAAACTCATTCTTACTGTGAAAGTTAGAAAGGATAACTTTTCATTTCATTTGTGATCGAAAAAGTAAAGGATGGAATAACATAATAACTATCAAGGATATCATAACGAGTGCTTGACGAAATTTTCAGTTTCGAATTCAAAAACCAAACATTTTTATTACTTTAGGATGCGAGAGTTTCTATTTCGGTTTAGAAATATTACTTGACTGAGCTTTCGATTTATTTTCGTTTCATACTTTTGATAGAAATGAAAATTTGTTTATTTATACAGTTTTCATTTGAAAAATAAAATATCAGATAAGAAGGATAATCGTCAGCATGCCACGGGAAGCCGTTCGTCCGTTTCGCAGGCATAGTTACGAGGAAAATTGTCGCACTAAATATCGAATATGATTTTAGAATTTTTTTTTCTATAGGATGCGTTATAGTTTCTGAACTATTTTCATGTGCCTTTAATAATCAAAAATGATATTTCTTTAAGAACTTAAACGAATCTAATATCGGGTCAAATCTCCCAAATCTGATCATACCTATTCTCTCTTGCCTTCCGTTTTTCTAGTTATTTTTTAACTAAAATATTTCATACCGTAAAATCCGTAATAGATGCCTTGGAGTTTAATTTTCAACTTCTCAAAAATAAAAATTAATTGGACGATTTCACAGCATTCGTATTTGTACACATTAAACTTAATCTTACAGGGTAGTCGTCCCATAATCCATTAGATACTACCTAAAATATTCATTATAAACACATCCCATTTAGGTTGTTATTAATTTCTGCATTTAATTCGTCTTCCTTTGATCTAAGTCAACTTCAAAATCTCTTTTATAAGTAGAGAAGTCAAGTACATTTTAAGAAATAGGTGATCACGGCAATTCATCAAAATAGCATTATTACAAACTCTCAACAAGACAAAATAGTTTTTAGATTTTCGAAAATGATCCATTCGGTACAAATTAATTCATTTTTGTGCAACAATATATTTTTTAATAAAAAGTAAACATTTAAACGGATTAAAAATATGACTTACAGAACCACAATCCTGATTTCCATCTTCATCATCTGAAGGAATTTAGTAAAGCGCATCAAGAAATTGAAGAACTGATTTTCATAAACACACTACTAAATATAAAATATGAAAATTTGGTATTGCGATATCTGCATTTTTGAACATCAAATTCTTCTTCCGTTGCAATTTAACTAAATTTCTTACTCGGCTCCCTAAATATTAGGTTGGTGCATAATTAGTGTCCCAAAATTTTCGTCATTTATTATTTTTTAATCAGTAAGTGTGATCACTTGGCAAGTGTCGGACACTAGTAGCCAAGTGTCTAAGCTACCCATATATAAGTCTAGAATCACAGCGTCTGAGTTAGTTGGCACAGAAATGCGCTTTATGCTCATGGTCAGTTTCATATGGTCATCTTCTACGAGTGGCGATGCGGCTCTAACGCGGCGGCGGCGACCCGAAATATTGTTAGAATGTTCGGCGAGGGCACAGCTTTCGAACGCACCGTCACTTGTTAGTTCAATCGCTTCGAGTCGGGAGATATGAGTTGTCAAAGTGGAGACCACCTTAGCCGCCCTTCATTCGTAAATGAGGACGAATTACTGCGTGTTATTAAGGCGAATCCCGAAGCGACCACTTGTAAATTGGCGACTACATTCAGATGTTGCTATTCCACCGTCATACGCCATCTCGACGATCTCGGCTACCACGGAGTCCTCGCTTGATGGATCTCCAACTGCCTCCCTGACTTCCAAAAATAGTGTCGAATGAACATCTGTCAGTCTCTTCTCCTCCACCCGCACTGCAAGGAGTTTCTCGAGGATCTGGTGATTGGAGATGATAGCTGGGTCCTCTACGATAACGCCACCCAACACGCTGTCTGGATCCCGCGCGGAGATGAGCCGCCAGCTGTTCCGAAGCCCGACCATCACTCACACAGGTTTCTCCCCTGCTACTGGTGGGACGCGAGAGGCATGCTGTACTGGGAGTTGCTGTTGCAAGGCACCACAGTCGCCGCTTCCACTTACATCCATCAGCTCAAGAAACTTGCTCAAACTACTCAAGAAAATCAGCCGAGAAGTGAAAATGTCCACCCCTCCATGACAATGACCGCCCTCATGTCGCAAAAGAGACGCAGCAAACGCTGGTGAACCTGGACTGGGAGACGGTTTCCCACCCACTGTATTCTCCTGGCCTCGCGCTTTCTAGCTACCACCTGTTCCACCCTCTAAAACAGTTCCTGGCGAGTAAATCGTTCGCGAAGTATGAAGACCCAAAATTGGCTCTCTCCGACTTTTTTAACTCCCAGCTGCCCGAGTTCTGGGCCAAAGGGATCAGTGATCTTCCCATTTGTTGGACTAGTGTTGCTGATAACTTAGGTGATTATATCATTGATTGAAGCTAAGTAGAAATAAAGATATGAATAAAAATTTTCATGTCAATTTTTGGGACACTAATTATGCACCAACCTAATATAATTCATAATTATCCACTAATTGAAAATTCAGTCATTCATTATATCTTATTCTTTTTTATATGTATTCGAGGCCTAGATTTATGTAGTGTTCATGATTTGTGCTGATGCACGCGAATGCTCGAGATTCGTCGCGACCAAGCCTTAACACTTGCGGCATCAACACGAGCCATGCCCACTGTTCCAATCCAAATCTCTAAAAGAGTCTAGGGTACTCTTGCTATAGATTTTTGATTCAATTATCGAATTAAAACCATGGCTACAGAGAAACTTTTTTATTTACCCATCATCCCAAAAGGTACACTCATATTCCTGGCCATCGCTGTCTTCTACATTCATTCTCTAAATTTTTATAGATAAAAATACAGAGCGATAAAAAAGTGAAAACAAAATATCCTTGAATTAATCATAGTAGGCAACCTGGAAATGTAGAACGATAAATCATAGGAACGCACAAATAATATGATAAAAATGCTCCAACCTGCCCTCCTCACCCCTAACCCTTTACTATTTTCATGTTTCTATCGTCCTACTTTTCTAAATTGTCTACAAGTAGAATGATGACTTACAGTAGGATCAGTTGCGATTTTATGAATATCAATCCAAGGTTGGAAACTGCCATTCATATCCGCTGAAAAAGGAGAAAATCAATAGATGATTTAAATTATCCTGTTTAGCTTTTGATAAAATTTAGCTAGTAAGACATTTTGGCGTTTCGACATAATTTGGACGAGTTTTACATTAAATTACATCTTTTAATAAATAGTAGACTGAGTTTATTGTTTGAAAATTCGGAAAAGCTACAGCAGGAAAGATTCGCTTTACAAAGATGGTCATAGCTTTACTTAGGATAGATCGTTTTCGGAGATCTAAAGTGTTGAGATCAGCATGACTTCGATGATCAGACTGATACCAAGTTTAAACGTTAAAATCAATGTTGAAAATTGATTTGTCCTCTCTAGCCATTAGCTTCCTTTGTGAGTAGTCTTATTAATGCTGCAGAATGAAAAAAAACTTAATTCAGAAATCGAGTGTTCCAAATTAGTTTATACATTAATAAATTCTCATGAAATTCCTTACCATAAGTACGCAAGTCCATGTTTTGTTGTTGGCTGTAAAGCCTTGGTAGATGGCACGTTGAACATAATCCCCTGCACCTCGTATTTGCTGTGTTCCAAGTGATAAAAGTAGCAAAATACTGTAAAATCCTTGCTATTCACAAAACGAAATTAAAACGAATATGATATTCAACGATCACCTGATAGCATTTGCCCTCAACAAAATCCCAGCCAGCAGGACATTGTGCAGCTGAAATAGTTGAATTTAGAGTTGAGAAACGTTCTTTGCTTGAAGAAGGCATTTTCCTGTATTCTTCGATCATAATGAATTATTATTGAGGAAGAATAAGATCATGCTATTTTTGAAAAACGATTTGGTCGTTTATTCATATAAATTTGATGTCGATAGTTGTTTGGTTAAAAGAAATGATACCGTTTTCTTTGTAATTCATACACTATTCCTACAAATTTGATGTATGAATTTAATCGAATTTAATGAACGAATATGCTCCCGAAAGTCACTAATCTCTCGGAATATATAAAGTAGTTTTTCCAGAAAACAAAATGATTCCTACGAAAAAAGATCCATGAAATTTATGGACTCGGGCAATAGATTTCCTCTTGAATTGCTAATAAAATGGTTGGTTTGAAGAATAGTTAAGACTTACCACATTCAGCTAATGGAGCTGAATTTTCGAAGCAAGGATCAGCTGTAGTAGTAGATTCTATCGTAATACTGGATGTGGTCATTGTGGATGTCGATAAACTGGATGTCATCGTGGACGAAGTATAGTCCGATGTGATGTAGGTCGTGATGGCTGTCGTTATCAAAGCAGTGGACACCGTCGAATCTATCGAAGACTCCGTCGTATCGATATTTATTGTTGTTGAGCTTGCTTAATTTTATACTTTACTTTAGACTTTAATGCCGGTAGTCTGAACCGACGATTATGAGATTTTACAAAACAATGTGATGGCCAACTTGTCGAAAATCTAGACCAGATTGAATTATAAGCCCATTCCACCATTCATTGTGAAGAGACAGAATTTGGAAAAGCCATAAAGCCATACGTAGTTGACCTTTTCAAAATAGAAAATTAATTTAATACGCAGTGATACCTTACTTGTTCCAATATCGATGTCAGTAGTGGTTTGCACGTCAGGTAGCTCTATATCTGGAACCGTTGGTACACAGGAACTCGAACATTTGAAGAGCCACAGAAGAATTACGAACTTTATCATTTCAGTTGACAGTATTGTGACCTAAAAGTCGATGATTTATTCTTCGAATTTTTGGCAATTTGTAATTTTGAGATAATTTTTACAACTTTCCTATGGAGATATCAAGATCCATGTGAAGGGAATTTCTGATAGCAGATGTGTGAGAAGGCACAAATTTTAAAAATTCAACAATGAAGACATGCTCGAAGTCTTAGATTTAAAAATCTTCGAAGGCGAAGTTGTACTCGCCACTATTTGTAAACAAACCCTCACTCTATCACGCCGCTATTCACTTCCTATGGACTATCACGCATCGTGCTGTTCCTCTTTGTGTCTTTCTCCTTTCCTCCCCTCTTTTCATATCTTCGTTAAGTAAGGAAATAGTTTTTTGGGTAAAAATACTCATTTCTTGGACCAAAATCGATCGGGGGTTTTTTTTTACGTTGCACATCAAGACGAAAAGATCTTTCCAACCATGTATATATAGATCATCATACTTTTTCTTACTTCCCTTGAAGTTATAGCGTTGGAAACACACAGAAAAACACTCATGGGAATTACTAAAGAGTAGTTAGATGCATGGTAAATAAAAGTTAAATAATTGAAACGGCATAAAGAACCATCTGAAAAGAACGAAATGATCTACAACATTTTCATTTTGGGGAAGCAAAAGACAGTCGCGTTGTAGAATCTTAGTGATGAACTAGAATGTCGAAGTCCAAAGACAATCATTCATCCGCATTTGCTTCTTCTGCTTCCATTATTAATTCCCTAATTTCATTCTTCATTAGAAGTGCATATGCGCATTCGTCCTTTTTCGTGGCTATCTAAATCTAAATGTGGATAACGCAGATACGTGATAATGAGTGAATGAGATGCAAATCAAAAGTGCGATTTTTAAACATTTTAAAGAAACTGAATGAGACAAATGCTCATGAATAAAATTTGTAAACAAAATGACTTTATGATAACACTGCTGAGTATTAATATTGTAAATTTTCAATATTTTGACTCGCATAATGCTGACAAGGGAATCTTTTTAGGGTTCCGTGGAGTTTCGGAACGAGAGTAGGCTCATTTTAAGAGTAAATGTCAGGAAAATACAAGTTTTAGCAAGATAGGTATAAACAGGAGTCCTCAAATCGGGCTGATTTTCGCACTTGTTCAGAAATAAAAAACAGTTTCTCTCGAGGTTGGGTCTTGAAATCTTTCAAGCTACAGTATTTTTTCCTAGCATTCTTCCCTATGTGGAAGGGTCTGCTAATTCAAGCCACAGTAATAGGTTTTCAAAAAATCGTTATCACCATGATGATCAGGATGAAAAATTATAAAATATGTGAAAATCAGTCCGATTTGTGGACCCCTGTTTATACCCACCTTGCTAAGACTTTGATTTTTACTGACATCACCCTGAGTTTTTAATCAAGCTCTAATACTTTGCAAGGTACCACGAAAGACCGCAACTTGAGAGATTATGTAAAAAGTGGAGAGCCTATGTCTACCCTCTCCTAGCCCTGCATACTCTCTCAAGTTATCAAGTTTTGGTCTTCAGTAATACTTTAGTTCACATTTGATTAGGCCTTAGACGTTATTATTTTAAATATTATAGATTATAATACGTTTAGTGATAAAACGTAAATTAATCTCTTGACAATAAGTGCAAACTATTTTGTGCATACATAGGTGCTAAGTTAGAAATCAATATTTTTTCACTTTTTAATTATTTATCATAACATTATGCGTATTTTTCATTCAAAGTACTTCATAATAATATTATTTTTTACTCTAATGATTGTGCAGTCAATTTTAGCAAACAATAATGCAAAAATGGTGGCTGAATATAAAAATGCTGCTCATTGCAAGTCTGCTAATATTATTTTTGATTGTTATTGAATCTCAGGACCCAGGTACGAAATAAATATATCTCATTTTCTCTAATATTAGCCTTTCTCCAATAGAAGCTCCAGGGCTTCTATTAGAGAAAATATTGTATGAAAAAAATTATGATCTATGAATAACTTGGGTATTCAACGAAATACCATTTTTCAATGTAATTTCGTTTCGAAAAGAAATTATTTTGAATTTTTCTAGAATTAGATAATTCTACATTCTGAATTCAATCATTTTAGAAAGTAGAATAGTTTCAAGAGATTGTTCTCAAGATAATTGCAATTTAACCTGGCAGCCATATTCCACATATAAGGTGAGTAATTATTTATTGTTCAAAATTTATCTTTTATCAGAACTTGTAAAGTTTGTAGCCAAACTTTTTCAATCAGGATTGCGCGAAATTCTATTTTTTACTCTTAGAAAGCGAAAATTCGAATTTAAACATTTCGATGTTGAATTTGGCGCTTGTCCTTTTCGAAATCAGAGCCGATGTATGAGTTTTATTCCCAAAATCTTATAAGTTGAAGTTTCAAATTTGAATATTTCGAAGTCGACATTCTCAGACCTCTGATTTTAACTGAGCTTTACGTTAAAAAATGGTGTGGAATGTTTAGAATCATCTCAAAATTCAAAGTGTTAGGACTTGAACCATTCGTACTTTGATACGAATAAAACCCATAAAAATAAATAAATTTTATCCGACATTTTTAAAACCTACTAATTATTATTGTTAAAGAACTGATGGCTGATGATTGATTCGTTTCAGATTTGGGTCTCCACACCATATTTTGTTCTCTTGACACTCGAGGATTCGTGGAATCAAACGAACTACACCAACATCGACAATCCCTATGGAATTAATATTTCCTATACTGATGTGGTTACAGATCTTCAAGTCAATTATGGGTTAGTTATTTATGCAAATATAGCTGAAAACCATTCTGCAAAATTAGTTTCTTCTTTCGAAAGAAATATGTACTAGCATTTTAATCATTTTAGTTTAGCTTATTTCTTGAATATGGTTCATTGGCGAAATATCATTATATAGGACCGGTGGGTATATTTTTCATGACCACTCAGCTAGTGCCAGATTCATTGGTGAATTCTCAAATAAACATCACATATGAGGATTTCTGTAAGGATTTTTACTATATTGAGTTGCATACAATAGCGCACAAAAGTTTGGAACAATTTTAATTTCGCAAGAAGTTGATTATGTCGATATGTCTTGAATCGATCCTCTTTTAATTTGGCAGGCTAATGGCATTGTGTGACCGGATATGCCTACAAAATTCATCGATTCATCGTAAATGCACGAATTGGATTGTGCTCAAAGTCATTATTGTTCAAAACTTTTGGGCGTTACTGTATATCCAATTGAATAATGATATAATTTCTTTGATTTTTGTAAGACATCTATAACAGGAGGATTCCTCATTTATAAATAGATGTTTTCAAATATCTTTTGCTCTTTCAATTGACGTTAATTAGTTATTACTGCATTCAAAAATAATTAGCCTTTGATAAGATTTGCTACAACATCACATCGTTTTATTTTGCAAATTCATTTCTAAATTTTAGCTTCGATTTGTGATAATGTAGATATTTTCGACAAACGGCTTTTAAATGAGAACTATGGGACAATTTATGAAGATAACATTTCGACGATTTTCTACCATCCAAATTCGAAATTTAATAAGGAAAATGAGTGTGATATGGGAAACATTTCAAACTATGAATTTGCAATTAACATGAGAACGATTTACAATTCTTATTCGCTGAGTTTTCCTATAGAGCGATATTCGCGTTTTCTAATATTTGACGGATTTGGAACAAACATGGCTTATCGAGGATCGTAAGTTTGAATATGTTGATTCAATTATTAGACTAGGAATTTTTGAATGTTTTGCTATAAATACGATGCTGAATCTTGATAGGATAGGATATTAATAATAGATTATTACTAACTTAGGACTTTTCCTTAACCCGATAAAACAGGATAAGAACCGATGAATTTGAACATTTCTAATTTACAGAATATTGGATTTCTTGATTACTACAATAATAATTGATGGTTTTGAAAAATGCCAGGTTGTACATATCGAACATTTTCTTATCATTCATGTTAAATGTCATAAATAATTAATTTTATAAATGATGAAAATATATTTAAGCAAAGAAAAGTTGTTGCAAAATCCGGAATTTTAACGATATATTTTGCTGGATATGATCCAAAAAACGATAATTTATTAGGTTGATGCATTCCTGTTTTCCGATTTGTGCGAAACAGTTCAACAGAACATAACTTTATTGGCTAACAAGGATATTAGATGAAATATTCTCCATCGCTGTCCACAGTCTTCTGCCAGCGAATGGGCAGCTTACGGATTCCCTCGCCGTACCAAGCGGGCTGCTTGGAGGCGAAGTAGGTCTTCAACCATGCGTCGACCTCCGCGCGGTTCTTGAAGTGTGTCTCGCCAAGGACTCGCTGCATGTCCGAGAAAAGCCAGTAGTCGCTAGGTGCCATGTCGGGCGAGTAGGGGGCATGGGGTACAATGTGCCATCCGAACGTTGTCAGCTCCTTTTTCACTTGTTTACACACATGAGGGCGGGCGTTGTCGTGGAGAAAGTGAAGACGACCTCGTAGCCAGGGAGTGGATTGGACGTGAGCCTTCAAGTCTCTCAGCTGGCGAGCGTAGACATCACCCGTGATCGTCGTACCCTCGGGTAGCAGCTCCCAGTAGATGGGGCCTTGGACGCCCCACCATACGGATAACATCACCTTCTTCTGGTGCGTTTCGTCTTTGGCGACGGGTTCCGGCTGATCCTCCTTGTCCACCCACTGGGCACGTCTCACAACGTGATGGTAGACGATCCATTTCTCATCTCCCGTTATGAGATTGTCCAGCCAGGCCGTCGTCCTTTCGTATGTAAGAAGACTCATTGCTGTGTCAACTCGACAATTCTTGTTCTTGTCGCTCAAGACGTGGGGAATCCAACGGCCCAACTTTCGTACCTTGCCGAGCTTCTTCAGTCCTCGAACGACAGTTGCCTGTCTACTCCGAGAGTCTGCGCTATTTCTCGCGTAGTAGCGAATGGGTCCCCTTCGACTGTGCTGCGCAGCAAATCCAAATCCATCACTCGTGCAGGTTGCGACCTCTCCTCGTCTTCGAGATTGTAGTTGTGGGCCTCGAATCGTTTGAACCAATTACGTACTGTGTGCTCGGAGGGGACTTCCTGGGGATATACTCGGGCCAGTTGACGGTGGGTCTCGGGTGGTTTGGTGCCAGAGAGGAAGAGAAATAACATTACGTTGCGTATGTGGACACTGTTTGGGTGGAATCGATGGGGCATTGTGGGAACTAGACTGCTCACTAGCTGGTTGCGGCACTGCGACTGATAAGAGGGAGGGGCAAGCTGTTTATATTATAGAGCACAGTGGTTTTTGTCGCGGTCGGCCGCAGAGGGGAGGGAGCAAAGTACACATATCAAAAACGGAAAACAGGAATGCATCAACCTAATAATTGAATATGATGATATCACATCTCTCATTTCTGTTGAAGAAGGTACACATTTATTATGTAGATTATACAATAAATATTGGATAACAGGGCCGTCGCGGTTTCAAATTTCGTTTCGTAACTACCAAAGCGAAATTTCGCGACAGCCCTGTTGGATATCAAGTAAATTTTTGAAATTTTTAAGATTTTACTTTCTCTCATTCAATGCTATTTTCGTTATTTTACGCAAAATATTGGGTTGGTTGGAAAGTTTGTGTCGCTTTGAAATAAGGTTTCGAGAATTTGTTCTTCATCTATACAAACCGCCAAAGGCTGATATGTTTTGATTACGATAGGTGACAATAAGTTGTTTCTTGATCAGACGATTGAATCCACATTTATCACCTCTCTGATGAAATATGCCCGATGAAGTGAGAGGATATTTTTTGGAATTCTTCGAGTCTATGAACATTCCTACTCTTCCAATGCAGCTTACAAAACGGGGTAAATGTGCATTCTAATGTATACAGTATACTTTTCTGATAACGTAATAACCAAAAATAAAAATTTGAAATATCGAAAGTTGGCACGAACTCTCTGACCAGCCCAATAATATAGAAAAAATTACGATCATTTTTGAATTCGAAAATTTATTGGAAGATTCAATGCATATGATCTATTTATTCATTCAGATTTTCAAAATGATACTCAATTTTTGTTGCAATTATTTGATAGTAACACCGCCTATGGACTAGGACTAAACAGCACAGTTTATTACATGATTCAGATATGTGAAAATTCCAACTTAAATTCGACTTGCCAACTAACATTTTGGAATATGGACGTGGTGAGTTGACTGATTTTATATTTAGGATTTCAATAAAATAAATCTCAAAGCATCCTGTACTTCATTCATCAGATACTTCAATTTTCTGAAGCACCAAAACCGTTAAACTTGTCCCAAAATTATTCGAATTCGTAAAATGAAGTAACAGAAGACAATTTACTTCTGAATTAATTGGCGATAAATGATAGCTTATTTTATTTTCCATTCCCTTTTTTACGAACCAATGCGCTCGGGTTATTGAACTTACCATCAGTTAATATTATAAATTTTATTTATCAAATGATTTCTTTAAAGATTTACTTTGTTTAGACTGGAAATGTTTCGATATTGCCAGGGTGCAGTTCACGTATCAACGATGGTATGCAGAATTTCTACGGGTTAGTTGATTCTTAAAATGTAATTTTCAGAGTTCATGCGCTTCATAAAAAAACTAAACATATTTGCCTCTATTGCAAATACCCAAATGATTAGTAAATATTTTAGTGGATTTGACGCTGGTGATCCTTATCAATCTTATAATAATGTTCGCGTAAGAGGTAGATGCTGGACTCTGTATCTGAAGGATGAGGAATCTTGGGTACAATTTTCTACTCTCCCAGGTACCATTTTCATGCTCATAGAGTTGCTGGCATAAGTATGGAAAAGCAAAATGCTTCAAAACACTCTACCGGTTTCTAATAGCCGTTCTCGGTTAAAATTTTCCAAATCGAAAATTGATATAAAAGTTTTAAATTTGGCTAATCTCACTTAAAATCGATTGAAATAACAAGGTAATAAAATTAGATAAAAAGTATTATCAGAGATAGACAGGCTTATAAGTATTAATCGATAACTGTTTTGCTTTACATTACCGGTAATAAATGGCCGATTTACACCTCCGTAGAGAATCGGCTTCACCAGTTTGGAAACAAGTTAAAGCCGGTGAAAATTGTTGGCCAATCCAGGGTTCAGTTTAGAGATGAAACTGTTGAATTTGGGCTCAAGATCGATGTCTTTATCAGTCGATACAGGAATTTATATTCTGCCTTACATTTTAGCGTACCGAACAGTCAGTATGTTCGGATTTGCAATTTCAAACTCTTGTGATTTGCTGCATCCAAATATGTGTAGTTGTTATGAATTATTTGTATTCTAGAGTATGGTCTGTTAGCTAATGGAGAATATGTAATTACTACTTATAACTATCCATATCCAGCAAATATTTTACCAATGTTAGTTAAAAATGCCACATGGTTATAGCTAAAATGTTACATAATGAAATAAAGTGGCGAGCAAAAGTTTGAAGCAATTATGATTTTAGACAGAGCGTAGTTCGCTTGCTTATAAGATCTAAATCGGATGAAAATTAGCACACTTATCGAGATAATATAATCATTACAGTCTATCAAGCTCCAGTCAGACTGGTTCATGCAGAGCTTAAAATTTTTACCACTGCAATATCAACTAAGCTATGAATTATCTCAGCTAGTTTTCCTTCCTCTATAATATCAATGAAAGATTTTAAACTCGCGGTTCATGTAAAGTGAACGAACTCAGCCTCATACTTGATAACAATTGTTCCAAACTTTTGCTCTCCATTGTATATTGCATATCAATTGATAATTTATTTGATCTGAAAATCTGAAAATTGAATATTATAATAATATAATTTAGGATCAATGGCACTACAGATACACTTGAAAATATAGGTTAGAAATTTTATTTTTATTCCATAGTTTACGCTAAATTTATACTTTATTTACAATGTTTGAATTTATGGGAAACTAGTAAAACTCTTATAGTCGAAGAATGGTAATATGTAAAACTCTGACAACTAATGTAATAAGACTTTAGGTTAGGGTCAGGGGTGTTCGAAGACTGAAATTTGAAAATCTCGGAGACGAAACTTCGAACACTCCTGGTTAGAGTTAGATTGATCTAGACCATTATAAGAGTTGCACTATTTATTGAATTTATGTTAAAAAAAGTATTCAAAGATAAATTTTAAAAGAATCGCAACGAATGGGAAATATTTTAATAATGAAATTTTCTCCATTTGATTTAAATATATTTTCTTTTAGACGAAATGTTCGAAATAACTTATGAAGCATATCATTACGAAATCGGAATTGATTGTCTAAATGTAACATTTCTGTATCCGGTAAACGGAATATCAAGGGCTTCGTAATCACTGATTTGATTTGAGATAATTGAATAATATTTTATCATAGAACTTGCGGTGAAGATGGATTTCGCTCAAATGGTTCAAGCATTTGCCAAGGAATTTTAATCCAAATGCATCCTGGTGTAAATTCAACTGGAATGCTAATTAGGTTAAGAGTAGGTAAGCGAATTTATGCACAAGTTCGTGTGTCAAACAGTTTGTGAAAATACGAGCAAAAGGTGCATGCGTCAAATGACACAAAAATGCGTAATTATTTTCGCTATCTTTCGATATTATTCCGAATTTCTTTTGAAATCATTTCATTCCGGAATGATGATCTATTGATTAGGATCATTTTTATACCGAATAAATCAGGAAAGTTTGAATCAAATATTCCATTTTTAACGATGCCATAAATCCTAGTGTTTTCACAGAAACTCACTTCTGAAAGCAAACCTAAGCACTCTTTTGACCCGCGAAAGTAGAAATGATTTTTAATGAAAGTATCTTTAGTAAATCCCGGTAACTATACAGTTCCTACTTCATCAGTGCCATCAAATAAGGATAAAACAAAGACGAGTTAGAGAGAGTCGTCAAATATGACCATATATTGAGTTTTTTTTCAGTTTTGATAGCTACATTTTCTTCGATAATAGGCGTTCTTATTATCGTCATTGTAATAGGAGTTATTTGTCATTACAACCAAAAACGAATTCCGTTTTTAAGAAATTTTGGAGAACGGTAATTTGGCAGAAATGGATAGAGGCATTTTGATAATTTTATTTTTAGAAATGCCGATTTGAATGAATACTCAATCTACCCACCTGGTTCAAGGTAAATTTCATATTTTATGAAATATTTTTCTGGAAATAGAGACCCATGGATTGTTAAATCGACTGATGTTGAAATTAACGAAGAACGTTCTTTAGGAAAAGGAGCCTTTTCTGAGGTTTTCCTAGGAGTTCTAAGTGGTAAGAATTGCATAGTTGCGAAATTTGACGAAATCATAAATCTAGGCAGAGTTCCGCTATTCCAAATAAATCAGAGCATTGAAGTCCAGCTGAGTTCATCCAAATCGAAGAATGTCTGTGAGGTAAGAAGTTTTTTGTATGAATTTGTAAAATGAATGATTTAGGTAGCAGTAAAACGTCTACTCGGTCACGCTTCGGAATCAGATCGAAATGATTTCATCAAGGAAATTGAAATAATGAAGAAACTCGAATATAATCTGCATATCGTCAGGTATCATCAAATAGAAGTGGTGATTCAATGCTATTTTCAGTATGTATGGCTATGTGGCGAGTAAATTTGTGCCTCTGATGTTGCTTGAATATTGCGAATTGGGAGATATTTTGCATTATGTCTATGAAAACTCAGAAATTATTCTGGTAAAATATTCATATTTCAGAGTTCTCACATATTTTAATTACAGAATAATCCAAGTGGAGTAAAGGAGCTTACATCTTATTCGTGGCAGATATGCGATGGAATGGTATGCATTTTTACATACACAACAAAATAATAGAGTTTAGAGTTACATTGCCTCAAAGAATATCGTCCATCGAGATCTGGCTGCTAGAAATGTTTTACTTACGAAAAGCAAAGTTGCAAAGGTTTAAAATTTTTAATGCAAGATCGTAATTTAGAAATTCAGATTTGTGATTTTGGATTGGCAATTTATTCGAATGAAACGATAAACCCGATGCAGAAGGGTTTGTTGCCGTTGAAATGGTTGGCTCCTGAATGCTACACTGAAAACTCATTTTCCACAAAGAGTGATGTGTAAGAGTTTTTTCATTGAACTGAAAGATTCTACCATTTCAGTTGGTCCTTTGGTGTGACTCTATTTGAAATGTATTCCCTCGGACAATTGCCTTATCAAAATATTCAAACATCGGAACTTCTAAAATTCCTGCAAGATGGGAATCGACTATTTCAACCTGAATTATGTCCAGATGAAATGTCGTATTCTATTTCATTTATATGTCTAATCACCATTTTTAGGTACGAAGTCATGTGTCAATGCTGGTGTCTGAATGTAGATGACAGGCCAACATTCGATGAGGTTAGAAGGACATAAAAATGAAATTTTTGACTGAATTTTCAGCTAAAAGAGGAAATATCGAAATGTTTGGTGATTTACACAGGTACATATGGATATTTATCGTTACCAAGTGAGACTGAAAATCTCGAATGAAGGAAATAGTCGAACAGTTCTCATTTTTATCTAATATTCATTTAAAAAATTGTCTGCATAAATCGTTAATTGATTTAAAATAAAGCATGCTGTGAATTTTGTAAAAAAAAATCACAAACTCTCTCTAATATGAAGGTCGGGATTGAAACAGCGGTCGTGATCGACGTTGATGCGAAAGATAAAGAAAGCAGCGACCGCGTCGCAGTCTTTTTCTCCTTCGCATCATAACTACTCACACCCATTGTCGCAATTCTGTCCTCCTGTAAAACGTACAATAAATGTTCTCTCGTTGCACATTGAAAATTTATTCTTGGGTGTTAAATGTGACTTTTTTATACAATCATGGCAAAATAATCAATTCGTCGGCTCATGGAAAAAGACCGGTTTTTTTTCTTTTCTTCTCTTGTTTCTTCATACTATCCCTTAGAAAAGCCGGTCTTTTTCCATGAGTCGTATGTGCTGGAGTGATTCATGATAAATTGAAAGTGAGGAGAATTGTGTAATGAAGAATAAACGAAACAAAAAATGAGGAAAAGGGTGAATTAAACCCGACAGACCAGGCTAAGGATGGAAATTTGAAAATTGCCCTTCCTTAAAAAATGTACATATTGTTATATAGTAGAGCTAATCTTCTAACTTTGTGTCGTATCTAATTTAGTAATATTAGCAAAATTAGAATACATGCTTGGGGAAGAGTGGATTGAAATGCGGCGGCACTACTGCATTCGATATGAGTCGAGAATCACATCGATCGAAGGATAAGCCTGAACGATCGCATTACGCAGCGCCTCAAGCTCAAGGTTGGTCAAGAAGCAGATCAGCAACATGGATCTGACAGGATTTTCGGAGAGTTCATGCTGTTTGAAGGAGAAGTTGTGTTAATGAAACAGTGGACCTTCTAAGAAGCATGTCATCATGTGAAAGAAATGTTAGAGTTTCAACTACACTTCAACGGTGGATTAAAGTAAAGTTGTAGTTTATCTTGGAAAGTACAGTTAAAACTCCTTGGTTCGCTCAGACTCCTTAAAATCGAAGAATATATCTACCTGCAAATAGTTCTTCCCGCGGGTGCTGGCTATTTTTTAGAAGTCGGATGATTCTTTAACTGAAA
Source organism: Diploscapter coronatus (assembly GCA_964036155.1). Taxonomy (NCBI): domain Eukaryota; kingdom Metazoa; phylum Nematoda; class Chromadorea; order Rhabditida; family Rhabditidae; genus Diploscapter; species Diploscapter coronatus. The sequence continues at coordinate 54,873,994 of OZ038423.1, forward strand.
ATTTATAAAATTGCAGATTCGCAGAGTTTGACACGCAGTGCAATCCAGACGCCAAACTCCCCATCAGATCCCGCGCCTACGCAGGGAGTCAATAAGAAATCTGGCAAATCTACGGTACTGGATATCATGGACTTCATATAAAATTTATTCGTGTACTAACAAGGAATGTAAACTGTAAGTCACATATCCTGCTCAAAATTGATGGATAATCTAAATCGAACGCATTGATTATGGTAACCAAGCAAAAAACGCTAAAGGTTCCAAATAGTATCGCAATCTGGCTGTGAATTTTCCTTTGCTGCTGTAGCGAGTAATGGCATTTTCAACGCTCGATTTTACAATGCAAGCTAATTTTGAATTTTTGTTGATGCATTATGAAGTGAATAATTGAAGTCGGAAGCTAAACTGCGAAGCTATTCGGGACATTTAGAGTTTTCTGACTTGATTATCGTGATTGGTGTGTTCGATTGAGGCTACCTACTGATTTTGAGTATGATTCGTGATTTACAGTTTGCATTTCTTGTAAAGCTAATTCGAATTGTGGTGAATTTTACAAGAAGACGATGACTTGGAGAAGTGAACTAATGCCTTGTAGAACGATGCTCCATCCGGCAAACCCCACAGCCTCTCGTCCAGCTCTTCCTCTGCCGAATCGAACAAACCCAAGAACGAGCTGGGAGATGGAAAGTCCAATCCAATTCCTCCAGTATGTTCCATGATAAAATTCTCATGGCTATTCTAAAGCCTCGATCATGAAAATTTGGAAAATAATTAGCTAGTGTAGTGTACTGTATACAAAAAAAATTAGCGAAAAAGAGGAGAAAAATAGAACGATAATCAATGAAGAGAAAACGTCATGTACCTTTAAAATATCTCAATTGTTCAACGTTTTCACAACTAATATCAAAGAAGAGTCATGTTTTTGAGCTTTTGCAAAGCAACCTTTCACTAATCTTGGTTATCTCAGAGACAATATCCAATGACCCCGGACGATATGAGGAAGAAATTCGTGCTACGCGACTTCGTGTTGATCCACTACAGAAAAGGGGCTGTTAGAATGAACTACAACGTCGAGGACCTGCACATCGTCATGAACATGGCCATCAACAAATTCAAACGGGGACCTAGTCTTTTGGAGGTGAGACAATGATTGTTGATAAAAGGTCAAATCGATTAACTTTAATTCTCTTCAACATTCAAACTTCTCATGCGTAGAAGAACCCAGCTTTGACTAATACTAAATTATAATAAGATGGGCATGATCATTTCAAGTCTTCTAATGAGAACTCTCATTTACTGTCAAGAATGTGCGAATCTTACTTCCAAATAGTCGATTTGAAAATTACGGCATATTTTCAATTGAAAGTGTACAGTGATTTATGCAAATCATAACGCCTTATACAAGCTGGCTTTCAAACTAAGATACGCTCGTCTAAGAATTCTCCATATTCATTTTTTGCAGATCAAAGCACCGATAACTATATGCGGCGACCTTCACGGACAGTTTGCGGATCTGCATAGGATATTGGCGGTAATTCTTTCGTTGTTGGAGAATTGAAAAAAAGATTAAGAAAAATCTCATTCATCTGCAGCCAGTGCCCGGGGTCACGAACGGCTGAGAGCGCTTCCGCTCGCTTGTGGATCCGGGCGCAGGATGGATTAAATTTTACTCTAATCTGCTAGACCGCGATATTTTTAACAAAAATAACTCAGGCACTGGGCCAACCGTACAAAGGCACTCGTTACCTGTTTCTGGGAGACTACGTGGACAGAGGGTCTCACTCAACCGAGCTGATCACCTTCCTTCTGGCCTTAACTCTCCTTCTGCCAAAACGCGTCTACCTACTCAGGGGCAATCACGAGATTCCGAACATCAACAAGTCAGTTTTTGAAAATGAGCTTAGAATTCACAGGTGTGAATTCATATTGATGCGCAATAAGATGAGTTTTGACACCTTCAGTTTCAATTTATTTTGGCTGTAATTTATAATTGTAGTTAAGAGAAAATAATAGTCAAATTGAATTTGTGTTGAAGTTGATCATTTCTTTACGGCGAAGTCGAGGCTAGATTTTTTTTCCAGAAAGTTAGAAAAGTAGTTGCAGGTGAAATAGGATAGAAATTGATGAGGAAATATGCTTTTCCTTTACTATTTTATTTGTAATGATGCAAATATTTCAATTACTTTTCCAGGTCGCCGACTTTTTCCCCTTCCCAAAATCCTAGCTATAAATAGGAGAGGCCAAATGGATTTTCATATATGACTCACGAGGAAACTTGGTACTTAGATCGTACGGCTTCCTGCACGAGCTGCGAGAGCGCTACCACGCAGAGAAGGTGACCATGGATCTGTACTACCACTTCAACGAGGTCTTCTCCTATCTGCCACTGGCCGGGCTCGTCGCTGGCAAGATTCTCTGCATGCACGGAGATAAGTGTTGATTTGTGAACCACAAATTTTGTTGTTGAAAAGAGAACTTTCATAGCAAGCGTCCATTGGAATTGGTATTGAAAAAGGGCGCACTCCAATCAGAGACGAGTGTTGTCTACTTTATTCGCTCATTTTAAGAGAAATTCGATGATATACTTATGCTTGATCTGAGCGCGCTCTTTCTACTACCGAATTCTATGGGCAAGTTCATACCAACTAGCACTATTGAAGTCTTTTCAGGTATCTCGCCCGAACTCAAAAGTCTCAACGACATCCGCGAAATCCAGCGTCCAATCGGCATGGTCAAACCGAGTCTCGTTCAGGATTTGCTGTGAGTTAGCTCGGCAAATACATCTCACAATTTCTAGTTAGTTAGAATGACCCTGCTACTGTAGTTCTTTAATTGAAATAATTGACGTTGCTTTTCAGATGGAGCGACCCCGACGCCCGAATAAAAGGCTTCCAGAAGAACAAAGTCAGAGCCGTGTCGTTTCTGTTTGGGGAGGACGCAGTGAGGAGCACGCTCAAGGACCTCAACATTCAGCTCATCGTTAGGGCTCATCAGGTGATCCAAATTTATAGAAAGCTTTAAATATATTTTATGTTATTGGGAAAAGCTTAGTTTTTCCCTCTCTTTATCACTATTTTACGGTAAATTGTTGGTAAAAATGAGCATTATTCGTGAAATTTTCAACTTTTCAGTATTGGCTCTAGCCCACTTTCATGCAACTCTTTTATTTTGATCAAATTTTATGATTATTAACTTAGGTGATCGAATATGGTTATCAATTCTTCTGCGACAAGAAGCTCGTGACCATATTCTCTGCGGAGCGCTATTTGGATGGTTACAACATCGCTGGATTGTTGAAAGTGAGTGGATTGGAATGGGATGGAAATGGAAATGGAAGCTGAAAAGTAGAAGGGAAGAATGATGATAGTTAAGGTGAGCGCGACACTCCAAGTGACGTCATTGATGATGATGCCGAGCGAGTACTGGGCCGTTAGAGCCGCGCTTCCTGCTAATGAACCTGGTACGTATTGATGAATTTTCGAATTACTGACTTTGTTATGAACAAAAGAGTCATTTCTGGGGAAAGAAAGTATTCATTTTTATGTGCTTATTGCTGGTGAAAATGTGGCAACAGCTATATGACGGGGGACGGAAGGCTTAATTAGGGAACACTCCACCAGTTTTTGAAACACCTTCCATCATATAGTATCTGCCGCTGAAAATGCCAGACTATTTCAATTTCATTATTTTCTGAAAACTTGAAAATTGCTAGTCATTGAAGATGATTAAGGCAAAATTTACTCCATTTTTACTGTTTAGTGTGTTTCTATGTCTCCCGGTTTCAAGTATAAACGTTTTGTTATTATTATTTTGACCAACTCTATATTTTCAGAGGAACCGACAGTGGAGTCAAAGAAATCGTGAAGCGTGCATGAAAACACACAAATGAACAAGTCCAATAGATTACATCATGTGTGAATTGTGAATGTGTATTGGAGAATGGAGAAATAAAAAAATTGATTTGAACACCGATTTTTTCTTGAAAATAATTGTTGAAATGACAATACAACTTTTATAGTTGGTATCTTTAAAATTTCACTGTTTTCATTTTATATCTCCGCTATTTTCGCGTTTTTATTGTATTGCAACTTCAGTATCGCACAAGTTCAAATTTAAAAAAAAAAATGCTTTTTCGTCCACGTTATTCTATGCGTTTCATACGATCTTCTTTTTCCAAGTTATTGAATCTCTACGTTCAGAAACATTTTCTTTTTGATATTCCGTTATTCGATAGTTCGTAATGTTTATTCGTGAACAGGAAAGGATATCGCAAATGAAATAACCCGTAACTTTGACTGGCGAAATGAAGTAATCGTGAAGAAAGTGCGACTATTTGTAGGCGTAATTTAGGAGCAATAACAGAATATTGAAACCAGGAAAAAAGTTATTCGAATATGCCGAGTTCCTTCTGATAGAGGATCACTATTGTGTAGGTTATCGTACCCATGAAGAACACTATTAGTAGAAAACGATCCAGTACCATTGCGACCTAAAATGCTAGACCTTTTCAGTCGATGTATAGCCGAATTTTCGCGTCAATTTGTAGTCATAAACACATGTGGATGTTATTGTCAATGACCGACTACTTGAGACTAAATAGTGCACAAATTCGAATATGCAAAGTGTGCATTGCGTATCTACAAATAGTCGTCTAACTTTTCTTCTGAATATGTTGTATTAGCGCAAAGAGTGCTGCAAACAACACGCGAACTCTCGCGCATAAAAATTATGCTTCATTTATTTCGTCTCAAGTAGTCGATCATTTACAATAGCAAAATTGCTATTTTCGAAATCTTCACGTTTTGATCCTTACATCAATCAAGTTCCATCATGGTTTGCTCTTTTGAAACTTAAAACCTTAAATCTAATCTTCTAGCATTAAATTCTTTCGCAAAGACTTTATCTCCGCCTGTATTTCATCGTTTCTCTTGATAAATGATAAATATTAGAAAAGAAGAGTAAATTTACCTGCTCCCATTCCAGCCTCCTTGCATCCCTTTTATCCATTTCCGCAACTCTCAATTCGTTTCTTTCGATCATCCCATTTATCGCTGCCATTACACGTAAAAACTCGACCTGAATTTTACCATTTTCATGATAGTATAGAAATGCCCTAACGAGAATTTTTTCCCTTTTAGATTCTACAAAAAAAAAGAAACAATAACGGAACACAATAGCATAATAGTGATTGAGCAAAACTGTATAAGGAAAATGCATGTCCCATCATTTTATCATCCAAACAAATCCAAAAGGAATTGCCATTTCGTCAAATGCATTATGCTTGATTAACGTACCTCAAAAGGATCGACTCCACCCGAATTATTAGTCCCATCGCCATTTTGTGCAGCGACAGATGATCGTTGACTTCCAGGACTTGTGGAAGGTAATGAACTACGAAAGGAAAGTGCTGGAGAGGAGAAAGAGACCTAAAATTATTATCTATAATTTCTAAGATCGTCATTGGTCAGTATTAAATCAAGCCATGCAAAGCACATTTCAGAAGGATGCTTGAAAATCTGTAAAAATATTTAAAAAAAACCTAATTTTCACACATTCCACCTCATTACTATCCCAAGTAACTTATCACAGAAATATCAGTAATATTCAGTCAAAATCGCAACGCAAGCAGTGTTGTTTTCTGTCGTTAGACGGGGGCAATCAATTGAACATTCTTTCTGTCTTGATGATGGTTTTTGTGCAATCAAAACAAATCAAAGCCAAGCCGTGCTTATTTGCTATGAAATTATTACGTCATTGTTATAGTGTCGATACGATGTAGTTCGATGAACCCTCTGTATGAATGAGCTTAGACCTATGTTATTCAAATGAACATACTTTCTTTTTGGATTTCCTACTAGGACTGTCGACCTGAAGGGAGAGTGAAGAGACAACAGGACGGACAGATTCTGAACCGGGAGGAGGCGAGTCCGCTGGGTCCGAGGGAATCACTTCGTTGCATTCCAACCGTTTCAAGTACAAATTCAAGTTCTCCTTCTCATTCGGATGCTCCTTCTAAGAGTTTGACACTTGATTTTTGAATATTTCATCAGACAATTCTGATGGAAACGCTAGTGTTAATGGAGGCAAATTATAGTTGCAAAATTTCATTAAAAATAATTTATAGGTAATGGCACAAAACGATAAAGGGCATTTTCCCCAGAAAGCGCGCGCGCGATCGCGGTGTAGGCATGGCTTTCTGCAATCGTGTGCGCACTTTCTTGGAAAAATGCTCCTTTTGTCATTTTGTGGATAGAAAAATATATTTGACCAACCTCATACATAAACTTGACATGTCGATTTATGGAGTGATAGGGAACCAATTCGATGAATAACACTTTAGAAAGGATTTTGAAGGCGAATATTTGCAGAAATGGAGGCACTTGTTCACCATGATCTCCGGAATGATGGATGTTCAGCGTAAATACCGACATTGCCGTTGAAAGGGCGACTATGACAATGGTGATACCGTAGTAAGTTCCTGAACATCCAATGGAATCGAAATTTTCGTGAAATGTAACCTATTAGAGGAAGTGCTTCTGAAGTAGGTGGCATAGCTTCGGCAACGAGCATCAGAAACACAGTTGTTGATAGTAGCGACGTTACTCCTGTAAAATATGATGCAAATCATGGGCGTATGTCGTTGCACACAAAATAATAGTTGAACGTTGTCAGAATGAAATCCATGTTTTTCTCGGAAGCATATGAGTTTTGCGACTTCGAATGAGATTCTAATTAATTTTCTGTAAGATAAATTCATATCTCATTCACTTTACCCCTACTCTTACCTTTATCTAACTCCCTATTTCTCCAAAACTAAACCCAGTCACTAGTTTTATCTTATGCAAGTCTGCTACTATTTTCTATAGAACTCGGCATATCTATAATCTAGCCAATCTTAAATATTCAATACTTAGGCAATTAAAGAGAGTGTTAAGTCGAATGATAGAAAGATGAGATAATGCCATAAGTTTAGGTTATGAAAATAGTACAAATCTAAGAAATTGGTTACTAAATGCAGCGAATAAGAGTATTTGTTTTGCAAGATACATTTTGTGCGCAACGACCGTTCCCCCAAATCATAGACTATTTTTTGCGCAATTATCCTTACAGAAAAATAGGACCACATTATCAAAATGTCGTCACGATTATTTTGCTTTAGCTCATTGAAAAATCTTGCAATTTTAAACAATCGGTACAGCTTCTAGTTTATAAAATTCAGTTAGTTTACCTAAGGTGACCTTCTCGCCTTCATTAGATGGCATATAGAATGAAAGTAGCGCAATCAATGAAATGAGCACACAGGGAGTGATCAAATTGAATACCTGAAGCATAAGTGTAAAGATACGATAAATAGTGAACTATCTTACATAGAACATAGGCCTTCTTTCGATTGTGATCAGAATATCGACGATTGGATATGGGTCATTCGGACAGCAACTGTAGATTATTGGATTCTTCTCGGCGTTGATCCGAAGCACGTTCCACTCGGTATTCATGACGTAATTGGACATGTCACCTGAACATTGTCGTAAAAATATCAATGGAAAAATGCTATAAAATGGTTTAACTTTTGAGGTTATGTATTTTCAAAAAGCAAAAAAAACTTCTCAAATGCTGCTAGGTTATGATATTTTAAATCCATGGAAAAACTAATGGCAGCATGATTCTACCTGTCTCGCTTCCTAACTGAATATCGATTTTGGAGCCGTCATAAGCCCAACTCCCGTACTTTAATACACATGTTTGCCTAAAAAGGATTAAATATTGTAAAGTCGAATTAAAATTACCTGTCGAATGGATAAAATTTAATGTCAAGAGGACAAGATGAGGTGAACAGGCAGGCGGTTGCCCAATTAATATTTCCCAGATAATCAACCACTACGTCGGTCTGAGTGATACTCTTACCGTATTGTTCATCAGCACTGAAGTTTCATATTTAAAAAAAATAATAATAATTTACTAATAGCTATGTGATATGTAGCTTTAAGTAGAAAATTGCATTATAATAGCACGATTTTTAAAATAAAATCATCAGCTGCTTCTATGGAAAGAATGCCATTATCTTGTAAAAGTCGAATCCGCATATTGCGATTGCTCTTTAAGTTCAATCAAATTTTTCTTAAGATTTCATTTTGATCGATGAAGCATCTACTATTTTGATGATTTTTCATATGCACCAGACGATGTTTGAATGAATAAATGATGTTTTCCTCCCCTAGTATATCGTCTTCCATTCACAAAAAGCACATTCAAATGGAATATGTAGCATTTGCTGATGAATATGAATTGAAAGCTGTCAGGAAGTCAATCATACCAAAATATACTTCATAATTGTATAAATACAACAACAAATCGATATGGAATGCAATTGCTTACTTATCAAGTAGTATAACGTCGGGTCGCCAAATAGCAGCAGCAGGAAAATGTATCCTCGTCACATTGTCATACATTCGAGGATCCCAAACCAGTCGAAAATCATTCCATTCATATCGAGTCCAAGCACTTGTCGTCAATATTTGATGTCGTTCATCCTAAATAAAAGTTCTAGTTCAAATGAAATTTAAAGGTTGTTGGGAATGACCTGCCAACTTATCAATAATTTCGGAAATATAGGATATTAGACATTTTATAATACATGTACCCTGTATTTCCCATCAAATTTCTCCTCTCCTCAATTTTTTTCGTTTCTTATTCGCGTCTTCATTTTTGTCTATTTCACTTAACGATGCTAAATGTACAGAAAAAATTATTGCGAAAGAAAGAGTTGAAACCCCTGCCAATTCATTTGAGAATATCCAATGCACTAACACTATGCCAAAATTGCTCGTCACTCCACCTCGTTTTTAATAGATGTCCCTAGCAAAAGACGTGAAAGCGTGGAAAAGAAGAGAGGAATAAGAAACGAGAAAATTGGAGGGAAGTGAAAATTTTCTGGGAGATACAGGGTACCTAGAGTTACGATAAAATTCAGCGATAACTATCTTTAATTTTTTACTATGAACCTATGTGCTGCAGTAGCGAACAAAAGTTTGGAATAATGCGTGAAATTTGGCATGCTTTACAAACTCATTTTCCACCAATGAATCATGATGAATTTTTGAGAACTATGAAATTAGGTGTCGTCTTCAGGATTATAAAATTTCAAGAAGATTGGCTCACGGCACTTAGATTAACGCTGCATGTTTCTTATCATGCGTTGTCCCAAACCTTCGTGCGCCACTGTGTTAAAAGAGGTTCATATTCGGGAAAAAACCTTTCAAATAAAACAGTTACCATATCGATAATCTGTGTGAGTGAAAAGTAGACGGAGACATTGATCGGCTTCGTGTGTGTTATAGATGGGCGAATGTCGGCGGAATAGCCTTTGAGCAATGCAGAATACAAGCGTTCCATCACATCCTGAGCTTCTAAAAATATTCGCATCTTGATTTATTATTGCAGGAATGTTTTTTCCTCATCTCAAATTTAGTCGGACATGACTATCACTTCGTAATGTCGTCAGTAAATGTTTGTGGGCTAGGCAATGATTTTCTTAAAATTAATGAAGAATAAGAAGAAGTGATGTGACTCATTACTTTTTCAATTCAGAATTCGAATCTCTATTCTGTACGTGAGAAAGTCGAGTATGGAAAGAGCAAAATGCACTGATGACAAGCCCTGTCTCTTTGCATAATTCATTCATGCAGGACAAGACGACTTGCTGAGATCTCACGCCACTTCGCATGCCCTACGTTTCTTCCGTCTATCCAATTTAAATATCCGAGCCAAAACCTGTTTACTTGAATCGAAAGTCTGATAGATCAAGCTTGAACCTGCTGTTTTCAAAGCTCCGTAACAGAGCCACAAAATGAAGGGTTCTGCTTTTAATTTCATCTGGGTTTCGATGTTGAAAAATTTCTGCTTCACACAATTCTAATCCATCACATCATGTCTGAAATGGAGACGCTTCATATCAATTGCGTCATAGGTTTGGCTGCCAAAGGAATTCACAAATCCGAAACCCTTCACTTTTCTAGCACTTCACTCTGTTGATGCAATCAGGCTGGTGCTTGAGTTTTGCATTTGAAGTTCTCGAGCTTTGGAAATGCAAGAAGACGAGCGTATAGTCTGATATCTGAGTCATCCACCTACATATCAAGGACTATTGATTTATCCCTGGTGTAATCACCATCCGAACACGTCTGTGTCTGTCATTTGCATATCCCTGTTGCCGAATTGTCTACTCTTCCACTTCCTCCCCCCTTTCTCCTTTTTCCCATCCCCCATTCCCTTATTCTACCGCCAGCTGATTTAATTTCGGCATTTCTGCTTCCATCCTCCAGCTTACATCCTCCATCCCCCTCTACCCAAAGTCCCTTTATCTTTGCCTTTTCCCATATTGAGTCGAAGAGTGGAAGAAGAGGAATTCGGGCAACAAACAACACTGTGCGAGACGAGAAAAAGTGAAGGATAACAATTCCGGGATTGAATCTCGGAATGGGTTCATTCATGAAAAAATAAGTGGAAAGTGGAATCGATCTGGTAGATGACGAGACAATTATGGAGGGAAGAGTTGAAGTTGAAGCAATGAAAGCAAGAATGCATGAAGATCATAATAAACTGGACTTCCTTATCGATCGGACTTGAAGCACAGTTTGGGGGCGATAAATGCTATTGAAGAATGAACAAATTTGTGGACGTATGCAATACATGGCTGATTTTTAGTGTCGAACAAAAATTTCATGAAGTACACTTCTCAAAGGCGGATTCACGTGATAACGCTGCGGAAATGTAGAATTGAAAATTTTAAAGAATCTATTGAACACATAGGAAATCGCTGCAAATGCGAATATCAATTGTTGATTACGGTAATAAGACAAAACTGACCGATGTTGTGAAGCACGAGAAGGGCGAAGAGGTTGTAGAGCAGAGAGAGCATCGCATCATCCCATTCTCAGCACTAGACGAAGAAACCCATATATGGAATAAGGGAGGGAAAGGATAGGAAGTGATACCTGAAATATGGCTGAATGAGTTGATGAGCTGGCTGATAGAGTGCATGTGCAAGAGTGAATAAAATGCACAGAGATGCACGTTCAAATGAATATCTGGAATAAGGGAGAGAGATGCGAAGGGAGACAGAGGAAATCCACTGATGAATAGAAGAGGAGCAGAAGAAGCCGAGAAAAAGGGAACACGCAAAGGCGTCAAAACAAAATTGCCAGCGGAGAATGGAGCATAACTAGAAAGACTACAAATATGAAAATGGAAGAAAACAAAGGGGGAGAAAAAAGGGAATCCCCAATGGCACATTAGGGAATGCAATCGACAATGCAAATATGGAACGGGATAAAAAATGGACAAGCAAAATTTGAGAGAAAGGAAAAGCTCATAGGTGATACTAGCGCAAAACTAGGAGAATTATTATTAAAAGTTGTCAATTTGATCATGATGAATATTGGAACAATTTCATCATAAGGAATATGCGAGTATTGCGTCATCATGAATTATTTTGAGCTTAGATAAGGCTAATGATACCATATCAGGGAAAAGAAGATCTAGACTGGCATATTTTCAGTAATTCAAAAAGTCTTTCACGTCTGGTTGCCAAATTTTATCTGTTCAAAGAGCAAGAAATTATGTGAATGTCAAGATTTCTCTTTTTCTTGACAATATACATATTTCAATGCGAGAAATCAAAGATCATCTTCCCGAATCTTCAAATGTCAAAATGCTGAAATTTTAAAGAGATTCAGATTTGATGAAGAATGAAAAAAACGAAGAGCAAAAATGGGTAGAGTTTCAATGCACTAAAGTACAACTTCGTGTCCTAAGAAGTTGATGCATCCCTTCACATCGTCGCCCAACACCTATCAATTATGCACGTCCCAAGCACCTCTGCCTGCCTCACTGACAGACAGCCTTTCCTCACGTTGTTTTCATCGCCCGAAGAACCCATCACAGCCGACGAAATTCAAATTCGCCACGCAGTGAAAATAACGATGAAGGTGGAGGAGAAACGCACTGAAAAAGTGCACACAAACGGCCAAATTTCGTGCGTTTTGAGAAAAATCTCGACTCAACTTTTTAGGTAAAATTTATTCGTTCCCCGATTGCAATTTCAGATTAGAATATGATCGTTATTAATTAAAATGAGGAGAAAATCGTGTCTGAACGTGATAATTATTCGCTTAGGATACATTACATCAAATTATACATGAATTACTCAGAGTAAAGACAAAAACCCATATTATTTTTTGAAACTTTATGATTCTTCAAATACATAAATCGCCATAAAAGAATAAAGAAAAGAAGGTGAAATATAATAATTATAAAAAAAAAATTAGGTTAGAATCATCTAATTATTTTTGTTAGTTTACATAGGAAAAATAAACACAACACTAGATAATGAAACAAACGTATGTAGAACAATAAATAAAAGGAGTTACAGATCTATGAAATAAACGGAAACTAATGAAGATTATTGCCAGAAAATCAACAAAAATCTTTGATTTCAGCCAAATGATGAAATTGCTTCTCCAACTGAACTTGAATCCTCAGCCCGGACAATATCTTCCTGAAAACATAAAGTTAATATTCGAAGTAAATTATCTTGTAACATTGATTGTTATGCAAGAATGAAGTTGGGTACTTTTGATTTACCAGTGACAGTCAAAAGTATGCAACTGGGATTTAATATTGGAGTGTATGTCTACACTCGTTTCATGAGTCGGAGATCAGACTGAATCATTGTATTCTTTCATGTTGCCATAGATATGATTTTATGAATGCGAAAGTTCAGTCAGATTGATTTACCATGAGTTGGGAAGAATACGAACGTGGAAAACACATTGTTTGTCTTCATAATTTTGACCTTCATTATATGAAATATAACAATGAGTAAATTAAAAAAGAAGAAAACGAACCCATTATATTTGACGAGGAACTGTTTGGCCTTTTCCAGATCGGTAAAGATCACAGTCACTTGGTCATCGGAGGAGCGCCAGCATTTCTGGAAATTTTAATACATTTATGAGAAAATGAATTTTCGTAAGAAATTCTAAAATAATCCAAAAATGTTACCTAAACAAAAATTGATCTTCAAAAAAGATGCTACGTTTACCTTGATATCTCCTAGATCCTTAGCGAGAGCCTCGATTCTATTCTTAGCAGTGGGCAGCTGTTTCAGGTTGGAGATGGTCACGCACAGATATGCCTTCTTCTTCTCTGCAGACGCAGTCACGTGCGGTCTTCTCTCCTTGTCTCGATCCCTTTCCTGCTCCTGTTCCCGATTCCTTTCCTGAGCATTTGGCTGCTGCTGCTGCTGTTGTGGGTGTCTCGATTTCGAATCTCCCGCCTGGCGATCTTGACGATCTCGTGGCTCGTCCTTCTGAAATGAAAATTGCAATACAATAGAGAACTTCAAGGAGTATTTTGGTTAGTGGAAAAATTTAAATATGTACACACGATTGTAATGCATATTAGTTTCGGAATTTTCGAAAATGAGAAAAAAATCGCTAAAATAAATATAGCGTTCGAGGGATAGATGAGTACTGCATTGAAATTCATTCATTTTCTTCTTTCAGCAGGATTTAGATTTGTTTAATTTCGAAAGATGAAATCGCCTTACAGTATCGCCATATCTGCGTTGCTCCTTCATTCGGACGATCTCTTCTCTCCTCCTCTTCTGCTCTTCCAGCCTCTTCAGATAGTCCTGATCGAGTCCGATTGCCTTCGCGTGTTCCATTGTCTGCTGTAAGTTCATTCATTATCGCCTGTTAAACTCCTCCATTGTTTTCGACATAGCCCACGGATAACGAGTACAGTTAGGAAATATTGCCTCAGCTATGAAAGCGGACTAGTAAAGATACTGGAGATTGGTAACTATGCGTATAATCAAGACATAAAAGGTATGGAACAGCTCAGGTTTAATACAGGAACAGATTAAATTTTCAATACCTGTGGGTAGCCTTGGTTGCTTACCTCTCTATTATCCTCCCTGTCCCTCCTTCTGTAGTTATCTCGTCTATCGTCTCTTCTTCCCCCTCTTCCTCTGCCGCCTCGGCCTCTCCAATTGCCCTGGTCTCTTCCATCTCGGCCCCCAGCAGCCCTGTCGTCTCTGCCCTCCCTGCCGTCTCTGCTTCTGTATCTTCGAGATCTGCTGCTGTGTCTTCTTCTACGAGGCGAACGCGAGCGGCTGTGACTTCGGGAACGAGAACGAGACCTGCAAATATATGAATGTTTAGAATTCCCAATTTCACTTTGTTAGCAGACTTGCGACTTATCTAGCTGCGATTAACTGCACGAAACGTGATGCTGAGTATTTTCACGAGGTGAAAAAAGAATCCACGCTTCTTTCATTCTCGAAATGCCGTTAATAACAACTCATAAAAGATTCAGTTCTGCTTGTTCGGTGAAGTAATTGCTAGGTATATAATTGGTAGATGTATTTAGCAACAAAAATAACTTACGAATCAGAATAGCTGCCGCTGTAACTGCTACTGTAGCTGCTGTATGAGGAGCTGCGATGTCTGTTGTGCCTTCTCTCGTCCGCGCTGTCTGAGGGGACTGAGGACTGGTTGAGGAAGGCTGCCACCGCTTGATCCCATTGCGGCAATTGAGCTCCATTGGCTGGGGGAGGTCGGTTCGGGTTGAATCCACCTGCCGCCAGGTGAGGAGGCAGTCCGGGTGGGGGCCTGCTCATTGGAGGACCAAATCCTGCCACACCGTGGTTGGATGGAAGTGCTGAAAATTGAACGATGCTCAATGCTCAAAAACATTTCATTTCAAATGTGTAAGATTGATTATTCCGTGTGTCAGTATTACATGAAAATTAGCAAAGATACCGGTGGTTTACGCAAGCTTCCAAATGATTATTGATGGTCAAATCAAACTTAACACAGGAAATAAGTTCATCTACCTATCTATCCACCTTTTTAGACAGTATTGAAGTTAAGAAATTCGGAAAATCAAGAAAATACTTACGAATCAGTGGAATTCCGTTGGGAAGACGAGGGATGATAGGGCCTGCGGGACCGACCATGAGATTGGGCAGAACTGAAGGAGGGCCGGGATGACCCATTGGGGGCATCATCACCTGCGAGGGCTGGCCTTCAAGTTGCAGACGCACTGAAATTAAATTCAACAAATGACAAGCATTTTTTGATTGAATCAAAATAATCTTTTTCATTTCGAAAAAATTAGGAATTTTTTACATGAGAATCACTGTTTCACACACCTTTGATTTTCACTTCAAATGTACTGCAACAAAAAATCAAGGATATCTTACCAAGTGGCATTTGAGGAGGTCCAGATCCACGGAATTTTGGATTGACTAAAATTTTTCCGCCAGCTCCAAATTGTGCCGGATTGGGTCCGGGTCCGAGAAGTGGGGGAGGCGGAATGCAGACACCTTGATTGTATGGGCCGCGCTGCAAATTCGAAAATTAAGAAGCCAATGTGTATAAGAAGATGCGCATTTCCAGGTACGATTCCCTAGAAAGCTATTTTCAGCAAAAAATTCGCATAATTCTTTTCATTTTTCTCTTCGAACATGAAATGAATTCTTACCGGATAGAATCCTTGCGGGCCGCCCCGATTTCCTCGTCCCCTGCCTCTGTGCCCACCACCTCTGCCTCTGCCGGGTCGAGGCCCAGCTCCATTTGCATTATTCTGTGTCTGTGCACTGTCTGTTTCCGACTGAGCTGCAGCTGCATCGCTGTTCGTCGTAGAAGTCTGAAATATATTTTGTGAGAAGAAGGTTAACCAAGGAAAGACAAATACCGTCATTCGGCTTTCGGGAAAAAAGGCCTATACAGGGTGAAAGTCGGTATTCTTAGATTCAAAATATGTAACTAGTATTTTAAAGAATGTTATCCAATAAAAAACCGCCTAGCAGCAATAATAGTGTAACCTCTAGATTTCCGTATCGCCGAGTCTTATCACTCTGCTATGTTTCTATACCTTGCAGCCCCTATTTTCGGCTTAAATGATTCTACCATGATGCTAATTTTTAAAAACACTAGTTACATATTTTTAATCTAAAAAGTACCGGCTTCACCCTGTATAGATCTTGTTCAGAAAGCCAAGAGACGGCACTTGCCTTTCTCTAGTAAGCATTTTCCATTCTTTTCAAATGAACTAGCATAACAAGTTATACGATAGTATCATACATAATGAATTTTTTCTTTCAGAACATGAAAATGTATACCTCGACAGTGGAAACGACCCTCTCCGAAGTGAATTTGCCAGTTCGTTCCTCCCTTTCCTCCTCGTCCTCTTCATAGTCGAGTTCGTGTTCAATGAACGTGTCATTCGAAGTCCCTCCTTTCGATGCCTAAACACAGATTGATCTAGTCAGATTGTCCTTAAAAATTGAATTAGAGATGCGCAAAAGAAGGAATAATGAGAAATTTAGGCATAGACTATGAAGCATTAAAGAAAATTCTATTCCTTCTTACTCCATATTCTAAGTCTTCATCTGAGAATACCTTAGATAGAGTGAAGATTTCCTTAGATAAAAGAGAGATCTTGGGCGTGGATTAGGTAACTTACAGGAAGAATCGAAAATAGGAGTTCTTTCTCATTAGGACCAGGAAATAATAGTCGCAAAGCATCTATTACAAATTTTACTATAAATGCGAGCTATAACTACTCGAGTGAAAGTTGTCTAAACGCAATGAGTTCCGGTTAAAGCAGTACGAGTTGGATACCAGGTTTTGATGCAAGGTTAGGTGACTTTTATTTCTAAACATCCGCTTTTTATCTATGGGATGCTCGAAGCTCAGTTTTTAAACTTTCGAAATTGAAATTCTGAACATCAATGAAAAACTGCATATTTACATAAGCCTGGAGTTCACTAATGCGCATTTTCTTAGAATTGAATCAAAGCTCAGCTAGCATGAAGATGAATCGCTATTTACATTTTTCCTTGGTTAGCTTACTGATAAAAACGCGGTGAAGATCCAGAACTCTCGCCCGATTTCAGTACTACACGAACTTGCATTTATTCATTGGGTTACTTTTTACATCATTTACTTTTTATTCAGCGTCCATCATTCTGAAATACAACAATGGACTCATACTTATATTAACCTGTTGGTATTTCATAAATCATTGTCAGCCAATACATACCAGTCAACTTGACAAATTTGATAAACACTGATAATATATGACATTGAAAGAGCGTATTTGGAATGACATAGATATCGCATTATGATCACGGGGTAAATTAATAAGAATTGACTCGTATTGGAATGAAAATAACCGTATCTAAAACGACTGAAAGCCGCCATTCAAGGAAAATGGAATCGGATATGAGAAAAAGAAAATGTCCTGGAGCATATATCAATGGATGAAGGAAGTAATAAAGCATTAGCACACCCATACAAATTTTGCAAGAAATATAAAATTCCAAGGTCAGCACTATCTTACAACTACAAATATGCCTGCCTGCATAATAAAACGTTGTAATCAGTGCTGAATGTATATATAAATTTCAAATATTTACAGGAAAAATCTAATCTAGCTTGAAAATTTTCAAAAGCACAAGGTGATAACATGAATTAAATGGCTTGTTTTGATTCTGAGAAAAATAAAATTGATATGATTAAGGAAATATTGCATTTGCCTTCATAAGGCTGATAAATTAAATAGGGAAAATTCATCTCTATCAATAAACTTTTGCCATGGATAAAAATCATGTGAACATGGAAATCATTGATTACTTGAGTACTTTTGGGGTATTTGTTAGGAAAAGAAACAAATGGAATAAGGGCATGAATGGAGTAAAAATCCCATCTTTAAAGGGAAATTCTTCTAGAAATAAATAGAATTTTAGAAGTAAATGAGTGTTTACATATAGAATGAGAAGGGGAAAATAAAAATAATTATGTTTTCCGGGATAAAATCTGGAATGCTTGAAAAGATTAATGAGTCCGCTTGTGCGGTAAGCCTACTTACTTCAGGCAGAGAGGCAGGTTGAGCAGACTCGGGCTCTGGCTCGGTCTCAAATTCGAATGTAGTCGTTCGACTCACTACTCCACCGCCACCAAGCAACAAATCCTCGTCAGCATCCTGAAAATGTAAATGAGTTTAATGAAGTTTTCAGAGAAAATTTGAACAGAACTGAGTGGAGTTGAACATGGGAAAGAAGTGCAGAATTTCGTCAAAACTTGTAGCTTAAATCAATTTCGATTGATGCTTTCTTGATTTCCATCATTTCAATCTAGTTAGCACCAAAAACATTTCGAAAATGAATATCAGAG
This sequence comes from Diploscapter coronatus, assembly GCA_964036155.1. Taxonomy (NCBI): domain Eukaryota; kingdom Metazoa; phylum Nematoda; class Chromadorea; order Rhabditida; family Rhabditidae; genus Diploscapter; species Diploscapter coronatus. The sequence continues at coordinate 54,892,239 of OZ038423.1, forward strand.
GCATAGAAAACTCGATTTTGGTTAAAGTCTCTAAATGTTTTTTTCAAGATATCCTTTGCAAGAAAACGAGCGAATGTTTCCTCAAGATTGTTCGAAGAGCCTTCAGAAACTTTCGAAAAATATCGTGGTTTCTCCAAAATTCAACTCACAAAGCCCTTTACTATCGTAATAAACTCACATCAGCAAAACTAGTGGGATTGATGGCGCTGTTGAGCAGCTCGTCCTCATCCAGTTCCTGTACGGACGCCATCGACAACAACTTAAACAAGAACCATCACAACAAATATCGAAAACACGACAAAATAATCGAAAAGTGACAAAAACCGCGTGAGACAAAACGAAAAATAATGAAATGTCCATCTGCACGCTCTACATATCGATTCGCTGCATTGCAAAACAGAGGGACGCGAGCAAGTGGCGCACACTTATTTCATTCACAAGATCGACATTTTTGCGCGGAACTTTATTGGGCTTTCGTTATTTATTTTGATTGATTGATTCGTAATAATTCTAAGAAGGTGAAGCAAATTAGCAACGTCTGAGTTGGGAATTTCTCTGCATCAAATCAAATTCATATCAATTTTCTTTCTGTCATTGAATCCTTTATTCATTTCTCCTTGAATAAGCTTTATAATCGGTAAAACGCTTGTCAGCGCGAAATTATATGGAGTGCATTTTCAATATTTTCATATTAAGCAGGGTGATTTCAGATCAAATCTCAAAAATGCTTTGTTCGCATAAATCGAACAATATTCGATGACCTAAATTCATGAGTTGAAAAATTACAAGGAATTTACCGATTTTGCAAACGATACTGGATCAAAATAATAAACCGACTGCAGATTTAGTCTAAGTTTATTAGGTGATGAATTTATATAGTAATTTTATATTAGATAAATAAAAATGAATAATCGGATATCATCATTTATCAGATTTAGGAATCGAGATAAGGAAAATGGAAAAAATCAGCTTCCTAAATGTTAATGGTGTGGAATATGGTTTATTTGTAGATTTTGAGGTAGCTAAATTCTCTATTACCTCATAAATTAAGTTAACAAGTTGATTTTCAGACCAAATGACAAGAATAGAGACGGATTAATTATATGTATAGATTCATAGATGATATTAGCCTACAAATTTATTAGCTAACATTTTTGAAAAATGGTACGAATTACAAAATACCAATCTATTATTGTCCTATAGAGAAAATATATGAGCCAATTTAGAAAAAAAGTCTACACCATCTCTACGCGTGGATTGACATAAAATTTGTAAATAATGTGAATATTCGAAATTCTTTCCAAGTAAAACAATACCTTAAAGTCGACTAATTGTGAAGGTAATAATAAAACTAGTAAAGCTAGAAATTACCGATCTTCTCATTTAGCTCATGACAGTCATCTATGGCCAATTTTGCTCACAGAAATTCGCCAATTTCCTCAAATATACTTGGCATATTTGTGGATATGAGGATCAGCACCCTCCCCTATTCGACACTCCCACGGATCTTTATCTTTTCCATCTCTCGATTCCTTATGGATCGCGCTCGTCCCTTCCCGAGTCAGTTGACCCACATCCTACGGCCAAGGGATGTGACGCCTCAGGGGGCTTCTGTTCCTATCTTCCCTTTTGTATTCCTATATTATATCTATTTATATTTAATGTAATCATATCCATATTATATTTATGTAACTATTCCGCCCAGTTATTCTAAGTAATAAACAATATAAGAGTCCTTGTAAGTCCACTCAAGCACCATAAGTTAGGAAGGCACTACACGTGTAGGCTACGGTCTCAGTGCCGCTATACGCAATGAGCATGACCTAGCCTAGCCAATTTACGAACACCATAACCTGCAACGGAATGAACCGGAGCTAGTGGACCAATACTCATAAAAGGGCATGAACATACGCAGGGTCGGTGAACGTAACGACTTCAAAAACAAAATGGCTACTATCATTGTCCAGAACCAGGCTGCAGAAAGAGTCCTTATCTACTTTCCTTTTCATCTTTGGATAACTTAAAAAATTTTTTATTTTCTGTTTTTTTAATATAACCCCACTGCAATTTCGCCATTAATATTTAATAATGATTTAGTGTTTCTGACATTCTGAATTTTCATAAATGATCATTTTTATCTCATTTGAAGCCTTGATTTATGGCGAAAATACAATTAGCTTATTAAATTTCTACAGAGTAATTTGGAAAATATTCGAAGTATATTATTTGGCATGCCTAGTAAATTCGAGATCAATTTTAAATAAGCTAAAATAATTATATCTAACTGCATTATTCGATGTGTGAAATGCATGCTCACTTTTCTATTATATTATTACTTCACGATTTTTATTGAAAAACTAAATTCAGATGAAACTAATGATAATCATATCAACAAACTTTATTTTATTGTCGACGACTGGCAAATACTCTAAACGTGAAAGTCGTTCCAATTTACAATCAATACCTAATACAAAGTTTTCTCCAATTTTAATATAAATAAGTAGAAATGGGATATCGAACTAAAGGTAACTTTCTCTTCAGATGGAAGAATCTCGCCACTGCTATAGCTGAGTATATAAATTCGGCTATTCGAATATGCATTCAACTGAGAACGCAGCTATTCTTGCTAGTCGCAGACAAGTTTCTCAATATTCCCACTTCTCGCCATTCGTTCGTTTGTGGATCGTATTCCTCGATTGAATTACAAAAGTTTTCCATAAGCACGTCTTTAAATCTAAGTTAACGAATATTTCGTATAAAAAGATATGTAAAATCCCAGCTTACCCCTCCTCCGATTGCATACAATTTTCCATTTGCGACAATGATGCCATTTATGATATGTGCACATTGAATTGATTGTAACTTCCATATAGTGTGCCTAGGCACCGTTTGAGATAGCTTTCAAATTTATTTATTTTTCAAATTCAATTTCAAAACGGCACGCTCTTCACTCGCGATTGCGAAATTTTGGGAGCAGACCGTTTTCTAACAGCCTGCTTCCTTTCCTCTTACTGGAGCGGAGCCCAACTGCTGTCCCCAGCCTCTCTTCGCATTGTTCTTTATTCTGAGTTTTTCTCGAAACCACTTGTCCCATGAATTGGATTTCATCGCTAAATAAACTGTTATTAAGATTCAAGCGTTCTAGCAACAAAATAGAACAGACAGTATTCCACAACTAATATCATCACTCGAACTCACTCCGGTTCTTTGTCACTTCACAAGACATAGGAGAAAGGCATTCCCAATAAGACCTCCCTCTCGCTGCTCGTCATATCTCGCATTCAAATGAAACAAGCTCAAGACGAAGAGAGTAGGAAGCTTTTATTTTAATAACTATTAAAAAGTATGTTTCAGTTGCAATTATCCCTCATCACTTTTGGATGTCTTCGAGAGCTATCTGTATCATGTGCATTGAAATGAAATTATTATTTCACACTTTATTGAATAAAATTTCTATACGAAATCTGAGATTATTATAGTCAAGCTTTATTTTATGTTAATCTTCCGACTTCTCGCCATTTATTCGTTTGTGGATCGTATTCCTCGATTGCTTTGCAAAGGTTTCCCACAGAACGTTCTTGATATCTAAGTTAACAAATATTTGGTATAAAGATATGCAAAATCTCAGCTCACTCTCCAATTGAATACAATTTCCCGTTAGCGACAACAAGCAAATGATGCCATCTAACATAATTCATATCAGCGATTCGAGAAATTCGACTGTCAGCTGGAGCTGAGGGGTCGAAACACAGACAGGATTTTAATGGCCATTTATCACTAAATACATGATGATACATTATTTCTCATACAAAATTAACGACTAGTATCCTCCAGTTATGTAGATTTTTCCATTCAGCGATGCAACTCCAAAAGAATCTCGTATTTCTGGAATCTTTCCAATTTCAGTCCATTCCCGTTCATCGTCTGATAATCGATATATCTTTCTACTTTCACCACCATCAATAACTGAATATCCATAATTACAATAATGAATATGCTATTATGTGACCGTATAAAATTTCATCGCATGTTACTGTTCGAACACAACTGATTGGAAGAGGAAAAACAGGTCCTGTTTCCCATTTTCCATCTATTAAAACCTGAATAAATTATTTCATGGACTTCATTCGATCTTCTTACATCAACTCGATTTGTATCTTTCCATGTTCTAGGATCCTTTCCATCTTTTCCACCAAAATAGTACAATTTGTCCTTGCAATAAGCCACAAATGCACCACTACGCCATTCAGGAGGATCTGGTCCTGCAAGGAATGCAATAAAATTAAACTAATCTACTGGCTTTTATAATGTTACCTCCACCGATTTGTCGAGTATTCAGATCGAAAATTTCAAACGACTTTTTACCAGAATTAATTGCGAAAATCTAAAATTTCTAAAATTGACAATATTAAATAAAACAACCTACTTTATCTTTTGTTGTTGCTACTTCCCATGATCCAGAATATTTAGTAAATTTCGCAATTTGCTCAACAGAAATATTATGCGAATCAAACAGACAAATTCTTCCTTCCGAAGTTTCGTCTTTTTTATAAGGCACTAAATACTAAAGTTAACTTTCGAAAATACAAGAAATATTTCCCTACGATAGAGTAAAAATTTCCTCTCGAGCGCTGTCGGCAGATATTTCCTGATTATTTGCATCATCCGTCTATTAGTCCAGGCCAATTGTCCCACGTCTTTAACTTCGGGATATTCACAGATCAACAATATCACTTCGACTGGTAAATTGGCTAGCATCTTTGTTAAGAGGCCTGAACAACAGCATAGTATTATTTCAAAGTGGAAATAGTAAAAGAATATTATTTGAATGAGAAAGTCTGCAATTAACCAGTTTCAAATGGATCATTGAAGAACGGAGAATGAAAATACCTAACTACAAATCGATTCCTCGACCGCACTGCTTTTTTGTCCCCTCTACCCTTTCGTCCTGTCTACTTCTGCAGTGCACAGGCACGAAAGGGAGAGAAAGAACGATGAAAAGGAAAGGAAAGCGAAAAAGGAGAGGAGTTTATTGTCGATCAGGCAAACGCAATTAAACACTAAAACAATAAATTACACCCAATTATCTCGTTCAAATATCAGAATAGAAGTAATTTCTGAAAGTTTGAGGCCGAACATGCGCAGTAACTTGCCGGGAGAAGTGTTCGAGGAAGGCCGGGATGTTGGGGACGCGATTGTCGTTGAAATCGTTCGATTTCTACTAAAATTTTTAAATTTACGCGATTCCAGATTATTTCAGATGTCAAAATAGTTGAAGGAACTCAATGGGCATCGATAGAATATGAAATTAGCCTGGAGCGCCACTTCTGAACCACAGTAGGAACGCGAAAACATAAAGTCTTTATTAGCGCTTTTAATGAAAATTTTCAAAAATTCATATCTCCCTATGCACCAGGGCTGTTGTGGAATCGAATTAGAAAAAAAATCGGAATCGGAACTTCCTCAACAGCCCTGCTATGCACTAGACAAATTTTCATATTTATTTTTTTATTTTGTAGATCTTGAGTGGGAAAATATCACAACAATAAAATTTTAGGATAATATTTTTGGTGAGAAAAAGTCACTCGAAATTACCCTATATACCCGTACTACACTTACAGGTATAATGTGAGTTAATGTCGGAATTTTCCATGAAATCTTGTAGAGCTGTTCAAGTTGATCAACTTCTGTCCAGAACTTGTTCTAGAATGTGCAAATATAGAGAGATATGAATTTTTGAAAATTTTTACATATTCAGATGCCGAATTAAGTTATCTACAAAATAAACCCATTTTCAACTGGGGTTCGAAACTCTAATCTGGGTAAAAAAATTGAAAAACTGCGTCGAAGTCGAGTCACATTTTCGCCTTTTTTTAATTTTTCCGCCAAACTATCAATTTTCGAAAATGGTCACAGTTACATTATTTGTAGAGTTTTTCATGAGCTATCCAATACTGAAAACCGCGTTCGATTTTGTCCACAAATAAGGAAGTTATGAATCTTTTCCGAGGTCGGATCTTTCAAAACTTTAGGCTACCGTAATCCTGCATAAGATAATTTTTATGAAAAACGGATACCACCACGAAAATCAGCGTGAAAAACTGAACAACATACGTGAAAATCAGCCAATTCGACGGGCCCCTGGAAACACGGACTTTGGTCCTTACTGACATTCACTCTAAGTTCATCAGATTACCAGTAGGCAAAAATAAGAAGGAAAAAATGGTTCCAGGCAAGCAAAACTAATGATAAAATGATACGAACAAGACTAAAGAATAAATTGGAAAGATGGAGTCACACCAGTTGTTAACGAGTGCATTGAGTAACTGAATTGAGAGGTCGTGAATTATCACAGATGGTTTTCTTTCTCCATTCTTCAACATAGCATGATACAGTGCAGTCAGTCAGTCAGTCAGTAACCAACAACCTCAATTGCACCACAAATGAGTACTATTTTCTCGCCTCTACCTTTTTGCATTACTATTCCAAGTTCTCTCAAATCACCCGTTCCAGTTAAAAAATGATGTTTCTCTAGTTTCACTAACTCCCTTAATTCAAATGCCTTTATGTGCAACATACAAAAAAGGGGAGAGTGGGCTTCGAAATGCGAAGAAATGGGAACAGGGCTGCAAATTTTGTACACGATTATATACACGATGACGAGTTTTAAAAGCTCTCTTCGCATATTGGCGCGTATTGAAGGATAGATGAAAACAACCGACTGCGATAATTCATTGCAAAATTTATAGATGCGTGTCCAGTCATGTGCAAAATCTGCAACCCCGAATGGGTGGAGCTTTTCACTGCCTGTGCTCTTCCTTCTGCTTCGGCTTTTTCTTTCTTGCCTTCCCACTACAGTTCCCTGCCACATCTTGCTTCATATAAAAGGCCCTAGTGATGATAGTCTTTCATGCTTCGAGGGACACATCGCTTCTTCCTTCATTTCGACCTAAGAGTTGATCTTCATTTCAATTTTTAAACTAAATGTTTGAGTTTAAATTAAAGTAATCTAAAATTGAATTACTTTACTCCTCAGATCAGCTAATCAAATTTATCCATTAGTTGAAATAGCAAAATATTTAGAGCAAGACAATCGTTCTATCTAGATATTTTGAAAGGCTCATCTTATGATCTTTTCTAATTCATATTCATTAATCACATCCTTTCATCCTCTTCTTTCATAATTCACACTTACCGTAAAGTCTAAAATATAAGTCCACCACTAAAGTTGTCAAAACTGCCCATGACTCAGCTCAAACCATATTGGGGATTTATCGATGGATTCTTTAGAATATTTAGATCAAGCTTTTACGACTATTATATGATAAGATATGGCGGTTTGAAACTTTCAATTTGTCTAAAATCGAAAAATTGGAGTCCATGGGTTTTTATTTTTAGGACTTACGGTATCTATTCGCATATCTTTTGTTCTATTCTAATTAATTTCATCTTGTTTATTGAGTTTCTTTACAGGATGTTCGAAGAGAAGCTCCTTGTGGGGATCGCCTCCACCTGCTCGCTGATCGCCGTGATCACCTGCATGATCATCATCCCGTCGATCTACAGGGAGATCAACGACATCCACGACGAGATCATCAACTCCGTCAACGTGTTCCGCGTGGAGACCGACACTGCCTGGGCCGACATGATGAACGTCCAAGTCCTGGTCACCCCTCCATCCAAGCCCAGAGAGAACCCATTCGCCTCGGTCTTCCGTCAGAAGCGTCAGTATTACGGCGGACTTCCATCTTGGTGCCAGTGCAATGTTCCAGTCGCCCGCTGCCCATCGTTAGTATCTTATTTTAATTTTTATGACGAAAAACAATAATCTATTCAATTTCAGAGGACCACCTGGACCCCCTGGACTTCGTAAGTTCGACTTTTTGATTTTTAAAATCTCCTAAAGAAGTGAAGGAGTTGAGAAGAGAGCGATATTCAATCATTCACTGCTTACAATAGTTAATCATATATCATTTCAGCTGGACAGCCCGGAAATCCTGTAAGAACTAATTCATATATGATTAGCATATTATTACCAGCGATATTATTATTTTTTCGAGATAACTTACATATTATATCCTGAAAAAACAAACATAATATTCACTGGTGATGTGTCCCTGTGAATTATATTTGAATGAACCGAAAATAGGGACCCCCTGGACAGCCTGGAGCCGACAGCCACGATTTCTATCCAGCCATCTCTTGCCCAGCTCCACCCAACGACTGCAAGCGATGCCCAAGAGGGTAGGTTTTTCTCAATATCACAATTATTTGGCCTGAAAAATCTAGTATCTGAAATAAGAAAAAGAGATCAGATTATTCAATAATGAGGCGTATGATGTGATGCATTAACGATATCATTTGATAAAAGATAACATAAATCAATAGCACTATTTTCAAGCCAAATATGACGCTTAGTATTGTTTTTCATTCATATTTTTATTTTGAACGACTAATCCATGTAATTTCAGACCACCAGGACCGTAAGTTCCCTATTTTCTTATTTCTCCGACCAATATCTAATCAACAAATGATTTAAGCCCTGGAGCCGATGGACATATGGGCCCTGCTGTAAGCTAATTTTATTCCGGAATTTTCACTAAATTTGAATTTTAGGGACACCCTGGAGTAAGCTGGAACCATACATTTCAGAGGTTATGCTAATTTAACTTAAGGCCCCAGGACAGCCAGGTTTCGGAGGACGCGGCGGCCCACCAGGACCCGTAAGATTTCGATTAATTCATCCTTGAATTTGATTCTAATTTTATTCAATTTCAGCAAGGACCTGTCGGAGGCGAGTTTCCTTCCGTTTGTCGACACAAAACACGAAAGAAATTAGCTAAAAATAGTCCATTAAATCCTCAGCTTATTCCTTTGATACTTTAACCTGAATCTAACCATCTCCAGAACTTTAACTCTGGATATCTTGCAAATGACAGCTTTTCTCCCTCTTAAATTCCATTTCAAATCCTTCCTTAATATACCATCGAATTTGAACAGGCTAATCATTTCTGTCTAAATCGAAATTAATTCCTACATTAACTCGAATAACCTTTAGATGCTGGAAGACCAGGAGGCCCAGTATGGAAATGCTTTATAAATAATTTACATATCATCGGTGATATCATTATTGCGTTTCGAGATAATTTAATGCCTCATAAATTACTCTTGATAACTAATAACTATCATTGACGATAATACGTGAATTATCTATAAAAGAATTTGACTGATCTAGGGACAACCCGGACGCCGTAAGTTCTAAAGCTAAGATCGTCCGATCCAATGATGCATATAATTTGATTCCAGCCGGACTCGCAGGAAGGAGCGGAGCTCGTGTAGCTGGAAGACCAGGAAGAGCAGGGTAAATCAATCATAGCTAAAAAACGTAGCATAACTCGTGAAATTTTAGAGCCCCAGGACAGCCCGTATGTTTTATTCGAATAATTCCCTGAAAACGAACTAGTTTCTAATTTATTATAGGGCCAACCAGGAATCGACGGAGGCCTCCCAGGAATCCCAGGTTCGCGATTCATAAACGATTTAACCCTAGGATTAATGTTAATTCTGGGCGTAAAAACCCAGCGTTAAATGGTCCAAAGGTTTAAATTGATTATGAAATGATTTAAGGAGGCGACGGACGCCCCGTGAGTTGAATTAACACCTAACCTGATCGTTATTTAATTAATTTAGGGACCCGCTGGACTACCAGGAAATCTCGGTATCGAATTCACAGCTATTTACTGCCTATCGAAGATTGTGTTTGAATGGGGATTTTTGATGAAGTTGAATCCGAAATCTCACATTTAATCATGATCTTGATCGGTTAAAATCGCTATGAATGACTCGATTGCAGGATATCCCGGAAGGTAGATTTTCAAAACTTGGTCTTTGATTAATAATTGTCGTTCATTCAGACCAGGAGAAGATGGTATGCCAGGAATCCCAGGACAGCCGTAAGAAGACTTCAATATTGCTTATAATTGGGAAAAATGGTTGATACTTGCAGAGGAATCCCAGGACCAGACTCGTCTTACTGCTCCTGCCCAGCAAGATCCGGCTACTACCAGGCCAGGAGATACAGGAAACACTAAGCGGTGGTTCTCGGACCGAACTAGAGACGAACATCCAAAAACTAACATCATCTCTCCAGTCTCGCTTCATTTTTTCTTCTTTTCGTATCTTTGTCTTCTACTTCAAATCTCTCACCCAAGAATGTTGAGCATCATAAACTTCACTTGCAATTCTAAAATAAATTACTTGCACGTAAGACACCGTGTTAAATTTATCAGAAACATTCAATTAAATTACAAAGTACAATAAGACCAGCTTTTAACAATTGTTGTTTTTCAAGCTCCACATCTAATATTTTTGAAAATATTAAATCATACCAAATGGAATCATCCAATGAAGATCAGCTTTCTAACTAGTGTGCTAAATATGGATATATGGATCCTCAAATTAAGCCACACACGAATTGCATACTCAGCGAAACTTGTGCCTATCCGGGCGGATGTCGGCAGTTTTTTGCCGACCAACACCAATCCGCTCGGATCCGTGTTGGTCGACAATTTTTATCTGGTAAAACTGCCGACCAACTCGGGTCCACTCGGATTGAATTGCCTATCTGGGCAGAGCGGCATACCGATAGGCAATTCACAGAAAATTGCCGACCCGCCCGGATCCGCCCGGATAGGCACAAGTTTCGCTGAGCATATATTGATACTCAGATCCATGATAACTCGATTTTTGTTTCATTCTTGTCGTCAAAGAATAGCATTTGAGCGAACTCAAACAGTCACTTAATGCATGCAGAGGGAATGCAAGTGAGAGAAGAGAATTAGAGCAGCAGAGAAATTTCAAGCTGCGTTTGTTTTCTCCTTCGATTTAGGTTGTTTTCGCTTTTTGTTATTTATGGTTTTTTTGTGTTAATTCCTCTGAATTTAGATAATTGCGCATTCGATTCGATCGGCCAAATTGTCTACAGCAAACTATCTTTGACTCGATATCCGACCATGGCCGACGGATCGACGTAAGCATTCTTTAGCTATTTATTTTGAGTTTATTATTTTTCCAGGAACCTCCGCAACGAGGATTTTCGTAAGCTGTTGGCAGCGCCTCGCTCTGCAGGGGCCAGCAGCAAAGCATCCGAACCTGCTTCTGCGAAATCTGATGTCGCCTTCCAAAGGAAACAGAAGGTCAAACCGGAGAAGAAGAAGTCACGACCCTTCAAAAGCAGTGCTAAGGTTTGGAAGATTTTATTCGTCATGATTTTCCTTTACGTTTTTCAAATAATTTTATGACTTTTATAGCTCAAACATTTTTTTAAACACTTATGACGACTTCTTGGAAACTTCATATTCCTTACAAAAACATTACTTCGCCTAGAAAGTGATTTTTTTAAGAAGCAGCTTGTGATTATTGATTATTTTTCAAAAATTATAAAATTTTGACGTCTCATTTCAGGAAAAATTGGAGCCCGATGAAGAGGAGGCGAAGCTGAAGGAAATTCTCAAGAATTACAGGGACAGGGCTGCTGAGCGCAGGAATAAAAATGATGATGTGAGTGAATAAAAATACGACTTTTGAAATATTTGTGGACTTTGGAGTAAAAATAGTTTGATAAAGAAGGAAACCTTTGTGAATTTTTCTAAACCAATAGTTGGTGAACTTTCGAAAAAAAAAACCTAAAAATGCTGAATGACTGAACGAGTTTCAGGACATGGATGAAGCTACCAAACTGCTGGCTGCCTACCACTCGGTGCCTGGCGATGCGAGAGGAACACGAGACAAGGCCAATCTCAGGAAACAAATCATAGAGGTGAGAATTTGAAGTGAATTATTAAAAAATAAAATAACTAATTGCAGGAGTCGAAATTCCTCGGAGGAGATTTGGCACACACTCACTTGGTCAAGGGTCTCGACTACTCCCTGCTCAACAAGGTCCGCAGCGAAATGCAGAAGTCCCACATCGAGAGGGTCAACGACGAACTCGAGGATGCGCTGGTCAGAGAATTAGCGATTTTGAGTTAAAATTTATTATTTTTCTATTTAATTTTTGAACAACATCTGCATCTGACGGAATTCCTTGTTAGAAGCCCAAATTAAAGACGATTATTGTGAGTATAGATATATCATTCCGTCGTAAACACAACGCCCTTTCTTTCCAAGCCGCTTGTATCATTTCTGGTTGCCATGATTTTTCTTCCTGAAATAGTTTTCCTGCTTATTTCCAGGAGAAGGGCGAGGAACCAAAAGTGGAAGTGAAGACGGAGAACAAAATGGTGCAGCGCATCAACTCGACTCTGTTCAAGAACGATCTGCCAGAGAAAAACGCCATGTTCGCCAAGGGCAGAATGGCCTATGTCGTTAGCTTCGATGATGAAGAAGGAGAAGTCCCCACTACTCTCCTGAGGTACGGTGAATTTTGGAATAAGGATATTTGGAAAAGACGTGAAAATAAAAGTGTTATAGTAAGAATAGGAAGCCGTTGCTTTCCTCATTTTCACATGCTTATATGCAATATGTTTTCTAAGTTACCAAAACCTTCGAAAAAAAAATCATTTTATTTGTTTATGTTTCAGATCCCTGCACGATCTGCCTCGTCACGAGTCGAATGCAAGCATCAATGCAAACAACATGCTCATCTCCAAACTTACACAGGTAGAATTTTTGAAAATTTGGAAAAGTATAGAAGCCTTCTTAGAAACGTTTACTTTTTCGAGTCTCTCAAAATCCCCAATTTCCCATGCTCTCTAGCCTCTTCTGGACAAACGCATAGTGGATATCGCATTAAAGTTTTGTCCTTTCCTGGATAATAAGCGAGAGATTTTAGAAAAGGGGTTGCAGAGAAGCTCGAAAAAACTAAACGGCTCTGGGAAAGCTAAGGTAGTTGCATCGAAGCATCGTTGATGCGAAATAAGATGGGATTTGTTAGGAAGAAGAATCTATTCCACGATTATTTCGTAAGCAACGATGCAACTACTTCAAGTTTCCGAAGTTTTAAATTCATGATTTCTTTTTACTCAAATTGTTCTTTCTTGCGACAAGATGCGCTTCAAATTTATCGGTCCAATCCCTCCTCGTTTTAACTTGTGATATTTGCAGGTACTCGCCTATTTGAGAGCTGACAATAAGAAGAAGAAACGAGTTGATGTGCCTGAAGAGGAGACGAGACAACAGGCGAACAGCAGCATCTTCGAAAATGAAGAGGAGTACGTTCCCAGCAAGCACAGGGACAAGTAAGCAAATCTAACAGTAGTTGAATGAGGGGGAAACGTGTGACAATTCAGGAGAGATGACAAGGACAAGAGGACCTCTGACAGAGACAGAGACAGAGACGCGTCGAGGAAGGACAAGGAAAGGGATTACTTTGGGGACAAGGGGAGGAGGGAGAAGGAGGACAGAAGAGACAGGCGTGACAGGAGGAGCAGAAGCAGAAGCCGAAGCAGGGAGATGGACAAGAGCAGGGAACGAGAAAGGGATAGAGATCATCGCGACAGAGACAGAGATCGTGACAGGGAACGCGATCGGGATAGGTAAATATCTTTGTCATAATCGTATTTTTAAAAGATATTTCGGTCTGAGGTCATTTCATGATAGTTCTTCTATTGTCGAGTGAAACAAGCAATTGTTTAATTCACTTTGAAAACGAATTTCGAATAATTTCTACTGAAAAAAGTAGAAGAAAGATTGATGATCTATAAAATTCATGTAATATGCAGAAAGAAGGATGGAGATCGCAACAAGAAGGATGATAAGCAGCGTCGTCTTCAAGAAGAGCAGGAAAGGGAAAAGAAGCTCGAGGAGAAACTCGAGAAGAAGATGAAGGCCACTGCAAACACTGGGTATTTATGTTACTCGAGTGGCTAGATTTATCAAGTGGGTTTCAGATACGACGAGTGCTATCCGGGTGGGTTTGCGGAAATGGGCGGGGCCTCGGACGACGAAGAGGACTTCTCCAAAATGGACCCTGGCAACAAGAAGGGAGTCATCAAGAGATGGGACTTCTCCACTGAAGAGGAATTCGAATCGTATCAGGTAGAGTTTCTCACGAATTCAATTCGGGTCTTGACAATTATTAATTAACATTGACTTTGAATTTCTAAACAGATGAGAAGTCAATATGGTGACTTCCATTTGACGGGGCGTGCAATGACGGAGTGATTTGTACAATTTGGTGGAGCGATTATTGTTAAATGGAGGAATGCCTTTCCTGAAAATATGAGGGGCAATCAAATTATATATAAAAGGCAAATCTACACTAGGCAAAAAAAACCACTCCCCGTTATTGCACTCCGTCACTTGGTAATTACTATGCAAAATGAATATATCTATATTGTATTGGCTCACTTAATATTTACAACAACAAAAAATTTCTTTAGAATCGAGTAAGGGTTACAGTTGTTATCCTTGCATCATTTTTGTAAATGAGTTTGTATTTTGAGGCGTCCCGAGAGGCAAATCCCCGTGCTGCATACCAGTTCGGAATCAAGGCCGGCGATGGAAGGAAGACGAGAAAGAACGCGGATCCGAACAAAAAGTTGGAAAGGGAGCTGAATCAGATCAACAAGCTCATCGAGAAAAGGAAGACCGGCGGAGACGATGGGTTCGTTTTTCTATCGAAACTTTGAAAAGTTGTGATAGCAGAAAGATGCACATCTTTCTTTCGAGTATGCCTGTTTCATTACAATAGAGCAACCATCTTGCAAAATTAGCTTACAGATAGGCAATGTTCTCTCTTTCAGGGAAGGATACAAGCGACCGAAGTACTAGAACGCTCCACTTTGTCGCCTCATCTAATTTATCGTAAGACCTGTTTTGATTCGTTATTTTTTGAAAGTAAATTTTTATTACTGTAACTCTAAACTCAAAATTTCAAAATAATTCATTTCAAGAACGATAAAAACTCGCTAAAAACAACCAAGAGGTCGGTAGAACAAGGAATAAAGTACGTAAAACGTTTGAACACGACAAAGTGCAATTAATATAAGAAGGAACGAGATCAACACCAAAGGAGGGAGATTCCTCAAAATCCTAAAATGAAGAAAAACTGCTTTTGAAAAGCGGTCACAAATATAGATAAAATGGCGATATGCAGAGGTCTTCTCGGAACGATAAAAACGCGCTAAAATCGGTTGAACAGTATACAGTAAAATGTTTGGAACTTCAAAGTGACATTGTTATGAGAGTCGAGATCAAAAGAAAGATTTCTTGGAATCGACGATAGAAACCAAATAACTGCTTTTAGAAAGCAGTCATAAGAATAGGTAAAACGAGTTGCGAGTAAAACGGAATAAAGTGAGTGTATATACAGAAGAAGGCAATGATAAAACGGTAAAATGCTAAAATATAATGATAGTGGATATTGAAAGTGATTTGGAATGAATTGTGAATATCTACAGTATGTACAAAATGATATGGTATCTATTTCCTCTTTCTAGTTTCTTATCTAACCCATGTGCCCCTCAGCATCGTCCCCAATAGAACCCTTCAAGCTCTCGCTCTCGTCTGCATACTTCACGACGTCCTTCGTCCTTTCGCTTTCCGTCTAGAGTTTCGAAATTCTATGAATTTCTTCAAAGCTTTAGAACCAAGACGAAGATCAACCAATTTCAAAAATGACGATATGATTGAATGATGAGTGGAACTTTGATCAACTTTGTGAACGCTTGAACTGTGCAAGAATCATATAAAACCGATATTAACATCAAACAACGAAGTCTCATTTCTAATGTCATCGAATGATACAAGATCTCCATAAAAACTAACCTTGGATATCTTCTCGATTATCTTCTCCTTGAACTTCTTGAGCGTGTTCTCGACAATCTTCCTCGTCTGCTGAAATAAGATCTCGTTAGAGTTGCTCATAATCGTATTTGATTATTGGAAGGTAGCCGGTCACAGATTATCGAATTGAGAAAGATCACCAGCGTATTTCATCATTCTACTCCTCTACCCTCCTTTCTACTACCGATACTACAAGGCCGAGATTTGTAAACCTTGCCTTGGTGATCTGGACTATGCTGTCGAGCCTGTAGTCGTCGAGTCTGGTGACTTTCAGCTGGACGAGTGCCTTCATTACAGTCGTCTCCACGTATCTTCTGCGATCGCGAAACTTCTTCAGGATCTGCAAGTCGTTGATTTCATAGATCATTTCCATTTCCAAGGTAGCACCTGAGATGTGTTGAGCCCGAAATTCTCCTTGATCCTCAGGACATCGTTGAAGTTGATGTTCCCGTCTTCAGAGTCCTCGTACAAAATCTGAATTCATAGAAATTTATGAATGAAGTTGAAAATGCACGATCTCAAGGGGAGAAAATTCATCAAAATCTTTTATTTTAAGAAGATGCTGAGTAACATTTTTGAATGTCTGTACTCTTCATTGTTTTTGAAAAAGACTTGCTGAGGGAAGCGGGGTGTGTATCCGCGAAGGGCACAATATGAAATACATAGTGCAGAGACGCAGAGTACGGCAGAACACAGTGGTTAATCTCGCGGATACTCCTTCCTCCCCCCTCTGCAAAGGTCTTTTTGAAAGACAAGAGGGTATACGATCATCACCTAGAAATGATCACAAACACGAGATTTTTTTCCTATGTAGGCACTACTTAGTGACGATCTATTTTTCAGATAAATGAAGTTGCACTCACGTTGATAATTTCGTTAACCTCGGAAGACGAAGAGCAGCTGGAAGAAGTCGATGAAGAGCGACGCTCTCTGCTCCTTATAGGGGCCATGGCTGACCTAAACATTTTGCGAAAAAAACGAAATTTCAAAAGAAAATCGAAGAAATCGAGCAACAATGCGATTTTCGAGAGAAAAAAAAATTCGTCAGCAACAATCCACCTGCCACTGCAAGATTGCTCCAGGGCTGTAAATTTTAGACACGCATAACGAGAGTGTATTTTCGAGAGCATGTTATTTTCTCTCGAAAAGACATACTATCTCGTTGCGCATATCTAAAATTTAGTTCTGGATTGCTCACCGTCAAAACATAGCAAAACTCGAAGAAAACTCCGGAAGGATATTTTTGAGAAATTTTTTTAGGAAAATTTCAATTCGAAAAAATCTTCAAGGATTTCCAATTTTTTCGGGTACTAAAAATAGGCAATTCGAGGATAAATCAAGATGGACTTCATAGAAGAACCAATTTGTTCAGAATGCTCACATTTTGATCATCATTTATTTTGAAATTCTCAAAATTCTAGACTCAGCATGACACCTTCACAACAAAACAGGAAAAATCAAAGATGAGCAAAACTACGGAATTTTATGAAAGAGGATGAAACACTTAACAAGTATTTTGAGCTCCTTCTATAATTGGCCGCTGACCACAACTACCATTACGATATTACTAAAATTGGTCAGTTATTTTTCTTTTCCCTCAGTCCCTAGCCTCAGATTTGGTGAATTTTAGTAATGATATGGTCAGCAGGTAAATTATAGAAAGGATCATATTTTGTAACATTTCAAGTATCGAATGCAATAATGACTATTTTCTAAAACAAAACAACCAAAACCGGGTATTTGGAAACCATAAACCCCCACGCCATTGCGAAATAGTGTGGTTAGGGGAGGGTATTAGGAGATACGGGTCTCTTTTTCCATACTATTCCGTATAGGTTGAGGGTTTATGGTTTCCAAGTTGCCACCAAAACCTAGTAGAATTGAGATCAGGGATAAGACAGGAATAAAATGAAATGTCTTTCCTCTGACTGAGATCACCTTTCTGGTCGCTGATTATACATCAGGCTTTCCGAATGCTTTGATGATGTCGACCAGACTCGCGTAAGTGCCAGTTGCAAAGCCGATCACGGCCACCAGCATCAGAGCGATGTTTCGAGTCCAAACCCACCAGGTCAGTTCGTCTCTGGAAATAAAATGTTTTGGATTCGTGTATTTGTCATCGACTGATCATCGAATCTAGAGATTAGGAGTCATAGGAAAAAGAGAAAATCGATGACAGGTGATTCCTTCGTATAAATTTTGCGTAGTATGATTTTCGAAATTCCATAGAGAATTAACGATAGGGCTTTCCCAATATGCAAAATCAAGCTCCAAAATACTTTCAGTTTTATGTTAAATTTAAAAGTGGATAGATGAATGAAGTCTACCTTGCATAATAGCAGAGCAACTCGATCATTGGAGGGAAGACGAGAGTCAGGAATGAGCCTGCCACTGAACCGACCAGGGAAATGAACAGGGCTAGGTGGGGAATCAGCTCGGCCAACATACCTGCAAATTAAGATTTTAATGGAGGAAATAGGCTAAACTCATGATTATGAGTCTATGAAGAGTGAAGAACATAAAAAAAAAACTTCGATTTTCAGAAAATTCATTTCTCTCGAATAAAACGTTGCAACTCACAAGTCAACAGAACAGTAGCCATTCTGACCGTGTAGATGAGCTTCTCCTGCTTTTCCGGGGCCACTTTCCTGTGAATCCATTTCTCCGCCCTCTCCATGGGAACGTAGAATTGCAGAGGGTAACTCACCATTATACAGGCCACGAACATCAGTTTGATTGCCTGGTAGAAACTAAATCAAGAATGAAGCAAAAATTAAGAGAAAATGTTACTTTGTCTGTGGAAGATTCAAAGTGATTGTGTCCAGGACGTCGTTACCGAATCGGAGATAACCTGAAGAATAATTTTGCAGAAAAAATCCAAAGAATAGTTATGAAGATAAACTTGAATGAAAACTATGAGCATACCGAAGAATCCAACAGTCATGTAGGCGATGAGAACGAGGAAGCAACTCGTGTTGAGCACTCCAGAACGAGTGATGAAATGGATTGGGTCACTCATTTGATTTTCGATTGGCAGAACCTGAACAGAACACCTCTTTTAATGGAAAGGTATACGTTTTGATTGCTGAATGACAATTTCTTTTCGAACCTACTACGTTTTTTTTATTTTTAAGCGTTTCGTTTCCGAACATAGTTATCCTTGAATTTTATCAAGCAACTACATTTCTTCTAGAAAAGCGTGAGCATTTTTTTTTATAAAGTTGCTTTACTTCAGTAACAAAAATACCAACTAACCACAGCAACGCCTTCGAAAGCGAACATGACAGTTCCGAAGAATAGAGGCAGATTCTTCAGTTCACCGACTGCGGGCAGCGACCAGGAAGGCACAGAAGTGGAGAGCAGATTCTGCATGACTATCGCCAGGGCAATCAGGTAGACTACATTTGCGACACCCGCGAGCGGGGCTAGTTGCTCAAAACGAAGAGTAGGAATAGAAGAATTGAAAAAGAACTAGGAAATACCTTGAGTTCTCGAATCGTGCAGAGAGCGCAAATGGGAATGAGCAGCAGAGCAATCCAACCAGCCTGCGAAACTCTGATCCAGGAAGTCTGGTCGAAGAACTGAACACACAAAATGAAAAGTGAACTTTCGGGCAGTTTTTGACTGACCTGCTTCAGATTGTCGGCCATGAACACAAAATACACGCAGCAGAATCCTGAAACGATATTCTAAACTTCCAGGACTATCGGTATCATTTTTATTTCTTTCAAAAAGAAAAAATCATAGCTTAAAATTGCAGCATAAAATGACTAACCTAACTGCGCAGTGAACATGTTGAAGTTGACCATTTGCTTCCAGAAATAGCCGCGATGTCGAATCCATTCTGGGCCCAGCTCGACTGCTGATCGCATCACGTTTGCGTAGTCCATACGGGGTTGTGATTTGCTGGAAATGACAACGATGATTTTCTTCGGGTTCATACAGAAAAATGGAAAACGTCATTTTTCAGAAATGATTTTTTGTTTTGGCATAAAAAACGAATATTGCAAATATCATTGATTTTTTTCAAAAAGAAACCAGCTTACAGAAATCCTACATAGTGCTGCGCGAAAACAAGCTGCCGAGTGCAGTAGATACAGATGAGACAGATGAAGGGCAGCAGGGCAAAGCCGAGCCACAAGCCGGAGTGCTTGAAGGCCAAGGGGAGCGACAACATCCCTGGAAAAAGTGAGGTTTGGAAGAATTGAATAGATTCCAAATACCCTACCCGTGCCCATCATTACTTTGATCATGTGGATGAGTGCCTGTTCAGGAGTGATCGAGGATCGCTCTTGGGCTCGAGGCGCAAACATCTCGTCCATCGTCGGGTGTCTGCAATTTTGATTTGAATACAAATGAAAGAAATAATAAAACACACATTGTATCGGTCAAATGAAGTGACAGTTCGTATGCTAAAGAGTGCCTTGCGAGAAATGCGCGTATATTGCGCGTCACGGTTATGCGCAAAGAGGGGGGCTAGAACGCTGAGAAGGAGAATCAGAGGGGAACGATGAGAAGAGTGGTACGCAATTTCCTGTGTCCCTCTCGCTATTTTGCCAACACACGATCTGTCATTTCATTTGACCAGCATAATAGATGAAAATCAAAACTGTTAAATTGGAAGAATGAAGAAAAATGAAAGTAAATTAGCGCAATGCAATGCAAGTGTCATAGTTTGCAATGGTGAATCTTTCATTTGTTCGAAGATATTAGTATGATTTACCTGGATCGACCCAGAGGTAGAAGCTCATTGCCTCCGCCAGCAGTTGATGATGAGACGGACATTTTCAATAGGGAAATTGAAAATGAAGGAAGATCGAATGAGCAAAAAGTACGCTGCTGTTGCCACCCGAGAAGAAGTTGGAGACGAGAAGAAAAGAGGAGACTGGGGGGAAGTCGAAAAGGCCTGATAAGGAAAATAAAACGGGAACAGAATAGAAATTGAATAGGACTGATAAGCAGAATGAGATTAGAACTAGACTTGCCACCTCTGATTTGAAACATTGCACGAAGATGAATGTTAATCAATTTAACGCTTATCGAGACTTTAAATTGATTGAACAGAAAAATGACTAATGTCCAGATTATTATTTTCCTTATAAATTCCATTTTGAGTATGCAAGGATAAAACTGCATAATGAAGATCATCTATTCGTCTTAGTTTCATCATGCATCCACTATTTATTCATGTACAGTATGAAATGACTCCGTTCTAATTGGATTATCCCACATACTCTCCTTTTTCATTGTTCTTTCTTCTCAATTAGAGACAGTTTGTTGCGTCATCTCGATATGTTTCAGGACAACCATACAATCATACGCAATAAGTCAATCTTTATTCAACACATTACATTAATTATCCTTGTTGGTGTAATTACATAGGGCGTAATTATTCAACATTTTTATGCGATAAAAATATTTTATCTTGTAAGTCATTTATTATTTTTATACAGCTATTATTGGACTGGTCCACAAGCTCGTAGCACACTGGAATAACCTTCCTTGTGCCTAACGAATCCAAGTGGGGTTCTTGATTTTAATATTTCTAGCGTATAGGCTTTCTCATGGTATGTCTCAAAACTCCGTGACCTCCATTGAGTGCATGTAAAAAGACATGATTTCATATAGTGGTCCTTCTTACGTGAAAATTAGAAACTTTCAAAGACGAGAGAATCTGGTCAGATTTGGTATCAGTCGACTCGCCGCTGAATTCTATGCAACAATTTTCACTTCTAGCAATTCTGCGATCGATTTTTGCAAATAATTTTTTTGGGTTTTGAAATATTTTTTACTCGCAAGATGCTTTTTGCGGCAGCTAAGATCCAGATTTTTATATTATGGTTGAGTAATTACGCAGTGCTTTAATATCACAAAACTTTTGAAAAGGAATTTGTGTAGAGTAGCATGAAATGAACCTTTTGTTGCGATCCCAAAAAGTAAATTTTTGCATATCGTTTACGCATGATAAATGGAGTGACCGAGTTTTGAGACATACCGTGAGAAAGCCAATACGCTAGTGGTACTAATACCGAAAGCCTCGTTTGGATTCGTTAGATACAATAAAAGTATAAAATAAAAGTGGGAAGTCTTCTTTTGGATGGGGGTGATCTGATTGGCCAAATTAGAGCTGTTTGCATGAAGACACAACAAGGAGATGAAGATTCAGAGGCAACACAATTAGAAGGGGAAGGGATGAAAACTGCGGAGGAAATTGCCTCAATTGAGAAGATGCTGTAGCTTGTAGTAGGGCTGTAGGGATGAGATGCTAGGATGGGGAATAGAAGACAAGATGTGGATGAAGAATACGGTACATCATCGTATGTGTTCATTAAGTCACCTTACATATCTGTGTAGGCTGAGAATATTTGGATAAAGCATATAAGAATAAATTATTTACAAATGTTTGTAGATGGAGGAATGATATATTGAATATAATATGAAAAATATCACTCCATGATGATGAAATAATTTTCGTCAGCCTATTATAATACTCATCGTGTGCAGTAAGAAGAGTGGTTTCAAAGATTATGACAGATTAGAAATAAATCGGTAAAAATAAGGAAGCGGGAGCGGAAACTAAAATCTTACTTGACTTGACGCAATTAATTAGTGACAAACGTGTGCTGTGTGTTTGCTTTGTGCTAACCCGCTACTTGACATCTTTCCCTCCTCTCTTCTTCTTCACCTCCTCCTTCTCTTCCATCTGCAGTCCCGCCCCTCCAGCTACAGTATCCTTCCACTCTCCCTTCTTCCCAGTCCATTACCTTGTTAGACTGATTCCCGCAGTCATCTTCCCTTCGCCCTTCCCTTGCCGGGTAGTTAGTCATTTTGTCATTTTTCAATTTTCGTCGTTCGTCCGACCCAATCAATTTGCCAATTGTGCAGAGCGGAGACGACAATGGCCAATTCTGTCTGGCTGACAGCCCGCAGAGTGGCTGTTGGTCGTGCATCGACCTGGCCAGTTAACCATTTTAACTAATCAAACAATTTGACAATTTGTCTGATTCAAGTTGCCAATTTACGCGCAGTTCTCGCAGCCAAAGATCGAATTGAAAATTATCGGGCATGGAGTAAGATTGGCCGTTAATTATAGTAACTCTGTTAGAAGCTATCTAGCATTATCTGATTGACTTTGACAATACGTGAAGTCCTATTTTCAACCATTTCAAAGCTGATCTTCGCGCGCAATTTCTATGAAAGTCATGATGGATATTTACTATTTTGGATCGAACATTATCAATTCTTCTTGCAGCTTTCCGATTGCGAATAATAATGAAAGAGATGGCGATAGAAGAGATGAATTTGGGAGCGGGCACGGGAACTGGTGGCATGTCTCAGCAACAACAGCACATGACAGGAACTGCGCAATCTCCTCTCGTGCAGATTGGTGGCTCGCAACGAGTCAGCTTCGCTATTCACGAAATACTCGGTCTGCAGAACAATCCTTACATCGCTGGGGGATATTGTCCGCAGGGTTTCTTTCCTCAGCAGGTTGAATTAAATTCTAGTCATGAAACGTATTATCCAAATCTAGAATTTCCCGATGGACTTCGGTGCCTGTGCTCCTTTCGATAGCAGAAGTCTGTGCAATGGAAACGATCAACAGGCTATTTCGAATGCAGGTCTTGATAAGGGAAATCAAACTAGACTGCTAAACTAAAACTCCAGGCAGCAATCTGAATCTGTACGCCCTGCCGAGCCAGACGAACCAGAGCAGCATCGGGAACCTCGACATGCAGAATGACAGCCTGGGACACCAGAATGGAGGCTGCAATGCTAGTGGAAAGGGAGGGAAGCGGAAGAAGAGAAGACACAGGTTCGTTTGAAATTAAATTCATCTTAAATTAAAGATGAATGAATAGTAGACTTCGATGTAACTCATCATTTTTATATTCTACTCAGCAGTCTCACATAAAATATCACTTCTATCAAACATTCGCCTAGCTATGAAACAGTTTGAGGACTATCTTTACGCAATACCAAATCGACGAGCTGGAGAAGGCTTTCCAAGATGCGCACTATCCGGATGTCTATGCGAGAGAAGTACTGGCCAACAAAACAGATCTGCCTGAAGACAGAATTCAGGTACAACACATTCCTCTTTTAGAAGCAAGTTCACACACTTCTTCTATGTAGCATATTCTGGCAGACTGACAGAATTGCTCATTGAAAAGCCTCAAAATGAGGTACTTAGGTAACTAACTGCCTGCACTCACAAAGATGACACTAATTAGAATAAGTGAGGGAGGGGGAGGAGATAAAACTACTTGCAACTTGGAGTCTGATCCAAAAAACTTCATTTTTCGGAATTTTGAAAGAAAAATCTTTTTTTATTAACAAACTCATGCAATCATATGCTGCACTAAAGTTTAAACCATCTGTAAATTTGAACCCGCATTACATAAGACCAATTCAAATGAATTTTTTTTTTTATAATAAATCGCTATTTTAGGTCTGGTTTCAAAATCGCCGTGCTAAATGGAGAAAGACCGAGAAGACTTGGGGCAAGAGCACGATTATGGCGGGTAATAGTTTCTGAGATTAAATAATTTTGTTAGTTATCAATGGGTTCACAATATGAATTAGTGACATCGGAAGTAGTTTCTTTCAATTAGTTAGCATTATAAACTGAAGAAGCAAGACATAAATAGCAAAATTTTACAGAGTACGGTTTGTACGGAGCGATGGTTCGACATTCTTTGCCGCTGCCAGAAACAATCACGAAAACGGCAGAGGCTGATCCTCAAAACAGTGCTGCTCCATGGCTTTTAGGTAAGGAAAATGGATTCACCAGTAGTAAATTTTGATGCAATTTCTCCCCTTTCTGTCCAATTACAGTAATCTTTCTTGCTTCCTTTCCAATTCCCATGCGTCTCGAATCACTCCTCTCTACGAGCAATTATCCAATTCCCCTTTCCTACTCTTTTCTTCTCATTCTTCTCGAATTCTTCAATGTCTTCGTGTTTAGAATGTATAGAACAAATTGTGGCAGCCGTTTAATAAGATGACTTATTTTAGGAGATTTAGATAAAATAGTGAGACAGATGCATTCGGCAGAATATTTGCATTAGGTACTTAGATTGAGGCAGTTAGTCTGATTACGTGGCTCTGTTCATGTTTCCCCTCTCAAATCACAGCTAATCTTACTTTAGTCAAAACAGAGGTCAGCTGTCAATTGGTTTGTTCATAGCTGGACTGCATATCATTCCTATTGCTACTGTAGAAGTTCTCTTTAGAACGATTCATAATGTTTAGAAGGGTATGGGTTGGTGTTTATTCTTTCTAATCCATTTTATCTCCAAGTCTATATGATGCGTAATCATTATGAAATTAAAATTATCTCGAAAAAAGACCATCATATGTTAATCACTGAATTATGTTGATGTGAATATCCATTGCCATAAAAAGCCGCTACAGTATTCATCCACCCAACTGACTGACTTGTCGTGTCCTTTTCTTCCCAACCAATTATCTCTTTCAATCCTCTTTTCTGCCCATATTTGTCTCATCTAAAGTCTCAATGCGCGAATTAGCAAATTAATATGAACTCAATTGACTTGGGACTGTGAATGGTGGGTGAATGGGAATTGAACGGACAATACAAAAAGAGAAGGACAATACCGAGTGATTGAACGAATTGCAGGAATGCACAAGAAGTCACTAGAGGCAGCAGCTCATCTGGAGCAGGTCGAAAAGCAGATGGGTGACTCTGATGAGGAGACTGACGAACGACATCGGAATGCTAATGAAGTGGTGAGGGTTTTTATTCAAATTTTAGTCTAAAATTTATACATTGTTATACAATTTTCTGCTACCTTCAACCTAGGAAACACCATTTCAGATGTCCCAAATCTACGAAAGCCACAAGAACCAGCACTTACTCTCCTCTTCCAACAACCAGAGTCAATCCTCCGACCTGCAATCGCAATCTCTGCATTTGTCCGATTCCACAAACACTCCTCCGTCGGGTTTCCCATTCACAGTCAAACAGGTATTATTTTATTTTACACTGTAGAAACTACTCGACTAAAAGCTGTAAGCAAATGTTAGAACGGACTATTATGAATGAAGAAAACGTGTACAAAATAAGTACATTATTTGATCGTTATTTCCGGATATTTGAAAAATTCGCAACTTGTTGAAATAGTATGTGGGATTAGGAAAGGATAGAGGAATAAAGGAAGACGCTCTCCTTCTTTCTCATACTATTTCACAAATTGCGAAGTTCCAATTTTCAAGCTATCATTTCCCCGAGTATTTTTTTTCTAAATTTCAGGACCCAACAGTTCTCTATCACCACGATTATGCAGCACTCAATTCTATGCAAATTTAAAGGGAAGATCAGAACTAGGGCATCGAATCAGAAATTGAACCTATAAATTATTCTTTTCATGTAAAATCGAATTTCAAGTTCAAATTTTAATTTATTTTAAACATCTTCGATAAATTCTTTTTCTAACCCAAATCTGAACAAGTCATGGTTGAATTGATTTAACCTACGAATAACCTGAATTCAGAAAACCAACCACGAGCTCGAATAACCCAATAATTGCATATAAAATCTGATGAAATTCAGTTCATAGAACTTTAGTGAATTTGAAATTCTCTCGAAATGATATGAATTTTCTACTTAGTATGATGCATGATATTTTCTGAGAAATATACTTTTCTTAAGATAAAAGAACTAGGAATGGCACTTCCGAAAGCCTTTTAAAACTCTTCACCATTTAATTTTCATTAATCTACTGTAGGATTAAAGTATGCAACGAATTATCATAGCAGTCTCAGACTGTAAAATCGAATCTCATGTGATTTTACGAGTTTTGTAAATTTCGCTTTGAATGGCTTGAATTTTTTAAAGTTGTTGGAAGTGTAAGGAATAAGTCTAAATATAAAGAAAAACTCATACCTATTCAAATTTGCACGTAAAATCTCACTCGGTTCATATTTTGTCAATGAACTACTTTAAGCGGACCAATGAGTTGAATTAGTGAGCAAATCTCGAGAAACGATCAACCGCATCATCTCGTTCGTTCCTTCCAAAATTCTGCAAGTATTGTAAATTAGGAAAATTCATTTGAAACAGAAAATATCCTACCTATGAACCCGCAAATCTCTGAGATATTGCTGAATGGGATAGTCTTTCAAATAGCCATATCCTCCGAACATTTGCAGACAGCCATCTACTACCTATATTATTTTATTGAAGTTGTGATTGCAGTTCAGGGCTTTTCTATTGAAGATCATCTGTTAGATCTTGAAAAGGTGTGAAAATAACCAATGAACAAATTATAATCTTTAAAAGGCTATCAATTTGGTTCACCAACTACATATTCATCATCATACGATTGATTTGAAATTGATCTTCGTAAGAAATCTGCTAGAAACTAGTGAATTCGAATTCAAATATTGAATTTAACAACACTAATTTCACATAACTTACTTCGAAACAATTTTCCGTCCCATGAAGTTTAGCTAGTGCACAGAGTGAAGCTGATTTCGGAGATTTTTCGTCCAAATGTCTCGCAGCATCTCGGATTATCAGTCTGTTAAACAAAATAAGACTTTCTACATAGATCATTACACTTACCTGCTCGTGTGAACTTTCGCTGCGAATTCAGCCAAGCGGAATTGATTCCATTGGAACTCAGACAGCGTCTTGCCAAACTGTTTTCGAACCTGAGTTGAGAATAATTTTCTTATAAATGAATAAAACCCAACCTTCAAATGATCGATGGCCAAATCGACAGCCTGCTGTGCAGCGCCGAGCGAGCAGCTGGCGATATTCAGTCTGCCTCCGTTCAGTCCAGCCATGGCAATATTGAAGCCAAAGTTGTCCTTCCCGATTTGATTAGAGACAGGAACCTGCAAGCAAATAATGAATGAAGTCGAGCATTGACATTCTTGCGCAAAATATTATTTGGAAATATCATCACCTTTTCACTAGAATAATGCATCTTTTTACGACGAAGAATAAATGTTAAGACATTTTCAGATTGTTATGCAAAATGTGCTGTAATCTATCATGAAAGATATTTCCCAGATAAATTTGATAGACTCTATTTCTTATTCAACAGATTTTACCTTGCAATCTTCGAAAGTAATGATGCGAGTTGGCTGACTGTTCCATCCGAGCTTTGACTCCTTCTTTCCCTGACTGAATCCAGGCATTCCGTCCTCGACCAGCAGACAGAAAATTCCCTTCGCACCGGGCTGACCTTCATGGCGAACCATCACAACGTATCTGAATGAGTTGAACTTATTTAAATTTTGTTGTCTATGATAATTTGGATTTGACAACAAGTTCTGAGCCAAATCATACATAAATTGCGTACTTAAAAAGAGTATTGAATAGTTTTCGTACACATAAGAATTACGCAAACATTCAATAAACATAAAGTCGAAAATCTCACTTTTTGGAAGTACCAGCTCCACTTATGAAGGCTTTCGACCCATTGACAATGTAATAGTCGCCCTGTTTCTTTGCGGTTGTTCGCAGACTTGCCGCATCAGACCCTAAAATGAAATTGTGATAAGAAATAGCAAGGTGGAAATAAACCTGAGTCGGGCTCTGTCAGACAGTACGAGCTCAATTCTTCACAACTGGTCAGTTTTGGCAGGTGTTTTGCCTTCAGCTCCTCTGACCCGTATTGATCGATCATCCAACAGCCTGAAATTTAACTGATAGTTTCACATTGAAATAGATGATAAGACATCCTATGCATTTGTGACATACTTGAAACACTGAATATACTTTTTGGAAATTTGTTCACAAAATAAGGAAAGCGTGAAACTGACACATATTGTGAATGGAGATGTAAGCAGCAGTGGAGGCGCATCCAGCAGCGAGTTGCTCGAAAATGACGGAGCTGTGCAGCCGAGTCAGGGCCGAGCCGCCGTATTTCTCGCTGCAATAAATCGCGCCAAACCCAATCTCGCCTGCCTTTCTTATCACATCCACGGGCAAGTGTTCCTGAAATGGAATTTTTAGAATATCATTTTTGACTGAATGACTCAAGAAACGAATAAATAAAAATTTTTGAGAAAATAATAAAATTAGTCAACCTCTTTGTCCCATTTCTCCATGTGCGGATACATTTCCTGTCGTGCGAAGTCCTTTGCCACTTTTTGGATCTCGAGCAGTTCTGGATCCAGATTATGAGATGCTGAAGATCGTTTTTAAAACTCTTCATAATAAACCTTAAACTATCGAAGCTCGAAAGAATAGCATTGAAGGTTACTTTCATCTATCCAGACGACATACGCTTTCTCTCAAATTACGACACCGTGACATTTTTCAAATAACATTTTAGAGATCTTACGATCGAGGACATATCCACAAGTGCCGTGTCGTCTGGTTGCAGCCAGCAATTGACTTCCAGCACAATTCTTCAATCGACCGAGCAGGATTCGAGTTGCCATTTTCTAAAAGAGGCACAAATTTTCGAAAAAAAAAGGTTTTAAGATATGCATAAGCAATGGATTGTGCAGAAGCACCATTCTATTGTGAAAAAATAAGAAAACATCACACAGAGCATTTATTCAGAAAAAAATCAGTGCTTTACGAATAATAAAATCATGAAAATGACCGGTAGAAATGTACTCGTTGATACAAAAATAATCAAAAAGAACGATTAAAGATAAAAAGGAATATAGAAAATCCTAAGAGATCGGAACAGGATAGGTTATTTATTGGAAGTTGAATGGAATTGTTGAGGATTTGGTTGGAAATTCAAACTTATCCATCGCTTTGTTAAGAATTTTGATTCAGAAATGCGGCTGTAGTTTGACGGTCTGCCTTCCGGGAGCTGCCAAATTCACTTCATTCGAATCGTTTTCCGTCACACTTTTGAGTCGATTGCTGAGAACTGTCGACAAGGATTTAATCTGAAATTTAGCTTGTTGTAAATTGTGCAATTGAAATTTGGTGAAATGTTCATTTTGAAGATAGGACTATTTACCTTACTAATGAAATAATTTTCAAAAACTGAAAATAAAGATTTTCTTTCTAGGACAAAATGTTCATACCATAGAGAGCTGGTCCTCATTGAGCAGCTGGCGATGGTCAGATTTGTAACGGAACAGGAAGTTGTTGAGTTGCATTAGACGGGATCGCGTCGTGTTGATCTGCAAATTAGAGTTGATAATTATCCCTGTTTCATTTTTTGCGAAAATAGAAATAGAAATTCAAACCAAACTACATGTATTTCTTCGCTATTATTATTGCTCGTAATACCCTTTCTCAAAAATGTCGAAAGATACCTGAATTTCATCAGACAGCATCATTCGCAGATGGGCAAAGAGTGTCTCGTGGAAAGAGGGAGGCACTTCTGGGCTGATGATCAAATCGAACAGGACCTCAATTTGAAATATTACCACTTGATTTTCAGAAATTCAAACCTTGGAAGCCTTGTTAGCATCGCCTTTGTGGAGAGACTTGAGATAGAAGTAGTAATTGTAGAGGAAATGCAAGGAGGGACAATAGCAAATTGCATCCTGAAACGGAGGAGAATTGAATAAATGAGAAAAGTTTAATGGAAAACCTCCAATTGGTCAAAAATCTCGAACATCGAAATCTCCTTGTCCGTTGCAGCCCAGATGATTCTGAAATGTTTCAGTTTTTCTTTCTATTTAAGAAAAATAGAAAGAAAACCATTATCTACAATTTACTGATCAATTCATTTTTTATTTGTGAATCAAATTTCTGTCACAATTTCATTTAAAAAAAAAACTAGCTGTATCAAGAAATTGAAAAAAAACATACTTTAGAACGATGCCGTCGATGAGTTTGCTTTCGTCTGTCCTGAGGGCCCAGCCCAGTGCAGAAGCCCACTCCTTGCTCCCAATGTGTCTAATCAAATTGACTCAATTCAATTCAATTACTTCCCAAAATGACTTACTTGTCGGACATCGATTTCACCAGGCACTTGATTGTATCTTTCAGACAATATTCCGTCGCGATTCGATATATCTGCAAGAATATTAGAATTATTAATTCAAAATCTCCCAGAATAAACATTTGAACACGACCAACTCATATTTTTGAAATACCAAAATGTTCCTTACCTTCTCAGCCATGAGTTCATCCTCGATGCTGAGCTGCTGCATGAGTTTGTCTGCCTGCTTTCTTCCCTCCTCTGCACACTCAACCAGATATTCGACGCCGATTTCCCACAATCTGAAAAAGTGCATTTCATTTATCGCAGTTTTCCTAGATAAATTAGGCTAGGAAATATATGCACATCAAGAATAGTTGTTTACGAGTATTTTTATGCATTCTTCGTCAAAATCAAACACGAATTCTCCCACTTACCCACTGTAATTGGTGAGACAGCTGCCGTAGTCGATGAGAAGGAAATCGCGCAGATCAGCAAGGGGGGCTGCGAATTCAGAGCCCGTGTTCAGCAGAAGATCCACTAGGTGCACTGACATCCATGGGTTGGCGAAGATATTCTGAAGAAGCTCGAATATACAAATATTCGAAGTTTAAGAAACTCCTTGTAAACTCACTCCTAAATTCACTGTTGAAAGAGTTATTTGAAGAAAAACATGCACATGTCATACTGACATGTGAAAATGGAAATAGTAAAAAATCTTCGTCTTCATAGCCTACTCCACAAATTAGCATGTCATCTTTTTCATCGACTTTTCGAAAAAAAATTGAATGAGAATCCCAACAGTCACTTCGGCTTTGCAGGCGCTTGTTGGATCGGATCGAGTCGCAAATTTTTCGATCCGCCAACAAGCCTGGGCTTTAGTTTCACTTGAAATCGCTGAGAATCTTACAAACCTCGAGGAACGTCAAATCAGAGACGTGGAAAATGGAGAGGAAAGGATCGGTCTGGTCATCCGCGAGTTTGGCCTGACGAGTCTGGGACAGAGCGATGCACTCGTCTGCGAGAGGACCCAGTGCATTGAACGAGGCAGTGGCGTTCTTGACCAGCACGTAGAAAGGCATCATGTGCCACCATTCGGAAGTTAGTTGATCCGCCATTCGGCAAAGGGTCTAAAAATGAATATTCTACAAGCAAACCAAACTAATGACTCTTAAAATGAATGGAATGAATTTCATAATGAAACGAAGTGTTTTCCACTGAATAGCTTTAAAAAAAAAACCCCCACCTCCTCCTCTCCAACGAGCATGTGGACGATGAATTGAATGTTTGGATTGACGTCGAACTGCTTCGCACGAATGTCGCGACGCAGGTTCTCTTGCCATTGAGTGAACTTCTCAGACTGAAAAAATAATTGATAAGACGACTGAAACTTAATATCATAATAGGATAGAAGATTCCTAAAAAATCACCATATCCGTTTCCATTCATGAATGTACGTATTATAGACTTATCTCAAACTGAACTCTTGAAGAATTTATTTTCAATTTCTTATTCTGCTTGAAATGGGCAAAAATCAGTAAAACTGCAATATTCCTACCTTCAAATCATCGTTGAGCCAAAGCGGGAGGAACTCGAGTTTGTCGAGATACTCGATGAGCAGCCGCACAGCGTGGTCGCTCTGGCACTGCTTGAGAAGATTGGCACACGTTTCGAATCGGCACCCGAGCAGACTGCACACCACCTGAACAGGAAAATCATCGTTTCCCATGAGAGTGTGAATGGATGCATACCGCTTTCCAGAAGGCAGCATCGGAAGGGCTCGCAATGTCTTCGGATTCCTGGGCAAATCGATTCACTGCCTCGTTCACGAACAGGAAACATTGCGAGGCCCATTCAACCAGGTCGACTGTAATTGCAGTGTCTGCAAAGAAGTAAATTGAAGCCTGTCAAAGTAAATTTTTACCAGGTTCTCTGGAGAATAAAAATCTGAACAATCAAGTACTAATGAATTTGGAAAAGGCAAAAAAGTTGAACCGAAAATTTTCAAATCAAGTAACTCTATTCAAATTAAAGCAGAAATATTGCAAAACAGACTAACCTCCTTTGCGCAGGAACATGATTTCGAAGAGCGTCCAGAGAGCGAATTCGCGTATGTACTGATCACGGCCTCGGTCACTGCTCTGTGCGGTCGCCAGCAGAACGGAACGATAACTGCGAGACAATTCCAAAGCACTGTAAAAATTGGACTGTTTGCGAAGAAGTGAGCAGTTGACTAACGCATCAGTGGACAGTTTGCCTTCCGTCTTCGACACTTTGCAGCAGTCTTGGAATACGGCGTGCATTTCAACGACCAGTTTACGAACCTAAAGAAAGTTTGAAGAAATGATAATGAAAAAGCAAAAAAAAATCAGGAACAAGCGCATTCTGTTGTGACATGAATGAACCGAGTAATTGTCAATTTTTGTTTTTTTTTCAAAATTTATTCGTACGAGTGGCAGACCACAGTGCCTTGAACTGTCCGGCGTCAGTTTTTTGAGAAAATTGTTATGGGTTTCTATCAGTGCATTATTTTAGAAATATTTCATTGAAAAATTTTTAAATCCCACCTCGCTGTCAGCGAAAAGCATTCTGTACTTGGCCGCTTCGTCCTCGGTTCTATTGAGCTGCTGAGCCAATTCCTTCTGCACAGAAGCGGTCATTTTGACCGGCCTAGAGTCCAAAATCCTCGATCTGTTTGCCATTCTGAAATGAGGAAAAATTCAAGAGATTTTCGAGAAAACTTGGAGACCGTTCAAAAGTGGAGAAAATACGACAAACTACGAATTGGCGCTAAACAGCAAATGGTGAATGGTGGTGAGAGGGAAAGGAAAGGAGGAAAGAGAGGGAAACGCACTGCATTCTGCGGACTAAATTGACTAGAGAAAAGCCCAATTATTTCGAGAAAAATACGACTCGAGATTTCACGAGCCGGAAAAAATTCTATTGGAAATTTCAACCGCTTTTCAACAAAACTGAAGAGCAAGTACTTCACATAAAACATTTATTGCTTCTCAAACCAAATCAATCAAAATCAAAGAAAGTCATGAAACTTCATGCAAAGTAATCCATGTTAAAATCAGCTAATCAATTGCACAAGAACGAGGTTTGATGTGCCTAATCAGAGGCAGATCAGTAGCTGGTCATGTGGGTGGTGGTAGTGGAGGGGAGAGATGCAGAGGTGGTCGAGGAAGGAGTGGTGGAAGTGGTCGAGTCGAGTTCCTGGGGATTGCACTCGGCCAGGGCCTCGGCATCGGAGCGAGGGGCACAGCGACCAGTCGAGAGGAAGACGGACTCGGCACCGCAGCTGAGAGTGAACAGCTTGCCCGACAGGCACATCTCGAAGTGCGGCGAGCAGGGCGACAGGGATGTCAGACCGTCAGAGATGCACGTGGCCGAGTCAACTGAAAGAAGGTGATTTTAGTCGACTTTTGAAGGGATGAGTTTCATGAAAGTGGGCGATTGCAAAGCCATTTTCTCTCGATCATCTATTCGCATAATCTCGTCAAAGGTAGCACGAGTTTGATAACTCATTTCTGTTCGACTTGAAGAGAAAATTGAACATGATTTTACCTAATGGAGCGAGATGCGTGTTTTGAAAATCTATTTACTTTTCCACAAATTCCCGATAAAGATGTCGATTTCGAGTTCTGTCAAAGACCCCGAATTCGCTATCAATTTTAGTCTCGTTCCTGCATCCAACAAACTCACTTCCAACAGCAGCTCCCTCCTCGCAGTCGATGATGACCTTCTGCGTGGTCTGGGGCATCTCGGTGGTTGAGCTGGATTCAGGCACATCGACGGCTGCAGTAGTTCCACTGCCCTCGTTGCAGGACGCGACTTCGTGGGGATAGTCACAGGCCTCGATGGGGGTGTTGTAGACCAGGCCGAATGGACAGTCCATGATGCGGGCGATGCCTCCCGAGCAGGTCAAGAATTGCGCAGAGCAGGCCGACAACTCGTACAGGCCATCAGCACGACCGTCGCAGGCTGAAAATTTAATTTTCGTCAAGTTTCTAAAATTCTCTTTTGATAAAACCTTGAAAAAATTTCGAAGCTTCTCCGCCCATTTCTAAAAACGTTCATGTTTCCCTTCTCAACCATGTTCAACAACAGCTTCATTGAAATCATTTGATCTCGATTTTCCCCTTCCACAACTAACCATCTCCACCATCATTCCAAGGGAACTGTCCAGAGGATTCAGCGCCAGACGCATCCATCGATTGAACGCTGGCAGGAACGGGCTGCTCTCCATATGCATTGCCGTAAGCGCTGCTGGAAGTCTGAGTGTAGGGAGGCCGAGTGGAGGATGGTTCGTCAGCAGCTGGCAGAGTGCTGAAATTTCATGTTTCTGGTGAAACTCGTCCAAATTTCCATGTTTTTATTGGAAAGTTTACCCATTCTCATTTTGAAAATGGGTGAACTTTCTAATATGCAAGCTTTCCTAACCTAGTGGTGATCTCCTCTCCATAGCTTCCATAAGTCGGCTGTTCAGTGGTGGAAGAGCTGCTCGAATAGCCGTACGACTCAGAAGTTGAGGGCACCGGCTCCATGGTAGTCGTGCTCGTGGAAGATGGCACATCAGCTGCCGGAGTAGTGCTGCTGCTCGAATAACCGTAAGATTCGGAAGTCGAGGGCACTGGCTCCATGGTCGTGGTCGTGGTCGATGGCACATCGGCTGCCGGGGTGGTGCTGAAATTACAGCAAAAAAATCTTTAATGTTGTCCATTTTCACCTAATTTGGTTTTTTTTTTTATGAATTTCACGATTTTTCATTTTCCAACCTGCTGGTGGTCTCCTCGCCGTAGTTGCCGTAGGCCTGTTCAGTGGTGGAAGGCAAGTCAGCAGGAGTGGAAGAGCTGCTCGAATAGCCGTATGATTCGGAAGTCGAAGGCACTGGCTCCATGGTAGTGGTGCTCGTAGAAGACGGGACATCGGCTGCCGGAGTGGTGCTGCTGCTCGAGTACGAGCCATAAGTCTCTTCCTGTTCCGTGGTCGTGGAAACGGTGGTCGATGGGACATCGGCTGCCGGAGTGCTGAAATTCCTTCATCTTGTTTGAATTCTTCCCATTTTTCTGTACCTGGTGCTCATTTCCTCTCCATCGTTGCCGTAAGCCTGTTGAGTGGTGGTCGACGGCACATCAGCTGCAGGAGTGCTGCTCGGCATCTCGACTTCGTAGGCTCCGGTAGTGCTGGGCTGCAGAGTGGTGGTGGAGGGAACGTCCTGAGGCAGCTGCTCGGGATAACCGCTGTTGTACGGCGCTGCAGACGCCAGACCGAGACCCAGAGCGGCAATCAATACCAAGTGCATCTTCGATCTGAAAATCCCGAACCATCATTCAAGTTCGAAAAGTAGAATTTTGAGGAAAATCCCAAAAATTGAAAATCCAAATTTTGGGATTTTCAGTATCTTGAATTGAAAATTAACTTTAAAGTAGAAATTGCCGAATTTCTTCAAAACGAGCTCTAAAATTTAAAAAAATTCTTGAAAGGAAAAAGAAAATTTTGGGATTTTTGAGGAGAAAAATTGAAACCAACCGCTCCTAACCGGGACAATTGACCAGAATGAGAATGAAAGTCCGAGTTTTGCAGAGTGGTCGTTTTTGGCGCCAACATACTTTGCTTGCTCGTTGATCACTTCGGTCATTTTTCACTTTCGTTCGAATTTTTCCATTTTTTCGTGGAAGATTTTTTTGTATTCATGCCATTCTGTCATCGGAATCCCCGTTCGATCATATTAGAACCTCTCATCCAATCTTGGTTGTCAATTTAGAGCTTGAATGTAGGCAGAGTTAAAAGGCCTATGATGAAGGGAAGTTGGCAAGGGGCTGAGAAGTACTACCGAATTGAAGTTGGTAGAAGGGTGGTAGTTTTAAATCAAAAATTGGGGAAGGAAGGAAGTACCCTTCAAGCCCCGAATGTCTGCGAAAATGTGTTCATTTTGGGTGAGATTTTTGCGATTTCTTTCGGCCTAGAAAATTTTTATGTTTATTTTTTCTTCACGAAAGACTTATTCACATCCCTGGTGACATTTCTGCACAAGAATTTTATTCGAAACATCAATTCGGCATATCTACTCGGGGTTCTACATCTGGATATCTTTATCAAACAGACCTTTGAATCTAAATCCGTCATTCAATAGAACCTCTTCATTCCGTCGTTTTTGCCAAAATTCTCAAATTTCGTGTTTTTGCCTAAAATTTCTTGATTTTTTCTTTTTTTCAACTCAACTTATCGTTTATGCTATTAGTATGTTAAATATTTATTTAGTAAAACTTCTTCACAGTAGTTTGTTATGAATAAATATTTGATCAAAATCTATCATCTAATTGCATAGCAGCAGTTCTTCTCTAGATCTTGCAAGAGGTTGTCTTTGATTGCTGGACGATGCAAATATGCATAGCAGTACTGACATTCCAATGATTGAGAGCGTAGAAGGGTAGGGATCAGAATTTTCTGAAAAACTTATGAATCCACAAAATCCCATTTTCATAATGTTGTGGATATTACATTTTGATTCTGATGAGCTGCTATGTTTCTATCGTCGCGAGCTTTGAATTTGGATGAAGGAATAGTTGAATCTGCTGGAAGGATGTTGAAAAAAATTAAAACGAAGGAAGCTTTTCTCCTTTACCTTTAGCTAGATCTGCTTTATGCGCAATTCCAAACAAATTGAAATCGATCCTCGGCGCATCTCGCTTCGTTCTTTTCACCACATACAGTGGCTTTTTGAGATGAATGGTCGTTTTATTCTGTGGGCCATATTGCCATCCTCCTCCTAGTCTCTTGATGTCGTGAACCATCAGAATCTAAAATGTCAATCGTCATTTCTCCTTAATCTCCAGACTAACCTCAATATCGTAATCAATTTCCATTTTTGATCTTAGCCGATCGATGTATTTCAGGATTACATTAGGTCTTCTAGAGGAAATTTTAGCGTTTTTTAACTTCCCAAACTCTGCTCACTTGTATGGGAACAGTAGCTTTCTGACGTTGACTTTAGGTTTTTTCTTCGCTGGTTTGAAAGTTTTGACTGCTGCTATAGTACGATGATCATTTGTGTAGGAACTCGAATTGGTTGAATCTAAATCATGGGATCTTTCCAATTTAAGTAAGAAGTTGAATCGGAACGAATTCTCTCTTCAATAGGTAATGCAACCGGCTGGCATTGCGACTTCATAAAGTCTCCCATTCTTTTTCCTTTTCTCAAGTGTTTTATTCCCTGAGAAAGTGAAATATCGAAGTCGTCATTTTTACGCAAAACAATGCTTTGAATTACTCACCGCTGTACAAATGATGAACTTCGATATGGCCGAGATCTCTGTGTCTATCAAGAATTGAGATTCCGTAGATATTCCGATGTTTCTCTTCGTAGTAGTTCTTCAGAGTACGATAGCCTAAACATGATATTCACTGCATCAGGTTGAAGTGCAAAACTTATGATTCTCATCTGATCAGCTCAATTACCTGAATCAATGTCAGATGACTTGCACAGATTGGGTACCACTAGAGATACAATCAGGACGAATCTCACCATCTATAGAAAGAACGCAACAGCTCACATTTGCAGACACGCAAATAGAAACTGCAATTAGACAGAAAATAGTCGAAAGGAAGAAAAGAAGCGAAGGGATATTATTAGGAAGAAAAGGGAAGAGAAAGACAGTGGATGAGTAGATGGAAGATGAATGAAGCGGGGCAAGGAAGACAGGTAATGGAGATGAGTAAATGTGGAAAAGTTGTAGATGGGAAGAATGTCGGTCACTTCACAGCAGACACAAGCAATGGGCAACATTAGGAGAAAGTCAAACTGGTAGATGAAAACTAAAGTCTCTTAATAAAAACCATTTTCTTTTACGAAAAGGATTTACATGGTGCACAAAAAGTCGGGGTCGCTTTTGATTCTCTTTTAAAAAGTTATCATCAGAATAATAGTAACCAACTAAAATCTTCTGAAACTTGAATATTATCTTTTCTTCTACCGATTTTATCTATCTGCATGTTTGTATTTCATTTCTAGTTTTTTTTTTTTTTAGATTTTTCAATCTCAATTTTTGGAAGCGAAAAACGGCACCAACTTTTTGAGCCTGCTGCAGAAAAGAAAATTTATACTCGGTCAATTTCGTCTCGGTTCTGTTGAACTAAGCAAATATCAAAAGGTTTATCTACAAATGAATGAAAGATCGATTGATTCCGAATTATTCTTTTCAGGACCAAATCCTCCTTAATGACGTGGTCACAAAGAAAAGTTCACGCGTTCCTTCCGCGTTCGAATTCTTCTCGTATTCGTCCCGAGTAGGACCCGCAGCGGAGCTGACTCGGGGCGAATGCGGGAGGAGGAACGCGTGAACTTTTCTTTGTGTCAAGGGAAAATTGCAACTGAAATAAATATTCCTTTTAATCAGGATTGTACAAACTGAGCTGTCTAGAAGTTCAGCTCAGTTAAAATTCGATTTTTTTTCCGAACCTCAGACAGTCCTGATTCTATCATTTACTCTCCGTTATTTGCGACAATTTCATTACCAGAAAATTTAATTTTGCTTTAAATGTGGTGGAATAAATTCAAGAGAAACAATAAATAATTGATAGCATATCGAAATTGATCAACTTATTTTAAAACACCCCTCGAAAATATCCACTTTAACCCCCTCGTAAGTCTGATCTCCTTATTTTTATGATTAGGGCCCATGGGTGTATCCACCATATAAGTTTGGTTCAGATCCGAGACACTTGCAATTTTCCGGCCTTTGTTCGGGTTACTCAAAAAATGCGTCTTAATTAATTTAGTAGTCATTCTAAATTATAGCGATAATTCTACCATATAAAATTATTAATTAATTCCCTCTGTCAAAATGATTTTTATTTTTTCTTCACGAATGCCTTAGTTACACTGAATTTGATTATTTGGGGTGGAAAATTGCCTAAAATTATGAATTTTGCAAAAACCATTTGCGGTTCATAAATATATCTCATAAGATATTTCACAAAGAAGAAGTAAAATTCAGAAATCGGGCATCGAACCGCTGGGGAAAAAGAGGGACTCTAATGAAGACATTTTGAAGCTTCTTCAGGTATCGATAAAATTATTTATTACGAAATAATATGATACTTTCAATTTTAAAATTATTTTATTAGAAGACTCAATTTCACTTTTTAACCACTGTTAGATTGAATTTCTTGATTTGATAGCATTTATGTAAGCTCTCCGACAAATTCATTAATACCAATTATGTAAATTAATTTTACATTTTATAGAAGACGCTGTCGGAAGTCAAAGAGTTACGCGTGCAGA
This sequence comes from Diploscapter coronatus, assembly GCA_964036155.1. NCBI lineage: Eukaryota > Metazoa > Nematoda > Chromadorea > Rhabditida > Rhabditidae > Diploscapter > Diploscapter coronatus. The sequence goes on from OZ038423.1 coordinate 54,932,190, forward strand.
GCACTACTTTGACTGCAAACGTCCAAACTTTGACCGAAACTGTCGTGGAACTGAAAGAAACTGTTAAATCTTTGAAAGATGTGCAATCTCACTACCATTCATTGGAATATCAATAAAGCTTCAATAATTTGTTCTATTGAAAATTTAGCAATGTTTCACAAGAATTCTTTTTAAAATAAAGAATCAAGTGAAATAGTTTATTTTTCTATAACTTGAATTCCTTCTCATTAAAATAATGAAAAATAAACAATTAGAGATTAGTATCCATCAATTGGACTTAGCTCTTATCCTATTAATTTCGAAGTTTTGATATTGTGCTCATCAAATAAAATGAAAGCTCGTGTATTAAAGCGCGCCTTGCAACAAATGCACATATGAGCTATGCACAAAGCGATAGGCAGAATGGTAGAGAATGAGAGTAGCAAAGGACAGTGAAAATGGTGCACTACTACCTCTACGTTTCTCCTTTTCTCAATATCTTCTACAAACGATTCTTCCTTCTCTTGACCGAAACAATAGCTATATCTCAAAAATATACTCGAAAAATCGATTGCTCGCCCGCTGCAAATCGCGTAGAATTGTGAGAAATTTGATAATGGAGTCCCGAATCGTTGATTTTGGATTTGATAACTGCTTGATATACGCTAACTTGGTTAGATCATAGATATCGGAGAGGAGAATGTATTCAAATCCGGTAGTAGGTCAATCGCAGGACTCATATTCTGTATAATAATGCTATATTTTTCTGCATGCAAATTAGAATACATAATTGCTGCTGAAAAAGGAACGAATTGAATTCATTACCACCGACCGCGTTGAAAATGTCGTTCTTCTCCTTCCCACTGATCGGAGAGAAACAGCAGCACTATGCTCGTGGAGAAAAGCAAGTGCAGGGACAGAACAGAGCGGACGATTTGAGGGCAGAGATCCATGGAGTCGCTGAAATGATGAGGAACAATCTGCAAATGATCGCTGAAAGGAGCAACAGACTCGAGGAACTCAAGCAGAGAGCAGGTCAGGCAGACCACATGACGATGACACTTGTCATTCACAGATAACGTCTTTTTGAAGAAAAATAGAATGGTATTCCATGGAGAAGCCATGTCCCTGCACAAAAATATAGGACTGAAAAGATTGCACGAACATGAAACGTGTTTTGAGAATGATGAAAGTTGCATAATTCCATAACCCTTTCACAAGATTGACTTCGTGGAACGGAGAAGGAAATTTCAGAGAGACTGACCATGTCGACTGAAGAGTTCGAGAAGGGGGCCGTTCAGGTAAAGAAATAAAAGGAATTAATAGATGAAATAGCTAATTTCTGAATTTAAGAGCAAATCTTTCCTATGGTCAAATTTTTGTAAAAATTGAATACTTTACAGATGCGTCGCAAGCAGTCGGCCTCGTACCGCATATCGCTCATCTTCCTCGTCCTGCTCTGCGTCATTCTCGTTGTCGTCGCTTTCTGTTAGTTTGCTTTTTCCTTGAAAGATGATGATCTTCATTTGATTTTGGAGATTTTGATGAAGTAGCACAATGAAGAGTTAAAATGATGAAAATTATGCGAGACAAACTGAAAATGATCTCAATGTTGAGGGAGAAAATGAAGTGGGGAGTTTGTAGTGAAGTTACCTAAACTTTCTATGTTAGTTCCATCCTCTATTTTTCCTAACTTTGAATATCAACTCCATAAAGTCCTGCTATAAAATTATTGATGCATCGAAATTGTAGGCCAGTTCGTTTGATGCGATCGGTCGCAGCCACTGAGCTTTGATTGAGACGAATCTGGATGAATTGGCATGAAACGAGTAGACAATGACAGTAACAGACATAATGCACGGATTTATTGCTGCTTACTGCACGACAATACAATAATCCACAAATAAATTAACTTAAACGAATCACTGAATAACACGTTGAACACAGGACAGTTTGGAACTTAGCATATTGCATCAAAACTTCGAGACACGACTTTCGTGGTCTAAATTGACGGATACAATGAAGTAGAAAATTTAGAACAACGCATGATATTTGGTATGATTTATTTCTCCATTTCCAGTCAATATTTTCAAAATTAAGAATGACAGTAATCACTCATAACGTTCAGATTGGTTATTGAAAAATGAGTGGATGACGCAATTCGATTACGATGCGTTGTTCCAATTGTAAATCATTGTATGAATTTCATCTATCGGTAAACTAGAAGTTATAGCGAGTATAGTTTGGAAAAAAGATAATTCAATAGATTTTTGCAAAAGAAAATCCCTTTCTAGCTTAGCTTCATAAGTTCGATTTACCGTATTCGTATTTCTGATTCATAGGCAGGTTGGATGGAAGACTGTGAGGAGGGATTGCAGGTGAAGGAGGCAATTCTAAAAGAATTCTTGTCATTGAGAAATCATTTTTTCCTCAAATCTACCATAAGCCTGTGCTCCATACAACTTCTCGCCCCTGTTCATCATCACAGTCGTGTTTCTTCTCGCCATTTCATCCACTGACTCTCGAGTCTGGCTATGCGTCATGTAGCCTTCTACAATTTGCCAAATATTCATTTTCTCGACTTTGCTTCAGATATAATTAGTTCAGAACTTCTTATTTCTCATGGTGATCATCCAGTATTTTAAGGAGAAAAGTATACCGTATCGCTTCTGCTGTTGTAATGTTGCTTCTTTGTGATAATTGCTTTGCAAAGTGAATGCATTTCGTGGGGAGAGAACTTCATTTTCCAGCCATTTTGTCTGAAAGTATGTTGATCTTCATAAAAATGACCATTGTATCTTGCTGAAAATCATTTCCTGACAATTTTCTAACGGTATTAGAAAAAAGATTCCAACTACCCAAATGAACAAACCTTATCTGATCTCTGGATACTGTTGCTCTCAATTAGAGATCCATTCGAATAGCTGCTGCTATCGTTGATGAAAACTTTGCGGGAATAGTGAATGATCAAAAACAATATAGAATAACCGATGAGGACTAAAATAATAGTTGATGAAGAGCACTAAAAGAAGTAATACTTACCAGCAGAAATGAGTGAATCTCGAATGGAAAATGAGAATAGAGGAAGGGAGACGTAGAGAAGGATCGCACAGATTATGCCAAGTAGCTGGAAATATGAATTGTGACTTTTACGTTAAAACAGATGGGTTGAAGAACATTCACTAAAATAAAAATGGCTTACCGAAATAAGGACATTCTGTCGACTGTCGACTCTGTTGATGGAAAGAACGGAGAAGATGAGGGAAATGATCAGCAGGAAGAGGGACAGCATACTGCCTCGAAGCAGACGATGTTCAAACTGAAAAAAAAAACTTAAAATATTTATCTTACAAAAATTTGCAATTCACAAATACTCAGTGAAATTATAATCTGTCATCATATGGTTAGAGGTCGCAAACTTCTTTCCTCTTAATTTTCCATTTTCGCTCAAAAAGTGCTCATTGAAAACCCCAAAGATAGGAAGCAAGTCCCTTCAAAGTTGTTGTTCACGAAAGATCGCTATCAGGATCGATGATCCACCCATAGAAATGATTGTTCATCAGAATATCTTGTCAGGAGAAATGCGTATCCGCAGGCACTCGCGAAACTTTCATACCACAAAGCATGTTTATTTTCCTGGTCGATTTTGGTGGCACCTTTCGATCAAAAATTATTTTAATTTTATTTTTCTTCATAAGTGTCTTGGTTACATCGTATTCGATTATTTAGAGTAGGAAAGTTTAGAAAACTCTAAACCATGCAAAACCATTTACAGTCTCTACATATGGTGTTATTTTATAATTCTAAAAAGGTAAAGCTTCTACCTCATTTCCAGGAGCGCATCTCCATGCCGGACCATAATGAGAGTTGGTGAAAAGCAGGGCGAAAGGATTCTCAAACAGAGACCATTCGATAGAGATTACTGAAAGAAGACGATGCATTGAATTAAAAAGTGATCTGATAAATACCTGTCTGCAGAACGACTAGAGAAAATGAAATCCAAAAGAGGGCAGAGGCAGAAATGCGAGGGGCTGACAGATCAGAAGATAGGGATTGATACCAAATGCACAAGGTCTGAAAATGCAGTATAAAATTTAGAAGTAAAAATATTTAAATTGGTATTTGTATCTAGCTATTGAGAAAATCGAGTGAAAATTAAAAAGATACCTTGACAAGTAAAGGTGCACACACTGCAGAAATGGACACGGAGAAGAGGATTCGACGAGCCACGCAACCGATTGAATTCGGGGGAATTACAAATACAACGGAAACCAGGCATAATGTGGATAGGCCTGAAACATTATCGATTATTGCTTATTGCAAACTACAAATTTATGAAAAATCTTACCGGCCATCATGAAAGCTGTCAGAACTCGGAACTGATCAACTCTAGCAGCTACAATTTGATGGTACATGCACATCAGACAAATGAAGCAGGCGAATACTAAAATTAAATAAATTTTGCTAGTGAAAATTAGTCTTCAAAATGGCAGTTACTACATGACGGAGTCTATACTTAGGAAAAGAGTAGGGAGAAAGAGCGTGGGGAAGACACCTCTCTTCATATAGCAGTTGTTCTTCAGATTCTCGTAGGTCACAATTACCTGCACATATAGCGAATGAAAGTACTCGTGCATTGTGAAGAGAAGCTTTCAGAGTTGGAGGGAAGCCTGACAGAGCACGACGAGTCAATTCAAGTGAACAGACATGTCTGAAAATCAAGTCATATCGAATGAAAATAGGCTAAACTTTACTTAGGTTGACTGCGCTATAAACCCCAATTATACCTGAGAACATTGAACAAGATAATAATTCTTACTTAGGACAAGCAGACTGCATGGGCACTCTGCTTCCATCCCGATCTTCCATAATCAACGCAGCTGCAGAAGTGTAGCTGAAGGATTGAGGATCCCATTGAGCTACCTGAAATGGTTTCAATGAATGTGATTGGAAAATGTAATTCTGCAAAAAATAAAGTTCTGTTTCATTTCTACAAACTATTCGCAACATACCTCTTCGAAATGAAGTTGAGCATCGAAGATCACCTTGTTGATTACCAAAGGCACATCTCTGAAGCCCGTTGTTGTATTGAAAGAAACATCTAAAGATAAACAAATAAACGATTGAATAATTGAGTAGTTCCTTACATGAAGAAGAGAGTGGGTGTGCGAAGTTGAGTGAAGTGAGGGCAGCGAAGAGAGAATCTTGTGGGTCGTTGACACAGTCGCTCAGCGATTGGATCAGAGCGCCTCAATTGAAAAGTTGAAAAGTCAGCAAAATCATAAAAGAAGCAATTGAACCTGGACAAATGTCATCGATGACCTTGCGAAGAGCCAGTGCAATTGAGTGAACAGCCACAGAAATGGAGGAGATGTCGAGTTGAGGTGCCACGGAGGATAAGAGCAATTGCTGACTCGGACCGCATTCTCTGAAAAAAAAAAGTATTGGTGAAAATGTTTTTATTTGTCTGAATTAGAACAATTGGAGATAGAGTTGAGAGAAATTGAAGGTAATGCGATATGGAATGAAGAAAATGTTGCGCATTGTACACATATCTGCTTCATCGCCAATTGACTTGTCTCAAAAGAACGTTGAGTAGTCCGCAAATGAAAAATCAAGCTTTGATAAAAATGAAACGGTTGCATAATTTATCCCACCTCGAAAACTGTCTTCCCTTCTCGTCCTCTCCATCGATGTGGCATTTGAATGCAGTCGCCCAGAACTGTCTCAACCAGTGCTGGGGGAAGGGGAATTCGGGGAATTGAGCAGCTAAACGGGAAATGGGTTCGAGTTGCACAGATGGTTGTGGGGAGATCTGAAATATGCACTCTGGCTGCAGAAGATGGAGATCCTTCATACCGAAAGTAGTAGCTGATCAAAATGTGGCCAGACATCCATGAATTCCTGAGACGTCGACCAGCGAGGATCTTGGATGGAAATGAAGATGAAGCGACCCGCGATCACCTGCAGAGTTAATTTATTTTAGCGTAAATAGTTAAAGAAAAAGTATGAGATTGAAAATAGTTTATTTATTGAAAAATGTCTCGAATCAATCAAATGTTCAAAAAAGACGTACCATTTCATTTCGAATAGATTTAATCAAATTGAGAAGAGAGGAATCGGACAGCAGAATGATGACGACACGAGCGTCTGTCAGCAAAAGTCTGCAAATCACAAAATAAAAAACATTTTGGACAAAAATAGACAACCGTCGGACGACAGATTCTCCCTGTGAAGGTTCGCTGTTTAGCATCATTCTCTGCTCGATGCACACATCGTGGTCGGGCGAGATCTCAGTCAAAAGACGCATAGAGCTGAAATTGTAGCCATAAAGAAGTTTAGCACCTTTAAACTTTCTGAATAAATGCGAATCTTCTCGTCTGGAACATGAAGAATATTTTTTGATAGAAATTAAATGAAGTCAGGAGTGGATGATTGTAAATTTCATCTTATTCATGTTTTTGATATTTGAAAATTATCATGTCTGAATGCTAAATATGCATTAAAGGTGACATCCATCAATAAGATTTCAAAAGTATGAAGAGTAGTTTTAAATAAAAAAAAAAAGTCTTACTCTTCATGCAATTCATCGTAAATCACAGAAGCACAAGTGCTGTTGGTGTGATTCAGAAGGGAGAGAATCGCTTCGAGCACAGAACCGACGGCAGGAAGGACGCCTGTTGTCAGGGGCTAGAATGATTTTATTCATAACGTTGCGCACAGAGATCAAAATTCATCTTTATCGCTGCATTACATATAAAGATTTTTGTTGACCTAACTGCAGCTACTACAATACTTTTGCAATGTAGATCAATTTTAGCAGCGTAGTTGAAAAATCTGATTCTTATGTTTTTAAGAGATCTAACTAACCAATTCTCTAGTAGTGAAGAATGTGTTGAGGACAGGCAGACGGAGATGAGAGGCAAGACGTTCCACGTTTGGCATGTGAGATGAGTCATCACGAACAAGAGCAACCAGGTCACTTCTGAAGAATACGTTCTTTGGATGAATTAGGAGGAGTAATTGAAACTGGGAATCGTTTCGTATTTGTGGTTAAAATATACAGTGATGCACAAGAGTTCGGATCAATGCATGAAATTTGGCAGGCTTCGCGAATCCAATTTTCGTGAGCTGATTTGGGTGAAAATTTGAGAACTTTCGCTATTAGATTTCGCCTTCAAGAGTGCAAAATGTTAAAGTTGTTTCATTTCATGTAGATTAACCTAATATCCCTTATATATTATTCCAAACTTTTGTGTGCCACTGTACGCTCAAATGAGTCCATAAAGTGTGCTTACTTGTGAATGTTCGTTCCAGAAAGAAGTTCGTACAGATCTGCGACAGTTCTCAGATCAGACGAACAACTGTCCACGATCACAGCGCCCAAAGACACTCCTGCTTCTGTTAGGGCGCGAGCCTGAAAATTGAAAATAGAAAGCTGATCTTCATTGTTTTAATGGAGTTCCATGATTCAAAAATGATTACGTTCATTTAATTGAAAAAGGAAGGCATAAACAAACACACAGACCTTGTTAACTTCCTGCAGAGATTGAAGAAAAGCTGCCATCCGCGAGAAACCATTCACATCTATTCTTCCGCAATCGAAACCCTAAATATCTGCTATCAAAGACTCAATGATTATTCCACTTCATTGCAAAATCGTCTGATTTGCTCTTTCATAATAATTAGCGCAATTGTGATCTGTTGGTCTGCAGCCGCTGTATTCTGAAGTTTTAAAGCAGCAGAAGCGTCAATGTGCTTTTTGCATTCGTGTTTTGTGGACAAAAAGACAAAAAGAGAAGGGAGAATGCTTTGGGGAAAAAGAAAAGAAGCCAATCGGAGGAGGAGCATTAACAAGAACAAGGGAAAGAGGAATGGTCAGATTACGCTGAAGGAAAACAGATACAGAAACAAGCCGAGAAGAATAGAGGAATAGCAGAATAGCACAGACAGGAGAGCAATTTCACACCACGCACAGGGAAACGAAGGGAATCACACAGACACGACTCGCTGGATGAGCTGGGGAATGAGCATGTGCATGAATGGAGACGAGCATGAAAGAATGTAGAAAGATGCGCAGAGCAAAATTATAAAGTAACTAAGCGCGCATAGAGACACCTAACAAAAATACTAAAAAGTAAGATAAGATGTGTTTAAGTTTGCAAAGATGTCAATGTGAAGATACCGATAAAACGTAACAATCAATTTTACAAATTATTGATGGAGGAGTATATAAAAATGATTGAATCAGTGCAAATTTCAATCAAATCCTCGAGTAAAAATAGTAATAGAAAAAACCGACCTGATAATGAGAAGATTCATGAATTGGAATAATCGCCAGAATGTAGAGTCGTCTAGAAGAAGGCACCACGAGAATGTCGTTGAGAAGACGATGGGAAGTCACTGATACTGAGGCTGACGACTGATTGCGATGTGGTCTGAAGAAAATCGCTATAAATACAATTTTAAAAATTCAGTTAGCAGAGAAGTCAAAAATTTGAGCGCATTGTGCAAAATAAATATTTTTTGAAAAATTTAGGAAAAAGCCACGGTGAATTTGAAATGAGATAAGAACTTACTTTGCAGACAGCTTGGACAATCTTGCTGGAGGTCGAGAGGAAGATGGGCTTGCAGATGTCGTCCAGACGATCGGCTTTTCTGTCACTTTCTGAAATTCAAATCCTTGGTCTTTTTGGAAAATAAAAAAGCCTTCTGTTATAAAATGATCAAATGAACCTTGCTCGTCGAAGCTGAAGTGCTTGGACTTGGTGTTGTGGCTGACGAAGAAGCAGTTGGGTTTGCATGGGGAAAGAAAGTGGACAGAGCTGCCAGGGGAAATGAGGGAACGAAGGGGGAATCTGGAGCTGCATTCCAGTGGAAATTGCCGAAGGATGGGAGGAATTGCGGAGCTGCAGTGGAAGGGGGCGGGCGGGTGAATTGGAGGTACGGGTTGATGGTCGGCAGGGACGACGAGGGTGTAGATTTCGATAATTGGGGACGAAAATCGAGTGAATGAGAATAATTAGGAAGGAAAAGTAGGATTAGCAGAAGATACGACGAAGAAAAGAGGAAGAGCATGCTGGGATGAATGGAAGAATGGAATGGAATGGAGTGGAGTGGAATGACTGAGTGAATGTGCAGGGAAGAGAAGAAGAGGAGCAGACAGAAACAAGCAGCACGACAAACAAGGCACAGGCAGCAAAGACAACAGAACGAAACAGTCTGTAATTAGAAAGTGCGAAAAGTAGGGGAGGACGTTTATTCATGGGTTGAATTTGGATGAAATGCAGTAGTGCTCTGATGAATAGTTGTTGCATTATCAGATAACCTCTTCGCAGATTTGATAACGATGATCATTATGCATCGATTTGAGTTTGAAATAGATGGTGGTGTTAATGAAGTTTGGATAGGAATAGATGATTTTTCGTTTCAGCATTTGAACGCTACCATATAAATAAATTTTATAACACATTAGAACATGTCATGCCGAACATTAAAAAAATCAATGCGAAGATAAGTGATTTGTGACAAGGATGAAAGCATTAGTCTCCAAAAGTTGAATAATCACAGCTTTTTCAGAAGAATGCATATTAACAGAAGCACACATTTAACTAGATATAGTTCATCAGGAAGTAATTGGAACTTCTATGCATTAATGAAACATTAACCGAGGCAGTAACGAAATACATGATTCTCACGGGAATGAAAATGGAATTAGAGCAGGGTTCATAAATGAGCAGTTGAAATGAATAAGTAAATAAAATCAAATAATTTGTCGATAAACTCTAAAAATGCATGATAAAAATAGACAACAAAGGCAAATGCTATGAAGCCAAGTAAATAAGTGATGAAATTGAACAAATTTATACCCGAGTTGTAGTGGAATTGTTTGGAAGAAAACAACAACAAACGATGAAACGTGAAAATATGTGTTAATTTCTGCTTAAAGGCGAACGAACAGAGCCGGACCGAAAATGACCATCAGACAGATCACAATGAACAGAACAATTGCCACCAATGAAGTCCACCTGGAATAAAATCTCTGGTGTTTGAATGAAATATATAGGTATAAAACTTATCCAATCAAATACTTTTAGCGGTAATTATTAAAAAAAGCAATCACTAACCAGATGATCTTCTCGAACGATCGTCGTTTGAAGTTTCTCAGGAAAATAATGCCAACAAACAGACCGGCAACGAATCCACCAATATGTGCAATATAAGAGACCTGAATCATTTTCATAGGTAATAATCAAAATAAACTGTTTAGGAGAAAACAGTAGTTTCTATTATTTAGAAAGAAAGATAATATCACTGATGAGAGATAAAAGAAAGCAGGGGGAAGTACCTTATCAGTTCGATCAGTAAAGTGTCTCTGCCAAACGGACAAACCGATATCTACTGCAACCACGACCAATAAAGTTAGGGAACGGAACCAATTGAGCTCCATCGAAAATTAACAGAATATGACAAGTTCAAACAAACTAAAGATTACTTCCGACCAATTCATGATCAATTCAGAGAAATGAGCAGCCAGAAGGGCATAAACTCCTCCAGATGCACCTGCCAAATAAACTGTTGGATCGACTGCTGATACAAGTAGAGAGCCTTAAAGAATCATAATGAGCGCCTGTTTCACTGGAAATAAGATTAAAACCAATATGTAATGATAACTCAAGTCGATTTCTTATCTTTAGTCATAATGATATTTTTTTTTTTTTAAATGATCGAAACTCACCGCAAATAACTCCCATGACATATACGACGACAACTCTCCACTGATGAACTAATTCTAGAGGGAGTCCAAGAAGCAATTGGGTTAGAACGTTGAAGATCAAATGGTAATAGCTGAAATGGCACGTCTGCTAGAAAATGAATTCTGAACCTTACCCAATGTGGATAAGTGAATAAGTCAGATAACGCCATAACTGATCTCGATGGTGTGGATTAAAAATAAGCGGAGACAAGGTCGGAACAGGACCGTCCACTCGAAAACCTTCTTGCGAATCCAAGACGTAATAGAGATAGACTCCTATCTGAAAATCGTTGATAAGTGTTATCAGACATAGCAGTGCTTGAAAATCGTTAACCTGGATTATGCTGATAGTTATCATGAATAGAGGGGGAGGGCAACATTTGTATCTGAAAATCGTTCGTGATGCAACAATTGCATAATTTCCACTAAATGACAACTAATCGACGAAATTAATTCAAGATGAACTTCATATACATTGAAGCACACTAGTTTAGAACAACACATAGATATTTGAATTCACTGATCTCTAGAGTTCTCACTAATCAAGCTGGGTAAAATTTGGCGAATTTTTCCACCCGATATTATCTATAAGTCGATAAAATTTCAAGAGAATCGTTGCAGTTAGAATATAGATATAAGGTATTTCAAAAATAATAAACTTTCGTATGCCGCAACAGAAAAAATTTAAATGATAATAAAAACAACATACTGCTGCAAATAGACGAATGGTTCAGTTCGATGACTCTTTGGTACGACACTCGCAGCAGCAAGGAACATTGCGTGTCGAAGACGATAATTCTTCGTTTGGCTCATTATGAAACAGAACTCGGAGAAGTCGATCAGACGGTCGCCGTTCAAATCAATCCGCATCGTCATTTCATCGATCTGAGTGAGTTAACATTAAGATACTCAGGTCTAGGAATTACTGCTCACATAAAAGATTTTCTACAATGTACTTAGATTTGCGTGAACTTTTCATTTTTAGATTTATTAAAAGTATTGGCGAAATTTCCTTTCAAGTCATAGCTAGAATTCAATGCAATAAAAATCCATTTGTGGAAGAAACAATTGCAACTAGCAATGCCAATAAAAATTACCTCTGCATCACTGAGTCCGAACGAGAAAGTTGCCTCTCGGATGGCCTTCTTCAGATCCGTCGTGGGAATGTAGCCATCGTGGTTCGTGTCGAATGCTCGAAATAGTCGGTGCCAATGACTATGTGCAATTTCTGCCTGAGGATCTGTCAAGGAAAAGTCTGCGTGTTTATTGTCCATTTCTTCTGAATTACAAAGATACTTATGAGGTGATAATTTGGAATCTAAAAAGTGAAAATAAATCGAATGAAAGGGCAAATCTTGCATTACGAGAAATGACCAAATGTCTAACAAGGAGAGCTCAGCTAACTAATGAAATATCGCATTGTTGATCATTTTTCATCAAAAGGGGTTTTTAGAGCTCACGACCACGATTCTGAAGTCGAAAAGTACAACCGTAAGCTTCCTGATAATTGATATCCAGAAAACTGTTTCACATAGCAGAGAGTTGGCAGCAAAATAATGTATGCTAATTTTAAATTTAAATTTGGCATGCAATTTTCTCACGTCGTAAAGTATTTTTTGAATATCCAAGAACAGGAAGATCATAGTTGCACCTTTTGACTTCAGGATCACGATCAAGGCACCCAAAAATCCTTTCTGGGAAAAAATAGCCAAAAGCGATATGACATTAGCTGAGCTCGCCTTGTAAGCTGGATCTTCGTGATGATTTAGTCACCCCCCAAAAGATAAAGCACGTTTAAATAAGAATTTGAACAAAAAAGCTGATCTTCGTGTACGAAAATGTTCATCTCCATTCACAATAATGCCCCGATAGTTTTTGCAAATCGCTGATCAAATCAAATGAAAGAAGGAAAAGAAAATGGAGTGCAATGCAAAAAGCACAGAGTGAATGCGAATCGAATGCAGAAGCTGGCTTTGAAAGGATCAGGTAGCTTTGTACAAAAGGAATCGAAAGTCGAAAGAATCACTGTATCTGTATGGAAAGGCAAGAATCACAGATATAGCTTGATTTCAAAGGACTTTCTCTCTATCAGTGGGAAGATCATTTCTTCTTGAAAGGTAACAAGAGCACTCTGCCCTGTTTTATGATCGAACTGAATGACTGAGTTGGCAGAGGTAAATTCGAAATTCGATTGGATTCCGGAACAGGTTTGGGACAGGCAAGCCGTGCGAATGGAGGGAGGAATAAATGCGAGAAATCGAATTGGTGAAGGTCAATCAGAGGGAAGAAAAACAGACAGAAGACGGAACGAGAGCAGGGCAATTGACTCGAGGAATGGGAGCTGTAAAATGGGGGAATGGAGAATTCACACTTTTTGTACTTTTGAAATATGATGAAAGAGTTAAAAAATAACAAATTCAAACACAGATTGTGAAGAGTTACGATGAATTGAAGGATAGCGGTAAGAGGTTGAAATGACCATGAAGATGTCGGTCCTCGAAATGGGAATGCATAGACAGTGCACGTGGAAATGGACATGAAAGAGAAGAAAAGGAAGGGGAGAGAATACCTATACTAGCAGGGGAAAAGGGAGAGATGTTACCATAGAGAAAGAGAAGAAGGAAAGGGGAGAATGAATAGAAGGAGAATGGAATGAGAACAGAACAGCAGAGAGGTGAAGCAGGAATGCTGACTGAATTAACTGAAGAAGTGCATGGAAGGAGAAGGAGAAAGGAGAACATGCAAATGATAGGGAATTCAGACAGAATGAAGGATACAGATCGAATGAATGACGGAATTAAGCTGACCGGTAAACACAATTATGCTGAAAATGAGAATGATGATGAAAATAGGAAATCGAGAGAAAAATGTGAGGGAAAAGGGGATAAATGGGAAAAGAGACGAGAATGAGAGGGAGAGACAAATACAGAAATACAGCCGGAGACGGAGACGGACTGAGTCACTGCTGGATGACAAGAACGACACGATTGAATCGAGGGAAAATAGAGAACAGCTGCTGCAAAGATTACGAAAAGAAGCTGATGTTTGGAAAGGTCAAGAGGGATATCGATGCGCTGCAAATAAACAAAACTACAAAAACAGTGACAACACTATTGTATTGCATCATAGAAGATTGTAGGAAACATGGTCACCTTTTCAATGAAGACCAATCTTTGAGATTATCAAGAGTCAGAGTTTAGATTTGAAATATATTCAGTTACTTTTCTGATCATGATCTATTCATTTAAAGGGGAAAATACATGGAAAACAGCAACGGTATTCATCGATAGTGGGTGAATAATGACTAATATGCACATGCGAAGAATATTCTCTTTGAGCATACAGTCAGAAAGCGAAATGAGCAAAATGCAGATAGAAGAAAGGAAGAAGCAGAGGCAGAGGGAGACATCTTCATTCCTCTGCATAACTGCAGGCGCGTCAAAACAAACATTTCCTTGCTAAATTAGAATACGAGCAGCGAAAAGTTCGAATTGCAATAATATACAGAATGAAAAAAGTAGTTTGACTGTATAAACTACTCATTTTCTGAATTTCGATAATATCTCTCCCTCCTTTTCAAATCTGCCAGCAGATTCACGATAATCCCAAATCCAACCGGCAGATCTACAGAATGCAGCAAAAATCTACCTTCCTTTTGCCATGTCTCTGCCAGTTTTGCTTGTTTTATGCCAGCTCATTCTCACCCATCAATTCCCCCTTTTTAGCTATTTTCACTGCAAATCACCCATTTAGGGAATTATAAAGCCCTTATGAATTGCGATCGTAAAACTCGTCGAATCACGAAAATTTATCTCCATCGTGAATTTCTATCTGATGCAACAATAAAAGCATAACAAAGGTGAATCAAATTAATAAAAATTTCAACTAATTTGAGAAGTTGAATATGTTGAAGTAATAAGTGAAATATACATTATGAGGATGTTGGACTTTGATGTTTGAAGTTTGGACATTCAGCAACAAGTAATAAATAAAATAATGATAACAAAAAGCTTGCATGAGATATTTCATGTCTTCAAATTCTGCATTGACTGATTAGATGGATTCGAGTACAACGAGGGAATAAAGAGCGGTGATGACTGCTGAATTGACGAAAGGCTCGTGTTTGAAGGAGAGAATGGCTGCAGAGAAGAGTGCAGAGCTGTCGACTCTGCCTACGTCCCACCACAGAAGGCGCTTCGATTCCAGCTCCTTTGAGTACATTTCGATCGCGAGAGGTACATTCGTCTGTAATCGAACATTGCACATTCCCTACGATACTGTATTTTCTCCCTATAGAAATCCTTATTTCCAATCCTTGATGCCAAAAACAATTACTTTTACACACGAATGCTGCTATGAAAACGCGAAAATTTAACAAAGAGATCTTTGAATTGATATGGCACATCAGATAAGAAATGCTCAAATTTTTCCATTAGAAAAAATACGGTAGCAAATTTGATTTTTCTTTTGTAAACGTTATAATAATAATAATAACTTCAAACTCACATTCAATGTCTCGACAATCCACTTTGCCTTCCTTCCCGCGTTTCCCTGCTTGTCGATCATTTGTTTGTACGCGTCCGCCCTCGTCTGAGCTGTGCCAAATTTGCCGATGATTTTCTGCATTCGATCCAGCTGGGTGTCAACCTTCCGGACCTGGAAAATAATTTCGTAAGTAAATGAACTGGAATTGGATTAGTTGCAAAATCATAATCATAACTGAAAGTTGTGTCAGTTTTTACAGAGCTTTGAAGAAAACTAGAAATTATGTTTAAATAAAAATAAATAATTTTCTCGCTGAAGAGATGTAGGTATGAAGAATAACATACCTCCCTAACAATATCGTCATATATCCCGAGTCTTTCATCCTTCGTCAATATGCCACTCTGCGATCCACTCGCTTCAGTATCCTTTGCATACATTAGTTGCAATCGCCTGTTCACCTGAGGATAATCATTGAGAATCCTTCAAATAAAAATGACCAACCACATTTTCAGCCGAACTGGCAGCAGTTCCTACAGCATCCGACCAGTTCTGTGTCAGATTCCACACTTCCACTGCAAATCGAGTCACTCGTTTTGTCAAATCTGTCTGCAAATTTTTTTTTTTAAATAAAAGACAAAAATCTAAATCTAAATATTACATTAGTTTTCCATTGTGTAGCGAGTATTTTCGAATATTCTTATCATCAAAAAGTGAAAAAAAAACTCGAGTATTATATGACTCCTTCAAGATAAAAACCAAATTAATTCCAACAATTACTCACATCTTCATTTGTAGTACTTCCACTGATACTGGGTGTGGAAGGGCTTCTGCTGGCATTCGCAGCTGCCCTCTGCAAGGATTGCACTGGCGTTTTTGGTGACGAAGTCGCCATTTTCTTCCCTGCAAGACAAAAAATCGATGAAAGTAAACGAAATAATAAAAATAATAATGCAATTTGTATCGCAACAATTCCATAAAAGTCAACGATGAAAAAGAAAATAACAAAATTTATTCGAAAAGTTAAAACAAATAACAAAAACAGTCAACAAAAATACTGCTTTCTCTTCAAAACAAAGGCGATCTTCATTCGAAAATACCTTTACATTGAAGAGAACTCAGTAAATCAACGAAGATAAAATTTTCTGAATTGTGCTGCTCGTTCACATGATGGATTTGAGCTCCTTCTGACTGAGTTTTCCCTTCTTCATCTTTCGCATCAGCCTTGCATCTGCCTCGAAATCGTCCACTTCTTCTGCAATGTCTGAAGTCGCCTTTCGCTTCACTGCCACTTTGCCATTCTGAAAATTCGTTCAAATTATTCTTTGAAAAAGTTTTTACAAATATAAGATTTTTTAAATTTCTAAATATTAACCTTCTTGCCATCAGCCCTCTCAGTTGCAGCACCATTTTCAGCCGAAGCAGTTCCTTTTCCTTTCTTCATTTTCTTCCTGTCCTTCAGTTTCTTCTCTGCAGCTTTCTTCTTCAAGAACTCCACCTTCTTTTCGTGCTTCTTCTCCATTATCTGAAATCAGAAGAAGATAAAAATTAAAGAATCATTTTCAACATACGCCTTTTCGTTGACTCTCCATCTTTTCATTTGCATACTTGATGGTGGAAGTGTCGACATCGCTTCGCTTGAACTTGTCCAAGTCAGCTCTGCCCGACAATTCACGCATTTTGGGGAGACGCAGAATGCCGTATGCATGAGCCAAGCCGGGCACGTTTAATTCTAAAAAAAATGCAAATAACTTAGAAAAAACTCGAAATTTAGAAATTTTCAAAATAATTTTTCTATTTGAGGTATTTTAGAAGTGAATATGCTTTCGAAACATAAGAAATGTCAGATAGAAAATGCATTCAATAAAGGTTCGACAAATCTTCATTAGGAATGACTAACCCTTCAAACTGCAGACGATATTGCAATCATGCTTGATGTAGGATTCGATGTGAGTCACAAACGCCTTCGAGCCGGCTTCCAGGATCCCTCTGCAAGATTTAAGCCATTTTTACAGCTGAAGAGCAAAAACCTGTCAGTGCCAATGATTCGTTGTATCTTCTGTCGCAATTCCTCTGCCTTCTGCACTGTCGTCGACTTGACTTTGATCTCTTTCAATATCACCTGAATGAAGAATAAATGTGATTGTAAAATGATGCCTACGCTTAGAAACACAATTGAAAAAATACCTTTTCGTGTTTGGAGACGAACTCGACATAGGCAGCCTGTTCATTGGCGAGCAGCAGCAGGGCATTGCCCTCTCTGCCCTGTCTGCCTGTTCGGCCAGTTCGGTGCACAAACCAACTGGAAGAATTAAATTTCTTTTGAGCTTGAGCAATCTCATTTATGTTTTCCATAAACAAATGATAACCAGTCTTTAATTTGGTCATCATTTTCAGGTAATTGTAAATATCGAAAGATGGAAAAATCGTAACACTTCTTTAAATTCTACCTGGAAGCCTTAGGAATTTCGAACTGAACGACCCAATCGATGTCGGCAATGTCGATTCCTCTCGACATCACATCCGTGGACAGCATCACTCCATTTGAAGAGGAGGCAAATTTGGCGATCTGAATTAAATTAATGAAGAATGCAAATGAATTAGATAAACCTGGTCAGATCTCTGTTTGAGTGAATTCTTTCCGTGAACAGCCAGAAGAGGTCGCTTTGTGAGCACATGCTTCAGAATCTGGAAAAAGAAGAATTCTAATAAAGAATATCGACAGACTTGTGCTTATTCAGTCGAAACACACATAATTTACCTTTTTAATCTCTTCCGAAGTTCCTTTCTCTCCTAATTTCTGTTTTCATCTCTACTTTCACATCTTGATCTTTGCATTTACAAGAATTTCATTGAAGAAGCATGAGTTGGTGTAACAGAAAAAGTAGAATAAATCAATTTGAAGAAAAAATTAAATCAAACATACCATGTGGAAATACTGAACGCAGGCACAGGAAGGGAAGAAGACGAGGAATTTCTTGTCTGGCTTCTGTCGAATGAAATCCACGCAGCACATCAACTTCTGATCCGCTTCCATCACCTGAAACATATTTCCTCTTCCCAATATCCAGAAAATGTTTACTGTGTAAAAGTTGTTGAGTGCAGTCGGCTGCACGAGACTCTCTGCCTCTTGCAGCTTGACGAATTTGGGCTCCCTCAACATGAACATTCCCAGATCTTCCTGCTCTTTTGCTTGAGTCGCAGAAAACAGACCAGAACGACGCTGTTTCGGCAGGGCCGACAGAATCTCCTTCATGCTGAAAATTCACAAATCAAAAAGAAACGACCTCTTCAAATCATAAAGTCACTTATAAAAACCTTTTTTTTTTAAATTCTTTATCACAAAATTCTGAGAATTGGTAAAAGTTTAACGAAAATTTTACTGTATTTCGAATTGGCTCTCGTTGAATCGATCAGCCTCGTCCAAAATGAGCACTTCGACGGAGCGCAGTGAGCGACGGAATTCGCCTGATTTGTCGATGGACAGGATCTGATACAGACGGCCGGGGGTAGAAACGAGGATGTCACAGCTAGAATACAGAAAAAAGAAGTGAAAGATTGCAAGTTAGAATATTCTTACCCCTGCATCTTGAGTTTCTTCATGTCCTGTTCCACTTTCTTGCCTCCAACTGACACCTGCGCTTTGTAATTTAAGGCAGCAGCAAATGGCTCCATCATCTGAAGTTCAAGATCATGGGGAAAATAAATGTCGGATTCTTCTATCCGTTACAATCCTCATCAAGTGGAGTATTGAAAGACATTTTGGATAAAACCAAGCAATTTAGGCAACAATAAAAAAAACCTACTCTAGCGATTTGAGCAGACAACTCTCGGGATGGAGACAGAATCACGGCACCAATTTCGTTGGCAGCAAACTGAATGCGAAATTTCAAATTTAGCTTGAATTATTTCTACCTTTCCCCTCCTCTTCATGATGGCCAAGGTGGGCAGTGCAAAGGCGAGCGTTTTGCCTGAACCAGTTGGAGATTCCACGACTGCATCGTTGTGAGTGAGCAGAGGCAGACCGGCTAGAACCTGTAAAAAAAATAGTCGGATGGAAAAATTCAGTACGGGGTAAAGGATTTTTTTCTTCAAATATTCAAAATTACGATTAGCGATTTGTTGGAACGAATGTTTGGAAGAAAAAATGGAGCCAGAACATTCGAAATTCCGACCCATTCCTGATTTAGGTTTTCACCAACAAAAATACTTTCTTCCCCCTATAAAAATTAATTCTACCTGAACATCAGTGAACTGCTTGTATTTCTCATCGAACACCTCGAGCAGTTCCCGAGGCAGCAGACTCCTGTACTTGGCTCGCAACGAGTCGTCGATTTTGCTTTCTATCATCTGTAAAATCAAGGCAATTTAGTAAAACCACTTCAAAAATTCATCAGATACATGAGGATTGAGAAATTCAACTCAATTTTGGCTACTTTCAATCTGAAATGTCCGAGATAAAGTTTATCCCAATGGAAAAGGTGATCATAACAGAAAATTAACAATAAAAACATCTCTGACCTAGGAAATACATAACAAACTAATCTAAAAGTATGATGTTGAGATACGAAAGAATAAATACAGCTCCTCTTGTCTGTGTATTTTGGATTATGCACTCTGAGCCATGGACTGTTCTTGCTCGTGCAATTTTTTGATGAGCTCCTGCTTCTCCTTGTTGAAATACTCGCCAAACCAGATCAGATGTTCCAGTTTTTTCTCTATCGCCATGTACGGATTTTTCGAAAGTCCGACGCATACCTAAAAATTGGCAAAAAGTTACTCTTTATTCTCGTGAATGAATTAAAAATTCTGAAAATGAGAATTATCAGGCTTGTCATGAATTTATCTGTCTTAGATTTGTTGCGAATTTCCTTTTCAAGAAAAATCATGTTCCTGACAAGCTTTATTAACATTAGCATTAAGATTCATTAAATGATAAATTTTGAGAAAGAGCAAATGAAAACATACCAAATGCATGAACGTGGCAATAGGTCCATCTTTTGGAATACCAAGTTCTGGCAAATGACGTTCGAGCATTATATGTTCTGTGAATGGAACCTGAAAGTTCGAAATAGTTTGAACGAAGCTGCTAGATTATCCTACATCGGTCTCGCTGCCCATCATGTACTCATTGTCAATGGGATAGGGCCACTGTTTGCCTTTCTTCGTCCACTCAATCTGTTCCTCGAATGCATTCTCTGGGCCGAAGGAGAGATTCGTCGCACTGAAAGGGGATTTTGGCAACAAATAAAAAATACACGAGGATAAAGAACTGATCGGAATTATTCTCCTTTAGATTTTTGTAAATGAAAAGAAAACGACCCTTTCGAAAATCTTCAGGAGCAAAGTAATTCAACTTTTCAGAGATCAGTTAACATTAATATTCTTTTTGAAGAAAAAAAACAAATAATTTATATCTTGTGAGTTAAAAAAGGCCAATTGAATGGCTTACTTAGCAGCTCGCATGTCCCACTCGTTCCAGAACTGCAAACTGTGCTCCTTCGTGTCAGCCAAAGTTTTCCAGAATCCGAGACGATTTTTCGAGCTGAAGAGTGGAGGGGATTTTGGATCAGGTTCGAGGATAGGGCGAGATAGGTAACTTCCTGCTTGGCCTGACGCGTCCTCGTAGATCGATCTGAATTTGGAACTGATTTATATCCGGAAGTTGCAAGAAATTTTTGGAATAATAAGATTATAGTTTTTTTTACAATTCAATATCTTTCAGTTGACATTCATATGAATTATCAGCCGTTTCAGAGTAATGTTCTAGTCATTTAACAAATGCAAATTGAAAATTTCAAGACGCTAATAAATAAATAGTCTTAGAAAAGAGAAATACAAGACATTTATCTTCATTACTTTTTATTATTATGATGTGTTTGCTTTCTTGTAATTTCCAAATAGCCTTTCTGAAAATATCAATGAGAAACCCACTCAATTTTAGCCAGGGCCATGTCGAGCAGTTTTCTCTCTCGGACACTCATCTGTTCTTCCTCCTTTTCCAACTTTTCGATCTCCTTCCTCGTTTCCTCGTTTAATTCCATCTTCTTTGCTTGGAACTTCATCTGCGCTCTTTCCACCACAGATTCCGACTTCTGCCTGGCCTCTGTTGGAGACATTCCAGACTGCAAGGAATCCATCATTTCTAGTTTATGACAAGGGAAACCAACCTGCAGTGATTTGGAGAAGATTTCCTGCCTCAGGTTGGAGAGAGCCATTCTTTCATCCTTTGTTTTTATTCTGAAAATATGAAATTACTTCTAGTTCGAAAAAGTCAAGTAAAAGTGGAATCAATTTTCCATTAAAGAAGCGACCACCAAAAGTTCTGAAATCCATACAATGTGCATATTTGGTAATTGAAAATTCTCAGTAAGGCATAGTCAAAGATTACAATCAAGAATCTCCTTCATACAATAAAAATAACACCTTTTGAAAGTTGTTTTCTCCCTCTTGGCCTGTTCTGCATAATCTGCAATGAGGTTGTTGAATCCCTCGTCCATGAGCATGTCATTCATGGGCGCCTTGCTCGCTGCCTCGTATGTCTCCTTCTCCAGGCTGATCAGCTTCGCAAACAGCGTCTTCTTTGCACTGCAACATGTTTTTGAAAGTCTTCCTGTCACTTCACATGTAATTTCGAAAACAAACTTGTAAACAGAGTATTTAGTATCTTCAAAATTCAGAAACTGTTCTAAAATAAAAGAAGACTCCAAAACTCACTCTTTTTTGGCCTGTTTATCATCGGGATGCGTCTCTGCAACAAGATCGTCGACAGCCTTGAGAATGTTTTCCTTCAAAACGTCTTTGACCGAGGGATTCTGCAAATTCCTTTCTTTCGATTCTTCGGAAAGTTGCATCTTTTAATAAATGATACCCTTTTGTTAACCTTTCAAGTAATAAGCGTTTCTTTCCCCTTCCCACCTTCGACTTGCCCTCGTTCCCATCTCTACTTCCACCGGATTCCTTTCCAGAACAGAATCGTCTCGCACTGCCTCCATTCAGTCGGGCAGACACGAGAAGTCGTCGCCACATCTGCAAAAAATATGCACTTCTTGAAAAAAAGAAAAATAGTGATATTTCGATGAAAATAGACATTTCTGAAATCAAAAACTCGGATCAAACATCCCATAAAAACGGCTTTATTCGGAACACTTCAAACTACTCATCATTTGACTGCTGACTACTGAATTATGATTATCACACTACCTTGTTTCCTTAAAACATTGATAAAAAATACTTAAATCGACTTGAGAAATGAAATATTGGATGGAAAAGCAGAGAAATAGAACTTCTCTAATTTGAAGAGAGAATGCAATAAAAGTGGAGAGAGAAGGAGAAGAGACAAAGTGAACTACGAAACAAAGTGTCGCTGAGCTGACTGCACTACTGTAGAAGTGAAGAGGGAGAAGAGGAAGGGGGATTTACTTGACGAAGGCGACACCCTTCTGGACGTTCTTGTTCAGTTCGGACACGGCAGCGTCGATCAACTGCTGCTCGTAGGCAGACACCTGGAAATTCATAAAATAGATTAACGAATTATAAAAACTTCTTTGAAATTATAACATTCATAAAATAGTGCAAAAACGAAAACTGAATAAATACCAGAAGGCGCTTTGTAAAATTTCTGAGATTTTTTTGTTCTTTCCGATTTCCTTCTTTCTCTATTCAAACAAGGACCGTACGAAAATTCCCATTGCTTCGTTATTCCATTTTTGAACATTATTGATCTCTTTTTCGACAGAATTTAGAGATCACTTTCATTTTCGATATGTCGAAATTAATTCTCGTACATCCCTGATTCAAACTCTCACAATTCATGAGCCTCTTGAAGTTTTCCGATGATCAAAAGAAAAATTCCTTGTCAAAGAATTCAGGAAAGTTGCTGTTTTAGTTAAAAACGATGACCGACCTTTCCAACACCGAGAATCTTCTCGACTCCATTGGGGCCGAGCTCGACGGGAGTGGAGAAGTACTCGACTCCCTTAACTGCGTCCGAGGCCACGTACGAGCACTGCACGTTATTCTCGCCCTTCAGACCGCGCAGCAGGGCGTTCGTGAAACGGGCTCCTGCCAGGGCCATCGAAAGGGTTGCCGAGCCCTGCAAAGAACATATTGCGAATGGATTGTACTGTTGATGAATATTATATAGATTTGTAGAATTTATAATAAATAAATTTTTCGAAACTTCATCCACAAAATGCAGATGAAATATAATTCCTAGTTCTTCTTCACTTTTTTCTTCACTAATAAGAAACAAATAAACTCACAGCTCCGGCCTTAGCATTGACGACCTCAGTTCCAGCGTCCTGGATTCTGGGAGTGAGCTTCTTGATCTCGTCGTCCGTAAACTTGGTGGCCGGTTTGACCTGCGACAGGAGGGGAATGATCGTGATGCCCGCGTGGCCTCCGATCACTGGCACTGTGGTCTTCGAAGCATCCAGACCCTGAAAAACAACATCTGGATATTTTGGTGCAAGTCCAAAAAGAAAATTCCTCGATTTTTTCACATTTATGATTTCAATAAGCTCCCATTCTGCAATACTTTGTTAGTTTTGTATTATTTGAGTTTCCAAGTGAACTGATAGTGTGTGAGTGCACAAAGAGCGATCAATGAGCACTCGCAACCCTTTCTTTTTCTTCTCTTTTCTCATTTGCGAGCCAACAGGCGTGCTTCTGTTTCTTTTCCACTCACTTTTCATTTGCTTTTTGCTCATGAAATCGCCTTGAACGCAGAATAAAAAATCAATACTTCTTTAGAAACGGAAACCTGATAAAATACAAACATTATAAAATGAGCAACCTGGAACTTACAAGACAAGACGATGAAATAGTATTGGAAAATAAATGCATAAGATACTTTCTCTACTCTGTTCTATATTATTCTGCATATTTTGTTGTTAAGTTGTTGTCTTGTATTTTCCAAATTGTCTGAAAAGTCAACCTTGAGTTCAGCGACGAAAGCCTGCGCCCTGACGACGTCGAGAGTGGTGACTCCGAAGACGCGTCGCTTGTCGTAGACACCCGCTTTCTTGAGTACTTCAGAGGCAATCGGGACTGTCGAGTTGACTGGGTTCGTGATGATCGCGATCAGGGCCTGCAATTTCAAGTTGAAAAGAATTCAAGATATAAATTCGTAAAAAAAGAATAGAAAAACATTGCCATTTCGCATTTTAGTTTTTTTTTCAAATTTTGAGAATAAAATGCGTCGCTAATTTATGAAATTCAGCGGAGCAATACTTTTGAAACTCATTACAGCTCTGAATACTACAATGCCTATCAAAGTTTTGGATAATTTGAGGTTTGTATCCAATCTGACTCATCTTTTATCATAGACCGATTTGAATAAAATTTAGCAGGAATTTCCAACTGAGTCAACGAAACTTGTGCACAAGGTATCGGCAGAATCGACAAAAAAAATAACCGGGAGTACTAGGATGTGTTTTTTTAATAATTATGATCGTTTCAAACCGTTGACTGTTATTATATCTTCAAGAATTGTACAACACTGTTCATGATCTTGAAAGTGAAACCAATTTGATGGAATTCAAGTGTACCTTGGGCGAAGCCTTGGCAATAGCAGCGACGAGATCCCTGACGATGCCCGCATTAGTGTTGAAAAGATCGTCTCTGGTCATGCCCGGCTTCCTCGGCACTCCCGCGGGAATCACAACCACATCGGCTCCCTCCACTGCGGCGTGCAACTCGCCACTGCCGGTGTAAGCAGACACCTGGAAATATAAAGATTCATGTTTGGACGAATTACTTCAGAAATATTTCTAAAGCCTGAGAAGAAGTTTCATTTGAAACGAAGTAAGGTACATTGAAAATGGATAAATTTAGGAAAATTCAAACATAGCACATTTCAATTGTAAGAGGAACTATTCAACTAAGTTCGTTATTCCGAAAAAATAGGATGGAACGTATTCAACCTTACAAAATATGTTTGCCTTCAACGTGAATGAATTTTCCAATTCATTGTCTACCTTAGCATTGGTGTCGATGTGAGAGAGATCAGCAGCGACTCCGGGAGTGTTGACGACATCGTAGAGAGCCAGATTAGCGATGAGCTTGTCCTGCTTGAGCAGCAGACCCAGTGGCTGGCCGATTCCTCCCGATGCGCCCAGCAGAGCCACTTTCGGAGACGAGCTCGAATGGCGAACCGACTCCTGCAAATTCAGTAGATAAAAAATTCAATCCTTTAGAATTTTAATGATCGCAAAATTTAGCCTGAGCTACTTTTGAGAAGATTAATTCAGAATAAAACCCGCTTTACAACCCAACTTCGAAATGCAAATTGACTGCTCTGTAAATTGCAGTGTGCAGAGCAGCAGAAATTGAGAAAATTTGACTGCACTTATTTTTAAATTTTACCAGATCCAAAACATTCAAATTTCTTCAAAAGTGTGTTCAAGCATCGATCTGTACTCCAACATCCCTAATTTGGGATCTTTGAGTTTTCTGTTCGCTATTCACAATTCAACTTTTAGTGTCAGGCAGATCCTGGTCAAATTGAACTCTGTGCAATTCATGGAATTTTTCTGCACATTTGCATACATTGCTCAAATTGTGCAATGAGAAATTATCATTTTCAAAAGCGAGCAAGAAACCCAAAGACCCCCGCGATGTGATTCGAACGAACCGAGCGGATGCCGCGAGAGAGCAGGCAGCAGAGTGATCTGGAAGACAGGGCCATTGTCGTCGGGAAGAGGGCAGCTAGTGATTACCTGAACAGACGGAATGAATTGGAGTTGATCAAGGCAAAACAACAGACGAGATAATTCGACGGTCAGATACAAAAATAGAGGCGCGGCGCGCAAACAAATGTGAAAATGAAGGGGGAAGAAGAAAAATAAGAAATCGAACAGATCAACGATTCTGCAATTCTGCACAGAAATGAACGAAGAAAGCCAAAGCAAAAATTCGATGTCCGAATGAATCAGAAATTAGAAATAGCAGGAAAGTAATCCGAAAAAATTCAAGGTCGAAAATGAGCAGTGCGTATTTTCGCACCCCGGCTTCTTTGTAGCCTGTCAAATGTGGACCAGAGAGAAATCGCTAAAATGCGAGCAGAAGAGAGAGAATGAGAAAGTTTTGATGCACAAAGAAAAAAATTGAAAATTCAAAGCTTTTTTTTTCTTATGTGTGTGCTGCCTGTGTTGTTTCTAGAGAGCGCAAACTCCGCCCCTCTGTAAAACGCGGCAGGATGTAAAAAGTGGTAGTAGGGAACCTCCAAAATAGGAAGCAAGTCATGTTTAGACTACGAAGGCATAAAGAGGCTCAATCTAGATCGATGATAAACCTTCTGTAACGGTTCTGTGTCGAAAATCAGGCCGAAACATTCACATCCGCGTGCCGCTCGTGGGTGGCTCGCGGGTGCTCTGCTCTCAGTGCGTAATGTCATGTGGTTTCGAACTATCCTGTAATGTTGAACTTGAGAATCTTGGTAGACCTAAATAAGTACTTGGCAAATCTCTAAAGATGCGGAACTATGCACTATTACAGTACTCTACATTTTGCCCTCTTTGACCATGAAGATCACCTTCTTCTGACTGTGAATGAGAGTAACGATGTCATGTGAAAGTGACTCACAAGTTTTGGCTGTGCATTCCGTCAGTCTGTGCATAATTTGCATTGCAGTGTCCAGCTGCGTCCTTCCTTCCCTTTCTCATCCCCTTCCTTTCATCCTCAGTTCCCTTGCCAGCTCCATTTTGAGTGCGTCTCCCCGGGGATATCTCTGATCCATAGCCTATATCCTCTCTATCGTCTATCTGCTGCTGCTCTCTCCCAGTCATCTTTCATTTTTGACTGGATTGATTCTTCCATTCCTTCAGAATTCCAACTTCTTTTGTCGGCCTCTTTGCATACATATTCTGAGTGCATTGCCATGTAGAAATGCACAGAAGCTGTGATAAATTATCCTAGGACAATTTTCGCTTTTTGTTAGTACATCCTCACTTTTATTTTGAAATCTGAAATCCTGAAATTGGATTGTTTATCATAATTGTTCTTCGATCTCTGACAAATCTCTTTGAAATGACTCATTCTTGAAACCCAATGACAAGTACAGTATTTCTCCCATCTCTTAGCCTGCAGCAATTTCTCTAAAACAAGAATGAAGACGGATTAATGAATAAAGTTTAGAAGAGTTGCTTAAAGACGGATAAATGAGATTACGAATGCATCAGCGATGACTATGATTATGGCCTGAAGTTTGGAGACCAAATATGGTGGCATGTCTCGACCTGGTTCTACTTGCACTTGGTTGTTTATTGGTAAGTTTTCTCTAACTTATGCGTAAGTATCAGTAACAGGAATTGGAGTAGAAAGAATTTCCAAAGCATGGGAAAAATCATGCTCAGCCGGACTGACAAAATTGCATGAGAACTTCATTTTTCAACTTCTAAAAATGTTTGACTAATTATGAAACAGCTACGCAGGATTTAGATTCTATAAAAACGAAGTTGATCTTCATTATTTTCTTTTCAAATCCTATATTTTCACGCCTTAGTTAAGGTTCGAACTACTCGTGGTACTAGCTTCGAAATGGGTGTCCCCGTTTTCGAGTACTCACATTTAGTATCCCCTCATAAACTGGCAGTTCACTAGCTAATGAGCCAAGATAACAAGCTCGTTCTCCAAATGCAGTGTTGCGATGTGCAATTTGCACACATTCTACGCCATATTACGACTGTCTGTCTCGTTGGATAATTCACTCGAATTGTGAATTTTGACAGTGAAGGGCAATGACAGAGATGAAAAGCGACGAAAACCGCCAGAGTGGTCTATAGGGAATTCGAGATTACAGACACAGATAGGGGAGGATTGAGAAATAAAGATATGAAGGGATGAAAGCTAAGGATAATTGGGGAGTAAGATTTCATGAAAGTGTTTAAAAAAAATTTTAAAATATCACCAACTTTTCTTGATAATAAAGCTGAAAAAAGAAAGGCGATCTTCACGATAGAGTACAGAGTGAGGATGTTAACTGACAGATACGAAATTTAGGCTGTCTCAGTGACGAATGCAAACAGCGTGAATGGCAACGAGTATTCTGACCTGATGAGGAAAGCGATTGGAGTTCGGATAGAAGAGATCGGCCTGAGCTGGCATGGAAACAGGACGACGACGGCTGGCGGAAGGAAGACCAGACCGCCCAGATGCACCCTCACTTTACACAAGTCAGACTGGAATCGGTTCGAATAGCATAGAGTGCATGTTGTTGAGAGAGAAATTGGGTCATTTTACTTCTCCATTTATGAAATTACCGTAATCTGATCATTCTGTATTGTCTATTGTCTATATGAAGGAATTCCGAGGTTCACAAAATGATAGGATGTTTTCTAAAGAAACTGCTGTAATTTAAAGAAAAGTACCATTCGTACTGTGACAAAAAGTCATCGTATTTCATAAACGATCTATTTTTCCAGAAGTTATAAAAAAAAAAACCAAATGCATAACGGCATTTAAATGCACTTTATGCTTATTTGATTTCACAACCAAAATGAAAAGTAAAATGATGTAATACGAATGCGAGGAGAGAGAAATAGAAGGAATGAAGGAGGGGTCAAGTTTGAGAGGGAAAATGGTACAAATTTAGGGATACCTGCGCAAAGCCGCGATTAATGAGTACTGATAAAATTCTCTGGTCGACGAGGATTTGCTACAAATGGCAGTGCGAAACAAGTAAGATGTTTAGATTTATACATATCATTCCTTCGTGCAAAATGCAGGATTTCTAATCAGACACGACACATACCCTTTTGGTTTAGAGATTCACGAGATATCGTAACATTAGTAGAGAAGCGTCGCTACATTTTATATTGAATGCATGAATTTTTCTCCGAACACGATATTTCCAAACGATAACTATGTATTTTAATAAATGCCACAATATTTCCTAACTTCCTAATTTATCAAAACCGGAAAATTTCAGCTGAATATGCAATGCTAGTGCATAACTGCTATATTGGAAGTGCAAGGAATCCACTATACATAATTCGAGAAGACGGGTGAGAAGAGTTAATTCAGACCTAGGCAGGGCTAAGCTAAACCCTTTGTATATATTCATACTTTGTTATAAGGAAATATTTAGTTACAATTTTAGTGGTCAATTTTCTATATAGGATTTTTTTCGGACTCTATCCCCTATATTTTCTTCCTCTTCTAACTGAAAGTTTGCCTAGATCTGGATTGTATGAACAAGGGAAATTGCCGATAATTTCAGATGCACAACAGAAGGGGCAATAATGAGTTCGCCTTCGTACAACTCGTTCACTCGCGCTGTGGCAATCGGCTATTTGTCTGTGAGAGAACTCGGCATGCAACATGTCACTATCAAATGCAATGTCAGACTGTGTCATTTGTGCGATGAAGATTGTCAAGAGATTACGGTAAGAACACTGGTCAGATTTAAAGAAACAGATGTGCAGTAACGTATGAGCATTTCTAAATCAACCAATTAAACTTTTTTACTAATGATTTATGCGTCATGTTAGACAGAAAAATGACCAAGCAAGAATGCATTCTACCAAAAGAAGAGATTTTGATAAATCATGAGAGCAGAAATTCAAGAGATAAGCAGATAAGTTCCTATTTAGGAAAAAGGCGTGTTCTTCAAGAAATCATGATCAAATATGTCATTGAAAATCAACGAATTTGGGGAAAATCCAATAGAATTGGATGATAAACGAATTTAGCCTCCGCGGAGCTGTTCTGACTACGAGAAAGAACGAGATATGGATTACGATAGAATGTGGAATGCGAGCAGTCGAGTGCAATCGCTCTGCAGACCTGCTCCTTCTTCCGTCCCTTCTTCCAATCACACATTCAATCTCATTTCTATATTCTCTATTCTTCTATACTGCATGATTTCACTTCTTTTGCCTGTAAATATGATATTTCCCTGATCTGAATAAATGAGCAATTACGAGGATGAAATAAACGGTTTTTCTTACAGATTTCGACAGAAGATAAATTGAGGAGAGAATTTAAAAACGCTTTTCAAGAATAGTATTTATTGCTAAACTAAAATAATGTTTCGTCGGTTAAAAATAACAATACAGTTAAAAAAAATTTCGAAAGAGGGGTTGAATTTCTCACACGTTGAAAGTCTCGACAAATAAAAAAGAAGGATTGCACGATCTTAAATTTTTAGCGTTCATCCTCGGGCCTAGCATATTTGAATAACTGATAAAAGTTGCGAGTTTTATAGAAATGGAATAATTGAATGGGTTAAATAATTTGCGTCTAACTGCTCTGCAGATTGGTGTGTCTTTTCCTGACAGGCTCTTCATCCCAGTCATCCGGTTCCCCATTCATCGTCCTTCTCTTCTTTAAGATCACAACCGGCTCATCGTCGAACTCATCCACTTCCTTGCCTTCCTTCCCATTCCCCTGCATTTCCTGAGTCGGCTCTCTTCCACTTGAATCGCTGCCCAGGGTTATCATCTGAAAATTACTACTATCATTTTAACTGTAAAATCATAGATATTGAACAGAAGGAAAATTCTTATAAGTTAGTAGAGAGACATTGATTCTCAAAATAATCGGATTTTTTCTTGAAAAAATCAAACTAAAAATGTGCATGAACGTACCAATGGATTAAAGAATGCACTATCATTTGAAAATATCCCTTTTAAATGATCAGGAATTTTGGCAGTGCAGCAGAGCTGGTCGGAGTTTCAATTTTTAAAAATTTAGAATCAGAATCGGAGTTGGAATTGAAATTTGCAATGTCCCCGGAATCGAACTCGAAATTCCGAGCACTCCTGCAGTGCAGTGAAAAATTTTCTCGCAGTGTAGGACAATGAAGTGCGAAATTTTTGCACTGTCAACACCTCTGTAAATTACTAATTGTGAGTAATAAGATTCCTAAACTCGCACTGCGCAAGTGATTCCATAATTTCACTTTCTTTCAAAGCAGTGAAATATCATAAAAAAAAGAATCGAATGATCGTACCGGAATACAAGTAGGTGAAGGCATAGCTGATGGGCTGAAAGAAGAAGAGGACGTGGAGGTCATGAATCGGCGAATGTCCTGTGTCTGGGTCGGTCCCACATTCTTGTGCATTTCATCGGACTCTTTGAACGAGTCACTCGATAGATCCACCTAAAAAGCCGCATTTTCAACGCCAACAAATCAAAAGATAGAATTTCTCGAGTTCATAATTAACAAAAACAGATTGCGTAAAGAACAAATTTCGACTACGAAAGCATCTAAATACCAATATCTGAAAAGCTTGCCTGTCCAAGAATGTACAGTTTCTTCTGAACGAGGTCCCAAATCGGATCGTCTGCAGTATTTTTGGCGAGGAGAATTTGCACGTAGACGGAATCCTTCTGACCAACGCGGTGGGCTCGATCTTCTGCCTGAAATTATTTTAAAAACGAGTTTTTTTTCGTTTGATGCAGGTACCATTTTAGCTATGAAAAATTCAAAGATAAACTTTATCGAAGCAACACATCTACAAAAAGGATAAAAGCTTTGATTTTCATAGAATATTAGGTTTGGAGCAGAGCTGAGACGAAATTTCGAGGTTTTTTGAGCCATTTCGATTTCGAAAATTTTGGGAAGTCAGTTTCGATTTCGAATTTGAAAATTTCAATTTCGTCTCAGCTCTGGTTTGGAGAATTAAAAAAAAAAAAAAGCTTAATAACCTGAACGATGAATCCCGGATTGAAGTGGAGCTCAGCGAAGATGACGACGGAAGCAGCGGTAAGAGTGATGCCGACGCCTGCTGCCGAGATCGACAGAATCGCTACACGAACTGCTGGGTCTGTCTGCAAAACAGAAAATTGAGGATGAACAAGTGAAAGAGGTAAAATAACCTGGAATTCCTTGCAGAGTGGTCCTCTGTCCTTGTTCGGAGTCGATCCGTCGATCCGAATCCACCGCAGACCCTTGTTACATATCTGAAATTTCACCAGAACTAAATTAATTTGAACATGATCATTTGTCAAAATTTGGAATTTCCATATAATGCCCATCTTCAGTCTTTCCAATCAACACTATTTTGTTTCAAAAGAAATTCAACTTTCATTTTTGAAAAATGGATAATAATGAGTGAATTTCTACTCACTCTAGCATATACGAGCAAAAATTGCTTATAAATCATTTTACTCAATTTCCAAAACAAACTAACCTCAGTCTGAATGGCATCCATGACGACCTTATGGTGGGCAAAGATGAGTAGTTTTCGCGTTTCGCGTTCGTCGCTGAAATAAGTCTCGGTGATGTACGAGCAGACTGCAGCTGCCTGCAATTCAACCATCCTCTTTGTCCCATTCAGTATCAACAAGTCCTACCTTTGCAACTCCAGTTTCCCTGTAGTACTCGATCAGACTATTGTTGCCTTCGCCTTCCTGAATTGAATTCATTGACTAGTTTACGGAGTGAAATTTTAAATCAGAGGTATACAAAAATGTTCGCTTCCCTTGTTCGATCACCAAATTAGTCCTCGTATACCCCATCTTGAGATGAATAGTACTTCATCGAAAAGGGGTTGTTCAAATCAAAGCATGCTATAAACTTCATCCATCTTTCTGATGGAAAAGCCAATTCACTCCCAAATTCAGCGAAATTATCAATCGTCTCAAGAAATGATTCAAACATTGATTGCAGAGATCGAAGACATACAAAAATGGCCGAATTGTCATTAGTCCCGCCTTCATTGTGCTTCTCGTATTCCAACTTCGCCCTGCGCAGTGCTTCCATTCGATAGTCGATTGCCTTGCCCGAGAGGTAGATTATCTGAATTCACAGTGGATAGCTTCGCATTTATTCACTTCCCGTCGAATATAGGCTAAATTAAGAATGCGAAAGTGAGCTTATCAAAATGCAGCGGAAAAAATGGACTTTCAAATAAACTGCTAAACAACTTCAGTCAATTGATGACGCTTTTATAGTAGGCACATTACATTTCTTTACGATAATGTATACAATTTTGAGGATTGATATCTCGAAAACATCAATTTATGGTTCTTCTAAAATTTTACTAGCATTGATCCTTCATGAAAACGATGAAGAGATAAGTCATTTTGAACGAACGGCAACTAGAAAATAGTATTATATTTTCACAACAGGACTTATTTCATCTCTGCCAAACCACACCTCACTCTCAATAGTTTCTAACAGTAAATCTTGTCATTTCGTCTCGTAGTCAAGAATTTTGATCATTTCCGAATTGTTGAATGAGCATACCTTTCGGCGCTTTGCAGGCAGATCCTTGAGGACATTGGCTTTGAGTCTGCGAATCATGATTCGTTTCATGAGGATCGCCTTCAGCTCGCCGCTGTTCTTGCAGCCTTTCGCCTGAACAATCCCCATTCGTTCTTTTTGATCAGGAATGAAGAAACTTCGAAAGTGAATTGGCCCATCTTTCCGTCGCAATATTTGTAGGCGAATTTGCGGAAATTGGGGAAGAGCTTCTTGTCGACGAGGCGAACTTGCGAGAAGAGCTCGGAAGGACGCGACAGAGCCGGGGTGCCTGACAGTAGGATCACTCGCTTGGCGACTTTCTGAAATTGAAGAAATCAGACTTCTCCAAATTAAAATTGTTGGCCCGCGCCTCTAATCAAAAACTCGTACCTGCCTAGCCCTTTAACATTTTCAAAACTTGAAATACACACCCGCGAGTCCTTTTTAGAAGTCTGAAAAACATACAGAAATGGCTGTTGCAGCCTTGGTTCGCTGCGAGCTGCCAGCCTTGAGCATGTGCGACTCGTCAAAAATGATTACGTTGTACTTCGTGGCGATCAGTTCCAACTTCTTGTTCGTCATCAGATCGTAGCTGATTATCACTATCTGGAAAGGATAAAAAGTGATGATTGGAGTTTGGAAATGCATGATTGCGAGAACATCCAACTTTTTCTATCAAACTGAAATTCTTACAGTATCGACAGCGTTGGAGAGGGGCAGAAGGTCAGTGCCTTTGTCGATCATGACGACGTTCTGCACAGAGGGGAGGAACGTGCTAATTTGCTGAAAGTTTGCTCGTTGAAAAAATATTTATTCCAAAAAAAGCTTCAAAATGCTTATGGCATAAGAATGACTCATATTTTTAATGCAACGACTCGTTTGATTCGGGCAAAATTTAGCTTTTTTTAGCGATATCGAATTTTTAATGAACTCACAATTTCCCAGGCTGATTTAACAGAAGATGGACAGACGATGAGCAGAGGCCATTCGTTTCTGAAAAAGAACAATCGAAATAATTTGAAAAATGCACAACACCTTTCTCTTTTTAACTCTTCTATCTTTTTCAATTACTATTTCCATGAGTATTGCAATTTGCTTTAAAAAGATGGCAATCAGACCTGTAACAGTATGCAGACACGAGAGCCTGCACCGACTTTCCTAATCCCATCTCGTCGGCTATAATCGCGCGTCCGCCGCGCTCTAACACAAATCTGCAAGAAAATATCTGATTCGTATCATGGGAGTGAGAATTGAGAAATGGAAGTCCAGTTTTGTTAGAAATTAAGTGGCTAGAAAGTTTGGTCTTCGCTTTAAAAAATTAGAGTGCATTTTGATTGTAGTTGAGAGACTGCTCATAAAAATTACAAAAAAGTAAGAAAAGTGGTAAATTGCTTGGAAAATCTCAATGAAGCTATGGTTAAGTGAAATCAGATAGAAACAGCCGATAAATTTTTGATGGTTTAATAATGCAAGTGCTTCGGGTGGATTTGATTTGAATGAATTTGATGAGGCGTTGTGTCTGACCTGACTCCTTCCTTCTGATAAGGGAAGAGCATATTTAGCTGCGTTTCGGGAATCATTTTAATTAGGTCGTCAGGCACTGAATTCAACTTGAAATTGGCGACCGTGTCGATGGCTGTCTTGGGAGGGAACGAGACTGTCGCAGAAATTGTCTAAAACAGATTTGTAAGCCTTCGAACCGCGTGAAACGAGATGGTGCATATTTTCGAGAAACGGAAAGAAGGTATACTCTTTTCTCTCGAAAAGGCACACTATTTCGTTTCATATGGTTAACCGCAGTTCGAAAACTTACAAGTCTGTCTGAAAGAATTAGTTCTTAGGATAAAATATATTGCAGAACGAGCGCCTTCTTCATTTTTTTTTTTTTTATAGATTTGCGGTTTTTAATCTACTAGTTTTCATGTTTTTTTTTCCATAGATCGGAATGGTAAGTCTTTTCCTTTGAAAGTCTTGTCTTTATCCTTAATTGTTCGCAGAGAAAAGGCAGTCTTCTTCCCCACATTTTCACTTAATGTATATCATCTTTCAAAAGATCAAGTTTGTTACCCACTGCGTGATCGCTCAAAAATTTGCCCCCGAGCATTTTGATGGATTTCGTGTAATTCATAATCTTTCGTACTTCCATGAATGGATGTTTGACTTCTCAACTTAGATCGAGCAGAAGTGAACTCGCCTTGCTACTTTTGAGACTCCTCTCGAGCTGCCTGGCCTGTTGCATGGGAACGGACCACTCGTTTCTGCTCTTGTCGAATACCGCACCGGAAGTCTGCTTGATGATTGCTGTCGCGAACGAATGACTGGGAGCACATTTCACCTGAACGGAAATACTTTCATTCAACATAGGTCATCAATGTAATGCGAGTATGACTAATAGAAAGAAAAAAAAACTGGAATAGATTCTTGCAATAAGTCCGATCAAATTTGAAGACTATAATTTATGAGAAAATTTAGGAATTTTACGAGAACTACATTCGTTTTCAGTTTATACAATCCACTACAACTATAGTTCTCGATCTTTCAAGCTATTTCTGTTTCAGGATTCAAAAAATGTGACTTACAACCATCCGATCGCCTTGCGTCAATTCGAAAGTGACCTTGATCTTCGGGATGAGGAATCCGCTCGGAGTTGAGGGGGAATTGACTCGAGAAGTGGAGGGTCGACCGCTGAATGAGGACGAGGCAGACTGGGATCGGCTGAACTGAAGACAGGGATTGAGTAAAGTGACAGACGAGAAGGAAACATACAGCAGAAGACGATGGAGTGGCTGAATTGGATGGAGTTGGAGTGGACTGATTGCGAATGGGGAGCAGTAGAGAGGAAGAAGGGGAAATGCCTGACAGAGTCAATTGGGAGATAGATGGGCTCATCGACTGACGTTGCAGGGCCTGAACATCGTCACTTTTGTAGATCAGGATGAAGGGCTTCAATGAACTTAGATTTTTACAATCGTCATTCGAAAAATAGTGAAGCTCGCAAAGATTAGTTATTTGCAGACTTGCAAGTTTCCCTGAACTTTGCAACTGCATTGCAGTTTGTTGTTTTCTTGCTAGTCTAGTTAGTTGAGAGAATTTTTGGATATCACAAAAACTTCTCATTTCTTGTACGGTAATAAATAGATAATGAAAAGGAGCGAATGAGAACGTTCTGCTATCAACTAATAGTTGAAGGCAGGAGGAATATGCAAAACTAAAAGTTTAAAGCCGTGGAAATGAGGAGCAAATATCAGGACAGTCGTATTCAGTAAGAAGTTTGATTCTGCACGCTTCTGTCGGGGAGATGGAAGAGGGGAGAAATTCAAATTAGGAAATATTCTTCCGGTTGACTTCACCCACCTGCGTCCGTGCAGTCTCCTCTGCTGCCGCTTCCCTGGCCTTCCTCTCAGCCGAGAGCTGTAGAGCCCGAGCTCTGTTCTGTGCAATCCTCGCTCGATCTGCATCCGTCAGAGTCGACATCTCTGAAAAATACAAAAATCGATCGAAACCGCAGAAAAGCAGACGAAGAAAATCGAAAATGAATGAGCACAATAACTTGCGAAAATTCGCAGCTTCATTCATTCAGTTCTAACAATAAATTAGGGACCGCCAAACCGCGCGCCCTTTTCCTTGTCCGCAAATACGAGGTGTCGCGTTGAGTTTTTGAGTTTTCCGATTTTATTTTTATCTTTTACCAATTTTATACTAATTTTTCTAGTTTTTTCTCCTCGAAATGAATGAAAGACCCTATGAGGACCTCAAAATGGGTCTTTCATTCAGTTTCGATGAATTCTTGATTATGGCTGGCGGCCCCTACAGTTAGCAAACTTAACGAACTCCACTGAAGACAAGCGGGAAGTTAATTTCTTCGCATTCTCTCGTTTTTCATTTTCGTGTGATTACTTTGAAATTTCAGTGCTGCTGCGTACCGCACTCTGCAACAATCTTGCCTACTCTGCCAGCAGCTCATCGCCATGATCATGCAGTACCTGAAACTTCAAGAACCAGAGCCACAGGCCAGAACAAATATCAGTCACGGCTTTTTTATATTTGATTTCTTCAACTTTGTCTTGTAAAACTATCCTCCCTTTCAAGGGTGTACAAAGATAACGCGTTATAAACTAACGCTAGCGCAAAACGCACTTTCGGGATAATTTTCAAAACCTATGCGCACACGCAAATAAAAAATTGATCTTTGTACACCCCTGTTCCCTTTGTAACTAAGTTTGGCTCGTGATTCGATAAGCAGTATGTTGTCTCAATATGACCAGTTCATCGAGTAGAATTTCGGATCTTGATTTTCCCCTATCCTACTTTATCCTCAACTCTAAAGTGACATTTGTAAAGTTCGTCGTCTATGAACCTTACCAGAAGATGCCCTTGATCAATAAGTTTAAATTTTTACAGGGACTGATCTGACATGGTAAGCTTGTCAGAGAAACTTATGAAAATAAATTTTGAACAGATTTGTAACTACTTTTCTGAAATTTTGAACTGGACATCGCAAATAAATTTTATATCTTTTCGACATGAGAATTAGTCATTTCATCATTCTATCAACGACATTTTGTCTGTTCCTGTAATGGCATCTTTCCATTCGTTATTCTCGTCTTTCTTTTGCTTCTGTAGTTTCATTGCAACACACGAACAAAACAAGTCAATTACGAGGCTGCTCGTTTTTATCATTCGGGGATTTTTCACTCATTTTACATCTCTATTTCTTGGTTGCACCCGCCGTGATCTTGGTGTAGCTGGTAGCCTTCTTGTATTCGAATTTCTTCGGGGGTGCAGCAGGCGCGGGCGGCTCGGCAGACTGAAAATCGTGGATTTGATTTTGGATCGAAGAAATGAGTTGGAATCAATTTTAGACGTTTCGTAATTGGACTATGAAGCTACTTTGAAATTTCCTATATCGAGATTTCGTGCATCCTTGATCACTTTATCAGGCAATTCGATCATTTCAAACTCGTACCTTTGCCGGAGATGGCGCTGGAGCAACAGTGGGCGGGGTCTCCTTTGATTTCATGGCATTGGCCTAAAATGACAACCCAAGTTTTAGTCTTCTTCTTGACGATAATTTTTGAACGAAAGGCATTTGATAGTTCAGAATGTTATGCATCTTCAGCAATCTGGAAGCCATGAGACATTTATACACGAGAAATGGGGAAATAGTGTGACAAAAGATGCCTTGCCCTACTAACTTCGCAATTTACCATGATGGTTTCGAGTTTTCCAAATAATCATCATTTTCTGTTCTTCCCCACCTTTTTGCCGAAGAGCTCTTCATCGATGTCGATGTCGTCCTTTCCGCTGCCACCGCCCATGGCATCAACGGGCACGAATGCAGATTTGTCGGCCATTGCTGCTGTTGCTGTGCTGAGTGATCAGATCTCTTGTCGTTCCAAGTCTGCAATTAACATCATCAGATCGTTCATTCTTGCATACTTCTTCTTCTTCTTGCAATTTCAATTTCACGAATTATTTCATAATTTTTCGTTTTTGCGCAGATTTCTATTCGCGAAATTTTCTCCCGTTTTTCGTGACTACAGTAACTTTCACTCTTTTATTGTGCTACATTCATGCGCACTGCATTAGTTTTTATTAATAATTTTCTATGCTAGATTCACGTCCATAAAAACGCATACTCAAGGTTTGTTAGTGCTCAGATCTACAAAACTCTCAGAGCTTCCACAATCTTCCTTCCTATAAGAACCTTCTTTCCACTGAGAAGTTCCTATAGAAAGGGTTCCGAGAGTTTAGTGGACCCGAACACAGAAAGCTCACAAAATCTTCGTGAAGTAGTTTATTTTTAGAAATGCCTGAAATTGCTCCAGAAAGAACCCAGAACTTGCAATGAATGGCTGAGTTGACTGTGTAGCACGAAGTTGCGATGAACGGCTGTCAGGTGCGCAGGTGGCCTAAACAGGTGGATCATGATCATTCGACGGTCATAGCAATTTTCTTCGGTTCTCATATTTTTATTTTTTTTATTGATCACGAAAACTTGCGGAGAATTTCATGACGTTGATGAGGTCATCAAGACATTGAAATCTTTTTTCAAGCTTTTCTTCATTTTTACGATTTTCTAGCCACGCTTACCTCTCGGCGGCGTTCAGTCGCAAGTAATGACTTGATCTGATCGAGATAATAACGGCAACCGTTTATGCATTCATTCATTCGAAATGCTAATTTTCACGCCATTCACAGCGTTTTTTCTTCATTTTTCGCATCGAGTTTGTTTTCAAAATTGCGTGCAATGCATTATTTTAAATCTAGCGTAAATTTGACGCACTCATGAAATTTCATCTATTCACAACTACATAAACATCACGACGTAAATATCATGTTTCAGAGTTTCAAATACCTTTTTTGTTATTTTTATACCAAGCCGTCAAAAGTGTAATTGGAAAAAGATTCAAAACTTCTATTTCCATCATGAGTCCAATGGGCCAAACGATTTCGATATTTTGGAAATCGCTTTCTATTTCTATTTCAAATTTACCCTCCAAGAATTTCGATTTCGAATATGATTTTCTTTCCTCCTGTCTTTCCTATCACTTGCCCTACGATTTTTCAGCCAACTTGATTCATATTTTTAAGATTTTAATTCCTGAATCTTCATTCACATTTCATTGCTGATTACATTACTCACTCTCTTCATGCTTCTCGAAAGTTCTTATAAAATATTTCGTTAGGACACCAAAATCTTCACAACACGACAAGAAATAACAAAATCCTAAATAGGTACGTTTCTAAAAATATTTAGTACGCATGTACACATTGCTTCTGTGTATATAGAGTTGTTGTTCATTTATGATTCCACATGCATCTAACAACCAGGTTTTCATCAAATAATTCTGACACAAAGTTATGTATTTGACTATGATGAGAAACACGAAATAATCAGCTAAAGGTACAAATAAAAATAACGACCGAGATACAAAATAAAAACAGAAAATTCTTTATTATTTAGTGTTGACTGGATTCAGCGATGGAGAATGACCGATGCAGTTTGCAGTTTGAGTGACGAGAGAGGAAGAGTGGGATACACGAATGTGTGAATGTGCTCTGTGCCAAGTGGAGAGATAGGATACCACGATTTTTCGGATCAAACGAGATCAGGATTCAAGATCAAACAATTCAAGAAATACAAACTATTACTTATTGCTTATGCAATTCCCGAAACTTGCATCTAATGACTAAGCAAATATTCATGCAAGAAT
Source organism: Diploscapter coronatus (assembly GCA_964036155.1). Lineage (NCBI taxonomy): Eukaryota > Metazoa > Nematoda > Chromadorea > Rhabditida > Rhabditidae > Diploscapter > Diploscapter coronatus. The sequence goes on from OZ038423.1 coordinate 54,972,817, forward strand.
ATTTTCCATCATTGGAGAGAAGAAAGTTGAATACACGATCTTTTCTCTTTTCAACTTTAGAGAATATTCGAGCACGGCTATTTGCTCTTTTCTTCACTAGAGAATTCAGGAAATTACAGAAGCTCTTATTAAATTATTAATTAATAACAATTAACTACTACGCACAATTGGATGTTTGGCAAAGACGGAAAAGTCGATACTTTGGCCGCTACGTTGAAATTCGGAAATGGGAAATTGCACAGGTGAATAATTGATGAGACTCGTTCCTAGTGATGAATTTAATGAATGAAATGAGATGAAATTTGAGAGATTTGATAAGGAATAAGGTAACCAATGGGTGAGTTGAATGATTGTTGGACCGGAGATCGAACGGTTCAGTTTGGTGATGGATGACGAAGTCAGAAGATGGAACTGCTGGCTTCATGGGCTGAGATCTCGATTAATTCAATCACTTCCTGCCGAATCTAGAAGAAATCTTGTGATTTATTTGGGAAGAATGTACTTTCTATAGGAAGAAAAATGAAAGAAAACGTCAATCTTTGAGAATTAGGTAGAGTGAAAAAACAAGTTTAGGAAAGAGGCATATCAATTGATATGCTTTGTTCATCGTGACGTCTCTAACTTCAAAACTATTTTCAATTTTTTTACCAAGATGATAAAATGGCATGAAGAAACATTATTCCAATTAACAGATTCTGATAACTTATTCGATGGTCCATTACTTATGTCAAATCGAAACTAATAATATTGTAGTCGTCCAGTAAACTGAATTGATCACTTCCAAAATTAGTGGTGCAAATTGGCATACGACTAATCGCACATTGCATTGAGAGGGGGTATAAATAGCGTCAGAATAGAGCAATACACCTCTCATTTTCCACCTACAAATCATTATTGGATGTTGCGCTCTGATGATCGCTAATGACGATACGGAGCGTGGCTATTTATACCCCCTCTCGATGCAAAAGTTCAAGTAGTCGTATGCCAATTTGCACCACTAATTCTGAGAGTGATCAATGTGTCGGATGGCTACAATATTTGCGGCGCTATAACTTGGATTATTTCTGTGAAATCGCGATATAGAAGGGTCGATAAGATAGACAACGCAGAAGTTCGTGGAAAAATCCAATTTTCTAACATTATTGATGCGAGTTTTATCAGGATTAAAGTCTTTAATTGAAAGAAAAAGCTTACCTAACAAAACTCTGAGCACGTTTTTCTGGCCTGTAGAAGCTGTCGTCTGACGATCGCTTGCCGAATCTCACGAAGGATTGTGCTTTCTTCTGGGGTGCATCAAATAAGTTACCTAAGTTTACATATATTAGTCGAATGTTTAGAAAATTGGCTCACTTTCTTGGAATTGGCTCAAAAATCGTTGCGTATCCCTGGGAACAATAATATCGTACACGCCATAAGGCTCTGATAAGGAGGCCAAGTTTGAATAGGCTGAAAATATTAAAATTTAATCTGACTGATCATATAATCATGTACAAGATATGGAAAATGTCTTTGCTCCGGTTAAGCTCGAACGACTTGATAATTGAGGTTGTAAGTTCAAATACACTGATTTGAATTTCATGACACATGACATTTGTTGGTAGCTAGGATATGAAAAAGCCGAAAATAATGTCAAAGAATTTGTACACATTCACGTGCGTTAATTTTTGAGCTAGACTTGAAGGAAAGACTTTTTCCACACCCCGTAGGATATGACATGATGTTGTGATTTTTTCAGAAGTGATTTTCGATGACACCCACATGAAGTTAAGATCTAGTTGAAGTATTTTCTTCTTAAACCTAATTGAGGTCGATTGCATCCTCTTTTCAATTTTAGTTACAAGACGAATATATTTTCCAAAGTAACTTTTCATTAATTAAATGGATACATGGCTGATCTTTTACTTATAGTCGCACGAGTTTTCTTACTGCAACATTATTATTCAAGATTAGATGAAATCTTAGCGGTACTTAGAAGAGAAAGGAAAGCTATTTGGATTCTAAGCGCTCTGCATAGATTTGACCTAACCTTTCTCTTGTGTCTCAGCCACTGCAGCTACAACGATCTGAACAGCCAACAGACAGGAAAGCACGGCAGCGAGCAGCTGAATGCTGTTCATCTTGTGGGGGTACCTGAAAGGAAAACACTTCATCAAACGGAAAATAAGCCATCATCGAGTTGTTGCGTAATACGAATGAGATCAAAGCTGTTGTTAGTTGAGTTCAGCTTTTCATGAGTATGAACCTTGAAACTCGAAGCTTGTTTCAGATCTTCGTTGCTCTGACGAACTGCTCGAGAAAATATCACTTCTAATGGGAATTAGGAGAACAAGCCTTGATGATAATCGAGTGTTCAACTGCACAAAGATCTACAGACAAAAGATGACAATTGGAAATGCGAAATGTCGAATTACGAGAGCACTAATCATGGGGAGAAGGAGGGCAAGCAGTTGAAGTATTCGATTCGGAAGAATATTCGGGTTTCTGTGCAAATTCGACTTACGAAAATAGAGAAATTTGAGAAGCCACGCGCTTCTGCTCTTGTATCTTGGCATGTATTCTTTTGCCGCTCTTCTCTCAAATTGTGAAGGAACTTTGTGTGGAGGAACAGAATAGCAACAGAGTTTGTGCGCTTCCTTTTCTGGGCGAAATGACATTCTGCAGAAATGAAAAGGGCAATCAGCTTCAAAGAGACGTGGTGTGAATCTGTAGAAATTATGTGAAACAAGAAGGGAGAGAGATTTGAGGAAAGGGCAGAACGTCATTGGAGGAGGAAGGAAAAGCGATTGGGGAATGACGACGAGGGTGGAATATGGAGATGAAGGTGAAGAGAAGATGGAGGGAAAGAGCAAACGAGGCAGAACTGATTCTGACTATGATTTACACGACCAACTGCAGAATGCGAAACGAGATGACTGCAGAGGGGATTTACGTGAGCACACGTGCATAATTGATACGAAAACGCATAATTGACTTTGGAAAATAATATATAGCGCGGCATAGAGCAATAAAGTGAGGATATTGGTTAGATCCCGATTTGTTAGGGTCTGTTCAGGATATTTTATTTTCGATAGCGATGAACTATAATTTAACTTCATATAGTGTCGTGGAAAATGCTGAAAGCAATTGAAGTATGACTATACTAGACATTAGACTAGCTCGTTTGCCACAGGCCGTCATGACAAGCGTCTTGTACACTTTCAACTAGCATTTAGCCTTGAAGATCTATGGGAATTTAGCTAATCTGTTCATGATAATTCGTTTTGCAATCCGTTTCAAACAACATGTTCCCTCTATTTTTATCTCGGCTGCATTCTTCCGAAACAAAAATGCAAACTCCATTCTCGCTTTCGGTCTTAATTTTATTTTGAATCAAACTGACTTCTACTTAAAAAGTTAAATCTAAACTCTTCAGCCTTATTGCAAAATAACAACATTCTTCTCAATCACTTCAGTTTTCACATCCCAAGAAATCATTACAATTACTATTCCGGACGCATTAATTCAAGTCCCCATCACTTGCATACCATTAACTATTGATATTTTGCCATTGCATACAAAAAGAAGCTTTCTTTAGAAGAACGAACTGAGTTGGTTATGACAAGAAAACCTTTGTCGGAGTCGTATAGAATATAAACCCAGATTAGGATTTAAGAATTGGAACAAAAATCGGAATTTGCGCGCCGAAATGAATCAGAATAGACGTCTAGCAATTGTTGTTCACAAATGATATGATAGAAATTTTATCTTGCCTCTTATCTAGGACTTTTCTGATTTGAAAAAAATAGAACCAAAACCAAACCAACATAGTTGGACCTCCTAAACCGGGGGTATGCGGAATTCCGATTCCGAATGTTTCAAAATTCAAATTCCGGACACATCCCTGCCCTGAACCAAACCGAAACAATGAAAGATAAAATTCATATAGTGTTTGGACCAGTTCATAAAATTCGGAGAACGGCCACTGCGCACCAAAGTTATTTCTGGTATGTCACTGCGAACCAAGGTAATAAATTCATAGAAGGAATCATGTATAGGGGACTACATGTCTTGCCATTACAAGTTTAGGTATTTCAAGCATCATAAAATCGTACGTATCAAACCACCGCTAAAATGTGGTATGATTATGCAAATTACAACCGAAATTTTAGGATATTATAGAAAAGAGAGATAGGATAGGAGTAGGTAGGCAGGGGTGGGGGTAGAGGGTAAGGTAAGGCAGGATGGATTTAAGTAAAATCGCAAAATTACTTCAAAATACCTTCTAACCTTCATTAACTTATTTGTATATACTTGCCAGTAGACAGGTTTCGATACTTTCATTCCGATGCCAGATGCCTAACATAATAATTTGATCATCCTCAAAAGAAAGCGATCGTGTCGCTGCGTCGTAATTTGTCAAGCGCGAAATTCCCCTTTGTGACACGATATTTTTCGACCTGATTGATGTCAGCACAACAATGGCGATGTTCGAGTCTGACGCCCTGCTCTGTTTCTGCTCCACATTCGCTCTGCAGCTATGCATTCACAATGTCTTCAATGCCTTTCACAACCACGCCACAGGGCAACTCCCCCTCTTCTTCGCTTCCCTTCCATCTCGTCCCTCCATTAACCAATTCGAATATTTCACTCCTTGCCCTGCCCTTTCCCTACATCTCCCAATGTTTTCAGTCCAAAGGTCATTTTCATTTGCAAACATTCCTTTCTCTTTCCCCTAGCCAATCCCATCCTATCTATTCCGCTGAAATCCTACCCCCATCTTGACTATCCATTTTCATCATATCGTTTTTATCCGACACAATAAACTTGTATACAAAAACATTGTGATCAAATATGGAAATGGGGAGGAAGCATAAAGAATTCTGAAGGCTCTAACTGAAAATACACACACACGCCGGAAGGAAGCCGATAATAAGAAGCGGAAGGAGGAAATGAAAAGGGGGTGATTATGATAAATGGGTGATAACGACGATTTCTCTTCGAACGGAAAAAAGAAACCTAATGAGTGTAAGATGTTGCGATCATTAGCGAGCTATTAACGAAAAATGAAGAAAATAGGTGTTAAAAGTGTAAAGAATGAATGAAATTGAATATAATCCGGGGTCGACGACGATACTCTGAAAATAGGCATGCACGTGTATTGAATAGAGTCTTGACAAGACAACCAGTCTGCGCTTGCCACACTATGAACACCTGCAAATCTGTGCTTGTTCAAGCAGATCTGGATTTCGAAAGATTCGAGAATTTCCATTTAAAGTGTGAATGAAGTGGAAATAGCCAGAGATATTTCCGAAAGCCTGCCTCAGCAGTTTGGCCGGTCCATTGCCTCGAGCTCGAAGTCTTCCGTTTTCTAATCCCAAATCTCCCTAATCTCACACTATTCCACTCATTTTAAATCCTAATGAGATACTGACAGCTGCTGAACAAATTATATAAATGAAAATGAAGAGGAGAGGAAATGGAAATGCAATTCCTAATACGGTGAAATATCACTGCACGTCAACTTGTCACCAAAAATCGAAAACACGAAGGACAAGCGGGAGTGCTAGAAATTCAGAATTTGATTCTCAATTCTTCTAATTCGAGGAAAAGATTCCGAGAAGTTAAAATAAAATCACGATTTTGGTTGACAATCTAGAAACGACAAAACAATATGACACATGATATAAGCGATAGCATAAGAAAGACATATCCTTCTTATACAAAAATCCAATTTCGCATATGTCATATAGTCGTACTGTTTCCAAATTGCTATCTCCGTTTTATTTTTGGATGTCAATTTCGATTCTGATTTTGTCAAATTAAAATTGTCATTATCTCTAGAGGATAAGACAAAGTCTAATAATAAGCTATTGCAAATAAGCGTTATCATTTTCTTCTAAAGGCTATAGATGCTACCAAAGTAGTGAAGGTATTTCCGAGTTTTTTTCAGTTAAAGCTCGTCAAATTAATGCAAAGATTCGAATGAAATTTAGTAATTCTATTCGAAGATAGGAAATTGTACGTGAATATCATGACATTCGAGCAAATTGATTGAAAGCCAACACCAAACTGCAAGGTCTCTAAAATTCATCTGCTTATAAAATCGTTGCCGCCAATTTATTTACAAGAACTGATATGCCCCTTAAAACCATGAATTATAACTAGGAATGAGGATGGAATTGAAAACGAAGTTATCGTTAGAATCTGACTAACTTCATAATTTTCGAACTGAAATTTCTACTTAAAATTATGAATGAAATTTTTGACAATACTTCAGCTATTTTTTACTCTGAAACGCCCTGAATTTCAGCGAAAATGCATATTCTAGTAGCTAAAATGTCTTTTTGTTTAAATGTGGTGCCATCTGATCAATTATGGACCAAATTAAGAAGTACATCTCGAAATAATCCAATTTCAATTTCGAATGTTTTCGGAATTATAGCATTGCGTGGGACCGCTGATAGAATTCGACCAACTTCCGCAACTTGTTGGGAAAATCCTTTCCGATTTCGAATTTAAAATTTTCGGAACGCCATTTCTCTTCCGATTTTTTAAATTCAATTCTATCCCATCATAGAGTGCTCCTATTTTTAGCAAAACCTCAAAAATGACGAGCTCTAAATCCATTTTCTCATTTAAAAGAATATTTAGCGTTGGCAAAATGGTAACAGCTTTAAACAGATAAAATTATTTTAAACGGAGGGTAAAATGTATTCAGATCGAAAGAATGCCATAATCTATGTTTGAAAGTTTAGCTATTAGGTCGGTTAGAAAGTTTTATATCATATCTTCTTGACTTTTGCAAATGTTTCTAATGTTTCAATCAAATGACATGATTATCGCTGCCTAATATAATTTGAGCTGAGGAAAAGTGTTGCAACACTAAATTTCTAATTTTTCCTAAAGTGTTATACTCAGCCGATCTCCCTGATCACTTACATACATATTCCATATTGTATGTCCTAAATGTTCCAAAAGTTTCAACCGGATTCAATTTATTTTGGAAGAACTGAAAATGTTCTTTAGTTTCTATCGTGTTCACAGATCCGACTGTGATTTTAAAAATCATATCTCTTTCAGAATAAGTCGAACTAAGTTGAAATATCGAGAATATTTAGGGCATACAATGTGGGATGTGCATGCTTGTAAGTATTCGATCCGATTGCTTCAATCTAGCTCAGGAACAAGTTGGAAATTAGATGTCGTAGGACTTTTTCCGCAGCCCAATGTCTATTTTTGGCAAGTGATACTTCTCTCTAGATAACACAACCTACAAAGTTTAGACATTTTAGTAAAACAGCTTCTGTCTAGAACTTTCCGAACAACCTAATATAATAGTGAAATTTAAAAGTTATAGCAATAAGATATAGTAGAAAGTCGACTCTACAAGTTACACAACACAGATTTGCAACGAAATTGCCTCCAGTAAATTATTTATCACTGTAAACTAGAAAGTGTTAGATATGACGATTCGTTGCTACACACGACGGTAACCAAAGACGCTAATGAAATTTCCACACAAGAGTGAAATGGAATTATGCATGAAGTCAAAAGTTGGAAGAGAAAAAATCGACAATGTAATTCAAGATCTGTGGCCTCATTTCCACAGATCTAGCGAATTGAAAGAACACTGATCACTTGAAATTGAGTCTATCTCCCATATTTAGCCAAAGCATACACCGTTCCTATGTTTAAATTCGGAAAATTACATGTATGAAGACACAAATATGTGGGTAATTGGCAGTGTTGAAGCAGGAACGAGACGGACAAGGAAATGGACAGAATTGTGATTTAGTTCCCCAAATGTCCAATTTTCAAAATCTCAAATTGCGTTTCGTCAATGGCTTCAAGTGGAACAGCAAATAGGAGATGTGCTGCGAGGATTCGGATTCCCGAAATGGATGATTTGTGTTGCCAATTTAATTCGACACGCACATCCAAATGAAGGAATGGGGGATGTGAAAGGCAAATTGAGCGAGGGCGTGTCGAAGGGAGGGAGTAGAGGGGAAGGTGATTCTGATTCGAATTGAGCTGAGCTGAAATAGGTAAATACCCGGTGCAGCATAAATAGGTACACTTCTATTGCAGTCAGGAATAGGATAGGAAAAGGGAAGGAGAAGAAGTGACGGGAGAAGTGGGCAGAGACCCGCCCGACCCGCTCTCCAGAACTGAACGAAAGAACGACTGAGGCGCAGGGCAAGCGCGAATAAAGGAGTGAAATGAAGCGGAGCAGTCAAATAAACCGATTGCTGCTCAGGGGGGAATGGATGACTAAATGAGGGAATGAGTGAATTACTCGCTTCACCTGTCGGAGCTTTGAAGAAATTAAAGAAACGCATAGGCTGAGGCAAAGTGCAGCTGCAAAAATGAGTTATACAAAATGCGCCTAACTGCATGATTTCTTCTGACTCAAGCAACCACCCTCGTCTGATGACTTTGATATTTCCAAATCATGATAAAATTGTGTTATCATCGGTCAAAATGACGCCATACAACCCATTCGCATCCGAAATAAAACGACGACTATTTTCTGATTAGGGGATGGCCTATTAGAAGCCTGACTGCCTGTGCTGTGCAGGAATACTCGACTACTACACAAAGGAGAATAAGAAAAGTGGAATGGAATGGAAAAGTGAGGAAATGAGAGCAGAGGAGAATGAGAATGTCGAATAAAGAAGAGAAATAACAAATTATTTATGAGATTTCTCGTGCACACAATTCAACATGTAAAGGCGAAAACGTCTTAGCGTCCTTCTCTCAACACTATACTCATTCGGTCCTCCGTCCTCTGCCTATGTCGTGGAATCAAGATACACTTGTCGAAATAAAAGATGAGTGGAAAGATCGAGATGTAGCAGGCACAATTCCCCGCGGTTGATTAGACTCTTTATGGCGCGAATTTACGATCGAAAGAACAAAGAAGCAGACCGAATATAGACGGAATTTGACGAAATTTAATTCATAGAATGACGAAAAACACGACAAGAATGCAAAGTATCACATAACTTGGCAAATTCGTTTGATTGGAAGATGGAAAATGAGCAATTTGTCAGAAATAGATGAGCAATAAATAAAAAAAAACAGAATTCGAAAATATGAAATGACGCATGCAAAAACTTCGGATATGCAGTAGATATACAAATAAAAGATTGTGTAGATCAGAAAGTTCTGTTCGCTTGCTCTTCATGTTTTCACCAACTAAAAGTAATTAAAAACTAGCCCAAAAGGTTCCTCAGAATTTCATAGATCATCATGGCAAGCAAATAATTTCGCAATATTTAATCAATCTAAAAGGGAAATAAATTTATAAATGAGTTCAAATATTCTCATGATCTGTGAAAGAGTTTTCTTTCACGAACGCTTATTTCTAGATACCACAAGTAAGGATACAATAGGTACGAAGAAGCAAAAATACTAAAAAAAAACTAGACGAAAAACAGCTGCAATGGCAAAGTGGCGTCATTTCTCTCTGAAAACTGCGTGCCGTTTGCCTATGAATGGAATTGGCCTGAATCAGAGCAGAGGGAGCGCAACGAAGTTTACCTCGCCTCAGGGAGCAGTCATCAAAATAAGTAGAAATAGTGGGCGAGACAACGAAACGACCAATTTCGACGTTTTCATAGTCGATTTGAGCAGTACAACGATCAAATAAGACATTGCATTACTTATGAATATGAATTGGAATTGACAAAAAGGATAGAAGGAATGCAAAGGTGCATGGGGAGGAAGAAGAGGAGGAGGGAAAAAGTGGAGACGAGGCAGGACTGCCATTTTTGTAATCAGTCAAATGTAAAGCATTCACACGAAAGTTATTCTCTTCAAGGCTAACAAACATATTCACTGTGCATAGTTTGCACTGTACTGCATTGATTAAACATCAGCCAGATGAGATGAAATATACATAGAAACCAGCCTAAATACAAAGCTCAGTCAGGTAGTTTGCATCACTTCCCATTTTAGGCCTCATTAAATCATGCGACACACAGGAATAAGTTGACTGATATCATGGAGATGCAGGAATAGAAGCGAGCATGTGCAACTAATTAAAGCCTATGTGGGTTGTGGGTTGATGTGACAGAATTGAATAAGTTATGCATACAAATCATGCCATTTTCACCGACTTGCAATTCAATTCCGGCTTATTATGAGATCGCGCTGTTGTTGGCCCTTGCATTCATAATTCACTCCGCCTTGCATCTCTGCAGATTATAAGTGGACATTTAAATTTGATAAAATACCATTTGCAAACATTTATAATTAGATTAGGGGGAGTATGCTTACATTAGAAATTCTACAACAATAGTATCCGATTTCATCATTTCATTTCACAATATTTGCTGTCTGGAAGAATCTAGTTATGAGAGAGCAATGATGCATAATCTTTATGCCCCTGCACAATAGAAGAGGTCGAAACTACTGTAATAGTGGAATTTTAACTACAAATATAACTAAAATAAGGGATGATAATCAAATATTGCATTTTACTAGTCTCAAAGCTACTAATTTTTCCTGTGGCTTGGATTAAATCAAATGTGTTTTATTTTTTTCCAAAGGTTGGAATCGATATTAAAATTGTCAAAAATGAGGTCTAAAACGCCTTAATCATATCTAATGATGAATTTACCCAACTCATTACGACCACTTCTAATGTTTCTTTCATCCATACTGGAACTCTCTTAACCTATGAAATCATAAGTCTGAATATAAATTGATGTCGAGAAAACCAGTGATATTTTAAATTTCGTTTCTCATTCAAAAAGTTAGAATTCTTATAGTTTCTAAGCTTCCGAATTCCTAATCCGATGTCGACTTTCAGCAAATTCTGAATTTCAATTCAGAAAGTACCTAACTAAAATCGAAATCAAGTTAAAAAGCGCTGACTGTATACCCTGACCTGAGAATTTGGCACCAAATCATCTAGGTTTAGCTTCAAAAAACAACATGTTAAAGCATATTTGAAAGGAAAAACTCCTAGCTATGAGAATAATGTGTATCTAACTTGAGAGGATATCGAATAAAGTACTTTCTATTAAAATTAACTTAAAGCTATTGCAAGTCTTCTAAAAATAAGAATTATCTAATATCTAGTCTAGAAAACTAACCTATAAAAATATTAATTTTACATGTATGAGCTGAGTTTTCACGATATAGAATATCTTTTCCAAACCCAAAATAGACCAGTATGTATTGGTCATTTAGCAGCTGATAGATATTTCAAATATATTTAGATCGGAAAACACGTTACACAATTGGGAGATATCATCACATTAATTAATGAGACGAATATGATTGAGCAAATCACAATTAGAATGGTGGGTATTTTTAGACAAATTTAATCTAAAATATCTATTTATAAAAAGGTGTTTTGAGTCATTTCGGCTGATTTCTGCTCGCCATAAATCTTCATGAATAGACGCGATTTTGGGTCATCTAATTCATTATTGAGCAATTATAAATGAATAACTTAAGATTTGAGTTATGATGTTTAGGAATTAGAAAAGAACTAATATTTGGGAAGGCTCCAAATATAGAATGATGCAAACTGCAGCGAAAGAATCAGCAATTTTCTCTTTATTCGAGTCACTTAGAAGTCATCTGAGGAGTTTTTCAGTTGTGAATAACGGGAAACTCCCACTGACTTAGCGACGAAATAAATTATATTGGATTCAATTTGATGGACGAGCTAGTGTTAATTAGACTGAATAAGCTGAATAAGTAAGGCAAATGTAAAGATGTAAGGTGTAAGTAAATGAAGGCGAAGGGGCTAAAGGAATGCCTGAAGACACGCGATATCGGCCATGTCATGTCGCTCCTTAGAAAAAGGGATTTTCCCTGCATCACAGTCTCGTTGCGCAGCTCATCCAGCACATTATGCAATCATTTTCTCTGCACTATCTCGTTCGGCAAGTTTTATGACAAATTTCGCGTTCAAATTACGCATCATCATCTCTTCCATTCTCCCAAATTTATGCAGCGACTACATATTGAAGGACGGGTTACTGTAATCACAATAGTGCTAAAACTTAAAGAAGGTATATATTGACATCGCAAATAGAACACAAAATTTGAAGAGTGTATACTCAGAAGATTAAACTTAGCAAAAACGAAAATGTAATTTTCAATAATTAAAATGATGATCAAATATAATGCAACGTAATTAAAATTCCAAATTAATGTTATGAAAAATAATTTTTTTTCACTTTATTTAATGCAATATGAAGAATAAAAGAAACTAATTCTTCATAATTCAAATTTCAATCAAAGACTCTTAATTTCGCTTGCGCAATGAAAAAACTATCTTCGAACTAAATATAATGAGAAACAATTTAACCCGATGTGAACGAGTAAATACGCAACGAAAAATGCGGAAACAATCGAGGAAATTGACGAAAGAGGAGTGCACACAAATGGGAAGTAATAAAAGAAGCATAAAATAAAGGAAGCTAAATTTACACACTCAGAGTAGGCATGGGTTGAAGACTTTTCGAAGAGAGCAGAATAAAAATCGTTATTATTATTTATAAGAAAAGAGGTAAGTAACGCCAGTATGAATTACTCAAACAAAAGTGACAACGATATTATCAAAACGATTACTTCCAAATCGGAAGATAAAAATTCGATCCGTCACTTGATTTTTAATCTAAAGATATCTCAGACGAAACAAACAATATCCTATTCACTAAAATGTCACTATTTGGAATTCAATTGGACATTTTATGGCAAAGGTAATTAAACTTATTTCAGCGATCAGCCGAAGGCTGGCATTAAACTGAGAAGCGAGCATACGCGAGATAAAATTTCTAACAAAAGGATAAGCGCACTTATACTCAGTGGGTTCTGAAAATTATATTGGTGAAAGTCTCCACTCGAAAGAAAGACTTGACTCGGAAGATGTCTTTGCCTAATTTTTGAGATTTTGAAATGATGCTGAGTGAAGAAGTGGAAGAAAATCAGATGAATCTTGTGATGGAGTGGGAGGAGACGGAAAGGGAAAAATGACGGAATATGATTTGGTAGTAAACAGAATAAACAGATTAGGTCTGGAGAAGAAGATATAGCAAAAGAGCGCAGAATATGACAATCGGCCTCATCTCGGACTCCTTCATTCCACATCGTTTCACTTCCCCATAGACATGGACGAGAGCCGCAAAATTTCAACACATTTCGAATCGAAAATGATAACTTTCCTTTAAAAAAATTTAGATAATTTTATGCAAAATACAAATTTTGCACTCATGGATAGCGGCAAGGCTGTACGGAATATTCCGAAGAAAGATTTTCACTGCCTCTCTGCTCCACGTTCCTCTTTCTTTTTTCTTTGCGCTCCGTTCTGGAAATTTTCGGAACGAAGTGCAGAGAAAGCAGAAGGAAGAGAGAAAAGAAGTATGTGGAGTAGAGAGGCAGAAAAAATATTTTTGGAATTTTCGTACAACACTGATGGATAGGGACTTCAAATCCACCCCTTGCATGTTGCTTTGATTTAAAAAATGAGCATTTGAAACCTCAAAATGGGAAGCAAGCACCCTTTAAAGTACTGTGCATAATGCATAGCAGAAGGATAGAAATAGTTCGAACAAAATAGAAATATTTACGTAGGAAATGGGAAACATCAGAAATTTGATTTGCAAACGAGTTTTCCGGTAAACTCCTTCGCATTTCGGAACGCTGCATAGCAATCAGAAGACTAGATGAAAATAAAAATGTGAAAAGAACACAATAGCAAATCCACGTCATGTTTGGCGGAAACTTCATTCAAAATATTTTGTTTTTTGCCTTTTCTCTTCCTTTTCCCTCGAATCGGTTCTAATTTTGAACTCCTTCCAGATCGCAGCATTGAATTAGCTCTTTTCGGTTGTGCAGGCGGTGGGCGAAGCAACTTCCGTCAAAATTGATGACAGACTAAAGACTGAATCTGAATAAGACCAAACTATTACACGGCCTTATGAACTCGTCATTTTCTTATCAAAGTAATAATTCTTCAAATTTAACAGTGTTTCTTCTAATTATGTTTATTTCCATTTTTGGGAGAGAGAGATTCAGACTGTTTTGGGTCATTCTCAGAGCACTGAAGGATCATGTATACGTGAGAGAAGAGAGAAAGGGGGAGTGACGGTCGTTGTGGCAGATGATCTTCGTGGTTGTGTGAAGGCATTTTGGCACATTGCAGTTGATCAACCGGATCGAAATTGGCGCATTTTCATGAGAAAGTCTTTTTGACGACCTCTTTCAGTTCTTCGACAGCTGTGGTTAAAGTTTGGATGTTTGCAGTCAAGGTGGCGTTTTGCATCCGTAACTCCCTGATTTCGGACAGCATAGCCTATAAAATGTAAAATTAATTTATAATTGACGTCAATAAATTTGTCGGGAAGTTTACCCGAATATCGATTTCGCCACTCCCGAAGTTTAGACCTAAATCGATGCCATCATTCTCCCAGCTATGGAATACAAGAGTTTTTTTTTAGGTAACTTACGTTCTGAGTCACCGTCTGCCACGAGAAGAGACCTATCAATGTCGCCTTAACGTTAGCCTACAGAGACTGCTAAATGTAAAAGTGTTTAGGCAAAGACAACAAGAGGTCATGTATTCCTAATAAAATGGGTCTTTCAGCATGGTTTCAAAGAGTGCGGGCCAAGTCCCCCCACCTCATCCAGCTTTTTTCTCTAACGCCATACTATTTTCACGAAAAGAGTGGAGGGGCTTGACCCGCACCCGATTTCAAACACACCTTCCAATCTGTACTTGTACTTGAAAATGACGAAAAAGGATAAAACTTCAAACTTGAAGGAATATTCATGAATATCAGTAAATTCACGTGACATACCATCCTCAATACTTTTTGAGACTTCGGAGATCGGCCTGTTTTTGAACGAGAAATGAGAAAAATGAGCCTTTCACTTTTCTAAATTTCTCGATAGCGTATTCCAATTTGATCAAAATTTCCTTTTAATCGCTGTTTTTCTCTTCATTTCCCACTTTCTCTCATCGAAAACATCCAGAAGATTCTTTTAGATATGCTAATTTTAATTTTCATGCTCAATGCCTAATAAAGATTGAAGTCTTCCTCAACTCTTCCTCATAGAAATTGAAGTCAAAGGTTTTGCATCTGATGAACTTATTTGAAAGTTCTAAATCCTTTGTTTCGCCTGATGATATTATCACGTAAAAATTTCGATTACTTTGACGAAAGATTTAAAAAATCTCAATATATAGAATTTAGTAAGCTTGAGGATAAAATCAAATGCCACATTTCAATGTTTTCATTCGCCAATGGTTTACCCTCTTTCATTCATTCACATTATAAACAGCCGGCGATAGTACCATAGAAAGCTTCGATCACTTACATGACTTTCTTGTGGTAAATTGGATCGTTTGTTAAATGAAACTTACTCCAATAAAAAAAATTAAATATAAATTGGTTAAGATTCGTCTTTAATTTGACCGTTTATTGTAAACAATTTGAAAAATTTCGCAAACGTTCTTATCAGTGCCTTGAAGAAATTATGCTCATGATACTTCCAAAGATTCGCCAATCATAGTAACCGATGAAGCAAATGTATGATGAAAACGTATTGATAGGGAATAACTTAGACCTTAATCAGCTAGTCTTAAAATTATAGAAAAAGAAACTGCTATAAAACTACTTTATGACTGTATAACATTTCTCATGAATATAAATGATAGAACTATTGAATACTGATATGGTAAAATTAGTGTCATAAAGTTGAATAGAGGATTACTTATCAGTTTTGAAAAATTCCATATAAATTGGGACGAAACTAACTGATTAATCATAGCCGTCTTCGTTTCTCCGGAGATCCATTTCGTATTTATTTCACTTTTACATTATTCGTTTTATCCATACTTATCAACATAGAATTTTTCGGCAACATCGGAAAAGCGCCATCTATATTTCGAAAAAAAAAAACAGGCTACTAGTGTACTTTGTAAGGTTTAAAATCGTACAAGGTATACTAAGAGCCTTTTTTTCGAAATTCAAGCGGCGCTTTTTAGTAATAACCAAAGATGGTAGTTTTATCGCTGATAGTAAAAATCCTTCCACAACATTTGAAATTCGATTTACTCTATCATCATCTACGTATCATAATGCCAAGTATATAAAATCATTTTACATCTTTTTTCTAAATATCAACTCGTTGCTTCAAAATTACTGCTTATTATCGTCACTTTGTTGAATGTCATTTGCGAAGTTGGTAGGGTTGGTTAATACATTAGTTATATTTTCAGATCAAAATACTCGGAAGCAATCAAATAGCAGAAAGGAAATTTTATCCTATCGTAGGAGAATACTCTTTTATTCACGAAAATTAAATTAAATTGTAGTACTTATAGAAAGGTTATTGTGTTGATGAAATGATAAAAATAATGTCAAAGATACTTTACAAGTTCAGAAACTTGATTTCTAACGAAATTATCACATTTCGATGAATTAATTTATTATTTAAACGATTTAATAATATTACTAGTGAGATCGAATTCTGATATTGTAATCAGAGGTGAACGGAATTCCGATTCCGAAAAAAAATCAGAAAAGGTTTCGGATTGTTTTTTTAATTAGAATTCCGTCCACCCCTGATTGTAATTATCTATCATCAACCCAATCATTCACCCTTTCAACCTAACGCGAGGGAAGAATAACGAAAAAAAAACTGCTAACATGGCATAAAGAGCACTAACACTAGTGACACTAGTCTGTTAATAACACTAGTATTCAAAAATGTAGGGTGGGAGTCTGGAGACTGGATTGGGTAACGTAATGTTTATTTGAACTTTTTCATGTTCAGCATAGTTTATTAACTTATTATATAGAAAAAGAAAAGCTACTATTCGTCCCATCCCCACTTTTTCGTTTTGACAAACTAGTATCATTTACAGACTAATGTAATTTACAGAAAATGGAAACTAGTGTGTCGCTAGTGTTAGTACCCTTTACAGGAAGCCGCTAAAATTACGACATAAAAGATCAGTTTGATTTTTTTCTGATGTATTATGATAATAACTGCTAAGTTTAAGAGTAATAGTAGTTTACAGATTAAATAACAAATCATGCAGAGACAGCAGATAAAATAGGTAGAGTCATCCCGTCAGCGCCGTATTCCTCCCTCGATGCCTTTCGCTGCTCCTCCAGGTACCAGTCGTGTGATGCAGGAATGAATCGCAGGTCGAGATGTTCGTTCGGATCCCACTCACGATTCTGCTTCCAATGCTCCAGTCGGCGGTTGATCTCCTTGACAAATTCCGATTGCAGTAGATCGACCATTTTCGCGTCTAGCTCTTGATTTTTCAGCTGAGATACAATCTCATCTTGCAAGAACTGCAGACTTGATCGGACACGGCAGAAGTCCGCGACGCTCTCCATACCGAGATTTTCGAACGTGCCCTTGAGGTTGCTCTCGAAACGCAGTATGGAGATGATCAGATTCTTCACAAGCTCCTCCTTTTCGAGAAGGGTGAATTGGCCGATGACGATAAACGAGTGCTCCCGACAGCCAACGCAGAAGAAGAAGACGCAATCGAGAAGGTGCTTTGCCAGGTCATGAGGAAGGGGGGACGAAGTGGCGCATTTAGAAAGCGACGTCAAGACAGCAGATTTCATCGAAGTAAAGTCCGAGGGCTGCATGGGCCTGAAACTATATGTATATAGATCGAATAAATTATCATTGAATCCGCGAGCCGTTATAAAAGGCCGCAGCCCTTTAAGTCGAAATAGCGTATCTATTTTAAGGGGCATTCCACGTAAGACCCGAACAAGTGATTATATTTGGTAAAAGTTTCTTAAATACGAAGGAAAACTATATGGGTCCAGCTATACTAATTTCAATCTTCCGATTTTCGCGATTTTGCATCCAAAAGTTGGTATAAAGAGAATTTTTTTATTTGTTAACAAATTTTGGCGAATGATACCTCATTTTTCTTGTTACATAATAGAATTTCTAAAAATGTATTAATATCCAAGGTACAACCACTTGCTCGGCGCAGCAAGTGATCGAAATGTACAAATTTCATGTTTCTCACACGAATTTTTTTTTGTAGAAAATTGCCTATTCTAAGAAAAATCTCCATTTAGAAAAATTCTCCATTACTAACCGTATATTTTGAAGTTTCTTTGCATCTGATCCTTTTGGCTCTTTAGATTCGCCTACTTCTGTTACGTCATAATCAGATGGACATGGGGAATTATTCTAAAATTCCATTAACTTCAAAAATGTAATAATTTTGCATCAAATATTTGCAGATTTTTTTCAATAATTGGGTAATTGGATAAGTAATTATTTCAAAACAACTAATACTTTTTGTCTGCTGCGCTTTATTCCCATTGCTGAACGTAAGCGTAGCATCTCTGGTCTCTGTCAGGTTCTTCTTCACTTGATCTATTAGCTCTTGCAATTTTTCGCTTTCATCGGCAGGAAGTTGTAGTCCCTAAAAAATTTGAGATTATCATTGGGTAGGAAAAAATGCATTTTTCAATGAAAAGTTTTGTGCAGAATTTCGAGCGTGTAACGCGGAAATTGGCTTTGCTAATTATCGGGTAAAAATTTTATGACGATCAAAGGTATTCAATAATTTGATCGAAATAAATTTTTAGATTTTGTTAGAAAAGTTTTGAATGATAGAATTACATTGGAAATCTGAATATTTACCGGGTATTGTTCGACTATGGCGGCGAGTGATTTCAGTTCATTGGCGATGTCGCATTTTTTGACGGGCTTCTGCAAAAAATTTTTAAATCTTTTATTGTTAGTATGTGAAAATATCTATTATTTGCATAATAATAGCAAAATTAAGAAAGCTTGGAAAAGAGAATGGGCATATTCGAGGTTCTTGTTATTGATATTCTTCATTGACATGCATCTTTTCATATCATTAACGAATAAAAAAATCCTACAAGATACTTCTCTTTATTAAACTAAAGTTACCGAGTCGCTTTCGTTATTGTCGTTTGTGCTCGAAGAATTTACACTTCCTACTGTAGCCTCGCATGCATCCTGAAATGAATAAATTTCTAGTGTATTTTTGAAAGGTTAAAAGACGAAACATTTCATTTGATTATAGTTATCTTATATTTTCGGATTTTTCCTTACCATTCAATCAAGTCAAGTAGGTTGAATCTGAGTGACATAGAAGATCAATTTTTGAAAATAATTGATGATTCATAAAATTTAATGGATTGATTATCATAATTTTCTATTGAACTTTGATGATACTCGAGGAAATGAGATAAAATGAGCCCTTGATTTATTAATCAATTTGTAGATAAAATTTTAGCAAATTCTAGGGAAAAATAACGTTTATGAGCCAGGTTTTACGTAAATCTCAATAATTTAAGATTTTTGAGCAGAAACTATCGAGATAGATGCATAATCACTTTTTAGAATTGGATTGAAATTGTGTCAACGTCAATTCGTTAACACAAATTGTAAGACTGATAAAAAATAACTTGAACGCCGTACCGCCGTTTCAATGTTCGAGCAGGAACCAATACACTCCGTGGCTCGTTCCGAACATTTTTTGATTTCCTGTAATATTTATGATTTTCTATGGAAAATATTTCGAATTTCATTTCCAATTCCTTTAAATTCATAAACTCATATTTGACTTTTTCTTATTACCCGAATACTGTTAAAATTCATTCTTTAGTTTTGGAGAACTAAACCTTGAGAAAAGAAATATACATAGAATTGTGCTTTGATGAAAGAGACAAAGCATTTACATCATTAAATCACAAAGTCTTATTTCTTTTTGGCATGGATAAAAATACCCGGTCCATATCATTGTATATGAACTAATTCGTTATGTAAGTATATCAAACCTCAAGAGAGGACATCGGACCCAATTGACTTTTCGTTTCGTCCTTTTGAAGAGTGCTTTGATCCGCTTGACTTTCGTTGTTTAGTAGCGCAATCTAAAAGTGCATTTTTATTTCAATCGGTTCACCGCATATAGCTAGGCTGAAAGTGGTTAATTTTATCTCTGGTATCTAAACTTTTACACAAGCCTTATGCCGAATTATAACAGTATGGAATTCCCATATGCCAAATATGCAAAGGTTCACCGTTTTTACACTAATTTTGACGATAATTGTGCATACAAATAGTGAACTACATATATGCACTATGCTTTTTTTTTTAGAGAATTTGATTTTTTTTCTCTCATCATCAAGGCTCACCTCTGTCAGATGGAATACAGCTTTCCATTCATTTAGAGTCGGATCGTATTCTTCGATCGCTGTGCATAATCCAAAATAATCGCCTGATCTGCAATTATAAATTTTTAAATCGTTTTTGTGCATATTTTGCTTACCTCCCTCCGATTGCATATAATTTCCTGTTAGCGACAATGAGCGAATGAAGATATCTTGCGTAATTCATATCAGCGATTCGAGAAATTCGACTGTCAGCTGGAGCTGAGGGGTCGAAACACAGACAGGATTTGAATACATCATCATCATCACTAAATATATAATGATGCATTATTTATCATATAAAATTAACGACTAGTATCCTCCAGTTATGTAGATTTTCCCATTTAGCGATGCAACTCCGAAATAATCTCGTCTTTCTGGAATCTCTCCAATTTCAATCCATTCCCATTCATCGTTTGACAATTGATATATCTTTTTACTTCCATAACCATCAATAACTGAATATCCATAATTACAATAATGAATATGCTATAATGTGACCGTATAAAATTCCATTGCATGTTATTGTTGGAATATCATTAATTGGAAGAGGAAAAGCAGGTCCTGTTTGCCATTTTCCATCTATTAAAACCTGAATAAATTATTTCATGGAATTTCATTCGATCTTCTTACATCAACACGATTCGTGCCTAGATATGTTTTAGGATCCTGTCCACCCAAATAATACAATCTGTCTTTGAAATAAGCCACAGATGCATATGAACGCCATTCAGGAGGATCTGGTCCTGCAAAGAATGCAATCAAATTAAACCAATCCATTAGCTTTTGTAATGTTACCTCTAGTGATTTGTCGAGTATTCAGATCAAAAATTTCAAACTGTTCTTTAGAAGAATTAAACGCAAAAATCTAAAATTTACAAAGTTAGCAATGCCAAATAAAGTAATTTACTTTATCCGTTGTTGTTGCAACTTCACACGACCATGAATAGCTATCAAATTTTGCAATCTGTTCGATAGAATTAGTATTAGAATCAAACAGGAATATTCTTCCTTGTTCAATTACGTCGACTTTATAATGTACTAAATACTAGAATTAATTTTCGTACATACAAGAAATATTTTCCTACGATAGAATAAAATTTTATCCCTGCTATTTGATTGCATCCAATTATTTCGATCTGAAAATATAACTAATGTATCATCAACTAACCCTATCAACTTCGCAAATGACATTCGACAAAGCGACGATCATAAGCGGTGATTTTGAATTAACGATTTAATATTAAAAAAAGGTCTTATATATTTGCCATTATTATATTACGTGGATGATAGAGTTCATAGAATTTCAAATGTTGTGGGAGGGTTTTTACTAGCAGCGGTAAAACTATTAAGATATGATGAATGTTTTTGAAAGACTAATTCATATAGGAGTAAAATTTCTCATCGAATTATAATAAAATGAAGTGGAAACCACATCGTAGTTTCTTTTATTAGAATGGCTTACCTATGGCTTCGTCGCGGACCTGTTCTGCACTCATTCGTTTGTATCGATCCTTGGCAATCATCTTATTCAGCCATATTGTATCCTAAAAGATGTGATTATTTTAAAGCTATAGATTTTTGTAATGACATCAAGTAAGATTTTGAATATTCCTACTTTTATTTTGTATACTTTTATCATAATGCAAAAAGGTGTAATGATAGTCAGATTTTATGTTTAAAGTTAAGTAAAAATTTACCTCTGCTGAGTATCGACTTGGCAGATTTACTCGTTGACCATTCTTGACTTTTTTCCGAATATCATCTACCTCCTTCCACTTCAATCTCTTCGGGGCGATGCACAGCTCGTAGAAGATGATGCCGATCGCCCAGATATCGACGACGGAGAATCGGCACCGGATATGTTTACGTTGCTCTGGAGACTTGTAGAGCGGCGTACCACACGATTTCGAATGACTCTGACTCATATCCAAGGAGTTAATCACTTTTACCAGACCGAAGTCGGAGATCTTGAGGACTTCTTTGCCGTTTTCCCAGGCGATTAGGATGTTGGCGGGTTTGAGGTCGCGATGGACGATATTGTATTTTACATGGAGCTCGTTGATGCCATCCGCGATTTGATAGATGTAGTCGTAGACGATTTTCGGCTTAAAATGTGTTTCCGATCTGACATTCGCCTTGATTTTTTTGCTTAGATCTCCGAGAGGGCAGTAGTCCATCGCGATATATAGGTTCCTGCAGCTTGGCGATTTGGTAATCATGAACGAATCGAGGTACTTGATGAAATATGGACTTGTGGGCGACTCGGAGATTTCTTTCATCACCTTTGCCTCTTTGTTGCATTCCTCCTCACTCATGTCGCGAAAAGTGATCTTCTTCAAGGCTACCTGCTCAGAGTTCGAGGTATTCTTAGCTGTGTAACCAGCTAGGTAAACTTCACCGAACCACCCTTTGCCAAGCATCTTAACGATTTTGTACATTCCGCTCGGTCTCTCGAAAATATCGCCGGGATTCATAGTGCAACCTAAAACAGAATTTGTTATTGAAGTTGATCGAATTGAAATTAGAGAGCGGGCCAGAGTATAGGACAAAGAAACTGTTAATAAGAGGGTTCTTTTCCAATTAGTATGGCATCTTTCGAATGAAGGAAGTTACGGAAATGAGAGAATTCTGATCCACTAAGTATGGACAGCTTAGGAAAACGATATTATGAATGAAAAGCCATTTTTCATATAGATCTGAATTCCATTGTTTTTATGCAGAGAGCGCAAATCTCGTCCACTTTGCATTAGAGGGGAAACAGAAGGAAAGACCGTATGGGTTATTTTGATAAGGATTCTCTTTTGAAATATCACATCTTATGAAATTCAGCAAATGATCTTAGTCAATTCGAGTATGGAGAACATTTTTACCTCTTGAGATGAATCACGAAAGTCGCGACATAGACGCGAAACTGGGCATCGAAATTTTGAGATTCGATATTTTTATCAATAACTTTCTTATCACTAGGTGTACACTTGTGCAACTCAATATTCTATTTCTTATGGTCTGAGAGGCATTTGTGCAAAATTTCACAACACATTTCAAAGCTTATAGTTTATTCTGAGTAAGTGAATACTGCATACATTTTGCAACTTCGCTCGCTCAGGCTCCGCCCATTTTTCCTGCCCTGCGGATTGCGTCATTCCTTCCATTTTCAAATGAGTTTCGCAATTTTTTTCGATTTTCCTTGACATTTTCGCAAAAAATCTATAATTATATCCTAATTATCTCTCTAATTGGCCAATTAACCCTCTTTAATGTTTGCTGTTCATTTTTCTTGTTTTTTTAGCGATTGTTTCTCTCAAATCAGGACCCATTTTCATCGAGTCAATTGTTGATTCCTCCAAAATGCAGATGTTGTCGCCGTCATCAGACCATTAGAATTGCAAGTTGATGGACAAAAAATCGCTGATCAGACGTTTTTTTTTTTATGAAAATGATAAAAATTTTCACGAAAAAATACGAAATTTCGATCGAAAAATGAACCAAACATTAAAGAGTTAATTGGCTAATTAACTGGTTAATTAGGTGCAATATTCAATTAGTTGGAAACAATAAACTAACTACTTTTCATCTTCAAAGTTGAAAAATTAAAAACACGTTATTTCTGACGATAAAATGGCTCAAAACGATGAAGCATCGCTCTACAGAGTTAATCTGTCAATTAGAGAGATAATTAGGATATAATTATAGATTTTTTGCGAAAATGTC
The DNA here is from genome assembly GCA_964036155.1 of Diploscapter coronatus. Classification (NCBI taxonomy): domain Eukaryota; kingdom Metazoa; phylum Nematoda; class Chromadorea; order Rhabditida; family Rhabditidae; genus Diploscapter; species Diploscapter coronatus. The sequence continues at coordinate 54,996,711 of OZ038423.1, forward strand.
AAGAAAAATCGAAAAAAAATTGCGAAACTCATTTGAAAATGGAAGGAATGACGCAACCCGCAGGACAGGAAAAGTGGGCGGAGTCTGAGCGAGCGAAGTTGTAAAATGTATGCAGTATTCACTTACTTAGAATAAACTATAATTGTTATTAGTCAGCATTAAGGCTTGCAAACGCGCTCCATTGCTAATCCAACTGTCATAGATTATCATTTTCACCCATATGTCCCCTATCCAAGTCAGAAAAGTAAGAAAAACCTTTGAAAACATTTAGAAATTGTTAAAAAAAAAAAGTAATGCCAAGTAAGGCATTCCTTCCCTGTCTTTTGCAAGCGAGAAAGAGTCACGCCCAACGGTGAATTTGTCAGAAAACGACGGACAAATGGAGGTCGCATCAAATGACCGTAATTTTGTGTGGAATGAATCGTTTTCAAAAATGTAAACAGGTTCAGAATCTGCACGACGAGATATTTCATAGGGTATCGATTTTCTGAGCTCACCATGAATTTCGAAAATGTGTTTGCGTTCTCTAGCTATAGTTTAATTTCTCCCCGATAAGAAATATTGATTAATAAAAAATAGAGTAGAAAATGTAGATATTCGAAAAAGAAAATTAGGATAGAATTTATCACGCAGCTAAAATTATGAAAGGCAAAGTATCACATAATTTATATGAGCAGGTAAGATTGCCAAGTCAATGCAATTGAAAAGTATGAGGACATTGTATATGTATTTCGCCTCTTATTAACTAGCTATTTATTTTAAACATAAGCATATATAGAAAGATAGAATTCGCATTTCCGAGTCGCATGAGTTTTAATATGCAGAAAATTAAGAGCTGAATCGGCATTTCCAGTCTGCTGATGAAATTCATCAATAACGATGTCTTATCAGTGCTGGAAGAGTCTTAGACGCAGTTATATTCTTTCTTATCAATTTCGCAGCGAGTCTGTTTATGTTTGAAAAGGAGGCATAGCTATCCTCTGAGAAATACTGACTATAAGTCATATGATTTAGAAGAAAATTTATAAATACACAAACAATACTTATACTCAGAGAAACTTGTGCCTATCCGGGCCGATCCGGACGGATGTCGGCAGTTTTTTGCCGACCAACACCAATCCGCTCGGATCCGTGTTGGTCGGCAATTTTTATCTGGTAAAACTGCCGACTCGGGCAAGTACCGACTGACTCGGGTCCACTCGGATTGAATTGCCTATCTGGGCAGAGCGGCATACCGATAGGCAATTCACAGAATTGCCGACCCGCCCGGATAGGCACAAGTTTCGCTGAGTTCAATATTGTCCATAGCTGGATAACCCTTCCGATTATCGTTAATTTTTCTTGTTTTATTTTAGTTTTTAATAGTTGATCGGTACCTACTATACAATTCGATACTGCTCTTTCACGTGGTGATATCGATTTATTGATTGGGTGCGAAAGAAGTCCGCAAATGCGCGTCAAATGCACATCAAATTACGATAATGCTAATATTTCGACTTATGAAAGAGACACATAAAATTATTTTTTGATGAATCGATACACCTAGTTGATACGTACAAAATATGTTTTAAAAATCAAGAAAATCCTAGGACCCGTAACTGAGATCCTAATAATCCGCGAAATATAAAAGAAGCTAATGCTGAAATGGAGGAGAGTGCAGAGAAAAAGATTCCCAAAGGCAGAAAAAAGGAGCGAGGGGCACAGTTCGCGTTTCAATTTTTTTTATTTAAAAATAATTTCTTGAATTTTTTCTCTCCGGAAATGGATATAGGACCTTATGACCTTCCCATCCATGAGTAAAACATCACCCTAACCTTATTTTGGTAAAATGGCTGACGATCCCTAGTTAAAGGCCTTTATTTGTAAGGCGATGATTATTCCTTGGCAGTCGATCAAACTACGACATGGCCTGGTTGCACTTTGTCTTTTCTCCGCTGCCTCCATTCTACCCTTCTGTTCATTCCTCCGTTTCATTTTCATTCATTTTTCTCTAATCACTGCACTGCATCCTTATCATTGTTCATGATGAAATACTTTTGACCTTTCTTTCTGTTTTCTCTACCATTTTCCAGAATTTTCACTTTTTTCTTTGAACTTTTAAAAGATCTGGGATATTTTATGGGACAGAAGATTTGTGTTGTTTGCGTATCTATGTAATTATGAGGAATTTATTTTATTTTTGCAAAAAAGTTTGATGAAGATGAGATTCGAACTCATGCGCAATTACTGCACTACGACATACCCCAACGAGTGGACCTGAACGTAGCCCCTTAACCGCTCGGGCACTTCACCGCTGTACAGCATGCCCAGAATAGTGACCGTATAATGAAATATTGTCATGTTTCACAAGAATGCAAAGGCCGCAACTCGAAAATCAAAATAGGGATTTTCGATGAGGCGCATGACGATATTGAAGCCAGAAAGTGCAAAGAAGAAATTTGGAACCAAAAACTAACCGTTATAGTCGATTCTTCACTTTTATTGAAAATTGTACATTAACTATTCTATGTAATTTCATTTTGAATACATATTTTGACAAGCTAAGCAGCTCATTTGTAAGGCAATGCAGTGAAAACAAATCGTTATTTTCGTCTTCTATTTTGGACCTTGAGCCCATCACCGTTATCTACGATATAAAAACTGCCATATCGTAAATCTCGTAAAAATCAATGAATTCGTTCGTTGCAAATGATCATGCCATTCCAGATATCTATCTTTTTGATAATCGGTTGCTTTCATCTGCTACTGCGTTTAGACAAGTTTCATTAATTTAAGATTTTTTTCATACAAATTTTCTTGTGGTGATCCATGTCATCTTATCATCAACATGACTGTCTAGAATTAAATTTAGGACAATCGTTTTGATATTTTGTGAATGCATAATAATCGATAATCCTAATGAGTGTCGAGTCCAAATCCTTCAATTTGAATGCATAATCACTCCATCCATTTGGAAGGAGATTAGTCAATCAGACATTCAGACAGTCCTCTAATCATTCGAGCACAGAACCATTCTGCCTTCTCCTTCCCATCCCATCCTCTCTGACTGATAACAGCCTGATTTGATTGCTTTGTTCTCCTTCCCCTACCCAATTCCTATTCCTATTCCGTTTCCTCACTTCTCTTTGTTTTTCGTCATCTCAATTTCATCCGGTTTTTGTTTGGAAATCATCCTCATTGTGTGCATGACTCTGCATTATCGTTATCTGAATAGCATCATTTCCTGATTGATTTTCTTATATTATACTTATCTTTCAAGTTTCAATAGAATCTGTAATTTTCCTTTCTAAAAATATCAATTTCAGGTAGCCCACATATTTAGGAATGGCATCGCAGACAGAAGTGCTCGAAAATAATGTTCCTCCATCGTACAGGCAAGGAATTTTGAAAAAAATATGTTTAATTTAGGAAAAAATGTTTAGAGATAAAATTCTAAAATGGAATGGCTGGGGCTATAACGACTCGTACTTCAAAGTGAACAGCGATGGTCACGTCACATTCACTGGCGACAAGTTAGTCAACGGATTTTCTTCCGTTTCGTTAGAATTGTCGAAATTTCTACTAGAGATGTTCCAACTTTAGTCCCCAACTGCAGTTTGCATTTGAAATTTCTGAAGGTCTTAGAGTGCAGGACAAAATTTTTTACACTACCAACATCTCTTGTGAAGTCGGCTGATTGAATTTCTATGAGAATTTGATCTTGTTCATATGAAGCTGAGTTGAAATGAGACTCTTATTCAGTAATCATATTAATTTCTGTTACAATTTACTTCGTATTTTCATTGATCTATTCAGATATGACATTTCTGGCAAAGTGATGCCGCATCTTCGTCCCTGGTTCGAGGCGAATCTGGGCGTGGACCTTGGCTACGAGACGAAGAGTCAGATAATCGATGCATTTGTGATTCCTCCTCCCGTGGAGAACGACGAAATATACGACATGCTCAAGGAAAGGGGCATTTCCTTCTCAAATGCACCGCGAATTCGACTCATGCGTGCACATGGACATACGGTATGCAAACCCTTTCTCGATATAAAGCAATAAGATCTTGTGAAAAGTTTCACAACACTTTGCTATTTCAAGGTCAAGTTATGTTAAATGGCCTTTGGAAATAACTAGATTTATCGACCCAATAATCATTAGATCATCAAGATTTTTGAGCAACTAATTTGTCATATTAGTTGGTATTTCTATCTAGAACATGCACGTCATAATTATTATAATGTCATTTTGTGAATTTGTCTAACATAGTATCGGTAAAAATGTGACGTGATGATACCTAAGATGTGTTTTTCTCTACTCCTATGATACAAATCGCTTATTTTTTCGAAGTGTGAGTGGCACTTTTGAAAGGTTTAGAAGCTGCCGATTAAAATTCAATCTGTTAATCTTTGCATTAATTTTCTACGATAAATTTTCCGAAAATTGAGAAGGAAAAAGGCCTAAATTGCTTATTTTAGGTGCACGACATGATTAATCTGAGACACGGGAAAATTCCTCGAATTCCAGATTTGGTTGCCTGGCCGAAAAGCGAGAAGGACGTTGTTTCGGTAATATTTAAAATTTTGCATTTTTTAAATGCTTTCATAAATTGTGTAGTGAAGCATAAAGAATATTGCTTATTCATTTCAAAATCGACCATTTTTAGTAATTAAAATTAGCATTTATTTTGAATTTAAAATAGCATCAAAATTCTGATGATGCCATATCTTTCTTTCCTTTTTTGCTTCAATCCATTCCGCTACAGAAATTTCTAGAAGATCAATGAAGATGGGATAGAATGGGGAAGAGAGAAATAATTATTTCGACATATTCCTTACAGCTTTATTCGAGGTCCACAACTTTATTGACTCCTATTGTTATAGACATAAAGATGATGCGTGCTTAATTTCAGATTCTGGAAGCAGCCCAGTCGGCTCATTGTGCGATCATTCCGATTGGAGGAGGCACTTCAGTCTCCTCTGCCCTGGCAGTGCCCGAACTGGAGAAGCGATGCGTCATTTCCATGGACATGGCGTTGATGGACAGAATCATCTGGATCGACAGAAACAACCTCACTTGCAGAGCTCAGGTAGATTAGGCAGTTTTCTTCTGACGATCTTTTTGAATTGAAAAGTCTTGTGAACGTTTCTTTTATATGCAGAATAACAGTGTGTATTTTCTTACACAAATCACTTTTGTGAATAGAAATATATTTAATAATGCGCAGTAAAAGAAAGAATGATTTTAGGGTCATTTCATTATTTTTTCTTGTAAATTCTTTGACAAGAAAGGCTATTTTCAGAAAAAAAAAACATTATGCAAAAGTAAACTTGCACTAGCGTAAAAAGTTTGTGTGTGTGTGCGTCTTTTTGATATTTTTTAAAATACCAGTACAAAATGATGAATATGCCATATTGTGGACGAATATTATTTTTTTGCAAATGAATTACAAAGTTCTACCTTCATTTTCGAATTTTATTTGAAACATTCTCTAAATCAGCCATGAAACAAATTTTAGGCCGGCATCATTGGCCAGAAGCTGGAACGCGAGTTGAATGCGAAGGGATTCACGTGCGGTCACGAGCCGGACAGCATCGAATTCAGCACTCTGGGAGGGTGGATTTCGACTCGCGCAAGCGGAATGAAGAAGAATAAGTAAGCCAATTCTTGGACTTACTGGTTTTATTCTCAAACTTCTGTAATATCTTTTTCCTAAAAATGACAAATCTCTGAATACCTATAATATTGGAACATCCAATAAGTGAATAGAATTTTCACAATTATCATTCTCTAAATTCAACACGACGTGGTTTTACCATTTCTGACTTTATGACAATTAGAGATTACAAGAATATGCTAATTGTTGGACTCCAAAAGCTTATTGGGTGACTGAATATCATGATAGTTGACTCGGAGTAATTTATTCGATATTTAGTGAAAATGCTTAATTAGCGAATTAGCTAAAATTGGTTTGATAAGTTTTAGGCTAATCTAAAGTTGAAAAGAGTTATTGGTCGGCCCAATATCTTGCTGATTAATTAAAGCTACCGTTTAGATATGGGAACATAGAGGATTTGCTGGTTCATCTGAATTTCGTCTCGACGAAGGGAACCATCCAGCGACAGTGCCAGGTGCCTCGCATCTCTGCAGGTCCCGACATCCTTCAAGTCATTCTCGGATCTGAGGGAACATTGGGCGTCATTACTGAGGTAGATTTCACTCTCTATTATAGAATGCAGAAACAAGTTTGAGAGAAAATCAATTAATGAACATGCAGAGAGCAGTATAGAAAATTCTAAATTCAATTCTGTATAAATCTGATGGCTTCTTGTAAACCTCATCCAGCCATGAAATCAGGCTAGGGTAGAGTAGAGCCGGGTAATTTGAACTGTCCAAACGCCCTATTCGATGAGCTGATAACTTGAAAACAACATGGGGCCTACCTAGCTACAACAGTAGATGAAGTTTACAAAAACCAAATCTGAGTTGCAATTATTATCATTCATAATCGAATCATAGGCGACAATCAAAATCTTCCCCCTACCTCAAGTCAAGAAGTACGGCAGTTTCGTGTTCCCCACATTCGAACGAGGCGTCGAATTCTTCCGAGAAATCGCTAAACTGGTAGGACAATAATTCATTTTTGATTACGATGAACATTATGAAATCTGATATCATTCCACTTTTGCAAATATTCATTTCAACTTGCAACATTTCCGAGTTGCCTTCAAAAATCAATAATCGTAAACTGTCGAGTATCAATCTAACGACAAATGAATAAGGTCAAACCTGAATCATGAGCATTCTGCATTGTTCTCGTTAGGTTCAATACTTTTACAGTAAGAAATGATTTATTTAAATGCCAGACTAGACTACATATTTAACGATGATTAATGAATTGAATGAAGATGGCTGGGTTTGCAGAGAATCCAGCCAGCCTCCCTCCGACTGGTAGACAACGAGCAATTTATAATGGGCCAGGCGCTGAAGACTGAAGACAACTCCTGGTGGCACTCTCTCAAATCCTCTCTCAGCAAGATGTACATCACCAAATGGAAGGGATTCAGTGTACGTCTTTTGATGAATTTATGAAAACAAGGCCTATGAAAAAGATAGAATAAGTTATCCCATAATTTTTACGTGCGCAGTCACCTAGTCATTTCTTCATTCGTGTGATAAAAGAATGAAATATGCAAGTTAACTGTTCATAATGTTGCAATGGCCAGAGACATCTATTTTCTTGAATCTAGTCATGGTGTACTTTTTGCATCATAAATTTAGATATTTATTTTAAAGCTTCTTTGAATATAGGTAGCAAAATAGAGTTAAATATAATTTCAGGTAGATCAAATGTGCGCGGTGACTTGCGTTTATGAAGGACAGAGTGACGAAGTGGATGAACAGGAGAGAAGACTCAATGAATTGGCTGAGAAGTTCCAGGGAGTGGTGAGAATTTATGAAAATTAATTAGAGAAATATAAGAAATGCTCGATAAAACCATTTTCACATCACATGAATTTTGTGACGATGAGAATTTGATGAGAAAAAGAGATTGTCATAAAATAATGACATTGAAAATATTGAAAGAACTTTAGCTAAGAAAACAGATGATATGATTTGTCTTGTAGGCTGGTGGAGAAGAGAATGGCAAATACGGATATCGACTGACTTTTGCGATTGCCTATTTGAGAGTAAGTGAAATTTGTTCTTCGTACATAAATACTGATTTCATAGGATCTGGGAATGAATTACGGAGTATTGGGAGAGTCGTTCGAGACTTCGGTGCCTTGGGACAAAGTGTTCACGCTTTGCAATAACGTGAAACAGCTCATCCGAAGGGAGGCGAAGAAACTCGGAGTGCAGTATCCAGTGCTGGCTAGCTGCAGGTTGGATTTTTTTTAAATTCATTATTTTCTCTGCCTAATATGTCATGAAAACTAAAACTCCAAAAATTGGAAGAATACAAATTTTTGTAATTTACGAGTCAGTTTTGAAATTGAGAATCTGAAAAATTCGATTACATCTACATTTTTGGAGAATTCAATTCTTTATTATTCATTTTGAAGACAAACAATATTGTCGAAGAACGCTCACTTGAAACATAGTAAACAATGCAATTTCGATGCATAGGAAGTAGCGCGAAACTCGTAGCACTTTCTACGACATTTCATAGGTTCAAGAAATGATTTTGACGACAAATTAAAAATACGCAATGCATACCTAACATTTATTCAAGTTTCATCTCATGTAAGATGTTTCTTATGATCGCCCTTCGACAGTACTAAATAGTGAATTACCGAAAGACCATTCAGTTTTCTTCCATATCAAAATGCTGTTGATCTGAAAATCACGAATTAAGAAAAAACTAATGTTTCTTTAGAGTAACCCAGGTCTACGACACGGGCGCTTGTGTTTATTTCTATTTCGGTTTTAATTCCCGAGGTCTGACTAATGGACTTGAAATCTATGATAAGATCGAGGTAGAAAAGGGAGTTCGATGATGATTGATGTAAAGCGGATTTGTAGACAGCAGCTCGAGATGAAATAATTGCCTGTGGAGGAAGCATTTCGCATCATCACGGAGTGGGCAAATTGAGAAAACAGTGGATGCTCAGCACGCATGGAGCTGTGTCGATTGGACTGCTCAAGGCTATCAAAGTGGGTTAATTGATTGCAATATTTCAGGATATTGAGATACTTCATAGGCGAATTGAAATTCGTTTTTATGTTTTGAAAATTCTGTGAATTTATTTGAAAGAAAGTAATGAGGATGTGAGCAAAATGATGTGGAGAAGGAGAATAGGATAAGAAGTTTCATGAATGAAACTGACTAGGAAACTTTTGTGTAGTAAACAATTTTCTGATCTACTGATAAAAATAAGTGAAGAAGTAATATGACCGCATTGATAATTCATATCTGCATCTTTGTTGTGATATTTAAATATTTCATTATCAGAGGAAAATATCAGAAACGCCTAAGAATAGTTTGACAAGAATATTTTAGTCTGAAATCGACCCAGCCAATGTGTTCGCCAATGCAAATCTAATCGATATCATCGGATCACCTCACAGCAAATTATAAATTTAAAATGTGACGATTATTTATGAAAATTACATCTTCTATTTGTTAGCTCTGAAAATTTTATGTTTGAAGTGCAATTTAATAAATACTGCAACTATTTAAAGATGATTTTATTAGTTTTACAAAAAAGACATACTTGAAGCAGTTGAAAATTATAGCTTAGGTGAGTAAGAAATGCATTTAGCACTTTTATATAAATATGGCACCATCATATTTTGCTCTGCAATAAAATAAATTATAAAGTTTTGTTCGAAGAAGAGAAAGTAAAAATGCGCAGATAAATAAGTGCTTGCCACAACTTTAGTACAAAATCTCAATGGTTAGATTTACCCAGAAATTATACCTGTAATAGTTTATGATTGGCTTTAGGTAGGTTAGAACAAGTTTTACAAGCTAATCTAGAAAAAGTGATGAATACAGTGGCGTACAAAATTTTGGAGTGAAGCATGATTTTTGAAATGCCTTCATATTTAGATTTTTACTGAAATATCTCTTTAAAATTTTGAGAAAACACCAAGAACCAATTATATCCACATTTTCAATCTATCTGATTGACTAATGAAGAATCCAAGAAATAGATAGTCAGAAATTCAAAGCATGGGATGCTTGCATCACAAGTGTTCAGATTTGTAATAGAACTTCATCGAGGATTCCCCGATAGATATGGTTAAATCTGGATACTTGTGTTATAAATATAAATCGTCCCACGCCCAAAGGATTATACAGTGTTCCAAATGTTTGTGTGTCACTACAATTGAAAGTTAGGTTGGATTGAGTATAAGAACAAAAACTAATTATGTTTGGCTCGTTTCCCATGTGCATATCCGATCCATCTGTCTGCAATCTCGTTGAGATATTGATTCTCCGTGATTTGCACCAGCCATTTCAACAAGTAGATGTGCACTGCATGATAGTCCCATCTGAATATTTCGAGTACGATTTAAATTTGAAGGAAAAATATTGCGACGCTAGTTCATTTCTATTCTGAAGAAATGTTTGCGTGAATTTTTATAAGGGTTTTGTCGAATGAGCAAAACCTTCATTTTGCCTATTGTAGAGTCAATTTTTTGAATGAAATTTGAACGTCTGCGAAAGTTTAGATAGATCGATCAGTTTGATCATTTTCGATTGCAGAGTTTCAAAATACTGAATCTAGCACGGCTTCAATACAATGCAAAATGATGTAATGAATGTAAATTCCAATAATAATAATGACTGAAATTAAGAACTACCTGGCCAAATTGGGTGCAGATTTTAGACCGATATGCCGTAGATCATAGATCGATCCACTGCCCGTGTCATAGAGCGGCAACAACGTTAATAGTGAATCGAGTCCCTTCGACCAAAGCAGAGTTGCCTTGCTGATTCCTTCGCGAACAGATACAGAGGACACTAGAAATTACCAAAGATTTTCTTTGAAGAATAAGTCGACAAATTACCTTCTTCACTGGGAATTCGACTGAAATCATAAAGGCCCAGAAGTGAGTACATGAATCCATTGAGGACGAACGAGCCAGGGTTTGTGGGATACTCTTCGTACCAGTCGATGCCCCACAGCTGATTCTTGACTCCTCCATCTTTGGATAGCTAAAATATATTTGATTGGAAAGAAGAGGATTAGGAAAAAAAACATTGCAATGATACAAAAATATTAATAACCTGCAAATGCACTAATATTTTTCGATTCATTTTAGAGAAGGTTGATTAGAAATCTAATCCTATTGCTTAGAATATTAAATTTTCCTACCTTTTCGAATAACGCCAATGATTTTGCACATGCTTCCAGATAAGATTCATTCTTCGTAGTCCAATAGGCTCGAGTTAGAAGAGAAATTGCATGACCTAAGATTCTGAATGAAAAATAAAATAGACACAATTGTTCTACCCTGCCCCATAGCTGAATACCATCCAGCTGGAAGGACTAGTTGCCTGTCGGCAATCGCTCTTTCGACCGGAACTGGCCAACCGCCCTAAAATTCATTCGTGGTTTTATAAAGAGAAAAGATTAAAATGACTAACTGGTAACTTCACTCATTTGTAAAACTTAGGCAATTTGAAAGAAGAAAATTTTTTGTGTGAATGTCGGATGTTGTTTAAAACAAGGCAGATTTAAATTGAGTGAGATTTACAGCAATCCAAACCCAATTACATTCGTATCCTGATTGTGGAGCATCCAATTTGCTGCAGTCAGAAAGGACTCTTTGTGTCGTTCATTCGACTGCACAATCACTCGCTTCACTGTGCAACTGCCTCGAAATCCCACCGAAACAATGCGAATGTCACCTGCAGCAAAGTTACTAACAATCAGTGATAACGTAGAGATAGATTTTTAGAAGCTTTGACAAATGATGAGTCCGACATTGTATATGTATCGTTTACAATACGATTAAAAAGATTTTAAAATGGTTAAAATGTGAAGATCAGCCTTCGAAATTATGAATGTTTTGTTTTTAAAAAGTGTTGTGAATCTATTCCAACTACATATTCAATTTAAAACAAACGTCATCAAATACATAAAGAAAGAGTCTAGATGATGTAAAACTTTGTTTGTAATGTAAATTCTCTTGCCTGGATGCATAACGACATTGTCTTCCTTCTTCTTGCCCTCTGCACTCGAAATCGCCCTGGCCACATCGACTAGCACGTCGCGAGAGACATTCCTCCACTCGCTCTGCATAGAGCCGAGAGAATAGGAATATGACAACTGAAATCACTCGATGAACTAGTGGTTTATTGAAAACGATTTTAAAAATAATAATCTTCTCACAATTTATAGCATTTAGAAGATAGTTGGTAAAATCTAATCCTTCTTACTTGATTATTCTTCCCACTAGATACAGTATCGTTCCAAACGCAGAGTGAATTCTCCTCATGGACATAATTTAGCAGGACCAATGCATCCGATGCAACTATCTATAAAATATATTTTCTTCGCAAACGAATGAAAAACTAGCCTTGGCAAGAATAGTGAACGATGCATTTGTAATAGGCAACCACGAGAAGGAAACGATATGCAGATCTGGAGATTTATTCATGAATACATAGCAGCCGGGATTAGCAAGATTTCCTGAAATAGGATTTATTTAGTGAAATCTCTTTTTTTTTTTTTTAAATTCATCTTCTAAATATTGCTGTTTCTTCGTTTCTAGAAAACTAGTAGATCATTCTATCAAAAATTCAAAAATTGAATGAAGAAGATTTCTATTCAATGATCTTGATTTCAAAACTCAAGTCACAGTGATAGAGAATTCGCCTACCAGTAGAAGTAATATTGACGAGTCCCCCTAGCTGCTCATCCTTCCAGAAGAGGCGCTCATTCGTGTCGGCCATCGCTGCACTGCCCTTCCACTCCTTCGTCATAGTGCCCATTCTCACCTCTTCATATTTAGAAAAATTCGCTAAATTTTCGATTTTTAAAGACACTCCATAACTAGATTGAAAATTTGGGGTTTCTATCATTATCTTTCAACTTTATCTACCCTGACATAATTTCCTACCTGAATGCAGTCGACTGTAATGTTGCAATCCGAATTGGGCAATTTGAATGGGATAATAATAGGGAATCTCGTCCCATTGAGTCGACATTGGAATTCCTACAAATTCAAAATAGATTTTCTAAATGGGGAAATCTACCAGTCTTCGCATTGATGCATCTAACTCGATCCCGACTCTCCACACTGTACGAGGCAAAGTGCCCGAACACTCCTTTCGAGTCGTAGCTGCCTTCCGGTAGACGCGCTTTCGAATACGAAGTGAACATTTCGAATCGTTTTCCGTCTGAAATGTAAAAAGCAAAATGCTAGATTCAAAATTTCAGTTTAAAAATTGAAATTCTTAGAAGCAATTCTTGAAAATCTAATTTGAAGTTGCCAACGTTTCTGGCAGAAGACAGAAGGATGAATAAACGCAAAAACGAATAACCTTTCGCCATTTTTCCCGTAACATCCCATTTCTTTTTGATGAAACTGAACGGAAAATAGACTTCCTCCTCTTCTCTCAGGCACTTCATCTCCTTTCCCCAATCCGAATTGCATTTCTCTTCTCGAATCAGTGCCGATTGCTGTGGATCACATTCCTGAAATTATTTTTTAAATATTCTTTGTCGAAAAACATGATTTTGAATTGTAGTCTTAGATGAAAATAAGCGTCTTCTATTGATAATGAAGCGGCTCGTGTATGAAATCACAATTGTATCAGAATATCGAAAATTATGTCATGTCTGCACATAGAATAATGCGAATGAAATGCAATATTTTCCCGTGGTTTTCTTTTTTCTTAAAATGAGGGAAAAAATCAATAGAAGACAAATTTTAATAATCTGCAGTTTTGAATAAAATGCATTTTTATCTTCTATACAAGAATGTTGATTTTCGTAACGAGAAAATACTACCTTTTCCTTCTTGTTCGCTTCATCTCTGTCTGCTCGAATTGGTTGGTTTGCTGTTTGAGTAGCAGAATACCCGAAGAAGAGGTTGATGAAAAGCAGACCGGAGATGAGGATCACCAGGCAGAGAATCGAGTTGCGCAGAGATCGGAGACGAATCATCGTTCATCCTTGGAATTGAGTCGGAACATCGCTTGAAATCATGTCATCGTCTGCAAAGAAAAGAATTTTCTCATCAACTTTTTAATTCGAAGCGAGTTCGTACGGTTTTAAAACGAACCGAAATAGCATCAATAGAAAAACAGTACATTAACTTTCCGAAATCTTCAAAGAAAAAATAACGATTCCGATATTGCATTTGGCTGATGACCAAATTGTCACATCTTGAAAATAAATATTGCAAAAGATTCTGATTTATGTAATAACTCCAGTCACTCGTAGTACGAACAATAAGTCATGGAATGAATGATGATGAATAAAATTTGTAATAATAGGAAAGTTGGCTCTTTAAAAAATTTTCCGACCCAATAAATAACTGCTCTCCCTGATTTAAGACCAAAAACACTGTAATGTGTTAGCAAATAGAATAAGCAAGGCCTTTCAAAGAGTTTAGTTCAGCCGTACATAATAATACCCGCTAGGGAAATAATAAAAATCCGCTTGTTTTGTGCGATGAGATAAATTTCTAATTAATATCTACAAAAGTAACAATAGAATAACTAATGGAATGAATAACCACTCATAAGTGTGGAATTTGGCATGGTTAACATTTAGGAAAGTGCTGATGACAAGCAATGAATTGAAAGTGAGTGTCTGAAAGTCAGTATTGAAGAGTGAAAAATGTACAGAATAAATGATGATCGTGAGAATTTCGTGATTTTTGAGGAAAATATTTTTCCTAAACTTTACTGATTCCCTCGATAAATCAACCCCTCTTCTTTGGGGTGAAATGGTGTTTGCAAAAAAGAAAAAGTGAGTGAAATTTTCGAATGAATGTTCGGTTAACTAGGCGAGTTTTGCGAAAAGCTATTTTAAACAGATCAAGAAATTCTCATAGCACTTCTGGGATTAAATCGATAGCCTAGGCTAAATATTCGCTTTGTTTCAAACTTCCCTTCCCCATTGCGGTTTGCAGTGAATCAGTTGTAGTTCTTGAGGATTTCCCTGAGAATGGGATCCTGCTTGGCATTCGAGCGAACCGCCTCCAGATTGCGTTGATCGATTTCTGCGTGGTTCACGTGCAGCGCGCAAGCACCATTGTTTCTAAAGTCAAAGACGATAAAAATGATTGAAAATGGGCATTGTAGACATCATTTATTTCTATAGGTACCTGCTGCTTTTAGTTGTGTAATCTATCCTCCCAAGCAATATTTTTCACTCGTGCTTTCTTTTCCGCGATTTGAGAAACAAGATCACGCAGGCTATTTTTATTGGGAATTGGAGGTAGAATTGAAACGTTTCTTGAAATTCATAAAATTCTTTCTGTCAGTTTCCAGCGATATTCCAGTTCTTCTACATAAAAAAATTTAACTTGTTTCGTAAGTAGTTTTCGGAAAGAAATTAAATATGAGAATTGTAAAAACAGCATTTGATACCAAAAATAGGCAAATAATAATTAGAAAGATCTCGCACCTGAAGTGTTCATAGCCAATTCCCTGCATACGGCAGATGTAGCACATCGTCTTTCCGCATCTGAAAGAGTTTCAATGATTTCCTCGGAATTCTCAATTTCACTCACCTGCAAGTCATTTTGTTGCATCCGGATTCCTTGACGAATTGCGCACCGCAGACACACTGACGCAGAATCGCATTCGACAGCTGTTCCTCCCTGTAACATTCAGAGGCATTTTATGGGCTATTAATGGGGAAGGAGAGCAGAATACCCTACTAAACTTAGAGAGGGCTAAAGATAAAATGTTGATCGGAAATTTTATTGGCATCCCTTTATGTATCAGCTTTCAATAGAAAAAAATATCCTTTGAACTTATTCCAAACATTTCCCACTCTGGCCAAATTTTTATTATATCACGGCATTCGACTTGAAAATGTGCTTATTTTTCAATGAGAACTTTCACAAAACAATTTCTCCTATTTAAAAATATATATCTTGGAAAATAAGTAAAGTTTAGAAGGTTTCTTTTTTCTAGGTGATTATGATTTAGTTGGTGACTAGAATGACTATTGCAACATTGACATACAGTTTAATCCTGGCGAAATCATCAGGTGAAAGCACATCTTCGCATCGCTGCGCAATTCCCTCAGAATTGACGTGCTTGTCCCAGTCCAGTTTGCAACATCTGAAATGAACTATATTCAATCTAGGCTGATTCTGAATTCTGACGAAAATGGTAAGGAAGAGGGTGAGAGGAGGGAAAAAAATAGTAATATAGTAATTATCGGTGAAAATTTTCACCTGGATTGAGTAGCAGTTCCAATTTGCACTTTTATTCTTTTACTTTAATTTTTAACGGGAAAATAGTTCATTTTATCTGCATCTTATCCGAAGGAAATTTTCTATTTTCATAATCTAACAAATGTCTGCTAAATGAAATTGAGAAAAAATGAAGATGAACCTGCAGAATCTCGCATTGCACTCAGGGCACATGAACAACTTCTCGACCTCTTTCGACACGATCATCTCTGCAGTGAATTGGCACTTCTTGCAGCTGAGATATAAACATAAGAAAGTGAATTAGACGAAAATAGAGACCTTTCGAGTCCAGACATAGAGACGAGTGCTTCCTGCTGAAGTCGCTTGAGCAAACGGTTGCGGGTTTCTTCGTCCAACAGAGGACTCACGTGAGCTGAAGAAATGCCAAATTCAAAAGGTAACTTCATTAAAGCAGAACTATTCGAGGTGGATAAATCTAGATTAGTGGAGCCTATTTCTCGGATTTCGGATTTTAATGCAAAGGAAAGAAAATAGCTTGTTTAGATGCTATCTGTTGTACTCCCCGGATGGGGTGTCAGTCAGAACTCGTATTCGTACAAGTTTTTATTTAGTACAACGTCGGGAAAAGACAATTCAGGAGAATTGGAAGACCGACTGTCCTACAGGAGGGCAGGGGGGTAGACTGACTATTAAGAGGAGAATGGTCAATCAATAATTGTTAATGGTCAGGGAATAGAGATAACTACTAAAGAAGAGGGAGAAGAGTTGTAGATGGAATGAGCAGTGTCGTTAGGCGGCACTGCTAGGAGAGAGATTAGGGGGAAAGGTGAGAGATGATAGAAATAGTGAGTGGAATAGAGTGAGCCTCTAACACTATCATTTACTCTTTTTCAAAAAGAAGATGTAGAAAGAGGTTGTTCCATCAGTTCTTTTCTGTATTAGGGCCAGGGGTGTACGTAGATGAAATTTCTTAAACGTAAACGAAATTTACGTACAACCCCGATTTAGGACCAATTACCTATTTCGATCGAATTAATGAAGAGGCAAAATTTCCCATTTTTAATAATGAAAATAATGATTACCGAAAACGATAGCTCCTTCGCACTCCATGTCGACGCATTTGAGGCCAGTTCCTCCCTTGGCAACTTGCGCATCGCTCACAGCTGCCTCTGCCATTCCCACCACGCAATCGATGCAGATGCGGTGACCGTCGCCTGCAAATGGCAATCATTTTTTGTGGATAAGCTCCCATTGATTTTCTATTGTATGCACATTTTCTTTCAATTTCAAACTCCAATTTTGAACTGATTTGGCTAGGAAAAAATACTCCAAAATGACTTATGACTTATCTTATGTTATTACTAGTTACAGAAATGGATAGTGAACTTTTATATAAGTCAAAGTTTTAAATGAGATGAAAAACATACCCTGAATGAGTCCATCCATGGCCTCGATATCAGCCTGTTCGTAGACATTCGAACAGGTGAGTCCCTTGGCGATGGGATACTGCTCGAAGCACACCGGACAGTCGAATTCCGACACTTCGAGAGTGTAGTCCTGAAAGAAAAATGCATAACGGATTCTCTGGTAATTGAAACGATTCATTTTTAGATATCGTCTTCAATACTACATTTCCCATTTCTTTGGCTAATTAGCGAAAAAGTTAGGCGGAAGATAGATATCATAAGAGAATGAAAAAGAATCTTCTCAACTTTCTAACTAATTCGCACATGCTATATGCAAGTATGCCATTCAGATCATAAACTGATCATTTCGTTAAATATTCGATCAAGTCTGTGTTTTTCTTGTTTAATTTCTAATGCATGATTTGTACCTTATCAATGATAGACTTGTAGTGGAGCCAATCGGCCTTGAGCCAGTCGGGGACCCAGTAGATGAAGTCCTTCCTCTCGCCGTCCTCGTTGTGAGTATTCAGGTCCCACAACTGGTGGAGACGAGCGTCGTCCTTGACGAGCAGATACTCCTGCATGCCGTTCTCGATCAGGTAGCCCACAAGGAAGCACGCTACCGGGGGAAACCATTTGATCAGCTGCTGCAGGAATTCTTCGTGCACCTGAACACATTACATACATGTTAACAGTTTCTTCAAAAAATGTTCTGGTTTCGATTAAATCTATTAGAGAAGCTGATAGTGTAACAATATGTAAAAGAAAAATACACAGTGAGACATTTGTCTATCGTTTTAATTCTGGCTCATTGTAGTTTTCGCTCATTGCGAATTTCATCATTTTGCAGTTTTCATCTTCTTTCTATTTTCAGGTAAAGGGCAGAAATTGCAATAAGTCGTTAATTCAATGATTTTTGCCAAATAGCATGTTTCACTCTGCACACTTTGGCATCTTTCATTGCATTTCTTTAACACTTCAGTTCGTGTGCCAAAAGCCTTCGATTGTTTTACCGTTCTGAAGTTCTTCTTGAGTCCCTGCAGCAGTTCCTCCCTTCTGTCCTGATCCAGAACCACGTCCTCATACTTGCTGCTCAGAATTTCCTTCACCACAGTTTCGTACAGCTTCTAAAATGATTCTTCAATTTGAAACGAATTCCATATGGTCAACAGAATTACAATTTGAGCTATTCTTAAAATAGAATGGAAATATTGTGGTCAGGATATTCAGTATCAAAATATCGGGAAAGATTAGGTTGTGAGTGAATTTCCAATAAGAATTGTGTGAAGGAGTATTGGCTACCTTCTGCGCAGCGAGAATGACCGCAGTCATCTGTCTCGCGTCCTCGATTTTTCTCCTCTTCTTCTTGATTTCGAATTCCTGAACAGATCTTATTTTCAATACTTCAAATTGAGACGAAATGTATGACTTGTTTGAAAGGTTGCGCCTAATTTGAAATTAATCCAGTTGGATACCATTATCAAAAGGTGAAATCTGCCTAACAAGCCAATTGTAATGTTTCCAAAGATTTATAAAAAGACAGCTTCAGTCAGGAACGTTCTTTTGTATCGGGCATTTCAATAAGTTCGATTTATTTACCTTATTGTCATGATCTTCATTTCCGTTGTTATGTCTGATGACAGCAGATCTATTGAGTGCATTGATAATGGACTGGTGTGCTCTCTCCTCGGTGGAAGTGTTGAGTGGGTCTGCAGGGAGCGAAGCTGCACCTGCGTTGGATACATTGAATTGATTGAGAGAGACAGCCATTGCGGCAGCGAGATTGGGGTTTGTATCGTTACAAGGCGGGTAGACTGGATACGCGAAGGAGTGGTTCGAGTGAGTGGAGACAGAGGCTGCATCTGGAGGATTGGCCTGTGGAATCTGGTCTATGTGGTCGGCAATGTAGTCCAGCAACACCTCGAGTGAGTAGGTCGAACGGGGCCACAGCCACTCAGAATCGATCTTCGAGAAGATGCTCAGCTGAAAGGTGATTTTGGAAATTGTATTTTTTACAAAAATGAAAATCATAGCGTATTTTTCTTTTAGTCAAATGCAAATGCATCGTTTCCGAATTTCAGATAAAAAGAATATTGCATTGGAAAATACTCACCACAATCTCGATAGTCAAGTTGTTGGCCTGTTCCTTGGAGGTGACCAGAGGCTGGAATTAGTATGATTGGAGATATTCAGCGTTGAAAATGAGAAACCGAGTAATTTGAAATTTCGCTTTCTGAGAATTTGCAATTTTGTCTTACCGACACTACTTCATGAAACTGCACGAATTCTTCAAGCAGGAAAAGAGTCAATTTACAGATTGAACTTTCCATCACTCTCGAAAATTTGAAATGGAGCAGAGCAAAGCATAGAAAATGGTTAGCTAATGAAATCTAATTACAATTTCAATATTTCTGTAAGGGAATACTTTCTTTAATTCGTTTTCTTAAAATCATCGAAACAATTCTCCTTTCCAATTCATCTTCCTTATTCGTGAATCACAAGTTAATTAATATTCCCATCTTTCTTTATTAACTGTCCGTTAATTTTGGGGTTTATAAACAGAAAATATGAATCATCAGGGCCCGAGAGGAGAATCTCGGAGAGCGTAGCTTCTAGCTAAGATCTAAAGCCCTTGGGCTACGGGGCTCACTCCAAGGTGGTCTAAGCCAGTCATCTAATACTTGTGGATCCGATATATTCAAATAATAAGTCATTTCTGTCAAGTACCAACAAAAGTACTCACTATTATCTCTTTCTTACAATGTCTGTACAAGCTCATGATTTTCCAAATTTAGGAAATCTCCCAACCTGAAGAGTGTTGGTCTGCTGCATTTCGATGACGTATCTGTCGATTTGCCTGTCGACGTTATCGAGCTGTTCATGCGGGCCATCATCTATGGACAGCTCTACTCCATCCCCAGTCACATTCAACACACTGCTCACATCCTCTTCACTGTGGGACATTCCAGACCCTGCAAATAAGCACAATAAGTCAGCGGAGAAACAACACTTGAAAATTGCAAATAATGACGAACATGAACAAAAAGTGGCTGGGCAAATTAGGCGAATACCTTTTCCCTTCCAATGTCTGTCATATTTCGTAACATGTACTGCGAATTTCAAGCCACCCAGTAAAACCCATTGAAACCGATTAGAGATAACTTAATAAGGTCAGGAACCATTGATAAAAGTCAAATCAAAGTAATCCAATACAAGTAAAATCTACTTTATTCACTCGAGATGAAGCTATAATGATAAACGATGATACAATGTCCTGAAAATGCGGACATGGGAAATATTCCACACGAGTTTCATTGTCGTATGCAAAAGGTGAACGAGCACACTAACACCTATCACAAAAACCCGATGATAGTAATCAGCTAAATTCGCTAAAAACATAATAAAATATCTCTAAAATCTAAAACTATTTCTCGACATTCACATTTTTGCAGCCTGTTCCTGCAGATTCGCTGACAATTTGTCGAGAATCTGAAAGGAATATCGGATTTTGCCGGTCTCTTTAAAGTTGCAAACCTGAATGGCGCAGGCAGGGAGTCGAGAGCCAGGGCCGAAAATCAGCGCGACTCCAGCCTTGTAGAGCTCGTCGTAGTCCTGTGGGGGGATGACTCCGCCAGCGACCACAAGAATATCACTAAATTTGAGATTTGATTCTTTGAAGTCCGTCATCGTCTGGTTTCTTGAACATTTCGCCAACTTTTACACTTATTCATTGACACATTCTTCCCCATAAAATGGATGAAATAGACCTTTTTCTTGCGTGAAAAATCACTTGTTCTGAAAACGAATTCGAACGAGTAACTCACGGTCTTCCGAGTTTTTCGAGTTCCTTGACGAGCTGGGGAACGAGTGTTAGATGGCCGGCTGCGAGAGAACTCGCCCCTGTAAAAAGTTGTAAACCTCTTGATTACTTTTCTACTGGTTGATTATGATGACTAAACTCGATAGAATTGAATTTCGTGAAGGTGAAAATTGCGAATTAAAATGTAATTTACTTGAGTAAATTTCAACAAAAATCGTGTTCAAAAATATAATATAATCTACCTTGTCGTTGATTGACACTTCTAATGATTTATAGAAAAAAAACTGCTCACCAATAATATGAACATCAGCATCGACGGCCTGTTGTGCTGCTTCGGCAGGGGTTTGGAAGAGTGGGCCGACATCCACATCGAATCCTGCAAGAGTATATACTCATTTTTATCGAAAATAGAATCAGTATGATTTTAAAATGTAGACTCCTATTTCAATCTGTTTTGAATCAAACGACTGCCATTGATCAATTATTTCGTTGAAAGCCAAAAGATTTTATGAAGTCTTTTTTGCTTTGTTTAAATTTATCTATCCACAAACCCAAATCAGCGAATCCAGTGGCGATGACCTTGGCCCCTCTGTCGTGTCCGTCCTGCCCCATTTTGGCCACCATAATTCGAGGCTGTCTGCCCTCTTTGTCCGCGAATTCCTTGACTTTTTGCATCACCTATAAACGTGCTATTGAGAACTTCCTCCAAACTTGATAGTACGATACCAAGGTCGGGTGGAAGTCAGAATTAGAAACAAAAAATCGAAGCCGAAATCGCAACTTTCGCCCACCCCTAATTTCACCCGGAATGGCAGAACTTTTCGAAAACGAGACATAGGCTAAATAAGTTCTTCTTTTCGTTGTCTAGCCTGCCCTAGAGCTATTCAATGATCTCTATGTCTTGTCTTTCGTGTCATTGGTGAAATTTTGCCAATTCCGAATAATCAATACAATGACTTACAACAGAGATTTCACTGGTCTCTCCGAATTCGTTCTTGTAAGCGCCGGAGACGAGACGGTTCACTGCAGTGTGTCTGCAAAAGGAGATTCATTATGATGGACACCGAACTCTCCAAATTCAGGAATCCGCAGAAGAAATAGTGTCATGTTGAGAAAGGGAAGAAAATGTTTTCTTTTTCTCTCTTAAAAATGTACTATTTTATCCGAGTTTGGAGAAATCTATACGGAAAGAAACCTAAACTATCTTAACCGAGACTAACCAGATGAAACGAGATTATGAGATTTTCAAGGTATGGTAAGAATATGTCATTTTTCCCTCGAAAAGACACTAATTCGCTTCATGAGATCAATATCAGTTCGAAAAGTTGTGAGTCTGGATGGAGGGAAGGGAGGAAAACTGATGAACAGACCTGTTGAAGACCTTTTCCATGGCATCGCTGATCTCTCCGACAGTGCAACGAGCGCGAGACGCCTCCACTGCCAATTCCAGCAAGTTGCCCTTGCCTGCAGCGCTCTGCAAAAGACAAATTAGAAGCTCACATGGAAGAAAAACATGAGCAACGCTGTAAATGAAAGAAGAAAGGTGGCGGAAATTGAAATATGAGAAACTTATAATCATAAGTTTGCAAAGTTCTGAAGATATTGGATAGTTGTAGAGTCATAACAATTCTTTTCCTTCCTTTAATTTTCCCGCAGAATTTCGCCCATAATATTAGCCATAAGTTCAAATGTCAAGGTTAGAGGAATAGAAGTGATACGAGAAAAAAGGGGACAAATAATTAGTCATTAGAATTACTGCTATACCTGAGTGATAGCCTCGAGTGCCTGTTTGGCCTTAGCAGCATCCCTCGTCTTTTTCATCTGGTCGAGTTTGGCCATCTGTGATTCTCTCACTTTCGCATTATCCACTTTCAGCACGTCAATTCGCTCTTCCTGAAAGAAATGATATTTTCACTGAACAAACTATCAATGTGTCTGCTATAAAAACGATATAGAGAAAGCAGATAGGTAATTGGGTATTCTACATTTCCTTTATTATGAGAGCACGATTACATAAATTCTCAATCTTGGACATTTCGGAATCGAAATTGTGAGGCCAAAAAATAACTGAAATCAGAATGTTTTGGAACCGAAACTCTGAACACCTCTGCCTTTCACTGTTAATTCCCACCTTATCCAATTTGTATTTGTTGACTCCAACGATGATATCCTTTCCAGAATCGATTCTGGCCTGTTTCTTGGCAGCAGCCTCCTCGATGCGCAACTTCGTCATTCCCGAAGCGACTGCCTTCGCCATTCCTCCCAGCTGGTCGATTTCCTTGATCACCTGCAAACCAAATCATCCCTATTTTTACTATGTCTTTAATCATATTCCTTGGAAAGTGCATGCAATTCTAGGACGATATGA
Organism: Diploscapter coronatus; assembly: GCA_964036155.1. Lineage (NCBI taxonomy): Eukaryota > Metazoa > Nematoda > Chromadorea > Rhabditida > Rhabditidae > Diploscapter > Diploscapter coronatus. The sequence goes on from OZ038423.1 coordinate 55,020,146, forward strand.
CCTTGGTGAGGAAGAATATGCACGAGTTCGATGTTTTCTTTAAATTCTCTCCATCAAGCACGAACCTCAAGTGCCTTCAGATAGATCTCGTCAGTGAACGATTCCATCATGTACGAGCCGCCCCAAGGATCAGCAACCTGAAAAGCAAATTTTTAGAAGAATAACCATATTAAATTTTAAAATCTAGGACGATTTCTCATTAGTTCAAGAGGATTTTAGGATTATCGATGATAAATAACATTTTTAAAAGATGGTAGGAGAAAACGTATTTTCTGACGCTGCTCCTCCCTATATCTATCTGAATTCAAACCTTGCAAATGCCGCTCTCCTCCTGAATGATGATTTGGGTGTTCCTGGCGATTCGAGCGGCGAATTTGGTGGGCAGCCCGAGTGCCTCGTCGAACGAGTTGGTATGCAAAGACTGGGTGCCTCCGAACACACTCGCGAGGGCCTCGATTGTCGTTCGAATGATATTGTTGTAGGGGTCCTGATAGTAATTGGAAGATAAGGTAAGCAGAATTTTGCTATTGCTAAAACAGTATCTAGACTTGCGACTCTTCAAACCGTGATTAACCGCATGAAACAAGATAGTGTATCTAAAGAAGGAAAGAATATATGCTATTTTTAAAGTTGTTTCTTCGGTGCAAGATTGTAATGAATTATCGCATCAAGCAGAAGCTTCGCTTAATAGCTGCAATTCCGTTCCTCTTCTTCTTGCAGTCAGTCTCTATGCTCATGATTCATAAGTTAGCGATTTACCTGTTCAGTGAGACTCCATCCGGATGTCTGACTGTGAGTGCGGAGCATCATCGATTTGCTGCTCTTCGGCTGAAACCGTTCCTTGATCAGATTGGCCCAGAGACGGCGCGCTGCACGCATTTTGGCGATTTCCATGTAGAAGTTCATGGAGATGCCCCAGAAGAAGCTGAGTCTGGGGGCGAAGTCGTCGATGTGCAGCCCTGCGTCGAGGCCTGTCTGGCAATACTGAATGCCGTCTGCAATCGTAAACGCCATCTCCAACACTGCATCTGCTCCTGCTTCCTGAAATTCGTAGGATTAAATGTTTTCTGTAAAATAAAACAATTTGATGTTCTGCCCATGATTTTGTCGGTTGTTTCATGCTTATATATTATTTAACAGGATTTTCTTCCAGTAAATGGTCTTTCCATTTCTAGTTGTTTTTAATCAAAATGTACTAGAAAAAACAAACAGGGTCTATTCATCTTTGTCGAGTTTCACTTTCTGTGCTGTAACGCAGCATTACTGACCTGCATGTGATATCCCGAGATGCTAATCGAGTTGAATTTGGGCATTTCCTTGCTGGTGTAGGCGAAGATGTCTCCGATAATTCGCATAGACGGCTCAGGTGGGTAGATGTACGTGTTGCGGACCATGAACTCCTTCAGAATGTCGTTCTGGATTGTGCCTGAGAGTTGTTTGCGGGGGACGCCCTGAAATAAAATGAATTATTCCTCTTCTGTTAAATTCGATGAAGCTGATTTCAAAAGAAATGCGATTTCTATTATTTCGCCTTTCGTACGGCAAACTTTCTGTAAACAGAAAGATCTCGCTCCCTCGGGATTTGATTCAACTCACTATTTCCATACCTGCTCCTCTCCAGCGACGATGAACATCGCGAGCACAGGAATGACTGCGCCATTCATTGTCATCGAGACGCTCATCTTTCCGAGGTCAATTCCATCGAACAGCTGAAAGAGCCCTTTGTTTTGAAGTCGCTTTTAGCTATTTGGAAACCTCAAGCCATGCGAAATAGGGCGAGGAATTATAGAAAAACAATCTTTTTATCACACTACTTCGTATGGCTTTAGAGCTTGAGACTTCAAAGTTGCTTGTCATACCTGCTTCATGTCCTCAACGGAATCGACAGCCACTCCCGCCATTCCGACGTCTCCATACACTCGAGGATTGTCAGAATCGTATCTAAAACCAGTTTCATAAATCTTGGATGTATTCGTTTTTTAATTGTTAGAGGACTGATGATTAACAGAACACTTTTTATTCGAGAATATTCATGTGAGATTTGATAGAAATACTGTGCTCTTCAAATTGACGAAGGAAACCTTGACATAAGTTTTCTCGTTTGGTGATAAACAAAAACTTTTGGTTAGGATATATAGGGCTTGAACAATATCTTGCGGATTTCTTCGCTGAACTCCTCCTAATTGTCCACACAAATTCATGTTTGCATGAATGCATGTGCATCTCTGAACAGAGATCAGCTAAACATCAGGCCTACCCTCTGTGAGTGGCCAAATCGAATGCCACGGACAGTCCCTGCTGCCCGGCTTTGATGTTGTCCCTGTAGAATTTGTTCGACTCCTCGACAGTCGAGAATCCCGCGTATTGTCTGATCGTCCACGGTCTGTGTGTGTACATCGTCGGGTAGGGACCGCGAGTGAAGGGGTATTTGCCTGGAATCTGAAAACAGCTCATTTTTTGTTTCTCGCTTCTTCTCATCTGCAAAGGTGATCAATCGCAATCGCTATTTCAAGCATTTGATCATTGATAGAATTTACAGCGTGAGTTCCCCAACAAAGATGCTCAGAGACGACTGTATGCGCAAATTCAAAGACGATAGGAATTTAAAAATTCGAATGTCTCAAGTCAAAATGGATATTTTCCAGTTAGAAGTCAGTGCTTGAATCCACGAACGATTGTGAGCACTTCAATGCCAACTTCTTCCTTAGAATTTGAACGGCTCACACTGGAAGCGACTTTGAGGGATTCCAGTCGTTCGTAGATCAGGTCATAGAATTCCAAACATCATTTTGACCGTTATTTTCTGCTCACCTCCGGTTCCTTTCCCTGATCACAAGCCCTGTCTTCTGGTAAATACAGCGGTTTGATGTCGATTCCTTCAGGTGTGTGCCAAGTCAGAGAGTCTGCCTCTTTCCCCTGCAATTTCGATGCTTTCGACGATTCCGCCAGTTTTGATGAATACCTTCATGGCTTTCTGTGCCAGCGCAGCCCATTGTGCATTGATGGGCAGCGCCTTATAGGACGTGAATCTGACCTGTGTGGGCAACTGAAAACGACCGTTTTCGAAGATTCTTTGAATTCGCTCTCCTAACCTTGGAAAGGATTCGAGATTGACGAAGAAGATGCAACTGCATAGTTGCTCAACTCTAAAAGATATTATTTTCTTTCGAAAACAAGCCGATAAGTCCGAAAATGCGACGGAAAAGACGATAAGTTTGAAAAACAAAAACAGAGGTTGCAGAGAGGCAAAGGGGAAAATCGATAGCTGGACGAAGTCGTGAGTACGGGAGAACGCTAGCCTTCGACCATCTCTAACACTCGTCAGCATCGAGATGGAAATTGGGAAGAAAAAAAAACCAATATGATTCGACGAAAACAAGCCGACTAACGAAGCGAAATGCAAATGTGACCAGTGGCAAATCCATCAAGCATGCATGAGTCGAAGCAACTTCTCTGCCATTTCTCGCTCCCCTCTTTCAAGGCTCATCGTTTTTTTCCGTGGGACTTTCATTTTTTCCACAGACTTTGCCCATTTTCAACTTTCCTCTTCTGGGCGAGGTCGATTCGGTCGAAATTTTGCAAGTTCCGCCATTGGTGCCATTTTTTGCCTGTCAACAGAGTGAGTGGGTAGGTAATTTCGCAAGCGTTTCGTCGATTTGTTTCTCTGCCTCTGCCTGTGCCCTGCCAGACCACTCACCACTCACTCCCCTGTTCACTTCCTTGATTCTCCCTGTGCCCTGTGCATGAGGTCATTCTGTTTGTCTGTTTCCGTTCGAAATTTAATTTCTCGCTGATAAGACCTTCTGCTCTGATGAAACAGACCTGTTTTTCGATTTCGAGTCACTACTTGAATTATTTTGTTAAAATCTTTCATTATCGAAAATCTTCAAGTTCTGTATCGATCCGACTTCGCTTTTCTATCAGCTATCACATATCTTGTTTCTATCATCGGATATTTCCCTGTCTGATTCACTCACCCATCCATCCATTCATTCATTGTTTCTGTTTAGTTAGACCTCCGCAAGACAAGACTACACGCCAATCGAGTGCACATTTATCCATCCACAATCGGTTGGATTGGACATTCAATCGAAGGCAAAGCGGGTGCCCCTTCAGTCATTTATGCCTTCTCTGCGCGCCTTCAACCGGCAATGGAACATAGCGTCTGACGACTTTGTCTTCCCAGGAATTAGCGAGGCCTGCATCCGACTTTCATGGTGAGTTCATCTTACTTTTATTAAAAGCCATTAATCTTAATGATCAGGAATTCCATTATGAACTCGAAGAAAAGTGCTTAAAGTTTTCTAAATCGTCCATTTGGATTGTCCTTGTTCGAAGACATGTGACTCGTGCAGTGTGACGGCGATAACGCTGAAAACTGAATCTGTAGAAAGCGAAATTGTAAATTCTCGTCGGAACTTTCACTTGCGATTTAAGGATAATTCTCTTCTGATGCGCTTTCAAACATCTTTAAAATTATCGCCTTTTCGAGATTGCACATGAACCTAAACCTAAGCAGATTGAATATAAGCTGTCTAATTGGAAAAATTCGCGCACATTTTATCAGTTACTAGCTTATCGTGTTATAGCTAAGACATTTGAACTACTAGTAATTCAAAATGTCACCTCATTCAGGTTCTTTTTCGGAGTTGGAGTGTTCGTATTCCATTTCCCCTTGCAATGCTCGACACAAAATCTGAGAATCTATTTCGAGGGGCTGATTCTCGTAAACGGAATAACTGCTATATTAGGTGATTCTTTTCTTTTTTCATAATTTTCACACATTTATTTTCAGCCCTTGTAACGGCAGTTCTCTCAGCCCGAGGGACAATAATAAACAGTCGAAAGAGGCGACACGTGACGACGATGCTCTACATCAGGCTTCCCATCTTCATGTTCGAAATTCTCTGGAATGGGGTGTGCACTTTCGTCGCTTTCCGTGAGTTTATTTCTATACTATCTCGTCAGATTGAAAATGAAGAAGCTAAGCAATTCAACGAATTTCAGAGTCAATAGGCGAAGCGAAAGGATGTCATTTCGTGACGATAACTCGAGTGGCTGTAGTGCTGGAATGGCTGCTCATTTTGACAGTGTTCGTGATTATCATCGTCGTTTTCCACGGGAACAACGACAACATGGAGAATGCAGATCAGTTCGCGAGACGAGTCTGGATGAGGAGATTCAGAATTGTGAGTTTTTCTTGTTTGTAAATTTTCAATACTACGAAAAGGACTAAATGTATCTGCAATATCTGCGTTAAAAAATCTTGTAATATATACAAAGATATCGTAAACATTTACTTATCACTCACGTTCTCTTTCAAAATATGTTCAACTTCAGTTCAAAATCCGTCAAGACGCATTGATGCGAGCAGCCATTGACGATCTCGCAAATCTGTTTGCCTCGTTCTTCTACGACACAGACCTGGTGATGAGCGACGTGGCTGCGGGCCTGCTGCTGGTCGTCCACTCACCTACCAATGTCTATCCTCCACTTGTTCCCGCTCAGTCAGGTTGGATTATTTTCGATTTACAAAAATGATCCTCACGTAGGTGTTTTCTTGTTAACGAGAGACGGAGAACATTTATCAAGAGTTAATGATAATTCTACATTCTACAAAAAATGAATATATTCACCATGCACAAATATGATTCCTATTGAAAAAGTTCATATATAACCTCTGTAGAATTGCCACTTTGCACAGTAGGAATCGAGTATTATCAGTTGATTGAGTAGAGCAATAAGTTACGTTATCATGCGAGAGAATGTTTATTTTTAGAAAATTTATTATTTCTAGGAATACATCATGCACTTTTCACGATTCACGATATCACTCATTTACAGATGATCATTGTGACTGGATGACACTCAAAAACGCACATCATTTCTTCCACTTCGCGACGTGTGTCTACGGCTGGCCGACCTACCTCATGCACAACCTCTCTCCCAGCCATATCTACAAACTCTTCAAGCGAATGCGATGCTGTGGCAATTTGAGCTGTGATCGGGTAAGCAAGTCTATTCCTTTGATTTTGGGTGATAGCATTCTTTCGCAAATTTAATGCACAATTTCATATACTCACAGTGGTTGGAAAACGGGGAGAATTGCATTACTGACATTTTGAATTTACATTTTAATATCCGTTGTTTTACATTTTGCATTGCAATTGCTGCATGCGAGTGAATGTTCGAGGTCGTGTTTAGTCTCTCCAATTCGATGGGCAAAATTGGTGAATGAATTAAGTCCTTCTAAAAATCAAGTATTTTGAAAAGAGCCAGTCAAAAATATGAGATAAAACAATTGTTTTCCTCAAGAAGTCGTTTTCATTCACTAATAACCATGTTCATCAATAACCCTTGAATTCGACCGTTTTGGTTTGTAGCGAGCCTGCGAAATCGAAGTCTCCTCTGCACCGCACCGTCGCCTGCGTCGCATTCGCTCAGTCCACCCTGCTTCCCTGCCACCCGACCCTTGCACAGAACAGAATGCCGAATCGACAATGTTGCACAAGAAATACAGCCTCGGTCAGAGTCAGAACATGAGCAAGAAGAAACATGATCTGGCCTCCATGCAGGTGGGCTGACAGTAATGGCCATTTGGAAAGTATACGAACTGAAAGCTTAAATGAAGGAAGAAGAAGAGAGAAAGGTGTTGAGAAAGGATCGTATATTTTCCAAATTTCGGACTGAAACGCAGACACTTTTCCTTTGCTCATTCTTCATTTTGTCCGTGTAACTCCTAATATTTTGTGTGGCATTAACTATTTTGACGCTATTTGATTTAATTTGAATTAGCTTATTTTCAGGTACTAGTGATCGAAGACAATTGCTGCTTCTGCAATACGAGTGCATTCCTGCTGGGCGCTGAGGACAAGAACATCGATTTGTTCTTTGTGTCCTTTAGGAATCGGCTTTACGAGGTGGGTTATTTAATGCAGAGAATAGTTGAGTGAAGAATTTAGGTGCCATTCGTCGTTCTGGCAGACCACGAGTCGAAGAGCATAGTCATAACGATTCGAGGAAGCTGCTCGCCTGTCGACCTTATCACGGATCTATGCTTGAGTCAGTTAGCTTCTCATTTTTAAACACGGGAAATATTTCATGATACTTCACTTTTTACACCTTTTTTTGTAACACAGGAAAGATTTCTAAGAAGAATTGAAATAGGAGCAAACATAAATTATATCTCGGAATTTCCATTCTATATCGTGCATCTTTTCTACGTTCTTAATAGCTTTTTCAGACGAAGTCTAAATTTGCTGTTCCAAGTTCGTTTAAATTAAAGGCGATTGTTGACAAATTCTGGCCATTTCAATTTTTTAAAATCTTTATTCTTCTTCCCATTAAAATTTTATTTTCAGACGATGAAATCTTGTCTGTGGATGTGGATGCAGACCCGATTCTAAGACAGGACACTTCGCTCGACGGAAACGGGGAAATTCGAGTGCACAGGGGAATGCTTAGGAGTGCTAGATATGTCTATGACACACTAAGGCAAAATTAACAAAGATTTTACAACGTTTTTCTTCTTCCTTTAGGAAGCACAATGTACTGGACGACATGTACGTGCTCAACCCAACATACGATTTGGTCATTTGCGGGCACAGTCTCGGGGCTGGAGTTGCCTCTCTGCTTACACTGCTAATAAAGTGAGTTTTGTTTAAAGATAAATGGGAATAATTTTTCAATTTTTTTTAAAAATTCATTTCATCTCATACTTTATTCTCGGAAGTAACATTTACATTTAAAAAAAATGTAAACGGGCTAGATTGCACTGTTTGCTGAAAAAAACCAATGAAATTAACATTTCGAGTTTCAATCGATTATTCGTTATTCTAGATAATTGCAAATTTTCAGACAGAAGTACCCGGCAGTGCGTTGTTATGCCTACTGCCCCCCAGGCTGCGTGATCAGTGAGAATGGACAGACAGAAATGGAGCAGCACGTGATGAGCATCGTCGTGGGGGATGACGTCGTCTCCAGGATTTCGTATCATGTAAGAAAAACTAAACTTTTCAATTTAACTTGTTTTCTTCTTCAGTCGATGTATCAAATGAGAGAGAAGGTGCATCACGAATTGGCGAACTGCACTCGAGCCAAATACGAGATTCTTATCAAGGGAGTCTTCCAGCTATTCTTCACTCCTCCTTGGCAGACCACTCCTTTGTCAGGTAAGGAAATGTTTTAAAGAAAATTTGCAAAGAATTTAAACAAAGATCGACATTTGACATTTCATATCGGATTTTTCTTAAAGATCCAGTGATTTAATGAACAAACGTACCGTTTCATGCAACTATTCTGTTTTCCTTTTAAATTATTATTTCAGGCACAGTAGTGGATAGTTCGAATCTAATAGAAGGAGGGACAGCAGCGACTTCCTACGGCACTTCGCCTCTGCATACAGCCATCGATTTCCCCAATCCACTTTGTCAGCGAGTTCAGGTATTTTCATTTACTTTTTGATGGTTATATTTGTCATTTTTCAGTTATATGCACCTGGAAAAATCCTGTATGTCGGTCAGAGTTCGGTGGAAGACAACGATTTGATGGTGCAGCAGTGGATCGACGCAAAGTAAAAATAGCCTTATTAGATTTTTTCATTCACCTATTGGATAAAGAAAAAATAACTTGTTGACAATCAAAGCGCACAAATAGACATCTTTCGAGCATCCTTTCATTCATCGTTATTTTTCTTGTGAATTTCCTGCTCTTCCAAACTGAAAAAAGAGAAAAAATAGCGCTATGCAATGGAAGATAGATTTTGAATTCAACCGACTTAAATCTTGTTCAACGGCAATTCTATTCATCATACACATTTTAGATGTCTGCGAGAAATTAAGCTGTCAGCCTCAGCCTTCACCGACCACCTGCCGAAGAACGTGGCTCGAATTCTGTCGAAGCTGTCCGAGACCGAATCAGATTCAGTCACTTCATCCCTGTCTGCTTCTGCTTCTTCTTTGTTCACTTCCGATGTCATGGAGGTTTGATTTTTATTTTTCGTTCCACTATTTGCTAGTCATTTTTCATTCATCATATCTTTTTTCTGATTTCTAAATTATGATGTACTTGTGTGATACGGGCAAATGTGGTTACCTGATGCGCGTAGGCATTCTCATTCATTCATTTTCGGTTATGCCATCATTCATAATTCTAGACAAGCTAGATTTTTATTGCGTAATTCAAATTGAATTTATGATTTTTATGAGATGAGATGTTGATGTTTTCTTTACCCTTATTGTTGGAATGATTTATTACTCCCACCTTTTTGCAACTTCCATCCTCTTCTCTAAAGCAACAAGGGGAAGAGAAGCCTAAAATACAATGGACAGTTTTTATCACTAATTTTCATACAGGCCTATGCATAATTATGATATTACGACTTGCGTTGTGACTCTTTCATTGCCGCTGCAGTCTTTGGGCATTGGGTGATAATTCCAGAGTTGTAATTTGAATGTCTTGAGTGGTATTCTGTGGTTCAAAAAATTTAGTTAGTGAATAATATGCAGAATATCATCCATTTCGAAGAATTTCCTATTTATATTAATTTGTCATATTAGAAGACGTGTTACTAGCTCGCAGTTGGTCTGCTCTATGGGTTTATTTTCATTCATTTCCTTCCTCTCCCATTTACAGTCCTTATCAATTGTTAACGCATTTCGATACTTGCTGATTAGACTTTTTTCCTGTTGCCATTTGCACTTTTAAAAATGACCTTTAATTTATTAAATTTCAGTTGATTTTTCCTGTAAAAAAATTTATTCAGAGGTGGTTTTTTTATATAGAAATTGATGATATCAGAATTGCAAATAAACAACTTACCATTCTGATGTTTCGTGCAGATAGATGCAGAACATAGAGGTTTTGTCCCTCGCTTTCATTGTTTCTTCCCTTCATCCTATGACAATCAAATGTCTCTGCTGTCAGCCGGGGACATTCTCTTTTTCCACCAACAGTCCTTGCAGAATGATGACTTCAGCAGTGCCGTATCTCGAGTGGCCATCGCCAACCGCAGCAATCAATCGATAACTCACACAGGTCAGTTCAGACATGTTATTTATCACAACTTCATCGTCTCTTCAAGCCAGGAATTAATGCAGTTAGAAATTGAAGTTAGCTTGGAATACTTCATTTTCATTTACCTTTTTTTTTTATTCTTCATTACTTTTGTTAGTTTTGCAAGGTTCTGCTCGAATTATATTTCTGAGAAAAGAGCGATGAAGATTTGCAGATAGATATTTCATTTCTAAAATTGTCAAAGCTTGATAAATTTCTTTAATCGTCATAATCTTTACGATTTATAAATATTATCAGGCATTGTATCTTCATCACGTCAAATTATACATGCTCTGCCTTCTGGAGTGAAGCATCAGTCTCTAGAAGAGACTATATTCGAATCAGAAGCCTGTTTGGTAGAAGTCACTTCTCTCCCCCTTTCTGCCTCTGCTGTTCAAAAGGCAGTACAATTTGCTGAATCCTGTATCGGGTCTCCATACAACGACATATTCGCCCCTGACTGTCGAAATTCACAAGGGAACATCTCCTATTATTGCAGTCAGCTGATAACTGAATCGTACAAGGACTGTGGAGTGGAATTTCCTGATCACAAACTCAATTTCAAGGTACATTTTTACGGAATTCATAACTTTATATTAATTTATCTTATCCCACACTTCCTGTGATTTAGCATGAACTCTTTCACATCACCATTAGTTGCGTCATTCCGAAATCTCCAATGATTGATTTGTTTGCAGGATAAAAAGGGAGATTTCATTCCATTTTGGGAGGACTACTTCTCAAGATTGAAGAGGCCCCTTCCTCAAGGAGACTCAGGTTCGCATCCATCAACTCTCAGGATGACTGCTCAATTACAACTCAAATCCACTATCAGGTAAACACATTCAGAATATCAAATCACTTGAAAGATAATTGAATTGCAGATCTGCAATCAAAGGGAACATTTTCCCGCTGAAGGACAGCTTCCTCGAGACGTTGCATTTTATCGGGGGGCAAACTTTGAAACTCGAAAAGGGGCAAAAATTTGAAGTGCTGGAGCCGAGAAATGGTATGAGCTTGAAGATTATTGACAATTGATTAAAGATTTTCATAATTTTATAAGGTGATTAAGAAATGTTCTGTCATAATTCTTAAGAATACGTTTATTTAACCTCCCAATTCACATTTTTTCGTTTTTCCCAGTTTATATAGATGGAAAATTTAGCAAAACTCTTGTGCTCATTCTACGCGGCGACTTCTGATGAAATAGCGACTGCAGTTGAAATCGCGAAGAAGGCACAAACCAGCTGGCAGAATGAAACTCTAGCGAAACGAGGATCGATTCTACAGAAGGCGGCTGAGGTATCCTTGAAGTCTTCGCCAAATGATAAAATTGAATGACGAATTGCAGATAATCAAGGAGAATTACAAAGAGATAGCCAAGTGGGAATGCAGAGACAATGGAAAGCCGATTTGCGAGGCTGAAGCTGATGTTTTGTCCTGCGTCGATACTTTCCAATACTATGCCGGAACTTGTAAGTTATCTTGCATATATATTCGAAAATTCACGGCTGCGAGCACAATTTTATCAAATCCAACTTCTTCCCTTCTTTCTCCCTACTTTGCTAGCATCATATTTGCAGCCTAAATTCATCGTCATGAGGCAATAAGCAGCTGCTCTTCACAAAATGAAATAGAGCATGAATAGTTTCTTGTATGATCTTGATATGACATTTGTAATGTTTCCCAATTCTCAAACTTGATTGGAATTAAGGCCATACGCTTCTTGGACAGCATATTCCACTCGAAAACAATCGATATGCCTACACTAAACGAGTTCCGCTAGGAGTTGTTGGATGCATAGGTTAGTTATTTCAAAAATCTGAATGGTGAATTCATTTTAGGCGCTTGGAATTACCCTCTGCAGACATGCAGTTGGAAGACAGCCCCAGCCCTCGCATGTGGCAATTCAGTGGTCTATAAGCCAAGTCCTCTCTGTCCCGTGACAGCGCACATTCTCGCACTCATTCTCAGGCAGTCTGGGTTGCCTGATGGAGTCTTCAATGTGGTGCAGGTAATATTCTTTTCATCACCATTCTGAATTGGTTGAAATTTATCAGGGTGATTGCATCACTTTCTCTTTTTCATGATCATCCTATTATGCAGAGGAATGATGAATTCATTTAGCTAGAATAGTAAATATTTTTGCGAATACAAATAAAATCAGATGCAATAATTTTAAGAATGAATCTTACAGGGAGGTGCGGAGACAGGCAAAGCTCTTGTCGAGCATAAAGATGTTGCTAAAGTCTCGTTCACAGGCAGCTTGCAAACGGGGAAAGCCATTATGCAGGCTAGTTTTCATTTATCTAAATTGTTTAAAACTTTTGCATTCAGAGTTGTGCAGCCTATTGCGTCAAGCCAATCACCCTCGAGTTGGGCGGCAAATCAGCTCTGATTGTGAGTGACGATGTGGAGACTGAAGAGGCCGTTGCCTGCATCATGGCTGCCAATTACTACAGCCAGGGGCAAGTGTGCACTAATGCCAGTAAGGTAGGGTGAAAATTTATTTTTCCAAATTGCACTTTCTTCATTAACGTTCTTCTTAACATGCCAAAAATATTAAATCTTAGGTCCTAGTCCATCGTTCAATCATCGATAAAGTCGAAGACGTGTTGAAAAAGAAAACGCTGAACATGAAAATCGGCAATCCGTTAGACGTGACTACGAAAGTTGGAGCGCATGTTAGTGCTGAGCACAGAGATAAAGTGCAGCAATACGTTCGAGGCATTAAATAGCTTTTCATTAATCTTGAAAATTAACAAAATTTAGGAGCTGTAAAAGAAGGCGCTCGATTGGTTTGCGGTGGGGAACGAGTGAATGTGTCTGAATGTGAGAATGGATTTTATCTGTCGCCCTGCATTCTTGCACAAGTCACTGAAGCCATGACTGTTTACAGGTAGAGCATGCAGCATTTGCTCCTAAAATATTTCTTCCTTCAGAGAAGAAATCTTCGGCGCGGTGGCTTTGTTGATTCCATACGATACAGAAGATGATGCGATTCGAATGGCTAACGATACTGATGCACCTCTGGCTGCTGGAGTTGTTTGCAGGTCGGAGATTTCGCATATCTTTTTCTTAAATTTACGACGAATTCGATTGACATTGTCCAAGAAAGTAAAGTACTGCATAGGTGAAATGAAAATGAGCTTCCAGAAGTTTTTTTCCTCCTAATTAGAGATGAACTTTATCCACTTCGAAAACGCGTCTTTTATTCTTCACTATTATTCTGAATAAATATACATTTCAGTAGGACTTAAAACCTTTGATATTTTTGTGATACTTTAAGCCCTGATTTTCAGAGACATGAGAAAAGCGAATCAACTGGCAGAGCGACTTCATGCAGGCACTGTTTATGTCAACACTTACAACGATGTTTGTAAGTAGACAGCTTTTGAGAAATCTATACAAAATAATAATGAATTTAGCACCGATGGTGCCATTCGGAGGAGTTAAGAATGCAGGATTTGGAAGGGAAAACGGCCAGGCTGCAATCGAGCATTATTCCCAGATTAAGTCATTCTTCGTCAACACTGGTCCGATTGAAAATCCATTCGAATAATTTGGAGATACAGAAATTGATATCATATTGTGATGGTATAGTTCATTTCATACACGTATTAGAGGATAGTATTTTCATAGTAGAAAGTTCACTAATCTCTTAACTACTCTCCATTATCTATGAGATGAACGTTGCTGTCCCCTTTCTTTGGGCTCTAACGTTGACACGAGGCTTTTTCTCCTTGTCCGTCTGCGTCCTCGTCGCACTCTTTTCGCATTATTTTCACTAAACGGTTCGTACCAGCATCTCTACTCTTTCTGCTAGGCAACGTTCATCTCATAGATAATCAAGAGTGGCAAATAGATTATTCTTCAAAGATTTTTGACAATCCATCTACTCTTTTGCAGTAGAATATCATGAATCTCATTCATTTCACTTCATGTGACATTTTATGATCCAGTCCTATTTTAACATTTCTTCTCTTTTAGAAGATCTTCAAATCTTTGAAGAATTTCTTTAATTTTTAAACTTCATTTACCAATTAAATACATGATTTATTGTATATTTCAAAGATAATTGAAAATATTTTGAGATTTTCATAGATCAAATTATCGTTCGTCGTTCAGTTATCCCTTGCAGGATATCCAGGAAGTACCACGAGGAGGTAGACGAATATCACTTCCCGCCACACAATCACACACACACGCACACACATCTGAAAACTTACAATAAGATATCCTTCCTTCACCCACACTATTTCTCTTATGGTTGCGAAGAATAGACCTTATTACTGTTTTAGATGAATTAAAATGCGGATAAAATTTACAATAATGTGCAAACTAGACCTAGGGAGCACTTTTGTCAGACAAATATCGTATTTTAGCCCATTTGACTGAGGCAAGGTATTTTTCATATCTGAGTCAAGATAAAATTACTGTAGAGCCCCTTGACGTAATTGGCGTGAATGTAGTCGCCCCTCGGCACTTTGTCGTTCAGTACAACTCGAGTCACGTCCAGGCACGGAATGTCTTAAAATCGATTTTTATATGTTTTTTTTTTATCTAGGATGACTTCTCCATTTTTATTCGATTTTCGGGTAAACTTTCTTAGAGTTGTCGGTAAAAGTTTAAAAATTTGATAATTCTTCATCTTTCAGTCAACTGCTAACTCACCGTTGTATCGATTCTTGCTTTTGTTGGCCTCGTATGCAATGTGTTTTTTGCTGCGCGTCTTGTAGATCTGCACGTTCCTGTTGAACTGATCAAGCAGTTTGTCGATGCCGGCTTTGGTAGCCTCTTCCGCGAAGATCCTGAAGTTCTCCTTCTGCTCTGCTGGGCGCGGCAGCGGGTCAGTGTCCCTCGGATGGAAGAAGCACTTCAGATCGAACGGATTAGGGCTTTCTGAAATGCCAATTTATTTGTCTTGTTTTATCCCCGCCAAATGATTCAATTTCTTTAAAAAAAAAAAGATATTGAATGATTATCAATATTCACTTTCTACAAGATCTTTTAGCTTTGTGAGTTGTTTTTGGGAAAGAAAAGAGAATGATCTTCATTTCTTTGACTCATGATGATTAAGATGAATGAAATTTAGGGCACATAGAAAAAGACACTGGGACACCAATTAGAAAAAGTGGTGTCTTTTTCTAGGAGCCGAGAGCAAGAAATTATGCAATCTGATGCAGTCGTACTCTCTTGATTTCCCATGCTATTTCAAGCGAGTTGCATTGCAACTAAGTATGAACACGCCCTATCACTCACCACTGTTCTCCACCGTGGTGGCCCTGCCCTTCGTCTTCATTCTCTCTTTCTTTTTGCCGCTGAGTTTGCTTTTGCCCTTCTTCTGCAAACAACAAATTCATCGTGTTCATTTCGTGAAAGTCAGGATGAGAAAATTTTACGATTTTCCATTATATCCTAATTACACATTTTCGCAAGTTCTGTTCGGTCAACTGCCTCTGGCAGCCAACTTCACAGTCAGTCATTCATTCATGTCATGTGATGGCATCCTTTGGAGGTCTTCCTGACTTCCCGTTTTCTGGCAGACTTCCAGACGTACCATTTTGATCTTCTTCTCATCGTCCATCTCGAAGTCGTATGGGTTCAGTTGAGTTGCTGGCCTCGGAAGATTGTAGAGGAGTGCTGTGTGCAAGGAAGGTGAAGTTGATGAGCACAAAAACGTTTATTAATGATAAGTTGGGGTATTTATAGAGATCAGGGGTGAGATATCTAAAGATAGATATGCAATTAGTGTGGAGTGAAATTATCACATACATTCATACCCTAACTAGTTCTAATGAGTGGTAATGGAAGCGAATAAATCATTTCTTTTCAAACTGTTCGTTAGCATAATGTATGCAAATTCGAACTTCTATAAAAATCGTGAAGATCAGCTTTCTAAAGAAGACATAAGCTTGCGTAAATACAGTAAGTTTTCTATTTTCTAGGTTAACGGTTAATCTAGAACCTGTTAATATTCCGACTACACGATTACTGCCGCAAACTGCGATCTTCGCTTTTCCGTTTCGTAGAAAAATCAATTTTTCTATGCTTTCAGATTGAATCTATCTGGGTTGTACGAAAATGTTTTTTTTAAACGCACGAAAACGTAACGAAAATCGCTCAAAACTGACGTAAATGTAACGAAAACGAAACGTAAACATAAACGTAAATTGGAAGACTTTCAAAATATTATACGATGAGTATTATTTTTAGATGAAACAATTTACTTTAAAAATTAAAGAAAACGCAAAAAAAAATAATAAAAGCAGGAGAAGTATGTATGATTAGCAATCACATAAAGGTGATCGAAAATTAACTTTCTCAACTGCAACCAACATCCAGAATTGACAGCAAAATATTCAATAAATCTTATCAAAGATGATAATTATGAAAATGTTGGCGATCAAAATGGTCATTTGAAGAATAATTCATTTTGAAATTAGTTGTATCTTTTAAAACATGATTTGTGATGCTATCCGATCCAACAATTTAATAATGCACCGATTTCTAATAAACTAAATTGTTTTTTTTCAGAATATAAGTTGGCGATTGCTATAATCGATTTTCTACATCGAATATTTCAGCTAAATAAGTTGAATTTTGATCGAATGGGTTTCGCTGTGATTTTGATATTCGCTATTTTCACATCGATTGAAACTTGAATGAATTTCACTTTCTAGTCAATCGATAATAGCAAAACTTTCTAAAATTTTCAACAGAAAAGGATTTTCGCTAGAACCGTTGTTCGTGCGTCAGAAAACTAAAAACCAGCAAATTTGCATAAGTTCCTCTCCAATGCTAAAAATTCCCTTTAAACTTTGCCCCCGGTACAGAGAGATACCAACATTTGAGTTTGAGCAGGTGCAAATTTGAAATCGACTTCAGTATGTCCAAATGAAATCGTTACTCAGACAAAACAGTAATTAAGAATTAGCAGATATTCACAAATATAGATACATTCTCAAACACCATGCAAATTACAATAATCATCAATGTCTTTTATGCTTGAAAACTTTATAAATACCGTTAGATTTTAAGGTTACAAATTTCATTATTGCTTTGAATTTCAAATTTTGTTTTCATTTTTTAATCTTTTAGCAGGATGTCATATTTAGACACCCCATCTGTAGCTCCACTGGAAATATCGGAATGTGAAAGCAGGTTGTCAAGTCAAATTAGTATCACCAGGTGAGAAAATTAATGAAAAGGATATACCTGAATACAAAAGTCTCTTTATGAAGATTAAATAAATTTTGGAATCGATTTCTCGATATTCATTCAAAATTAAATCTATTACAGAAATGGTCATTCATATGTGAGGAAGCAATGCGGACAAAATTCTCGTCGGAAAATACTCATCTTGTAAGTATTGCATTTATGTTTTATTCATTCGATTAAAACTTAATGCATTTCCCCTTTCAATAAATCAACAGTTCGGTTTTTTTTTTGCAAAAATCCCAGCAGAGAGCTTGCGGTCAAACCATCGTTCACGTGTCAAAACTAAAAACTACTAAATTTTGCATAATGATATTCTCTCGAAATTATCATCACCAAAGTTGAAAATAGCACAGGGCTCGACAGAAAATGATGATAATGCTCTCGTGAATCTTATCAATGGAGGCGGAGCCCGCTCCTTTGTTCCTGTTGCAGCCATGCAACTTCATTTGATATATTACAAATACGTTAACAAATGCTCCCCTTACAAATATAAACTCCCACGATACAGTAGGGATTTGATGAATTAGTCTATCCGCTCCAACAACCCCGTGTTTACGAAGCGATTTATTAATCAACACTCACAGTTGGACTTCGTTATTTCATTGTTGCTTCACCCATTTTATATTAGCTCGCTTGAAGTACAACTCGCTCTCTCTCCATCTACTTTTACTATTTTGTTGTCAACCAGAAAAGCAGTAATAAATCTATTAAATCTAAATCTATCGACCCAACAGACCCGCTATAAAAGGGGGCCTTTTTCCCTGCGAAGATGGTTCATTTTAGCTTTGAAATAACTTCATGATCTATCCATCGTGCTATTTTAATTACTAAATCAACTAGCGTTTCTTATCTCCAATCTCTTTATTCTTGAATACTCTAGTGAATCGCCAAGAGCTAAAGAAAGACCTTGATACCTCTAATTCGAGTTTGACTTTTCGATTCCCCGTTCATCTTTCCATCAGAACTTTCCTCTCTTATCAAGGCGCCTCGAAATCCATTCAGTTGTTTTTGCTCCAGGCTTAGACAAATATTGTAATCAAAATCGTTTTCATGCAGATTCTGATTTTGACAACAGCCTATCAATTAGTGAC
This sequence comes from Diploscapter coronatus, assembly GCA_964036155.1. Classification (NCBI taxonomy): domain Eukaryota; kingdom Metazoa; phylum Nematoda; class Chromadorea; order Rhabditida; family Rhabditidae; genus Diploscapter; species Diploscapter coronatus. The sequence goes on from OZ038423.1 coordinate 55,038,511, forward strand.
AATAAGTCTTCTTAGTTTATCAATATATTTGCGAACTAGCCCGTATTGTTTCAAAACACTTATTTAATAAAAATCTATCAGTCATAAATAAAACAATTTTTCAGGATGAAGGTAATTGCCCTTATTTGCATAATTGGATGTCTGATATCGCTTGTGTTTGGTGGTCTCATTGACAGATCTGGAAGAGATCTCGAAAAGCGACAGGTAAAATAAAATCGTATTCATCCTCTTGGTTCATTTCATGAGATGAGTCTACAAGTTTTTACACTCAAATTTTTAAAATCACTCTTTTAATTAATAAAATTCTAGGCCGATGAAAAGACCATTGGAAAGAATTATAATTCACAAGGTAAAATTTATCATCATTATCATAAGACCCTGCAAACTACTTGAAGTTTAAAGCGCAGAGTGTACAACTTTGCCCCAGAAAAATTATACAATGTACGATTATTCGTCACTCCATCCATTTCTTTATTTTTCTCAATTTTCATTGAATTTTACAATTATTTTTTTATCAACTTGGCCTGCAGATAGATAATCGATACATTAGGATAATCCACACCTGGGTGTTTGCGAAAATATGCCCAGTAGCACTGTTAATTGTTCTAATCAAATAAAATTCCATATTTCTTTCATTTCGTAACCCGAATGGCTGGATGGTCTAAAGTTCTTGTTTTTACTTGAAATTATTCAAAATGAAGTAAAAATACCAACAACATCACAACGTCAAGAGAACCCAAAAAAAATAAGGGAATGAATGGAATAACAACTAATTGTGCATTGTGCAATTCAACTGATGAAAATTTTTGGAAATTCATCTTGATTTAGATTTTGAAAATTGTTAGCGGTTAATTTCTATTTCAATGTTGGTTTCGAATTTTAAAAATTTAAACTTTATGCATCCCTGGTGCGTATAATGTCAAAGGGCGCACGGTGCGCCAAGTGCTATCGTTTATGTTTGGGAAATGTGAGATTGATGAGAAGTGTACTCCGTTGCCGAATTCATTTGTTTTCACCTAATTTGTTGATAAAATGAAGCTGAAAGTTTCGAAAAAGAAAAAAGTTGACAGACATGTCGAAGAGGATCAACCAAGCCTTTCCTAATGGGCAAGAATTAATTAGTTAGCAATGGAGCGCACTTCTTATCAGCTTCATATTTTCAAGCATGAACGATAATAACCTTCTCAGACATTCACTCTTAATAGACAGACAAACTCAAGAAGAAAATTATGCTTTTAGATCCTATTTTTGATCTTACATAGTTTATCAATTTTAGCTCACAAGGAGTGCTCACTATAAGAAACGCGAATTATCGGACAAGACCTATATCATTAGAAAGCTTGTTCCAAGAGCAGTGCAATGATGCCAAACTTTTGTGCCCATAAGGGATTTTACGCTGTAAACGAAAGACGAGAAGTTTCTTAGTGTAGGCCTGATGTCGCATAGCGTTTTCTGTCGTTGTTTCTTCGTGATTTCACATGGGATTTCAGAGTTTCTTCCTGTAATATGTAGGAATATACCATACAATGATGTAAGAAATAAATTTAAGCAAGTCCCTGCACATTTCAGGTAAAGGTGGTCCGTTTCCAGCCTTTGATCGGTCTTATAAATGATATTATGGATAATCTTCAAAAATTCACCGCATTCGATGTAGTGATTGTATCGACGAGATCTCTTCGGATTTGAATTATTCGTGCTCTTCTCGTCATTTTGATACAAAATTCAGATTTTTTCCGTAGAGAAATAACAACTTTCCGTTTCCGGGAAGTTCCGCTTTCGGAAGGTTCCGGAACATGCGGAAAAAGTGGTCGAATCGAATTTTAATCGTCAGATTCGGATTCTACGATGTCGAAAACCTCTATAGACGAATTATTAGTGCATGTGCTGCAGAAATAAAACCTAGGCACGATTTTATTCGGAAAATGTTATTTATAAAACCAGTCAAAAAGTGGAAACGGATTGGCTGATCTGAGATGTGGCAGAACTTGCTTAAATTTATTTACATCATTGCATGGTATATTTCTACATATTACAGCAAAAAAATTCCGAAATCCCATGTGAAATCACGAAGAAACAACGACAGAAAACGCTATGCGACATCAGGCCTACACTAAGAAACTTCTCGTCTTTCGTTTACAGCGTAAAATCCCTTATGGGCACAAAAGTTTGGCATCATTGCACTGCTCTTGGAACAAGCTTTCTAATGATATAGGTCTTGTCCGATAATTCGCGTTTCTTATAGCGAGCACTCCTTGTCAGCAGCAAATTTTAAATTTTAGACTGCGTCTCCGTGATCCTTAGGCCGGGTAAGTTAAGCATGAATGATAATAGCTTTCTCACTAGGGAAGCATCTGACCTCGTCCTCTCGATATGAAAAACGGATACCACCATCGTGTTCTTCATGAAATTCTGATTCGAAATATGTAAAAAAGTAGCTGCCATCGAGTACGAAATTTGCGTATTAGGGCCCGCTGAAAAGTTAGCACGAACGTCATTGCTCACCTAGGCCGGTTTTGAGGGAAAGAAGACACGGGCAGCGCGGCGCAGTGGTAGTGAGGTGGGGATAAGAGTGAAGGAGTGCTATGCCCAGGGTTGCTGATGGGGCCAATTTTTCGGACCCGGACCCGCAAAATTTTTTCCAATTTTTCATCCTCTGGACCCGGACCCGTTTCCAGAACCGTCATTTTTTACCCCCTGGACCCGGACCCGGACCCGGACCCGCCCGTTGGACCCGCATGAAAATTTGCATTATTTTCAAATTTTTCAAACAAAAAACGTAATTTTAAAGGTATCTGTTATTGAAATGCAATCATTTCAGCTTATAGAATATTCCTGAGTCTATTTGATATTGATTTCTTTATCCCCTCATCAGAATAATTTAATCGGATCAGATGATTAGAAATCAATGATAATTTTTGAATCAACGAACTTATTGAAAAAGGCATAAGTTTTACTTGCAAAGAGTCGGTATCAGGGCTGTTGCGGAACCGTTTTTTTTTCTTTTTTTTAAACTCCGAATCGGAACCGGAATTTTTTCTTAATTTAACTAAATCGAGGGATTATGCCCAAAAATTCTTAGCTAATGCTCTATTATAATTTAAACGAAATTTAAAGTCTTATATTCTCAATGGAGAGTGATCATTGTTATTTTAATGCCTTCTTCATTATTTAGTCTACCGCAGGCGAAGGTGAATAAAATTCATTTCTCTAGTAATTTTTTCCATAGGAAAATCAGCTTATTGGATAAAATTTCTCCCATAAATAACTAATTATCTTGAAACTTTCTTTATACACAATAGCGAAAGATATAATTGCTAGTTGCATTGATAATCCCTAATATATTCCCTTATTGAAATGTTAGTAGGAGATTTTTATTTTTGGAGAGTTAAGAAAATTTGAAAGAAATACCAAATGGTACACTAGAATTTCATTGCAAAATTGAAGGCAGAATGCTATTTTCGAGTGATATTTTCATTCTCAAAAATTGGCTATTTTAGATAATCCTAACCAAGTGCTGAATCCACCGACAAAGATAAAGGGTATGCTTACTAGGCAAGCTACGAGGCAAGTGTTCTAAATAAGATTTATTGCTACATACTCATTGTAAGACTAGGGAGCGCAAATGATTTTGCTAATGTGAAGACAAAGTTATAATTATTTATTTTTTTTATGAAAATATAGAACTTTGCCATTCTTTGGAAAAAAGCCGCATGAAAAATTAGTGTAACCAAAGGTATCAATTTTTGAAGACGACAATCCGAGAACCCTTTTTCTTGACGATTTTCCGTCAAGTGAAAACGAGCGATTTGAAAATTTCACTGAACATTTTGATCGGCTCAAGTCGTGTTTCGGGGACATATTCCGGAAGCAAAAATGCTCTCTAGCTTCATATCTAACTAGCCGGCTAGGGGCTGCTCCGCAGCCCGCGTTTTCTTATTTAAATAAAAATTATATTAGCGTAATTTCTTGATTCGCCTTCATCAGTTCGTATTATGACACTTCTAACTTAACTTCATTTGTGAAAATTCGTTCAGCGAAACTTGCATTTTGAAACGTATTTTACCGCATATGCATAACTGCTATCCTTCACTATTGGAAAAAAAACGTATTTGCGAGATGATATAGTTGACCGTGAACCTTGAAACATTGTGGTCCCGAAGGAAACTTGACAGTTTCTTCTTTCATACTACCAAATGCAAACGCACTATTAACGTTTCGAATATTTTCGTGAAAATTTGTGCTAAATTCGTGTTCACGCATAAGTAGCTCTTTCAACGTTAGCGGAAAATCATTGAACTTATCTTCTACAAATTACCGCGAGAACAGCAAGAATCATACGTATTACTTTTTGACTTATACTCATCTGCAAAATGTAAACTTTTACACGCACTACATCTTTTATCTCTATCTCCCAACGAATGCTTTTCTACGTTTCCATTATTGGCAGCTAAAAGTTTCGTTTCTTGTTGTACTTTATAATGTGACGTTTCTTATAGTCAGCTTTTTCAACATCATTTTTCTTTTTTCTACCTCTTTTTGCTGAAGTATTCATTAACAAATTAGCGATAGATGAGGATAAACTTGAAACGTTTGATATATTTCTTTGATCTGGACGTAAAGTATCGGAAATCGTGAATCGTAAAATTTGGTGGAAAGAGACAGCTATCATAGCTCAAAATTTTTGTAGCGTAATAGCATACAAATGCTCGACAACCAACGTCACCATTTTGTCTGGCAATTTCTTGATCACTTTTGACTATTAGCATTGAATGAACGCCTGTTATGATTTCGCATATTTCTTGAAATGCATCATAAACGTAGTTCGAAACATTCATAAAAAGAGAGTCGTAGTAATATATTTCGAGAGCTTCGAAGTTAATCGTACATAACGTAAAGTGGATTCTACTTTGATCGAAAATTGGAACAAACAAAATCTTGCATCCGTTGGAAATCGTAACATTTGCAATTATAAAATTTCGAATGTACTGTAAGTAATTATCTTGAAGCGTAAAGAAATGATAATGACTCATTTGCCAAATCACTATATCTTCATAAGAAACTTTCTCATGATGTCTTTGATTGTACTCGTGGACTCTAAATTTAACAAAATCGTTGACCGTCATATCGAAAAACATAGCGTTGGGACGTAAAACTTCGTTGTACTTGTCGTTATTCGCGGTCCCTACTTTACTATCAATTTTACCCTTTTCCTCGGCACTCGCTCCCAACTCAACATCATTTTCGTCATAACTAAAAAAGACAACTCCTGCAGACTTGGGACTTTTTTGAAATTTGATCACCGCACCGCAGTAGCGGAAATCACCACCGCAATCGCACCGCACCACGGCTGCGATGGGAAAGTCCCAAATCTGAACGTTGGCTCTTTTGAGACTCACCAGAGCAAAGTGAAGCAGATCAAGAAATAACTTACTTTCAAATCTTCAACAACTAAACTGAGCATATGCTAATTTAACACATGAAAAGACGAAAAAAATTACGCCGAACGAATTTTCAAAATATCGATACAAATTTAGCATATTAAACCGTTGAAAATTTCGCACTCCATCATTTCTCGAGACGTCCTGACTCTGTATAGAGAAAGGGATGCGCAGCGTGGGGTCGTGCATAATAATGAAATGAAAGACTTCTTCTCTCATGAAATGAAACTTGATACAAAATTAACATGTTAACGCATTAACGTTCACTTGAATTAATTGTGGTTCATTCTACTTTTATTATATAGAAGATAGATAGATAGAAGATCGTAAGGGAAGAAAAATAACGAAAAACAGCATTTAAAATTTTCTAGAATTTTTTTTTGAAAAAAGTACCGAAAAATCACTTTGACTTAGTCTTCATAAACGGGAATGGACTTGCGCTCTCTACTTAAGATTACTATTTTTCCGAAACAATTAATGCATAAAGATCATTTCAGCGTGAGTATACAGGGGAATGAGATTGTAAGTTATTATTTGTATATAAGGATCGCCAGCTCTACTCCGTAAAAACTGCCTATCCGCAACGATCGACATTCACTGGCAATTGTCTGAATTCATCGGCACTTCTTTCGGCAATTGTCCATGACGATCGGCACTTTTCAAGCTACCGACAAATGTCAGCAGTTGTGGATCGACAATTTTCGCGAGAAACTTCCGATGAATTCGGACAACTAGCAATCCGTGCCAATCGGCAAAAAGTGAACGTCGGCAATTGTCAGTGCGGATAGACAGTTTTTACGCCGAGTATCTTTGTCTATCTACCAACCCTTATGCATCTTGGATAAGAATATAAAAGTTATAGCTTCCTAATCTTTGATATAATGTGTGACATACAGCGGTGGATAAAAGTTTTCGACCACCCCCATTTTCGATGGTTTACCTATTTTTAGTCAACCAAAAGTAGGTAAATCATCGAAAAATGGGGGTGATCGAATTTTTGTTCGCCACTAAATAAAATTTCATGTATGATCAGATACTGTTGTTTATAATGTATGTAGCAATTTTGGAGCATAAAAATACGCAACAGAACTCGTATTGCACTCTGTAGACGTTAATTTCAGGTAATATGCACTAAATCCTTGCCACAAAGAAGAGTGAACGATCTAAGAAATTTAATAAATCAACTATTCGCAAGACTTTGCTCCTCTCCCTCCTACAAAGTGCAAAATAAGTACTGTTGACAAAATATTTCGCTGTGAAAACGTAATAAGCGTTCAAATGAAAAGCCGTTTTTATAGATAATTTATTTAGATCTTCAGAAACAAAAATAAATTAACAATTTTCGAAATAACCGCCATTGGTCTTGATACAGCGCCTGAGTCTGAGGGAATGAGTCGAAGGCGTTTCAGGTGAAGTTCAGGTCGTGATCGGCTCAGGCCTTCGTCAAAGCTCGTTTGAGGGATTCCAAAGTGGTGTGGGATGTCGAGCAAGCCTTTTTCTACAATTCATTCCATATGCTATAATCCAGGGGTTCAAATCGGGAGAATGGGAGGCCGTTGAAAGGAGTCGGTGAAATCCAGCATATTTGCGTGGTACCGTTGTTGCACGGATTTGGCTTTTGATAGACTTCTTTGTTAATTTTCAGCCCTTTCTTAACGAAGATCAATGGCGATTTTTCGTCCGCAGTCGCGACTGTTCAAACCATCACAGATTGGGAATGAGCCTTCCTTCCAATGTTTCGACCACTTGAATTGGCAGCAGAGACATCTGGAGCAATAGTACAGTCGTTTTGACGGTTGCTGACAGCTTCCACAGTGGAGCACAGCGAAGAATTTCTCATCGTTGAACACAATAGTCGAATGCATGCCAGCAGGAAATCGTTGCAGCAACTGCTTATATCTTTGAACTCGTACGACCATATCATTGAGAGTCAGATAGTGAAAGTTTTAGAACTTGTAGGGCTTGAGCTTGAGATATTTTATGACAATTGAACGGGTGGCTGTGTGATTGATGTCCAGATTTTGAGCCATTTTCCGGATTGACCTTTTGGAATTTCGCTTGATTCGCATCCTGATAAGTCTCTTGGCTCTGGTGACGTTGAAAGTTTTGGAGCTGTCGGAACGAGGTCTGTCAGAAGTAGAGTCAACCTCCTTGAATCGTTTGATGTGGCGTGTGACCACTTGTCGAGACTTTTTGAGCAGCCGAACGGTTCTTTCACTGCTGTGTCTTTGCTTGTGAAACTCGATGATTGTAAAGCGCTTTGTACTCGGGGCTGTTATTCGAAAATTAACAACTGAAATGTTTTAAAACTCGGATAAATAGCTAAAATAAAGCACGGCGATTTCATAAAAATAAAAAATAATTATAAAAAAAAAAAAAACGGCGTTGTAAAGTTGTCAATAGTGCTTATTTTCCACCCTGTATGTTTTAAGTCCACGACTTCTGGAACTCTGTTCTTCTATTGATCAACCACTGAAGGGGGTGTAGTGAGAAATGGTCCTCATCCCGTGACAAATATCGACGGCTGCAATCAAACTTTTCCCATAATGTAGAGATAGATATTGCACAATCTTTGCAAGCTGCCTGTGTCCACAATCGATCCATTTTTTCTTTTTCCCCACCCCTTCTTTTCCTTTTATTATTGTAGAACAGATGAAAGAAGACGGATGAAACAAAACTGCTATGCCAAAAGGCAACATATTTCTTCATCTTTCTTTTTTCACTATTTCCCTGGACGACTTCCTTATTTTCTCTAGCTTTCTCTATTGTATCAGCTTTTCTCCGCCCTTTTCTTGTTTCGAAATTTTATTACAATTTAGCGGTGTCTATCTGCCTTGAAATAAATCCATTGTTAATGATTCTGTTGTCTGTATCTTTGTCGACTAATTACTAATCAACCAACAATTAGCTTCAGAAGGGTTACTTTCTGAGAATCCTTTTCTGCTCACAATTCTGGGAAGGCCCTTCCTTGAGAGCGGAAGTGGGAGGGAATAATACGCTTCTAAAAAGTGGAAGGAAACGATACGCTGCTAAAATTTTCTCTTTTTTCTGTCTCAAGATAAAAGCAGCATTCCTTGCTGCCTATCACAATTCACCGAATTTGCTTTCCTTTTATTTTTTATTTTTCACTTTAAAGATTAATTACTCAAGTTTGAGATAAATAAATTGGTATTCCATTGCCAGTCTATTCAACTGTCAGATTTTCGTTACACTTGGTTTACCACACATAATATACCTGCTAAACTTTTGACCACCACTATATCAAACACGATATCATGTCTCATTAGTCTATGATGCAAAGGCTAAATCGATGAATTTATGAATTGTAAATATTTATCCTGTGAATAGCTTAATGATAGGAGATCGTTAGCTCGTGACAATGAAGAAATCAAGTGATATATTATGAAGAAGTAAAGTCTCATTAAGGAGGATTTGTCAAAATTAGGTAAATGAAATGGAAAAATTGTAAACCTTCATAAATACTAACTTAGGGACTAGAAAAGAATTGAAAATAATACGAAAAGGGAAATCGGAAACATTTAGTTTTGAAAAATATGAAAGTGAATAAAAATATGTAGTGAAAAGCTGGAGGGATAATGATAAATCGGCAATTACTAGATGACAGAGTGACGGATAGCGGAGTCCTACAGTTAGAGATAGACGAGAGAACGAAATTTTAAAGAAATAATTTGGAAAAGACTCCGTCAAATAGTAATTGCTTAATGAATCGAAGAATGAGATATGATTGAGCAGTTCTTTCTAATCAACAACATTGCTTTGTAAGTACCGTAATACCTTTAAAAAGTTAATGAATTTATGTCTAAATTACTAAATGAGATATCCAGTTTTGTAATTAAAGCTGCAATCTTAAGTATTTTTATTTTTAACGCTTTTAAAGGCTCTACGGTAAATAAATATTTTGTGGGAGGAAATAAATGAAGATAGGAAAGCTGAGGTAGAAGCTTCGAAACGAACGACAACTAATTCTGATTGTCGTTGCTAATAAACTCATCAATCATCAAAAGCAATGCAAATTTAGTTTTAAAGAATAAAGGCGACTTGATAAATATAATACCACTTCCGATGAATTATTGTAAGTAGACAGAAAATACGTAGATGAAGAATACAATGTGTAGTCCAGTTAACCAATTTTGGAAGGAAGTCCAAATGAAAAGCACCAGGAATTTGGCAATGAGAATTCCCAATCAAATGCATCATTTATCGCGTCTGAAAGGACGACTTATTTTGATTATGTAAGTTTTTTCTTAATTTTCATCAGGATTTAAGAAACCATGAAATTGCAACTCTAATTCAACTAAACTTTGTATTATTTCCTTAAAATCGCGTATAAATGATCAACATGGTTGATTTGTAATACACAAGTTGACTCAGACTCGTCATTCTCATCTCTATTCTTACGAATATAATTTAATTGAACGAGAAATAGATAAAGTTTGTAAAAACTCACGGTGGTGAAGGAACAACTCGCGGATAGAGAATCATGAAGTGAAGAAGCATGTGCTGCTGCTGGGGCAGGGCTGGAATCGCGCCTGTGCAGAACAGGGTCGGGGAGAATATCGTCGACAGATTCTCCGCGCTCATCTTGTTCTGGCCGCTCAAATCGGAGACCTGAAACTTGAATTTTAGGAAAAAGAAAATGGTGTGGCTGAATAAATCTGACTTTCTTTTAGCAATTTTCGTGAAGTTTATAGCTACTTTCTGTTATGGGTAAAAATGAATAAGCGAGTAAAATCATTGAAATCTACCTTCTTTAAATGCGTTAAAATAGCGTTCAGCGTGTAGGCGTTGGCTTCGGATAATTCGCCCAGTGCTCGTCTGAAAATTAAAACTATTTCCCTTAAAAACTAGCCCAACAAAGCAAATTTAAAGAAGAAACGGAAAATTGCCTGCATGAGTGCATCTTCTCGTTTTGCGTCCTTGCATTTGCGTAGGCTGTGAGCAGAGACCGATAGACAGAGAATGGGACCAGTTGCTGGGGCAAAAGACGCAAGTATAGCTTCAGCAGGCCACATACTGTGTGAATGTCGTCCACCTGAAATTCAATCGGAAGACTAATTTCTGTTTCAACGATTTTTTTACCAAATGTGAAGGAAAGATAGGGAAACTTTTCTTGGGAATAATCATAAATGGTTGATTCTAAATCCCGAATGAAGAAAGCAGGTGAGAGTAAGACAAGATAATATTAGCCTTTCGCCGGAATTTAGCAACAGCCTCATAAATGAATTATAGAAAAGTCAGTAAAGTGACATTCTTTTTTTAAAATCCAACCTGTGACAAATCGACGTTCTGTTGTGAATCAAACTGGACTCTCAATCGCTCCATGTGATCGTGACTACCAGAGACCCGATAGATGCCTTCCACTGTCAGACCGCGAGACTCTACCTGAAAATGAAATAATTCATAAAAAAGGCACTGTTAACTCATTACCTCCTTGATGCACTGTTGTACAACAGGAGGAATTGCAGTCTGATGCGCCAAGCAGAGAGTCGTCAAATCGACAGCGAACATTCGCTTCACGTATCTGGCCTCTGGCCGGCAGTCGTGCAGAGTCTTCTCCGAGCATTTCTTGTGAGCTGCAAAACCGCAATCTGCACATCGAACTCCCTGAAAAGTGAATTATTCACGGAAAAGTAGAAAGTTTTTTTGTCAAATTAGTGGTTTTGTAAATGTTACTGCTCTGAAAGAAGCAATAAGAAATAAGAGAAATAACACAAGCAGATAGACCTGATGAACAAGTCCCCAGAGGAAATTCCGGCAATAATCACAGTAATGCGGAGCTCGAAATGTGTACTGTGAGAAATTGTGAGCCCTGGCCACCGAGCGGAGGGATGAGTCCGCCGATTTCGTGTAATGCAGATATGGGCTGAAAATAGGCTTTATTCTTTTTTTAATTTCGAGTACATCTTCTAACTAGAAATCTCTATTCTCTACTAATTTTAATAATTGCCGAAAGAATACCTGTCTTCGTAAATAGCCTCATCAGCCATTCGTTTGATGTAGTCAGCCGCGTGCAGGTCGATGTACATGCTGATGAGCCCGTCGGCAACCAGCAAATCCATCGATTCAAATCGCTTGTCACCCACGAAATGACATCCATCGTAGTATAACTGAAAATAAACGATTGTAGAAGTTGTAGAGCTGGAAAAGATATAATTGGTCTAATTCGTAGCTGGTGTCTAACTAGTTCCCTGCACTTGTCAACGGTTTTTTTTCTTTTCTCTGCTTATCCTACGACCCCTAATCTTCCTATCTGTTGGCAATTACAGCCGTTGATATTGATCAGTCGTTAACAAGTACAGGGAGTCTTAGAGCTTTCTTCGAATTTTCTTTCTCTGAAGAAATACAAACCTTGTAATTGAGTACTTTTCCATTGAAGAACATGCACAGTGTAAAGGCATCGTTCGACCGACGAGATTCCCGAACGAGAAAGGCGCCTTCGCCTGCTTCTCGCAGCAGTTGATCTGTCTGAAAGAAGATTTTCGTTTTTGAAGTTCCAATCAATGAATTCTGCAAGGCGTCAGAACAGAACATTTTCGACATTCACTTTCATTATCCTCCAAGAAATGTCTCTTCTCTTCCAAAAAGTCGATGAATTTCTGCTCACATTTCATCGCAGAACTCCCAACTTTATCTAACTTTCAATCAAGTGAAGTTGGGGTGTTAATTTTCCACAATTCATCTGCCTACCCATCCTTTGATTTCTTTTGTTGAAAATACTCAAAGTGCCCGACCTCTTCCCTGTCGATGAGTCCATGGAATTCGTCTCCGTACTGTGGTGGTCTGTGCTCGACGTGTCTAGTGCACCTGACGGCCAGCGGTTTAGGCGCCTTTTCCTGCAGCAGGTACAGATTCTGCTTCCAGTAGCCCGACCCGGCTGAAATTTCCTTTCATTCCCTGCCCCACTCAGTCATCCACTCACCTGCCCCGCCCCCTCCGTCGTCGTCCATTCTGATGACCTTCTGAAAGTCGGCAATCAGAGACGATTAATCAAAATCGAACCGCGAAATTGCAAAAAAGCGAGATGCAGAGAAATGAATGAATCAGGAAGATCAATTTGTCCGCTGCTTACAACTCGACTCGAAACCATCTTGTTCGCCTTCTCAAATTTTTGACGTTATTTTTCGCATCTTTTCCGGAATTTCTGAAATATTGTATTTTTACTTGTTGAAAACTCCGAGCAGTTCGGAGGCCGGTAATTTTGGAAAGTTCAGACAGTTTTTAGGAGAAACTTTGTTGTTGGGAAATAAAAACTGACTAAAATTTCAAAATTGCCGAATTTCAAACTTATCGAATTTTTCAAGAATCTATTTTTGTTATCTTCTAGATTGAATGTCTCGAAATGAGGATAGTCCCGAGGACTCTGCTCTGCTGAGTCTGTTCGATTTGGGCAGGGAGGTGATCGCTCAGACAGTCGAGCCTGGACAAGCCATCGAACGGCTGCAGTCATTACCGGTATGATTTTTTTTGTTTTTGTTTTATTTTTTCTATTTTTCCAGGTATTGACGAACAGTCTGCCCTCCCTGCTGTTCGACGCGACTTCTCTGCTCGAATCCTTCCTCAAATTGGCACCCGATCCTGAAGAGGCCAGGAAGAAATTCATCGAATTCATTGATCTCGTCAAGAAAAAGGTGATATTTAGCATTTTTTTCTTTAGAATGTACTGAATTTGGTTAAATTTCTGTAGACGACACGCTCTGTGCAGCTTGTAATTTGACATGGTTTTTGCCAGAACTTTTCCAGTTTTAGATATTTGGTTTCAAGAACAAAATGACTTATTGTTTTGCAGTACATTTGCGAAGACGTTCTCAACCCCGAACTCGATGTGCTCGAGGCCCAGCTTCCTGACAATAAGACGCAAATCGTCCGATTGAAGACCAAACTATTGTGAGTTTTTTCTTGAACTTATTTCTATTCGACTTTGTTCAGCTACAAGCAGTCCAAGTTCAATTTGCTTCGAGAAGAGAGTGAAGGGTATGCGAAATTGATAACCGAACTGCTTGAGATAAACGGACAGTGGAATGGACTCGGAGTGGATGATGTCATAAACAGAATGCTCTGTCTCATCGGTATGTTGGGAAATTTTTTGATTTGTATTTATTTTTCTTGAAATTAAAGAATCTTTGATTTTCATTTATTAGCTATTCAAAATCTGCAGCAACTTTCATTTCTTTTTGCTCAAATTTTTAGAACTTCACTTGAAACTACTCATGCTTTTTCATATTTTTAATTCTTCTAAGCATTTTTCAAAATCATTATATTTCAGGTCAATTTAACCTGGATCCGAATCGAGTGACAGACATAATAATCGAGTGTTTCGAGTGCGCTTCCTCCCCGCAGGACAGATTGTTCTTCACGAAGCTGCTCAAGAAGATCGACGTGGTGCCTGCCTACATCTGCAACATTCTCGGGTTCAAATTCAGTGTCTGTCAGGTAGCTTTCATTTTTCATTTGGATATATTTTTTGAAATTTTAAATTATTTCTTTATTGTTTTATTGCAGGGCCCGGGCAAAGAGACTCCGTTCGCCCTGTACACAGTGGCTGCTTACCTCATCCATTTCCACATCATCCAAATGCTCGATGTGCTGGGATTCGTGAGTTCAAATTAAAAAACTTATTTCTTAAAAAAGTGAATTTTCAGATGATGCCGAAAGCAGATGGAATCAAGGAGACGCACAAGGCAAGGGCTGCGAATGCAACTGCAAGGATAAGCAAGGTTGATTTCTCCTACCATTTCTTTATCAAACACATTTACTCTGAGCACAACTTATTAGAGTAAGTTCAGACTTGTTCGTCCTAGCGCGAACATTGCAAAATAGTATTATTCGTGGAAAGAGCACAATAACTATTCTTCATTTGCGCGATAAACACCACTTCTCAATGTTGTTCGTGCTTGGACGAACACATTCTGAACGAGCTTTTAGAAACTATTTTGACTTTGAAATTTTGAACTAGCTTTTCAACGAATAGTCATTTTCAGGCCGAAACAATATCAACGGCCTCGATTCCCATCGAATCGAAGTCGTCTTCGCTGTTCGACTCTTTGTCAGATTCGATCGTAAGCAGCAGCAATACCTCCATTCAAGGAGTCTCTCTGGCCACTGTAGCAGCAATTCAGGAAATGGAAGACCAGAAAATCGCCGATCCTTTTCTTGAGGTAAGCAGGAATTTTCGTGTGGTAAAAAATTTCTTAACGTTGCGAAGCAGTATATAAGACTGTAGGTAGGGGAACGCTCTCATTTTGCATATTTTCTGTGCATGTTGTGAGATTTCGGAATTGCTCAAATTCTTTTTTTGAAAAAAATACCCTAATTTAAGATGGATTTCCATTGCAGGAGAAAGTGCTCAGCTCTAACCAAAAGCTGGGTCTGCTGTGTGCGTTGCTCGAGCTGAAGAACTGGAAATACGCGCAGATGCTGCTCGATCGACTGCCTGAGTTCTATGCGACTATTCTCAGGTACATTTATTATCTTTTTTAGACACGACAAGATATGAAGGAAAAATGATATAGAAACTAAAGAAAGTCTTTCATTCTAAATAACATTTTATGCATATTCGTTCATTTTGCAGTGTGCGAGTTTGCCGAGCTCTAGCAGACATGATCGATGACTCGATCCACGATTTCTACATGCAGAAATGCGACCGACGTTTGCCCGGCCTGCCCCAATCCGTCAGGGAATCCCCTGTTGAGCCTGACGAAAACTCACTTTCAAAGGTAAGCGCAGATTCAATTCTTCTTCATTTTTATGTGGATGTTTCCAGATTGATTCCTGGGCGGAATTGATCTCGTTCTCGAATGTGCTCTCGTATCTCGGCCCTCGAATCGGCTACAGTGCCAGGACTCTCACGAAACTCGTCAGACTGGTCACCCTCTTCTATGAGGAGCACAAGAAGGGAATTGTTAGCTGTAGTCAGACAGGTCTGTAATTTTTAAAAATTTTTATTTCCAGCTATTGCAAGTTGTTGCATTTTTATTTTAAATTTTGTAGGGATACTTGCAAAATTCACTCGTCTTTTTACTAGGTTAGGGTAGTCATGAGCAGGTAGAATTGCCCAAACATTCTATGCTATGAGTTGATTGCGGAAACAATATTATTTATCAACCTGTTAACCACGTTTCAAAGAGGGATCAATTTTACTACAAATGAATGAACGTTATTGTTATTTTTAAAATCCAGTTTGTTGTGATTTATTTTTTCCTATTTCAGACCTGAATTCAATGATGGACATAATCGATGAATTTCTTCTTCCCTCCTTGAGTCTGGCAGAAATGAACAGTGCCCTGTCAGAGGAGCTCTGGACTCTGCTGCAGGGATTCTCCTATGAAATTCGATATCGTCTTTATGGAAGGTTTGTCAAAGAAATTTATGAGTCTTCAACAAATCTTCATTAACTTTTTCAATTATCTTTTCCCTTTCCAGGTGGAACAGTCACACTGCTCGTTACAGCGAAATCAGTGTCGTTCGAGCGAAAGTCATCGGCAGGACAAAATATGTCTTGAAGTGAGAAAGCGTCGTTTTTGCTTGTTTTCAAAACTGAGAATTTTTCAGGCGACTTTCGAAGGACACTGTTCGGATAATGGGCAGGCAACTCGGGAAACTGGCTCACCTCCATCCTATGGCCATGTTTGATTATCTCCTCAGTCAAGTGCGACTTTGTTCTTTCTAGAAAAATGCAAATTCTGAAAAATTGACATTTTTGGCTTGTTCATACAACAGGGAAAAATTTCTTTTCTCTGACAACGTAAAATGAACGAATAAGAACAATTTGACTAATATTATTCTCTATGAAAGTGACGAATTTTTATCTGTCACTGGTTCTGATAATTTTCAACTCGTTAAACTTTAGGTGCAAACATTCGACAATCTGATCGGCCCAGTCGTGGACAGCATACGATTCCTGACCAGTCTCGAATTCGACGTTTTGTCGTGTAAGAATCAATCGGTTCGTTCCAATTCCAAGAGAACTCCTTTCAGTCTGCATAATCAGTCAATTGTCGAATCCCTCCAAACAGCAGCTCAAGGCCTCCGACGCAACACTCAGTCCTTGGCTCATCGCTCTTGCCAATTTGGTAAGAATCTCGTCTTTCTTAAAAAGTACAGGTAGAGAGTGCAAACTCTCAAATTTGAGAAACCATCTACGCTCTCTAGTATAGGTTTTTACTTATTCAAAAAAAAATTGCGAAGTTAAATCGTAATTTCGATCCATATCTTCAATCATTTATCATACAAAAATCACTGTTCTCGTCACAACTTCTTGTTTATTTGTGAGTGTTTACAGGTCGGATCGATCTACAAAAAGTACCCAATGGAATTAAACGGGATGCTCGAATATGTCGCCCACCAACTACGCAATTCGAAAAGGTTTCTCACATCTTCAAAAATCGTTTTTTCTTACTTTTTCAATTCAGTTTCGATCTTCTCTTGGTCCGTGAAATAATCCAGAACATGTCGTGGGTCGAGAGTTCCACAGGACTCACGAACGAACAAGTCGAGGCTCTGTCGGGCGGGGAAGTTCTCAAACAGGAGGTCATTTTTAGGCTTTATTTTTTAGCATCTTGAAATATTAGTAGTATAGCTTTAGACGAAATGGCACGGAAAGCTTACTATTATTCTTACTTTCTCTCTTGACATCTTTATTTTACAAGGCTTAGTTATTCATTCTGCTATTTTCAGGCAGGAGGCTTTTCAACAGCTCGGAACAAGCGTGCTTCTGTGCGATTGAAGGATGCACTTCTCAAGGATAATTTAGCGGTACTATTTCTTCCTGAATAATTCGATTATTTTCTATCGATTGCAGGTGTCTTTGTGCATTCTCATCGCCCAACAGCGTGAATTCATCGTTCATGAGGATGGACAAACGCTGCCTCTCAAATTGGTTGGAGAAATGATGGATCAGGTGAATTTTTATTAAATTTGCTCCGAAGATGATCTTTCGTGAAGTTTCGATAAGAAAGACAAATTTGCAATTGTATCGATTATTTTAAATTTCAATCAAGAATATTTATCTTTGAGTGCCGCGACACCCTGCAGCAATTGGTTGCCTTCCTCCTCTCCTATGTGAAATGGGATGACTATGCAAAGCGAATGCCGACTGTGGGCGAGCTGCTGACGGAGTTCAGACTGCCTCTCGATGCTGCCATGTTTCTCGTCAGACCCACTTACATGCCTAAGGTTGATTTTTATAAGCTTTGTTTTCAATCAGACCAATCTTTCGCGAAATGATATTTTGTGAATCATGTGAATGAGAACACACATATTTATTTCCGATAGTTCGAAAGAAACAATTATAATTACCCTAAACATAAATTTGCGATTTTTATCAAGTCTTTAGGTGCTTGCCATGTACGACGCCGCGAAGCGAGCCAAGCCGTTGGAAGAGGGAAAGACTCGTTTGGATTCTGCGCAGAAAATGGTCGTGTTCAAAGAAGTGCTAGATCAGTTCCTGGATGAGCTGTCCCAGGATCTGTCGCCCTGCCTCTCCCCTCATATCATCAACGATGTCGCTAGCAGGTTGATATTTACTTTAGAAAATCGAATGATACTCTCTCATATCTATGCACAACCAAAGACAACTTGAGTTATATAACCCTTGTCTTCGTCTGTCTCATCTCCCCTCTATTAGTGGAATGAAGAAAAAAGCAATTTGACAATTTCAATAAAATTCTATTTTAACTTTCAGACAAATGGCAATCTTCTGGATGCTGAATCTGTACGACATCGAAGTGCCTGTGGCTGCGTACGAGAGAACGATCGAGGCAGTCAGGAAACAGCTCAAGGATGTCGCTGACAATATCGATATGGTAACGAAATTCGTTTTCAACCAAATTCCCTTCCACTTTTTTGAATTTTTATCTTCATCTCTGAACACGGGATTTCATTATTCAACCTTGCAAAACTGACGTCCGACTTGCGAGAAGATAAGCGCAACTGCGGTGCGGTGGCCTACTTTTGCAGTTGCTGTGGGAAACGTTTAGAAAATCTGCTAGGGGCGGGCGTTGTTGCAGCGGCAAGTTTCATGTAAATTGCAAGTCGAATTGATGCGTTTCAATAACTTTTCTGTCATTTGTGACCATTATTTACCGCTTTCAGAGCAAATCCAAACGGGCGAAGGAAGAGGAAAGGCTGAAATCGTTGGAGGCGAAACTGAAAGACGAACAGAAGAGACAGACAGAGCATGTCGCGAGAATCAGGGGTTGGATGCAGACTGCCAAAGACACCATCTTCGAGGAAAATAGTAGGAACATTTATTCTCCTCTTAAAATTCATGGACCTCATTCAGAACATCAACAAACGGCAGCCTTCTTCCAAATGTGCGTCTATTCACGAGCACTCTTTTCGGAAGTAGACGCGGTTCGTTTTATGAAATATCGTAAAATAAGAGATTTTTATTCATGCTTTTCATCGAAATTTAAGAATTACAACTTTTAGCAAGAAAATGAGAATAATTCAGATATACTGCGGCCGTCTGTTCATTTACCTGCACGAACAGAGGACGACCTTCTTCATGTCTGTGCTCTTCGTTGACAAGGTAAACTATAATACAGTCGTGTTGACAACAACCCTCCAAAGAGATACTATACAAATCCAGAGTACGTGGTACACACATGCGCATTTGCGATGTTTTTAACAATAAAATTTCTACATTTTTACGACTTTTTCCCAATTTAAAAATTCTCAAACGATTGGAAGAGTCTTACGAATAGCAGATTTCTAGAAAAGAATGCGGATAATCCCAAATTTGGCTGATCAAAAGTTGAAAATTAATAGTTTTCATTAACGACCGCGTTCTATGTCTACGTGTGCATGAGTAAAGGAGGGTATATAAACACGATTGTACATCTATTCAACGACATTCGATTTGATCAAACTGGAAATTCGATAAATGTTAGCATAGTCACAATGCGAAACACTAAGTCTTTTAGTAAAATAATTGGGCTACGAATATTGCTGTCTTAAAAGTGAGTACCTTTGGTCAAACGCTATTCCTCCTTTCTCTCGCTTTGGAGCAAAAGTACTCGCAGTCAAATAGTTTCCCCTTTTGCAGATATTCTCTGACGTGCTGCCTCTGATATGCGGTCTGACAGAGAACGAAGCGGCTTCGTACGGCAGATTCCTGGACATCATTCTCACGCAGTGCAACAAGTGGCACGCCAACAAGCAACTCTATGAAGCGGTCAGTTCATTCTTTTCTTTCATTCATGAATATTTAGAGTGAAAAATTATAGGTACGTGTAATTTTCATTAGTCTATACTTACCTCTACCACTATTTGCTCAATTTTTTATTTGGAAGTTTCACTTGCAGGGATTTTATGCCTAATTTCACTATCGTGATAGTCGTAATTCTTCATAAGACTAGAGAATGATTCAGGAATGCGCAGGTACTCCAGGTTTCATCGTGAAGAAGTCGGATTCTCCAGGCGAAGGACAAGGACTCATCTATGAGAATTTCCGAAAACTCTCCTACAAATGGCAGGTTGGGGATTAAATGAACTATTGGTGTCAATTCGTTTTTCCTTCATCAATAATTTCAGCAAACTCTGCAAATGACATTCCAAGGCATCTTGTCTGATTCAAAGGCAGAATACGCCCTTCTGCGCAACAGTCTCATCGTCATGACTAAGGTAGGTCTTTGCAGAGTTGACTAATTGAAAATCAAGGCTTATCATTTGTTTTCTACTTGAATTTTATCACACAATCATGCTTTCATGAAAGTAAAATAGGATAAAAAAGTCATTCAATGTATTTGAATATTGATAATTGTTCAGATGATCAACTCGTTCCCGACAATCTCTGAGCATCTGGCGATAATTGAGAAGGAAGTTGCGAAGGTGCGCGACAGGGAGAAGGGCTCGAGGGACGACCTCTCGCTCAAGGCTGCGAGCTATGCGGGCAGACTCAGGTTGAGGGCCACCAAAACTATCGACACTGCTAACTACTGTGTATGTCGTTTTCAGCAAGATTATTTCAAATTATTGGCAAATATTCTGTAGAGACATTTTCTGGATAGAGCTTTACAAATGCTTTTTTCTAATGATTTTATAAAGACCTATGAAGTTAATATAAACTTGTCTTTACTTCAATTAGAATTTTTCACGGATGTGAAATTTCAGATCCAGAGCAGAAAGGTCAAACCTGCAGCGGCAGCTGGAAAGAAGAAGGAGAACAAGGAATCGAAAGAAGCGAAGGAAGGGAAAGAGCCGAAAGATTCAAAGGAAACGAAGGAGTCCAATGCAAATTTGAATGAAGAGAAAGAGACTGTGAATGGGAAGTCCACCAAGGAGGAGAAGAGGACTGCAGCGAAGGACAAGAAGAAGCTGACTTCCTCGAATGAAAGTCTTAATGTGAGTAGGAATTTAGAAGTCGTTTTTTCATTATTGATAATAAGTATAGTTCATATAAGAGTAAATGGACTCAGTTAGGTTTTGAAGATTAAATTCGAGAAAATGAAAGAAAACTAGACCCTTTTCTTCAACAACTACATTAGAATTACAAATTCATTGAAAAATAACGATTTCAATGTTTTGAATTTTCAGAATGACGAAAAGTCTGCCAAATTGGCCAAGGAAATTCCGAAAGAAGCGGGTCCTCAGCCACCTCCAACTCCTAAAGCTTCCAAGGAGGAAAACAGCAAGGAGAAAACTGCCACTAAGGACAGGAAACGATCTGCTCCGGTCACTGAAAACGTAAGCTAATTTATTTTTAAAGATCATAATGGAATTTTGATAAGCTTGTAAAGTGGAACTATTTTGGCCCCACATTCATCAAAATCCTTACAAATGCTAATTTCAGAACGACGAAAAGCCAGCAAAAGCGGCCAAGGAATCGGCTCCACCGACACCCACAACGAGAACGTCGAAGGAGGAGAGCAGGGAAAAGGAACGAGAGAGGGAGAAAGACAAAGAGAAGGAGAAACCTGCTCTGAAGGAACGAAGACGGACCACTGGATCGAATGAGAATGTGAGTTATTTGAATTCGAATTTGAATGCAAATCTTCGAAAGTTTGAAAGGTTTTCAAGATTTGCATAAGTTATTTATACATGCCTAAAATATTTAAAGAGAAAGATCTACAGGGCATATTTTCGCAGAAAGTCGATTTTAGCAATACATTTTTGCCAAATTTATTTGAAAGGGATTCAATCTAATTATTCTGTCATTTTATTCATTGCTGAAAATAATTCAAAAAATTCCAGCACGATGATAAGTCGACAAAGTTATCGAAAGAAGCCTCGAAGGAACTCGCAGAAAAAGTCGCTGGTCCAAAACCTCCGAAGGAAGAAAATGGCAAAGAGAAGGAAAGGGAAAAGGAGAAGCCACTCACTAAGGAGCGAAAAAGGATTGCTGTGCCACATGAAAATGTAAGCGAAACTCATTTTTCAACAATTTATTTATTTAGAACTATTTTCGTCAGGGTTGAAAAGTTACTATTGATTTTTTTGCTTTTTAGCATAACAAGCACTTCAAGAACAATATTGAAGAATATACTGTCTTCCAATGAATTTATTGATATTTATTTCAGGTGCTTGCATATCTCCAACCTGACGGCAGGAAGAAGAAGCGAACAGAATCTGCAGACGAGGAGGTGAAACAGAGCAGCAGCAGCACTGAAAATGGAGAGGAATACGGTCCGAGCAGACACAAGGAAAGGTAAGGAATTAATGGTTGGTCACACAAAATGAGAATTTCTTTGTTTTAAGAATCAGACAATCGTAGAGAATGAAATGCATATACACATGTTTTCGAAATCTGCAAAAGTTTTCTATAGGAAACAAATTCCCGTTATAAGGCTTCAGATGGAAGGCTACCGAAAATTTCTTGGGTCCAGGCACCGAGTTTTCTGCTAATCTAACCCCAATATGATGCATTTCATACTTGCATTTTGAGCACTGCGAATTCAATAGAAAATCGTCAGGTCGTTTGACTATGACTCGACAGAAATACAGAATGGAAAGCAATAAATCGATGTTCAGGAAAGATGAAAGCAAGAAGACGTCTGAAAAGGACAGGGATGCGCAGAGGAAGGACAGAGACAAGGACAAGGATCGAGTCGAGCATGCTGCCGCTGACAGGGAAAGGAGGGACAGAAGGGAGAAGGAGAAAGAGAAGGACAGACGGAGCAGAAGTCATGACAAAGACAAGGACAGGGGCAAGGAGAAGGAACGGGAACGCGAGAGAGACAGGTTCGAATTTGGATTCATAGCTATTGAAAGTTCGAAGTAAAATATGAAGTTGCAATATTCCGAATAACATGATTTTTTGATTTCATGGAAAGTTTTCAGTTTTCGTCCTTGCCAAAGAAGGCTCAAAAATGTGTACGAAAATCTCAATGGCCAAAATTTGTTCAATTCATTGAAGATATAGTAAAAATGGTCATTTTTTATCTTTCCTAAATTTACATTAAAGAATTGTTTGAACTGAACAACTATGGATTTGTTTTTACCAAATTTAGAATTATTCAATTTTAGGAAAAAGGAAACAGAACGGCACAAGAAAGATGAAAAGGAGAGAGACAAGCGGCAGGACGAAAAACTCGAAAAGAGGACAAGATCTTCGGATTCGGGCAAAAAATAGAATTATTTTCATTTATTTGATTTTTATTTTTATTTTTAATTAATTTGAATTCGTTGTTTCTATCTGTTGAAATGAAATGTTTTATCTAGAAAGAAACGTTGAAAATTATGCGATGATTAACCAGCATATTCAGATTCTGAATTAATGATAGAATTGATCAGATCCAGATTTAAGCCTCGAGTTTGACGAGGAAAATGAAGCAGATATCCTTGGCCTCTCCATCACGAGACAGAATCCAGTTGACTTGGATATTCTCATTCTGAAATTGCTTGATTTTCCTTTCAATTGAATTGAAAATGACTTACCAAGGGATACTGATGCATCATCTCAATTCCCCAATTATAGGAATACGCGGTGCCCTTCTTAAGGGGACATTTCAGGCCTGAATGTAATTTGATAATGTCACTAGTACATAATTAATCAATGATATGTGATAGAACAGGGCTATTCGAAGTTTAAAGTTTGGAAAATTCAAAATCAGTGCTAGAATTGACATTTTGTGATCCCTGAAGTGAAACCGGATTTCCAAGACCCAAAAACGCCCTGAATCTCCGGATTTTGTCAGAATCGGGGTCTATATTCCAAGATATTCTTGTGAAAAGTTCGAAAATTAAATTCGATTGAGCTGGTTATTGAAATTCACTCCTTATCATTATCCAACTAAACTTCTCCCTAATTTGAAAAGGAAAGATAAGTGCTGACTAGATTTGCAAGCATCGTCAGTCTCCATGGGGAAGTCGACATAGCTGCCCGAGCCGATCTTGGCCTTGACCTTGGTCTTCATGGTGGCGATGTCCTCGTTCGGAGTGAAGTTGACTCTGATCTTGGGAGTGGTGCCCTGCTTGATGAGACACTGCTTCTTGCCTCCTTCTAACTCCTTCACCGTGCAGCCGTCAACTTCCACTCCATTCAATGTTGAAAGCGAGTCTTAATTATATATATTTCGAACAAAATATTCACAGAGAAATCTTTGAGAGTAGTGACATAGTGATATCTTGACCTATGAAAAGTACTGAAGAGATAATGGCTAGCTATTATATCTTTCTTGTGATATTTCAATCTCTTTCATTAATTTTATCACTGTTCTCCCAAATTACCATCCAACAGTCGGTGAAGATCAGCTTTGATTCTTTTAAGTAAAATGACTCACTGCAATTCTTGAAGCCTATTGGAACAAAGTCTGCGGTAGAAATAGCAATGAACACGGAGATGAAGACAAGCCGAAGCATCATTTTCAGTCCTGTAAAATCTAATGGAATCTCGATGGGAATGGCATTTTCCAAGAGCACGGCGATATTTATAATGCAATTTTTCGTATATGAATTTTAACGGTTTACGTAAAAAGTCACGAATCATTCCATCAAAATCTCTATCTAGTCTAGTGCTAAACTATGGCTATCGTAAAAGTTAAAATAATATCTGATAATCTAATTGTAAAATGTATCAAATTCAAAGAGCAAAATTGAATGGATTTGATCAAAATAAGAAAAATCAGGCTGAGATGTTGGTGCAATAAAAGTCTGCTGGACATAGAGTAGGGATGA
The DNA here is from genome assembly GCA_964036155.1 of Diploscapter coronatus. Lineage (NCBI taxonomy): Eukaryota > Metazoa > Nematoda > Chromadorea > Rhabditida > Rhabditidae > Diploscapter > Diploscapter coronatus. The sequence goes on from OZ038423.1 coordinate 55,063,083, forward strand.
GATTAAGAGATAAAGGGGAGAAACAGGGCTATAAATCACAAAGGCAGGATATTTTATTGAACAGAACAGCAGATGTGCCTGCTCGAATGAATGAGATCATCGAGCAGACAAGTGGACTGTTTAGATAAATGCACAAACACAACCAATCGAATGATAGCCAAAGCGAAGAACTAGGAAATTCGAGAGCCAATCATTTGATCATTCATTCCACAAACTAATTGTTAGTTGAAGCAATAGTCAAAACCAGGTACTACACTTCAAATTGATTACATACTACTTTTATATCAAGTTCAAAAAAAAATTTTATCTTCTATATATTATTGTAAAATTTCGCAAGTAATGCAACAGTTGAGTTTCTGAAAATAGACTAATGCTTGAAAAAGTATAAATTAAAAAGCTATAAATGCTTAATACGCGTAAATGAGTGTATTTGATATATACAAATAGAGTTATTATATCGTGAAATTCGATAATCATCTAAATAATTAGATATAATGGCTAGAATAAGCGAATATCCTAAGGTAAAGTTGAAAACAACGAAAGACTGAATAAATATTCTACTTCGTAGGGATAATTTCTTTGCTCGCCAGAATTTCTACCGGTTTCTCGTCGTTTTCCTGATTCTCCTGCATCAGCGCAGCCGCTAGAGCAACTGTGAATACCTAGAAAATTCACGCATAATTTTCGAATAAGATCAAATACATTTAGATTTCTTAAATTGAGTATCTTGTGTGTATGCATCATTTGGTCTATTTTTTTTAAAAACATTTTTAGGCAGTATATTTAGCATTTTGCTAAAATAATGAACACTAAACTTTACACTATTAAGATCAATAATTTGAATGTTTATAGAAAAAAAATGAATTAAAATACTAACCCTGTGTGTATTTTCCTCGTGCACATTGTAGAGAGTCAGGCTACCACTGCCTCGTCTATTTCTGCAGCACAGACCTCGTTTTCTGCATTCAGCTTCGAATGCACTGCCTTTGACATGCACACATCGCTTTACCGTGACGACCTGAGATCGAAGTCGTTTCTCGCCTTCATCGACCGAGTCAAACCATTCCTATAAAATTTATTCAATACAAGCCAATTTGATATCCTTCGTTTTGCTTACCTGTGTATAATCACAAACTGTATTTGTGGTAACAATGCATCGATCGAGAAGAATGGCGGGGAAGCTTTTCAAGGATGCAAAATGCTGGAGGGACTCATCTCCAACTCTGAAATATAAAAATTGAAATATAGAATCGTGAATAAAGTATCTAGCCTCAACGAATTGCCCATTCTACAGAGTTTGACTCCGTCGATTGAAATCCTTCGAATTCTGGCTGCATTCAGCTGAATCAAATGAGCATCGGTGATTGAATCTGGCCTCATGTTGTAGCAGTCATGCACCTGAGGAAAAAATAGTTATGTCTCTGATAAAAAGTGAAGGAATAATGTTTCAGTGAAAAAATATATGAACATAGAAAGTGTTGCTTAAGGAAGCGTAAAAATCCTTACACGGGTAAAGGGGTAAGAGTTTTATCCCAATTTATAGACACATTTATCCCATAACGTTCGTCTAGAATATCCAAAAAAAAAAAACAATTTTACGAGGCTATGATGCAATAGCATTGTCGTCATTGAATTATAAATTAGCTAAATCTCAAATACGAAAGCTTGCATTTGTTACCCTTTAGAGCAACCAAAGTTAATAAAACGGGCCAAACTCTCTGACCATACCTGTATATTCTCATCTTAATTCCTTTCAAATATTTCTATGACCCACCTCGAAATTCTCGAGATTCTTCCCAACGACAGCCAACAGACAGTGGAGAGTTAGTGAATTGGCATTTAGGAAGTCAACTTTGCTGAGCGTGAGCTGACTTAACTGGCTCAGATCTGCAGAGGACAACTGCAAGCGAAGGAAACAGACAAAATCATCTGTCAGGTTCATGTCCTGAAAATTATCTTGGAATAATTTTTCAAGAATCCACTCCCATTTATATATAGAAGAGCAGATATTTAATTTACGCTGGACCGATATATTTTCTCACATTATTCATTCCTATCCACACCTTACTCCACGTCTTTAAATATGAACACTCGAACTTCATTATTTAGAAACTGCAATTTTTTTTCAAAACAAAAAAAATCAAAAGATAAATCACTCTTTTTCGTCCGCTCATTTTTCATCCATTCGCCGATTTCATTCATTCATTCATTCATTTGCTCTTTTTGTCGTTTCATTTCTCCTCCGCATTATCCTCCTTTGGCTTCATGCATTTCTGTTGCGGTTTTTCGGCACTTTCAAGTTCCTCTCTTTTGACATTTCATTTTTGTCAATATTCAATCCGTCGTTTTTATCTATTCGACTATTTGGCCCGCATGTGAAGTTTTTCAATCGAGTTAAGTCGTCAGGGAATGAAGAGGAGCTCACTCATGAACGCGCATTAATGCTAACTTTTCAATCGCCAATAGTGTATTCAACTTTTGATATTTTAAGAGTCTAAAAAAATTTCAAACGAAAAACAAAGCAAATTTCCTACCTTGAGAATGAGCCTATGAATGACGAATCGTTTGAAGTTGAACTGGAAGTTCTGTGGTTTCCTGATGGCAGCTTGAGCGATGGATATAGTCTTTGTCTGCTGCGTTTCATAAGCAACCCATCGCATTTCGATGCCTCTTCCTCGAGGTAAGCCAGAAATGATCAGTCGCGATAACTGAAAATGATATATAGGTTTGAGACATAGCTCTTTCAGGAACTTCATATCTTCAGCATGTTTAAAAAAGAAAAATCAAGAATGTACTTTTAACTTTTCTACATTGTTTTGGACTGTGATTTAGGTTGTAGTCTTAATGCACATGACTTATTTGGTGGAATTAAGTGGCAGTTGGTCAGGCCATTTCAATATTTCCAACAATATCAGGGTTTATAAAAGACTGTTTAGTCATTTTGTCAGGAATTAACAAGAGAAATTGAATGATTAATATGTTCAGAGGATCAGGCTGAACAATTAAAACAAGTGAAGAGAAACTCTTGGAAATAAGAATTCATGCTAATAGAATTATCATGACACAGCACAAGTTCCTATATAAGTGCGATATGTATATGAGATTATCCCTAATTATCAGTATGAGTTAAAGATAATCTGCCATTTACCAGATAATTATCGCAAATTTGCTGTTTCGTAACTTTTTATCAAAGAATCGCGATTTAAAAGTTATAAAGTCACCGGATAAAAGATATGACTCAATCGATACAAAAATCAAGTTAAAATTAAAATGCCAAAATGTACCTGCAAAGGCATCTTGTCAGAGTGGTATCCTCTATCAACCAATGCATGGAATCGACGGTTGACTGCTCGGCAGGAAAGAATAGATGACTGATCATTCACGAAATTCAGAATCTCGTAGAGAATCTCGTTCGGGATTGACTGAAATATGTGATTCTTAAAAATAAAGTAAATTATTTTATCATAATGAGTATTTTTCTTCACAATAAATGTGGGTAGACATCTTCACTCTATTTTTGATAGCGACAGGGTATTTTTGAAGAGAGAAAATACTACCGGAAAATGATCTAACTGATCTGATAAAACTAATTCTTCAATGATCGACATTTTCAAGTAATTTTTTCCGCTCGACTTTTAAAAAAGATAGGCGAATTGCAGTTTCTTTATTTCGATAGGATTTAGTTAGGGCTGTTAATAGAATGATTCTTTTTTCTGTTTGAATAAATAAGTGCATCGATGGTCGACTATAAAATTCGAGTACGGAATTCAAAAATGCCTACATCGAAAGGCGATGTGGAAGTAGATTGTTGCTGTTTCTTCTTCTGCAACTGCTGAGCTCCTCTCGAAAGCACCCAATCTAATACCAATCTCAGCACATTCTGCTTGTTGCTTTGCTTCTTCGCAAATTTCTTTTCCAAACTAAAATCGTTCAAAAATTACCGCATGAAATCTAACATCTATGACTGAAACTTCTAATGATTACTGTGACTTCACAGATAAACAGACAAAATGCAAAGAACAGTTCACTTCATTTTTCGTCCTTGAAGATGTAAAATCTTGTTTTGCCGTTCGAATTAGTAATTGGTTTACAAACTTTTATGCGTTTGGATAAGGAAAGAATACGATGTAGTCAAATGGCTTACACTGATCCCTTGAACTCCCTTCTGAAATCGTGCGCAGGACGATCGAAGTCCGTGAAACTGCGTTTGCGAGTGAGTTCCATTGAATAAATGCAAGAAACTGAAATAATCTGTAATTGCCATAATTAGATGAGTGGTATGATAGAAATATGATAAAAGAATGCTGTAAGGAAATGACAGGAAGACAGAGACTGAAGCAGAGGACCGTCAGAGATGAATTACAAGAAGCCTATCTGACGGAGAGGGGAATGAATGAGAGTGGCAGTGAAAAGCCCTAGGCAAAACAACGAATCGAGAGGAAGGGGAATGAGAGAGAGGACAGAGAAAAGTACAGCAGAGGGGAATGAAGTGGGGAGATGCAATGACATGAATACTTCACGTGCAAAGCACGAACAGGCAGGAAGATAGCCAATACTCCGACTGATTTCTAGGCTTCGAGATGAATGAGGTACAAAATGCAGCTTTCGAAAGAGAGAGATTTTCTCGGACTTCGCTCAATCACAAATCATTTCCTGAATATCTAATTCAGATTCAGAGAGGACTATTTCTATGAAAAAAGTTATGTCTCAATTTGTAATTTTGAAGCCTTTTTCCTGAATTTCTAAACATGATATTAGATCTAAATCTAAAAACTGGGGTTAGTAAGAAAGTCTATCATCATTCTTGATTGCAATTAGATTCTTAAAAGTACCATCTAAACTGGAATACCGTAATAAAAAGAATATTTGAATCGATCCAAATAATTGCAATAAACTATGCAAGCACATGATTACCCCACAAAATTTGTTTAGAATTATTCCTAAGTTGTGAAATTGACTCTTCTGATTTCGAACGTGAAGAACTCAACAACAGGAAAGTGCAGAAGTGAGAAGAGGGAAAACAACTCGCGTCTGGCGTGTTGATGTGTCGTTTCTCCTCACTAATTGGCATCTGGAGTCTTCTTCCAGAATGACAAAATGATACACATTCCAACGGAGAGCTTATTGTGTCATTCGTCATTATTTTGCAGGTTGCAATCCACAAATTGTTGGACTTCATTTGTCAAATTATGATTTTTAATTCAAAAGATGATGTTCGTTTTCAGTGTATAACTTCGTGATAAATAAGAGAAAATTTTACAGATTCAGAAGTGGTATTGTAGGAAATATTTCTCTTACGATATCTGATGAAATGATAAATGCTCGTTGATTCGAAATTCCGTCTCACTTCAGATTGAACCCTATCATTCCATTTACACTTATCTGATGTTCTTTTTACAAGTATTGCATCACAAACTCTTGAAGTCCATTCGGTTTTCTTTGCTGAGCATTCCATTGATACAATGATATCGATCAGCAAAAAAGTATCTAATCGCCTAAACGATGAAATGAATGACATGATTTAGTGTAAATTTGAAAAATTCTAATAAAATTTAGTTCATGAATACTAAGGAAATCTAATAACCACAGTGCTTTGTTCTCTCTTTGCCTTGTTCGGCAGAGCCTTTTAAAAATTGACTTAAAAATCGATTTTTTAGATTTACATAAATTTTTGTGAAAATGTTCTCCGTTTATATTGGCGGGGATACTTTTAAGAATTTTTCAGTAAAGAAATATTCTTAAAAGAATACATAGATAGAAACTTATAACAATTTTTCCGGAAAATGACGCCAGACAGCCAAAAGTACGTGATGACGTATTGTAAAAATTTGAATATTTCATAATATTTATTATCAAAAATATTTACAAACAATAATTTATGCTATTTTCATGGGAAATAATCATTGATTATCGATAACCCGTCGAATTATGGCCATGATTGTACCACAGTTGGGAACGATCAAGTAATAAACACCTTGCAACCAGGGTACGATTTTAATGCTTTCAATACATCTTAGACAGTAGTCGTGTTTAGATCGGGCAATTATTTCTTTGAAATGAAACCGCACCTGAAAAATAAAAATAATGGAAAAGTGTTTGAAAAACTAGTACCTGTTTCTCGTAATTTCCCTGTAGAATTTTATCTGATCGCAGTATTTTCCTAGTTTGTGTTAGCTAAAATGTAATAATCAATTTAAAAAATTTTTATATTCTTCAGTTTTCATACCTGCGTTTGTACTTGACTTGGTGGCTGCATGTTGAGAGAAGCCATAATTACGAGAATCACGCTCCAAGTTGTCGCTATCACTCGATTTATCGTAGAGATTTCTTTGTAAAATCTAAAAAAGCAAATAATATACAATTGGAAATTAATTAGATATCGTTTTTTAATTCAACATTCTTCAAGAATTTATTGAAGATCATACCGTATGGATACAAATATTTCTGATAAATAAACATACCCTCCAGCCCAGAAGACAGAATTCGCATTTGCAATTCCTATGCCCAAAAGCCCTCCAGAGGCTAGTTTCTCTAAATTTAGATTTTCAGACACTTATAAAATCGTGATTGCTCTTACGCAAATCTAAATTGGCGAACTGCAAGAATTGAACCAACTCGAAATGTCGTTCATTGAATGATGATAACGTGTCCAGATTCTGCAAACGAATTATCTTGAAAATGTGCTATAGTTGGTGAAGTAAATGAGTTAAATTATAGTTAATCTAAAAATTCTATAATCTAGAATTTTGCTAAAAGAAACATTTATAAACCAACAGATTATTTTGGTACACTTTTATCAAAATAACTTTTCTTATAGGTGTTCGTAAAATTCTCACGATAAGTTTTTCTTGTTTGGCCTCTTCTTCGAGTTCTTCATTGAATATCTGGAATTCATTGGCGATCATGTAGTTGAATATGACATAGATTAGGATGCAAATGGCCGAGGCAATCGAGGCAAACGTGTACACGATCGGGTCAATGCCGTACACCATAACCATGTCGAAGGTCTTTCTGAAATACAGCAAATTCATATCCTTAGAAAATAAAATAATTCCATAGTCATTTTCATATTTTCCTGAAAGAAGCTATACTTTACACATTTTCTAATTGTTGCTAGTCACATGAAGGCAGGAATAATTTTTTTCTTCGTCACCCATTTCAACAGAAAGAAAACTGATTTTATATTGAAAGATCTTCAAGCATCAATAGTCAAAACTCATGATATTTATAGCAGCAATTTATCAAGACGTCCGACCCGATTCAAGTAGAATTTGGAAAATTATTGCGACCTGAGAATTTCTCGAGGTATGACAAATTTCAGCTGAATATGCTCAAAATAATTTGGTAAATTATTGTTTCTAACAATCAAGTTCTCCTCAAACTCTACCTTCATTGTATTTTGAAAAATGTTTCGTAAATGAGAAGAAAACCCTACTGTTGGTGACTGCCGATGACATTTTTCCAGTAGAGAATTGCATCGCTGACTGTGACTGTCGTCCAGATGCCAACCAGCACGAAGAGAATTCCGTAGAGGAAAACTCGACCTGCAGCCCGATTGGGAGGGGGATGCTCTTTCAGCTGAAAATGAGTAATAATGCATTTTCTTTGTCAACTGAAAATGGAGATATAATAGAAAACTAATAAATGTTCGGGGCAAAACAAATGCTACTTTTTCAAATATATTCTTAACATTGGATCTGTGATATAGTTAGTGATATTAGTGATTTTGGTTTTGAATAAATTCTATGAAAGTGTCCCATCTAATTTTCGAATGGTATTTTTTTATTTTTTAGAAAGACCATAAATTCAAAATGAGTCACTCTATCAAATAATCATTGAATTGATTTAGTTCAAATAAGTTTGTCAAAACTTAAATAAATACGTTTCTCTTCACTTCTCGCTTTCATTCGAGTAAATCCGCAAACAAAGGATTGTGTGAGTCAAATTGAAAATATTTTCGGATGCAAATAGTCCAGATGGAACCGCTAAGTAGAATTTAGAGTATGAAAGCCAAATTTTGGCCCGAAGAAGAAAAGTGAATCAGGAAAGACAAATTTTCATTTACAAATACTTTGATTTTGTGAAATAAAAATGACTAAGTGTCTCATGTGTCAAAATTTTTTGAATCCTACCCTCATTTGTCTACATCGCATGAGCCGTTCACAAAAGGAGTCGAGAAATCCTGTTTTGGTCCAGGAAATGAGGGCCATCGCAGAGTTGAATCCGTACAGAACCTGGAATGCGAGCAGGTTGTTCTTCGCCCAGACTTGTGTGAATGGCTGAAACAAATAACTATATCATTTTGATAATTAGAGTTCGACTAATCATAGAATCACAATGGCGAGCAAAAGTTTGGAACAATCCATGATCTTTGAATTTTATTTCTTTTTCGAAAGTTTCACGAATCAAATGATGAAATTTCAGGCCCGTTGTTATCAGATGCCTTCTTCAAGTCTACAAGATTTTAGAAAAAGTTTCATTAAAAACTAGAACGAAGCATTTCCAAAAATCGTGAATTGTTCCAAACTCCTGTTCGTCACTGTATTATAGTAAAATGATAAAAATTCTTTCTGGAGAAAATAACAGGCACTCTAATTTTGGACAAAAAATCACCCTTCATTTGAATTCTGTAATTCCATAAAATGGAAACTATCTATTGTTTTAACCGAATCTTCGAACTAGTAGAAATCATTTTCTTCACTACAAAATAATTGTTTTCGAAGTGAAAAGTTCACTTTTAGAAAATGTTTTTCCTTGCATTTTTCAATTAATTTCCTCGAAATGCTCGCTAAATTTGAGAATCAATTATTATGAAATTAAAAAATACAAATTTATTGCCTTCTCAGAATTGTCGAATAGAAGAATGAAGAACCGAGCGATCATGAGTAAATTGATGAAGAAAGCTAGGAGAATGGCGAGAGCTCGAATTGGTCTGGCTCGATCGGGACCGGTCACTGCAGGCGACATGTCAAATGTCGAAAATCTGAAATTTAATCAATCTTATTTTTAACAGTATTCATCTAATGCAAACTTATTATTAAATTGTTTCATCCTCATTCTCCCAAATTTTATATTGAAAACTCATGAAGAATAAATATGCAACAGACATTATCTCTAATCTCATAATTTTTTTAAAAATTTTAAACAATCATAGGCAATTTTCAGTGCATAAGATTTGATAAATCTTGATCTTCGTTTTTTAGCTTAAAACTAAAACTAATGATTTACCTTAAGAAGTAATAGAACGGTCCGAAGATGAGTTTTGGCGTAACCCTCACGGGAGGATTGCGCACCATCTGGACAGAGACAGAAGAGCTGTCTGTCTGCTGACTCCCGAAACTACTCATTTGAATGCTCTGAATACGCTCATTTGCCATCCAAACTACGAAATTCGCGACACGAGAAATGACACAACCGCACGAGTCATTCAGGTCAATTTATCCAAATCATTTACGCTATGTCTAAGATCTGCAGCAGAGGACAAAAGGGGAGGAGCTAGAGCAAACTAGAGAGGAATGAGGATTAAAGAAAATATGAGGAAATATCTTGCAGCATTGAAATTTAAAATTGTCTGTATTTGAACTAGCCTCTGACCTGTGCTATTATTTAATTTTACCGTAGGGGCGGGAAGGGAGAGACAAGAGAGATAAAAACAAAAGTTAGGAAAAGAATGAGTCATTTGGAATTGAACCGAAATACGTCATTGGCGATCGAGAACCAACATATTGGTACTGAGCTATTCGACCAGCCAAAAGTGGTTATCAAATTTCGCAATCGATCAAAATGCCGACATGAAAATGAGGTGTACGAACAAATACACCTGCTAAAAAATGTGATACAAAGAATCACGAAAATCTTATTGATATGACGCGATTTGCTGTTCCATCCAACGCTTCGGTCAATAGTAAAATATTAGATTTGTTGAATCTTCTGTTATTTCGATTCGCTCGTATATTATATATTTTAATATTTGTATTCACTTCTTAAAAATAGAAAGACTATTTTTCCACCTTTTTAAATAGAACTATTAATCATTCTTTGCAAAACATGCAAAAATCATAAAAAAAAAGATTATTCAAAAATATTACCTCTCATCGATTAGTTTTGTGAATGCATGATTCAAAAATTTAGACGCCAAAGATCAAAAGTATACACGTGAGGGGAAGCCTGAAGCACAGATCAATTCTAGTCGTGTTTATCGAGTTTCTCTCTTACTTTCTGCCTGTCTAACTTTCCCCTCTCCCCTTCCATTCTAACTCACACAGCAAATAGCATTAATCTATTGCGAAACCGCTGCAAAGCATTCCTGCATATCCGTTTAATTTGCAAAGACGTCATGTTTCCCACGATCATTTGCTCGCTTCGTCTGACTCATAATCGTTCATTGATACTTTGAATCGAATGAATTGTTTAATTCGGAATAAAATAATTGTAATTTGACAAAACTCAGTAGGTCTTTAACCCGTTTAAAAAGAAGTCTAACCCCTTAGGAAAAGTTCATAAATGGACAAAGGGTCAGTATCTTTTAAGATAAAATATGAACATTTCATTGATATCGTCAGCTCTTGAATGTCCCATTTAAAACATTGCACGAATATAATCATAAATCACTAAAACTTGAATGGTCTAGAAAAATAAATCAACAGAAAATAGTTAAAGCAAGAAAAATCAAAGATTGTGAATGTTTTAGAAAAAAACTTACATGAATGATGTGAAGAGAAAAATGTCAAACTTTTTAATTGACCGCTTCAAGCACGAATCGACTCATCTTCTACGAAATAAATCGCATCTGCTTCACTGATTTTTGCTTCTCCATAAAAATAAATTATTCATGAGGGATATCACCTCGGGCAATAGACTGAAGCAGGAGAATCGATAACTTTCTGCATTTTCCATACATCAAATCAATCGTATTCGATTCTTTTGATTTTTAATTTTTTAAGCTTGTTCTGTTTCAGTTTTTAGTAATTTTCTACCATCTCCCCACCCCTCTCACTTGTGTATCATTCATGCCTTCCATTTGCATCCCTCCCCTTTCCCGCGAAATCCTTCTCGTTTGAATTTCTCATCCATTTCTTTTCAGCTGACTTGCAGTGTTCCACCGAAACTCTACTCGGAATGAATCAGTTGGACGAACAGATCAACGAGTTCGCCGCTCCTCGCAACGGTAGGATCTTTCTCATAAAAAACCTAAAAATAATGAAAATCTTGTCAAAGAACTAGGAATCGCTTCAATTTGCAGGTGCATCTTTATTCCTTTTAATTCCTCTTTCTGATAAAACTTTTTTTTTGTAAAAAATTACAGCCTTTTTAGGTTATAAAAGTTGAAATTCGAGCAACAATAAAATGTCAAGTACGACATTGATTTCACATTTTCCAACATTCCATGTTCATCGAATACCCACTCAATCAACTCTACATGCCGAAATCTTACTTTGTTTGCCTAGATTTACTTTCTAAAGTGCCACTTTTTTGAATAAATTTATCGATTTCAGTGGGGCTCAATTCTGTCAAGAACGTGGATGGGAATGGAGCAGCCACGCCCGCACGTCGCTTCGGAGAAGTCTCCAAAAATCTCACTGTAATAAACCCTTTCAGTTGTGATGTTACATATATTTGAAAAATTTTCAGGACCGCACTCCTGCTCGCTCGTTCAGTTCTGGCAGTCGTTCCAAGGTAAGTGGTGCATATTCTTTGAAGCAAAATCCTGTACGCTTGGAAAATAAATTTCATGAGAATTTCCAAGTTGTTGAATTTTAGTCCTATCAGAAGGTCATTGTTGAAAATTCAGATCGGCCTTACTCCAGTCCCTGTCTCCAATGCCCGTCGCATTGTCCATGCGCCCCCTCTGAGCGTGTTCCTGGAAGACACGCCTCCCTCCTCCACTCGCGATGACAGTCAATTGGACACCAGTCTCGATGCGGTACGTCGACTAGACTTGCTATGAACTTTATTTGCACGGAAAGGGGACGAGTACTGGTTTTTAAATTTGAAACCAGAACTAACGGGAGCTGGGATAATTTTTGCGTTAGGGAGGGAGATATATGAGAATAGGTGAGAATTTTGTGTAAACCTGTGACGGGAGCGGGTGCGCTTTCTTCTAGTTCGTTATCTTTTATCGAGAGATCAAGAGAGGCATCTAGATTGAAACGTAAATCTCCTAAGAATACCTTTTATCCCAAATCTAAATGGCTAATTCTCCATCAAAATCAAATTTCTAATGGATAGGAAAAACGACAAATATTTAACATTTAATGCAGTGATTTTAGTTGAATAAGTGAGAAATCATGCGTATTCAGGATCAGCACAAGGAGGACGACATCGATGAGTTGGGCGGCAATCTGCGGGGCATTCTCGAACAGGTCTGATTTTTGTTTCTACAATTTAAAAAAGGTTCATTTTTTCTTTTCAGTTGGAAGGCAGAATCAGCATCACGGAGGAGTTCCACCACGTAAGTTTATGCTTTAGAAGTCCTTTTTCATGAAGATTGAGAATGATTCGCGAGCTGATCATGCGAAATTTTCATTTTTATCGTCAAGTAGGATTAAACCAATCTCATTTATATCTAGAAACTAGGTTTCTTGTGTGATTTTTATCTGAATTTCTCTGGAATCATTTCCATTTCAGAGATTTTCTAAACTCAATTTCGTATGGAGCAGTTCTCTAAATTGGTTTTTGTTCAAGTTGCACAATCCTGTCTAAACCTTTGATGAGTATACCTGGCCATGTATCGATCGCCACAAAATATTCTTAAAGCTTGCCAATTTGAAAGAAGAGAAAAAGGTTGCTATATAATTTACAGAAATATTCCGATTCCGATGACCCGATTGAATACGCGCCGCCCGACTCGGATGAAGAAATGGATTACGGTAGCACGTACAGAGCCTGTCGCCACACCCAGCAGGAAAGACAAGTACAAAACTATTTCATATAAAAATGAATTATTAAACTTTTCCAGATGTTCGAGAAGAAGAAGCAAATCGCCGACTGGTTCGGTGGAGAGGCAAAGGATGTAAGTCGAACTCATTGAATTTCAAAATTACTACGATTTTCAAATTTGAAATAGTTTTGATGAATGGGAAAAGTGAAGTGTCTGAAGGCAACACAGATTTTGCTCCAAGTCGTCTTCATTTTTCTCCCATACCAGGATAACCTTATGCTTATTACTATTAAAACTTGGTGTAATGAGACACTCCTTTTTTAAATCAATTAATCTGAGAATTAACCTCTGAAAAATTCCCCTAGTGAAATTAAATTTGCAGCTCTTGGAAGTGGAATTTAATTTTAAAAAATGGAGGAAATAAATTAAATAAAAGCATCATTTTTTTATCAGATTTTTTGAAAACCGATAAATCCTTCCTTCGCGTGTGCCTAAAGAAAAATATCATTCCTCTTACATTATTTCCGAATAAATAATCAATATTTCAACTTTCAGGTGGTGATGAAAGGCAACATGCTGGATGCGATGAAACTGCTCGGGCCTCGCGAATGGGTGTGTCCATCGGAGAGCGAGGTGGCTGCGTACAGGGAGATCGGCACGGACAAGATTGATTTGGCCACCAGACTGCCCGACTGTGATGCCGAGCTGCAGGAGGAGCTCAAACGGATTCAGGAAGAATTCCAGGAGGTGACTTTGCATTCTCACAAAATATATTTTAATTTGAATCAGTGATGAGATTAAAACACAAAAATATCTAAAATAATAATATAAGCGATTCTGAAGATACACTTTATCTATTTGTATCTTCTCCAGCAAATTGAATTTTATCTCTCGCTTTATTTCGAATTTTATAATTTTTATCAACTCTCGTTACAAAAGAAAGTCCACCTATAATGCAGGAAAAAGAAATCGCATGTAAAGATTAGAAAAAAATATCATTGGATTAGAAGAAATTCCTACTCTGAGTTCGATTAGATTCTTCTTCAAATCTTAATTCTGTTTCAATCCTAAAAAGCTGATATTTTTCTAAGTGAATCAGTTCCCCAAACATCTTTTATTTTCATTGAACATCAAATCACTTGGTCGAATATCAAATGAACGAAAAAGTGCGAAATCTTCTTGCACAATTCATTTTTCAGTGGCTGGATATGCCCTTGTCCCCTCCCGCTTATTCCTCCTACGACTTTGGCGAAGATGATTGGGAGTAACTAAGTAGTGCAATTGATGAAGGATATAAGACTAATCTTCATACTGACTGATCTCATTTGCTCAATGCAAATAATCAAACGTAGCAATTTATCTATTTAGAAATTTTGAATAAAACTATTATTTTGATGATGTAATCAGTATGTGAATCTCAATAATTAATATCTTAATGACTAGTTCATCCTTCCCATTCGTTCAGATCGTGCCTCTATCTGTTCTATCTATCATTCACTTTTCTCTTCACAGCTTCGTGTTCTGGCCATGAAAAATTTTATGCAGACAGGACCGACGAAATTGCATGTGGTTTACAGTACTCCACCGTCTAACTTCTATACTATTTCGGTCAGAAGAATTGATTCTCCATGTCTCAAACGCGATAATATGCCCTTGAAATCCACTAGTTTGCTCCTCTTATTGTTAGCATATCTCCCTCGCTTCACACCACTAGTTGCTGGTCAGCGAACTTTCTCATCATCTTATCAAAATCATGTTGGCGCATAATGCAGTAGATTTCCCACGAATTACCACCAGAAGTTGAAGCAAGAAATTTATTAATTCGTTTGAATATCGATTTCTTTCCGATCCACCCAATCTTGCCATAGAACTGTATAGCTTCACCCTTTTCTTCCTGTTCAGCTTGTTCATCTCCATTAAATTGTCTGATTCATATACAGTTCCGATATTTCTCCGTTTATTTATCGTCCTATATTCGTGGTTCCGATGTATTTTCTTGTTTTGAAGTGAGCTTCTGTCTATTTTGGACTCTGCGAACTCCTTTCTCAATAGCGCGCATTTCCATTGCACTCTGAATGATTGGCGCAATTTCGTGTCCGTTTGAATTCGCCTTTTCGATGTTGTCGCTCATCTTTTGTTGTTGTTCTTTTTCAGTTTATTTTTTTCAGATTTCTTGTCGATTGAATTGCTAAAGGAAGCCGAATCAGAAGACTACAACAGTAAAGTGCAGATCTAAAAAGGAATTATGGACGACGATGAAGCCGTGTCCAGATATGCCTACCTGCTGCAGCCAATCAGGTACAAATATATTTTCCTGAATAATTCATCCATTTGGAGATTAAATCATGACTTTGTAACAGCTCTTTATAATTAACCAGATATTCATGTTCGCCATTTGTAAAATTCGCCAGACCTTTGAACTAAATAATGGTGAAAAGAAAAAAAAGATTTTACAAATGAATTAGTGAACTATACATAGGATCACATGTAATTAGGTTTGTGTTGAATTTGGGTAGACAATATTCTGTTTCCAACTGTTTAGCTCATCGAGCAAAATGTTAGGAACGTTGAACCTACTCAAACCTAACCTAGTTACAGAGGCGAATGAATTATTCGAAAAGTACAAAAACCGTGTTAGAGTTTATCTTAATTCATTTTGATCAAAATCAACCCTCAATTCATTCATGATGAATATGAATGCTTGGAACAAGTTCTGACTGTTTTCTTTTAGATTCTTCATATTTTTCAACCTTGTTCAAAAGTTAGAAGTGAAATTAATTGAAAATTACGAATTTATCAAACTGTTTGCAGAGATCTGCAGAAGAATTTCGAGGTGAATTTGGTGGACATCTTGGATGAATACCTCGAGAAGCTGAAGGTCGCTGAAACCACCACGAATCTGGATGTGACCAACGGCAGAAAGTAGGCCATTTTCTTAACTTTTGATTCCATGAATTTCTATTTTGATTTCTACAATATCGCCAGAGAATTTATTCATAAAACATACTGAAATTATTATTATTATTATTTTTAAAATTTTTATATTTGTGGGAATAATGCACAATGATTTTATGACTGGAGAGATAATGTGAAACACGAGAAAAGAAAATGGTCTTGTTAGAATTTTTTTACTTATTACTTTCTTCTCTATCTCCCTGAAATCTCGTAAGTGGAGCTCAATTTTGAATTATGATCCCTGTTTTGCCATGCTGTAGTTTTTTACAATGAAGATGAAATGCGAATTCTTGTCTTTGTAGATTCGATTTCAACGTGGCGTCAGTGGTGGTGCGCGGAACGACGATGGTCTATGGAAAGAAGATCGAGTTGGTTCTGGGAGAGTCGCGCAATTTCTTGGAACAGCTGGGCAGTTCCAAGAACGCAAAGAAGTCGATGGGAAAGAAGAGTACCGAAAATGGAGGTGGGCTCTTTCCTTGCTTATTCGTGCTCATATTTCCATGTATAGAAGGAGGAATCTGAATATAATTACTTATTTTTTGTTCAAAATACGGGAAATTGCGAAACATCGAAATTTTCATAAAAATCGTGTTGATCCAGACAAGTCCAAATGTCATGCTAAACATAGCACATTGGGAGACCTCGATAATGAGTATTCTTTCCGATTTCTCCATCATTCATAGGCATACATTAGATGGGTTTTGTAAATTGTCAGAAGATAACAATTAAAATAAGTTGTAAGTGAACTTGACAGGGAACGTAAATAGTACTTGCGATGTCTCCTTTCAAAAAATTTTAATTCAGAACAACTTTTCCTGGGCCCACATTTGAGAGGAAGATATTCCAAGCCTTTCAAATAAATTTTAAAGATTCCGATTTAGATAATCCAGAAGATGAGGCTGAGCAGGCAAAGAAGCGCGATCCCCTGCATCTGACAGAACTGAAGGAGTTCAGGAAACGCGTCAAAGACACCATGTTCCTCGTAATGAAAGGTGAAATTTCAACTCTGATTTACATCGTTATTTTCTTTTGTTTTTGCTCAAGAAGATAATTCCATTGAAAAGCCATGAATGAATAAAGGAAGAATATTGTTCGAGGATTGAAAATATTGTCAACTTGCAGAGCACGTTCGCTTCCACGCAGAGCCGACGGCCTCGATCCCACTGTGCCTCGAACCTTTGGTGGATGTCGAGAAGACGCCCTTCACTCTAATGGCTGCAGACGGCAAGACCCTTATCGGCAAAATGGAGGACTTTTTCGTCAACAGGCTCAAGGCCATCAATGTAGGCTAATTTTTCAATTTGTTATTAAAAACAAAATTGTGATAATTTACATACATGAATAGCAAATAACTTATAGTAGAATGCAAGTAATCTTTGTTATTCAAATATTATTTCTGCTTCTTTTCTGAAAGATAAGAAATGTCTTTCTTTGCTGACGAACGCCAGAAATTTCAGCAATCTATAATAATAAGCGAACTCATGCTACAATTTTCTTATATTAACAATGAGAATAAGATGAATCTTCTTTTATGATGGCAGCTTATCATCTCATTAGAGATCACGAGCGAGAATTCTATTTACAAGATATGTAGCTTGAAAATCTCGAGAAGCTTTTCCTAATAAAACTTCATACAGGGAGCGCTCTACCACACGACGGAGAATCTGCAGTGGACGAACGTGATTTCCGACCCGAATCCCACCGTCGAATTGGATGATTCAGGCAAGCCATTCAAAATATCATTCACTTTTCTTTTATTTTTGGGCTTGAAATTTGCAATTCTCGTTGTTCAGACTTCGATGAGCCTGCAGCAAGTGGAGTGGAAGACGCAGACAACGGACAAATGATTAATGTGAAGAGGGAGAGAAGAACCGAGGAAAATCAGAATGGAGACGGCGACAAGGAAACAGACTCGGGACGCGGATCACCCAATGATGACTTCCATCGTAAAGAACTATTATTTTCATACAAATTCAATTCAACTACTTTAAAGTTTCTATCCAAATTCTTTTTGCGCTTCGCAGTATGTATAAAATGAAATTCCACTGACAATGAATGTAAAGTGCGTAAATAATAGATCCGTTCTAAATTTACACGATAAATCAGTTCAATCATGCTGATACCGAAAATCAGGTTATAGCAAATGCTGAGCGTTGCATAAATTTGCGCCAATGAATTATAACGCATATAGTGTTATGCATATTTTGCTAAATGAACTTTCCTTTCTGCCGAATCGCCTAATGTACAAAATGCGCATATAAGTCAAACTTCTTATTTAGATGAGAAGTGCGATAAAGTAAAATTTTTGTTGGTAAATGGAGAATTATGTTTATTCCATTTATGCGCAAATTTGGCGCTATACAATAAGTGGGTTGAAGCTATTCTCTCCAAAGCAATATTCATGCATATGCCATTAGAGTATTTCAGATATTACTTAGTCTGAGAGCTGTTTTTCTTATAAGATTAACCAGAACAATGCTTATTTCTAAGAAAATATTTGAAATAATTTGATTCAAATTCTAACCTCGACATTTTCAGATGACCCGATCAACGTGGACGAGTACCTGCCCGGCTACGACCTGCCTGCCGATGACAATTATGCGGGAGGAGCAGAAATGACTGCAGCAGGGGGAGGGGACTTCGAGGCTGCAGACCCGCCCAGACAGTCACAGGCCACTGTCCTCCACAGGCAGTCCGAGGCTCCCAACAGACCTTCCACCAGACTCCAGATCAAATTGTAAGACATTTTGAAATTGAACAATATGCTGTTTCATTCCGTTCTTCTATAAGAACTTATGATATTTCATCTCAAGTGATCGGTCATTGACAATGCATGCTTTTACTTGACGAAGACTAAAAGAAATGAATGGCAAAATACAGTGAGCAGGACTATTTTGGCAGTAAATGAAACGTATAAATGTCTAATCTAGAACAGTGGCACTGTTCTTATGCTTCTTGAAGAGCGATAAGCGCCAAAGTCAATGGTTATCGAATTTGCAGAGAACGTCCTGATTCAGTGATGAGTTTCACGAACTCTGTGATTGCGACGAACAAGGACGGAGAGCCGCTGCCCGTCAACAAGGACAGGAGGCGACTCGCCAAAATCAAGAAGAACGAAAAAGCTGAGAAAGTCGTGAGTCAATTTATGTTATCAATTTATCAATGATGGGAAAAATGCGATTTTTTTCATTTTCTCCGAAAATAAATGAAAAATTGGCACAATTTCTATCGCGAGAAATTGCATGTAAAGGGATAAACGTTATCCTCTACTTGCAGTACTATTTTACCAAGTTTGTGATATGCATTTTCAAATATCATCATTATTTGTAAGTTCATTAACTCTTGTTTCCTCTCTTCTTTTCACTATATTTATCTGATAGGAATGGGGAGTAAAAATAAGTTCTTTGAGTTTGTAAGAAAAATGCAAGTTTGGGTCATAAAATACGTTGACTTCAGTGGAAATTCTTGGAAATGGATGCGGAATTGGACCCGTTCGAAGACAAACTCGGCGATGTTTTCGAGGACGCGCCATTCAAGAGAAGACCCTACAAGGAGATCAGAAAGCCCGTCTCTGCTGAATATCTCGTCAAAAAGAAGAAGCAGGTACGATGACTTGTATTTGAAAGGAAAAAAAAGCTGAATAAGCAGGATTAGACTTGTGCAAATTGGATAGGAATCTTCACTTCTAAATTCATTAAACATGAGATGAATTGGTTATAAGATTTTCTTCTCCATCAAGCTTTTTTTTCAAAATTCATCTTTACACACATTTATTCTATTCTAATCACATGCAGAGCAAAGTAAAAGACCAATATAAGTTTGAGTACTATATTGATACATTTCCTTTAAAAAAACATTCGTCAAATTCAGCAAGCGAAGAACAAAACGGAATCGGAGCAGATTTGCGAGACGCTGAAATTCATCAACGAGCAGGTCTACATGCACGGCAAGTCCATCAGAGTCAATGCGGACATCGAGGATGATTGGGTTAGTCCGAAGTTTATTTGAGAATTTCCATCTTAATTTCACTCGGTTCTATGACGTTATAAGACTGCATTATTTTGCAGCAATCGAACTGTCTGCAAACGTGGATCCTGCAAGCGGACAGATACCTGAAGACGAAAGAGCGAGAGGAGAAGAAGAAGAGGGAGGCGAGAGGACAGACCTCGTTCATGGAGGACAGGGCCATGGTCGACGATTTGAGGGATGCCGTCCTCGGCATGCAGTTCGACTTCTCCAAGTCCAATCTGCCTAAGGAGAAAGTCGGTAGGTTCATTCTGAAAATCGAATTTTATTATTTTATCGATTTTTCATTTGATATAATCTTTTTATTCACAGTAGACAAGCATCCAAAATCTCAATTCTGATTCCTAGTTTCGAACAGCCCTGCCCCAAAACGTTTATTATTATAAGTTTCAAAAATTGACAAGACATGCAGGAAGATCTTTCTGATATTATTTTCATAGTGAAGAACATTGTCAATTTTTTTTTCAAAATACAGTCCATAAAATCTAAGATGCATAGAACATGTTTCTGGAAAAAATTTTGATAAATAAAACGGAGTTATGTTGCAGAATCGATCCAGGAGAAGTTCCGACTGATCGGTGAGGCCAACTGGGAAAAATTCGTGAATGAAGATCAGCAGCAGCAGAGGGTTGGAAGGGCTTCGAATGAGCTCGAGCAAATTCCTGGTATGGCAGTTTTTCTAGAAATTGATTAAAAATTATACAATTTGAGAGAGAAATGAATTATGAGTGCATATGAATGTTGTTCTTTTCATCATAATGAAAATACGTCTTGCTTGGATTTGGAGACAAAGACATCTCAGTTCGTCAGAAAATCTGCATTTCTTTGAAATATGGAAATGAAGAAAGAATAGCAATGATTTGCCAATTTTCAGAAGATGAAGAGCTGGATCTAAATGATGCGGAGGGCGACAAGGAAAATGAGGGAGGCAGGAAGAAATCGTCGATTGAGAGGTCGATCAACAGAAGGAGGAAGTCCACTCTGATGCCTGACGGAGAGGTCGAAAAGAGACTCATTCAGGTCGGAAAGATTTATTTTAAAGCTTATTTCTAACCTTTGATTTTTTATTCGAAAATTTCAATATTTTTCGAGGTTTTGTTGTTGTATTCGAACTTTATACGAAAAGATTAATCTTTCTAATCTATCCTTCAGGGAGCAGACGACTTCGATGACGATGAGGAATTCGATGCGATGGTCGACGATCCAGTTGTGAGTGCAATTTTACATCGTTTATTTATCAACAATTGCTAGATATTAATTGAAAATGAATTAGACCGATGAAATAGGAAA
This sequence comes from Diploscapter coronatus, assembly GCA_964036155.1. Lineage (NCBI taxonomy): Eukaryota > Metazoa > Nematoda > Chromadorea > Rhabditida > Rhabditidae > Diploscapter > Diploscapter coronatus. The sequence goes on from OZ038423.1 coordinate 55,084,234, forward strand.
ATTCTAGCCAATATCAAAAAGTTTGATTATTCCAGTTCAAAAATGTTTCTAATCTTTCAAATTTCAATGACATAGATTAGATTCACTTGAAGTAAGCTGGTGGTTATTTTAAGGGCGCGATGAATGCGATCGAGGACGCTGGAGAACGATTCGCCGACGTAGACGACGTGGAATTGAATGAAGTCGAACTGCCCAATTACTTGAACTACAGTAAGCCAACACATTTTTAATTTGAGAATAAGTCTACTATATCTGGGAAATCCAAAATTTAAATCAACTATTCTTTATCGATTAGGTCCGAAATGCATAATTCAAAGTTTGCTTTCTGAGGAAATAGGCTCTCGAATCTCAATGGAATTAGCGAATGAATGTGAGAATTCAGCTCTGAGTGCACTGGAAGGCGGATTCGATGTGCCCGACTACGGCAGCGACAGAAACTCCTCTATTGACGCAGAAAGGGTCCGCTCCGTCGCTGAAATCATGAGAGGATTCACCAAAGAGTAAGATAGTTGACGTTTCACTCGAATTTATTCCTTCATAAATGAAAATTGATTTTTTTCGCTATTTTGAATGAGTTTTATTTCCCATTAATACAGACAGAAATAGCCCATTTTTCCTATCAATAAGACTTGCATTTCTTCTTCAGTGATTTATGAGCCAATCGAAAATGATCAGCAATAATATTCTAAAACTCCATTTATGCTATGAATTTTTCAATCAACGAATTATTATTATGATCCATTTTGTCCATACAGTTTCATATTCTTCCTTTGCAACAAATTACAAATAAGCATAAACACCTTTCTAGGTATGCAAAAAGAATAGTAATCGCTTTAGCTAAGCTATTCTGCAACTTTAAATAATTATAACTCCAAGATAATTATCATTTCATCAAAAAAAAACATGCAAATCCTCATTCTCATTCAACTTGCTCAGGTTCTACGAGAAACGCGACCATCAGACAGGCGAATTGGCGAACAAAGTGCGAGTTTGGGAGGCGAAGATCGGCCCTGAATTGGAGCTGGAGGCTCTGCGGCCGGAGTTCCGAGTCCACGATTATGGAAAGAAGGTCCTCGACACGCTTAAGGAGGACCAGGACAAGGGGCAGAAAATGCCTTTCGAGGAGGTGGGAGAATATTTCTTTCTCGTTGAGCAAAGCCAATTATTCTAAAATCAAATTCTTGCAAAAAAGAATACAAGAACAAAATACATTTCTGATCAACCGCTCTCGTAACGTCATCATGATAAACTTTCATTTTGGCTTAAAGGAAATCGGAATTTTTAATATGGAAAGTAAGCTGTACAATGGATCCTGCTCAAAATTGGTAGGTATGCAAATTCAGATATGCTGATAACGAGTATCAGGCTGAAAAACACTAATAGTACCGAATAACTTCGCAGTTTTGTCCAGAATTTTCACCGTTTGTTTCTGAATAAATCGGCGTAATTGCAAGTTGATGATAGGCGATGCAATTCTTCGCTGCAATGACGATGGGGAATTCGAAGTCAGACTAAAGTTATTCGGGCCTCTAGACATTTTTCGACTTGCATTCGTTACCAGCTTGTACGAATTGACTTTCCTATCGATTTCGAACTGGGTCATTGTACGGTTTACTTTCCTTGTAATTGAAGTTTCAAGTTTTAGTAGTTTTGGAAAGTTTTTCCTTAGCATAATAAAACGGTGAAACTTAGGTTTATTGCTCCAATAAAGAGATTATTTCAAATTGATTAGAAATTATTATTCCTATTTAATTTCAGTTGGTGGTTGGCAAACTTCAGTACGAGCACGGACGCGTGCTGCTGGCCTCCCTCCTGCTGACGAATCAGAAGTTCGTGCAGCTCATCAAGGAGAAGGACTTGGACGCACAGAGGGAGACTGGATACGAGTTTATGAAAATCTTCCTCAAGGACCTTAACAAAATTGGCACCAGAGAAATCGTCTTTGAGGAATGAAACAGCCAAGCAACATGGGAGAAAGGCTGACTTGTTCTTTTATTTATTTATTTTTCTATAAAATGCTGAACTTTTTGTTAGGGTTTGTTAATTTCTTCTAAAATCATTTTTGTTCTAATCTTCCCAACTTTTTCATAACCTCACAGGATTGATGATGATGAACACTCGATTTCTTTAATTACGAAGATTAACTTCTGATGAATAATGTTAGGTCTATTAACCTCTACCTCAAAACTTCAAATTTCAACATCTGACTCAAAACGATTTTTGACTTGAACACATTGACAAGCGGGAGATTCTGTATTTGTAAATTGATTGTTTTTTCTTTGCCAAAAATGAGCAATTATTTCATTTTACTATCGATTTTGTTGTCATAAAGTCCATCAGAAAAGATATTCGATATGATGTCTTTTCATCAAATAAAACGGCAATTTGTATAGCTGTAAATATCGTGAGCATTAAATGGAAATCAACTTTTTTCGAACGAAAATGATAATATTTTGGTGAATTTTACAATTCAAACAGACTTTGCACATCGTAGTCTTTTCTAATAATGTAGAATTCAAGTATAATCTGCACCAAAGACAAATGAGTTGTTAGATAGCGAGAAGAGGAGAATGGGAGGGAGTTGCAAGTTTTCAAGGACTTTGGGACATAAGTCATGTTGCGGAGTCCCTTCATTTGTATGCAAATCCCTTGTACGTAATGCTGTATGAAACGCAGCATGAGAGAATATAGTGACGGGTATAAGTTTGGGAGTGCATGATTTCAATTATACTCCATAGACCAAATAATCATTAGTCAATTCGTCTGAAATTTAGCATTGTAGCACAATTATATTGCACAATGAATATGTCAAATTTGATGAAACTCAGATTTGGAAGCATGATTGAACCACGTACGTAAAAATATATGCGTCCACTTTTGTTCATAACTCCATATCTTCCTTTCAGATATGAGATAATCATGCATATTTTGTGTAGTGTTTTATCAGATCATTTCATCTAACAGTTTTCGGAAGTGGTTTACAATCAGCCAAGACAGGAAGGGGAGCGGCTATCCTATCTTCACAACTCGGTTCTGCTGCCGTATCTTCTCACTTCCTAATAGATCAAAGGCAATAAGCGACGCAACTGCAGACCGCAGGCAAGTTTGAGTGCAACTGCAGAGGAAAAGAAGGCGAATGACATGGTTACAATCGCGATGCAATGCATTGTAAATGAACAGAAACTGTCAAAACAACGATGCAACTTGCAGCGCATTGTTATGCAAAAGCCGACAGGGAGGATTAGTAACTTTCATTGCAAGTTGATTTAGAAGTGTTCCTTGAAGTATGAGAATAAATTTCTTTATTTTTCAGCATACATATGATAGAACTAGATTCAGAAACCGATAGTATTTTACTACACATAATAATTCAGTGATTATCCAAACGAAAGAAAGGAATGAAACTGACTCAACACAAATTTCCACCAATTCACTCAAAATGATCAATCATTCATTCACCTAGCTTTCATTCAGTTCTTAGCTCTGCCCCAATTAGTCGAATTGCGTTTTTATGTTCTTCCTGCTTGGCTCATTCCCCGGTAATTTTGCTCGTTTTGCCATTCACTCGCTCATTAATCCGCATAACTGATCCATTTCATTGCTTCATTGCAACTCAACCATTCGGAGAAAAGATACTGCAGCTTGTTTTTACTCGCTATTCTTTTCCATTGTATGAAAATTGATAATGCAAAACGATTTGAAGGTAAAATGAAAACAGCAGAACATCCCAAGAGAGGAAAGGAAGAAATTGACATGATACACACGACAGTCGTAAAATTGGGCAAAACCTAACAAAACAGGGGGAATAAGACAGATGAGTGGGTTATTGTCGAATTTCGAAACCTGTCGATATCATCTGTCATGATTCAGAGTAAATCAAGGCTCATAGAAAAGGTTTATTTCTTCTTCGTCATTAATAAAGACGTGAAATTTTATATTTGAGAAACTGTAACCATTTCTATCGGAACATTTTTGCAAAGAAATAATTTAGGATAAAGGCAAATTTCAAGTTTGATATTCATCATGTCCTTCTGGTTTATTCCAATGTTTACTGATTACTTATTATCATGCCAGATCAGATAAGAAATGTATGCTAATCAATGCAACTTAGTTCATCTGGCACATGATAATCTTCACCGGCATTTCCTCTTCTCTTCTCTTCCCTATTTCCCTTTCCCTTCTCATTGGCGTTTATTGCCTTGGATGGGCGGAGTCTCCCTTCTCTTTCAGATCCAATTACCGTAGTCCTTTCCTTTCACTCAACCTTCTCTCATTTCTTCTTATTCGAGTACTTCACTCTTCTTCATAGAAGATTATCAGATCCATTGTTCTTCTGTTATAAACCCGACCAGAAATTGCTTTTTCACCAGCTATTCCCGAATCTGAATGCCGTCATTCGCAATCGATTCCCTCATAGGAGAGAAGGTAAGCAATCACTTGAAGGAATGCATGAAGATCAATTCCGAAATTTTCAATTCAATTAAAAGTTTTGCGAATTTATGCTCGTCATACTCTGTCACTTCAGGCCTAAAATATTCTTTATATTGTTCGCTTAGTGATGAAGAAAATTTGAAGAGAAACAGTCTACGACATTTATGCCTGAAATGACAAGCCTCCTATCAAAATTTTCGAAACTCATTCATTCAGTAGGTACATTGCAGGATTCCTCCTGTCTCCTTCAGAATCCCTCCCTGTCCCATGCCTCAGTCCATCTGAGTCCCCACTCCCATTCGACGACTCATTCCGAAGAAGACCAATCAATCAGTCGATCTCCGACTTCTCCTCAGGCAACTCCTTCCTCTACAACTCAATCAGATCAATCAGTACCATCCTCCATCAGACATCATCCATACATGACAGGTCAGATCATTTTTCTGTTATTGCATCATTAGCATAGATTTACTGAGAAATCTCAATGATGTTATGACATTATTGATTTTAAAATTCAATTTCATCTCCGAATAATATGCAACTCTCTACATTTCGTGATGTTATTTCCATTGAAGTCTAGGATTATTTAAGGATCTAAAGAGTAATTGAGAATTTTTATTCGTAAATATTTCAACAAGGCGATCCATTTAGTCCATAAATAACGGGAAAATCTGGTATGGAAGGCTGATATTTGGGATCTGAAAAGTGACTGGAATTGGTATTAATTCGCGATGAAATGAGGTAAAAACGAGATGAATGAATGAGCGGGGCGAGGGCAGGGCGAAATGAACAAATTGGGGATGGAAGGGGAGGATTGAAGACATCAATGCAATTAACTGGGCAATGGGGATGACAGATTGAGCAGACTAGCCGACTGAAATGCTGAGATGCATAGCTCGGACAGATTAACAGGCAGCTCTGCTTGCATCATCTATTTTATCCGACAATTCCAAAAATGAACTACATGATGAATCATTGTCTATTTTATACGCGTTTTGGAATAAACGGAGATCAAACATGAATTTTTCTGCGAAACTATCCAATAGCATTATTCTTCGTACTGTTAAATTTGATGACGAAATATTTGTTTAAGACAGCGGATTTCATGAATATTGAATTAGCTAAGTTAGGTGACAAACGACCTTGTGAAGACATTCCAAATCTGCCAATCTGCTCGGTTCGTTAGCATATGACAAACTGTTCCTCTGCGTCCAGCTGCCCTCCTCTATCACATCCCCATCCTTACAGCTCCTGCCTAATTTCCACTCCCCTTGCACTCCTTTCAACTCATTACAAGGCAATCCATCATTCCTTCCCCATTTTCTTCCATCCTTGGGCTATACCAAAATCTCATGAATTTCAACCAGATTTCGCGCATTTTAGCATGGATATAAAATTGGAAAACTTGAATTATTGCAAATTGAATACTTTTATCATCCGAACCTAAATTTTTCATTCTATTGAGAAAGGAGGGTTGGATGATTATACAAAATCATAAAATATAGATGCAAAATTTCCTCATAATACAGTATTTTTCCCATTTATGATGCATTAATTTTTGAGACCACATCGCAACATTTTAGCTCTCTTTTCATTTAACTAATTGCTGTGCTTTCACCTTTACAAGCTCAATTAGTCCCTTACCAACTGGATCGGGTCACGTAGTAGCCAATTATGGCAATTGATATGGTCTGATTGCTTGATTCTGTGTGGGGAATGAGCGCGTTTTACGATAAGAGTGACAGATTGTGAAGGCAAGAAGGGGAAGGAATACTGTAGGACAATTAGCGAGAGCGATAGGCCTATCGACTGATTATAAACTTTTAGGGTTGAAATAGACACAGCGTCTTCGTTTGGCCTTCATTTCACTCCTCTCTCCCTTCTCTTCTCTTTGTGGTGATTGGAAAGACTGCAAGTTTAGACCATAAAAGGTAATCATTCTGTGTGAAGATCGCGCCGCAGAATTGCATAATTTCTCTCATTTTGCTCCATCCAGTTTATTCCAATTGCACAATGTTCTCTTCTCGTTTCTTCCAACGCTCCCAGCTGTAAACAGTCCCTCGCCCTGCATTGTTTTCGCTTTGTAATCGCCGCAAATTGACATGTTTTATGATAACACGCGCAATGACAAATCGACAATCAGTCGGTTATTACAGGGGATTACAAGCAGACAAGCAGGGGTGCGCAACTTGGCGGGGTTACTGTCTGCTAAATCGCAACAAAAGTTTAGGAAACAAACTTCCTTTGTAGAATGTCTCGATTCATTCATTCCCCTTTATAAGATAGACATTGATTTAATAAGAATGCGATGAGATCATAATTGTGCGATATTTTAGTCTTGAGAACAAAAAAAAATCGGAGTCGGAATTGTAGTTTTATGATCTTTAAAACAATTGGAATTCCGAGCCCAAAAACTGAATCAGAACTCTGTATACCCATGAGTTGAAGATTTTTGAACACGAAATCTCACTGCAGTCTTGTCTATTCACTTCGTTAGCGATAGAATATAATTACAAGATACGGAAGTATTCGCTTCTAACGTAATATTTATCATTGCATTTCTTTTCAGCGCCAGAATAATGCTCGCGCGATGAGAGAATGTTCAAAGTCTGTGCAGAAACATATTTACTTTCGTGGTGAATGGATGATCTACAGTAACTGATTATTGTCCTTCATTATTTATATTTCAATTCCTTTCATCCATTCGAATGAGCAGGAGCTAGATAATTGCAACAATAAGTGGCTGGCAATAAGGGGAGATGGGATATTAGAAGGAAATGACAGGAATGAGGACAGGAAGACAAGCAGGAAGGCAGCAAGGTGCCAGCGGATGAGGGAATAATTGCCGATGAAGCACAAATTAATCGGGCAAATTAACTGAGGAATGAAGGAGAAGAGGCAGGACTAATAAACGTATGGAATAAGGAATTATGGAATGAGCAGACAGGCACATGATGAACAGATGAAATGATACAAAATTAGTAGTGGCAAGTGAATAAAGGATAGGGGAATTGAAATGGAATGAAAAATTCAGCAAAACAAGTGAATGCGTTGAGCAACAATTTGATACTGTATTTTATAAAACTACTAGAAGGGCTCATGTTTTTTCTTATAGCTGATGAGAAGTGTATTTCGTAATTGTATCATTTTTCATTACACTAGATAAATTGACACGACCTCAGATGTGTTTCAAGCGCTTATACGTTAATTCATTTTCACAGAGAAAGAACAATACTGAACTAGGAAGAGTCATGAAATAACCATAGACTATTCTTTCAGATGACAGCCAAATTCGTCGCTATCGAACGGCGTTCTCTCGAGAACAAATCAATCGGTTGGAGAGCGAATTCGCCAAGGAGAATTACGTGAGTCGTAAAACGAGGGGAGAATTGGCGGCAGAACTCAACTTGCCTGAAGGAACCATCAAGGTTAATGCCTTTTATAGTAAATAAATTATGAATATTCTCATTCGATCGTCTGTCAGAGATACTATAAATTGTCATTTAAACTTCGCTTGACTTCGTATGAACTTCATAAATCCAACACACAACTTTGTTGACTCCAAATCTAGGTGAAGTTAAAGTTGAAAGAATACTTTTCGCATCTCTGATATGTATGATTCGTAAGCCATTTAAAATCAGATAGCGATATTTAAAACCTCATACTTCTTGCATAATTATGAATGTCTAACCAAGATTCCATTCGACCTAATGTGTGCCATAATGAAACTTTATGCCTACCGTAATCCCAAGCCCATGCTCGTTCTTATTCGCCTCTTATTCCGTCATTTCTCATAGTCAAAGAGTGAAAGAGCCGCGATTTGTCGTGCTTTTATCTGCCATAAGGCCCTTTTCTTGGCGGATTCTGAAATCTTATAATATCTCGAGGGAGCTCTCCGAGGGGAATTCCATTTCGACTACATAACACACGCTTATTTTTCATCTTACTTTTGCGCTTTGCTGAAGAAATGGTTAGTGAAGACAAAGTAGGGGTGAAAGTTGCAGTTTCACATATAGATAGACAAGATGAAGAACAGAAGGAACGACATGGGCCGGCTGGCAATAATAGAAGGGGTGAAAAAATATTATCTCTTATCATTTTGACTAATTCTATCGTGATCTTTTTTTATCTCTATAATGAAATTTAGTAAAGGAAAACACATGAAACTTCGGTAACTGTCAGGCAATAATATCCTATTTATTATTTTACATTTTGTTGAAACAATTGCATAAGCCCTGAAAATGATGAATTGGATAAATTTCTAATAAAACCGAAATTCTTACAGCTCATTTTGTAGGTGTGGTTCCAAAATCGCCGAATGAAGGACAAGCGACAGAAAGTGGGTGGGTTTGGCTGGCCCCTGCTGCACCCACAACTCGCCTACATGCTCAATCCATTCGCATACGATATCTGGATGAAAACTGCTGCCGTTTCGGGACTATCACAAATGCATCCGAATGGGTAATTTTCCTACTGCTAGTCGGTATCATCAATCAGTCCTGAATTGAAATGAGTTTTGAAATAGCGCTTCTTTCGGGGTTAATCACGAGTTTTTTTTTTCTTTTTACTCATTCCGTATTTTAAAATTGGCAAATTATAGGCAACCTAGAAACATAGTCACAATAGTTGCATCGTTGCATACGAAATAGTATGAAGGAAAAGTCTCTTTTCACATTATTCCATTTCGTATGCAATGATGCTATAGTACAACTTTAAAAATTGCCTCTTTATGCTGACTCGATGAAGACCTATAATTTCAGTAGCCTTCTGTGCCCCTCGACACCTCCAAATACAGCACCATCTCTACCCTTCTCTCCATCAAGCCTTCCCCCAGCGTCAATCTCGATCCCTTCGCTGTCTCTGCCTCCCATGGCCAATGTCCCTTCCAACCTTTCGACTCCCTCCCCTCCCTCGAGTTCCGATGAAAAACCCCTCAATTTTGCAAATATCAACGATTTCATCAAGTCGAGCACAATGTGATGTGTTGTGATTGCTGTTCTACGTATTTATTGTCCTTTCTCATTCAATCGAATCTCTGCAATGCTTTACATTTCTGCATCATTATTTGCATCATATTTTCCCACTTTCATTTTCATCACGATGCTTTCAGAACGGTGAACTCATTTCTTTTTGAAGACACAAAATAATAAATATTTACAAAAAATTGTAAAACTTATTTCGATCCATGCATAAAACAATAAAACAACTTATGAATTAGTAGCATACATCATGTACAAGATCAGTAAGCTAATTTCTGGATGATACGTAATTTGTCGACAACTCGGAAATGACAAGATTTATATTCCACTTTATCCGAATCTGCTCTCTGCCCGTTTAACAGTTTCTAAGTCTCGTTATTTCCAATCTAGCTAGCGAAAAGTCTTGTCATTTCCAAATGTGTCGACTCGTCTGTAAGTTGATCTATCAACAGAGTCAAACGAGCAGATAAAATGACGAGTCGAGTCGCAATCAATCGATATGGAATCTGTTGATGGCATTTCTTGATTCCTTGCATTCCCGCTCGACTTTCTCTGCGCGGCTTCTCAGTTTTCATCTCCCTCCTCTCTGCCCATTCACTCATATCTCCTTTCCCTTTCTCCCCTTCCCATCCCGAAGATATATGTGCTTCTTCTCCCTGACCATATATGCAGTCTTCTCTAATTGAAATCAGTCAATCAACCCTATCATCTCATTCAGAAGGGAGGGGGAGGATTTCCTGATTATCAGCGGGAAAACCAAAACGAAGACATCGAGTCGGAGAGTCGGAGATGGAGAGAAACAAGACATAAAGCATCTCGTTCAATGACCCTTCTCTCTCTTCCTTTGTTATTAACTATCTCTTCCACTTTCCCCATATTTAGCATATCCCTTCATGAATATCCAGGCCGGGATAGCTATGCTTCTCTATCCGTGATTTCCCAATTCCATACCCTCTATCCTCTCTAATCTCTCTGCCTTCCCTCCTGATTAGGACATTAGAATGTGACGCTCAACAGGCTTCCTTTGTCTTCCAAACCACAACGAGGCCCTCGTATATCAAATTCATCATCAACACCCCAAACGAGTTCAACTCATACCTTCTAACTTACTTTCACTTCTCTTGTCAGGATTTTTATCACTTCATGTGCTTGGCTTTTTGCTAAAGATTTAATTTTTTCGTATCATTAACTTTTTTATTTCATAATATGATTTGCACTTTCTTCGATGCATAAGAAAGGTGTCAAATTCTCAAAATTCAATATTTTAGATCCAAACTTATTTGACTCTGTTAATCACTTCACTCGTCATGACATGAAATGAAATGGGAACGTGGACATCTCGTCTATTTCTGGTATTCTGTTACCACGTCCTTCTGCTGTTCGACATCGGCGGCAGTCAATTAGTAAATGCAGTGGGATATGGGGGAATTCAGTCAGACACAAATATCAATACGGACACCGGAACAGGCACGGGCAATCAACCAAATGGGCTCATCGATTCTGAACTAGTACAAGGTGATCTTCATCGAATAAACGAAGTATTGCACGAAGAATTGAGAGATAAATGAAATTCTCCGGAAATGATAATATCCCTTCTGATATTTTAAATCGATTATTAACCATGTAGCTACATTCCGAAATCATTAAAAGCTATTTCATTCAGGCATTTAGCTTTTACAATCGAAACTGAACTTTCCATGAATTAACATTAGTAAACTTTGGAGTTTCTCTGCTTCAATTCAAACATTCATCCAATCAATTTTAGAATGTACGGCGAATAAATCAGTCGATCTGTTATTGATTCTCGACGGCTCGGGCTCAATTGGGGATGAGACATTCAAAAGTCAGGTAATTCGATGCTTCGTGATTACTGACAAGTAGGATAGTAGTGACGATTTCATTGATTTCCCATTTCTCACGCTATCTTTTCATATTTTTCGATCTTATAATTTATAAATGAAAGGATAAACATGCATCACGCCGTAATCGTCATTCATTAGTGACCGTGCGGTCATATAAAGTTCCTTCATTCATCGTTTACACTTGCAGGTTTCATTCGCCATGTCCCTCGCGCAGCGTCTGAACGTGTCGGACTCAGGCAGCCACTTGGCAGTCATTCAATATGCCGAATTCCCCCGACTTGAGTTCGGTCTCGATCAATACACTCACCCCACACAGGTATTGTGTCGAATGAGCTTTTTCTCTGTCAACGAGTTCTTACCGAATCTCTTGAAATTTCAGTTAGAATGGGCTATTCAACGGATCAACTACATGTCAGGGGCGACGAATACGGGAAAGAGCTTGAAATTGGCAATCGAGAAAGGATTCCAAGGAGCCAGGGGAGGAAATATTCCAAAAGTTGCCGTGGTTATCACAGATGGACAGAGTCAGGTATGATATGATATGGTAGTTGGGAAATTTTCTATTGTAAACATTTGCTGTTATTGAATTTGTAGTTTTTTTCTCTCTTGACTTTCGTTATTCGATTCATCGTGCACAAGGTTGAAATATTAATATATTTCTAAATTACTCAATCAAATGATTTTCTGAAAGAAGATCATGCTTTCCCCCTCAAAATATATATTTTCTAGGATGACGTGGCAGAACCATCTCAATTGTTGCGAGATTCCCATGTTATGCTCTACGCAATTGGAGTTACCAATCTGATCAATATCCACCAACTTCATCAGGTTTGAATTTATCACTTCTATTGATTTACTGATCTTGTTTAGATAACCGGAAATCCAGTTCGAGTTTTCACCGTGGAATCCTTTGAAGAGTTGGATAAATCACTGGCTGATTCACTGACATGGGACATGTGCAAATCAGAGTTCAGTAAGTCAATTCAACAATTCATATTGACTGAAAATGCCATGAGAAATATACATACTAGCATCATCTTATTCTTCGAATAATTGAGAAATCAAACAAGGATTAAAGAACTGAGCAAAGAGTCGGCTCATTTTAGGACCTGGCACTCCCGATATAATCTGTGGCCCTGACAGAATTGGTGTTCGTGCTTCGACCAAAGAGCCTTTCGATGGCTATGTTTTCGTGATGGATCATTTCCATGATAAGGCAAATTATAGACGATGTATGAGAAAAAGAACATGTCTTTTAGAATTGCCGAGCAGGTCCAGAGAGTTTCGACGATGCACGAAGTATTGGGCTGACGATTCCATTTTCGAGTTGCAACGTGCACAGATATCGATCGGTGAGCTGTCAGTCAAAGAAAAGTCACTGATTACGGCACTTCAGCTAAATCCCAAAGGCATATTTGTGGAAGTAACATTCGTATTCATGTTTCATCAGCTATTCATGACGAAATCCGATCAAACGATAAAGCTGCAATGTTTCTATATGGAAGCCCAGAAGCCTGTTACTGTCCCATTATCTGTCAGGTAGAATGATCTCATTGATTGAGTTGCCATGAAGAGGTACTATTCAGCATGATAACAACCCAATTTCGCGAGCAAATCTACCAAATGCCAGTCTGCACATACACACTGAGAAAGGACAGTCCTGATGGAGAAATTATAAAGTTTGCTTCGCTCGGAGAGAAAGTCTATCATCGGTAGGCGTGAAGATTTCCTTTCAAAATAAAATATCTTGAAAAGAGCAATCTGCAGAACATTTTCTGCCAAAAAGTTGATAGATTCACAATTCTGTTCAAGTCAATTTGACTGTGAAACATGAACTTCGATAGATTTTCGAGAAATGATTCCATAACTCAGGTGGGAATGTGAAGAAGTCGAGCAAAAAGACACCTTTGGAATGTTGGTTCATTCGTGCTACGTTGACAATGGGTTTGGGGATCGGGTTGATGTTCTCGATGAAAATGGGTAAGTTTATAGTCAGAAAGAAAAAGGAATTCAATTTCATTCTCATTTTCCTGCTCTGTTTCAGTTGCGGTTTGGATTTCGTCATTTTGCGCACTCCAGAGTATGATTCATCTCTGAGGTTGGCCACTATTGCTACCTGGGTCTTCAAATATGCTGACAGACCGGTGTTGCAATTCCAATGTCAGGTAGAAAATCGATAAGATTCGTAAAAATAAAATTAACTAGAAAGAAATATATTTCCTGATGATGAGATAATTGGTCTGTTGTTTCGTCGGGACTAATGAAAAGAAGTGAAAGTGTGAGAACGAACGCCTTACTTATTTCTTCTTATCACATATCTTCATTCTTAAAACAAGAAAGTGAATTGAAAATTACCACTCATCCCGAACTTTCTAATTCATGAAAATAAATAAAACATGTGTTACTAGCAAAGTTCTTGCAAAATTCGTTTCATTCAGATAACCCTCTGCTTGAAATACGACAACGGGTGCAAAGAGATAACTCCTCCTAGGAATTGCAAGAAGCCGAAACATACTCATGAGAACTATCCGCACGAAGTTGAATTGCTGCCAGCCACTACGACACTCCCTCCGAAGAGATCCAAGTTTGGAACGATCAACAACCCATCTGCAACATTATCGATTAGTTCGGATTCCAATACTAACCGACCTACAACTCGTCCTTCGATAACTACAACTTCGACACAAAACAGGAACAGAAATGGAAATAGAAATCCACCTAGCAGTAGTTCATCCCGACCTCCTTCTGTGCTTAATCCAAACCCACCCCCTCCAAATTCCGAATCAATCGAAATCACCCGAACAATCGGCTCAGGCAATCCTCCACGAATTCCCCCCGACTTCATTCCACCAGAAATCGACAACATTCCAAGCAGCAATGCAAATGGAAAGGCACAAAGAGTGCCACCTGCCAACCAGTCTGTGGAAGAAAATGATTTCGAAGGACCAGCTAAAGGAATAAACCCACAGCAGCATTCGATTGAAGAAACGCTGAAGAATGAAAACGGGATTTCGGGATACAACAGGAAGAGGAGCAGAGTGATTTTTAGAAAATAGCAAATGATACAATAGCTGAATGATTTAGGCGAAACGTCATCCGGCTGGCTATGGCACAATTGACGTGTTCACTGACAAGATAATGGTTTTGGATCATAAATTGCACTGCGAGAATGCGGTAATTCTTAGAAGTATTATCAAAAAGTTAACACCGTTAAAAGTTAGAAAAGATTACTGAAAACCTAATGCTCCTTTTATACGTTAAAGGATTTTTTTTTGCATACTTACGAATAAAATGATCAACCGAGCACCTCGCTTCAAATTAATCCTTATCGTTCGATAATCAAAGTGGTTGATGATAAACTCCAGACATTCGACTGGCAAATAATCGCTTTGATTGCCTCTACCACCGCTGCCAACATCCTGATCTTCGTGACGAGTTGCGTGGTCTGGGTGCGCATTTGCCGAAAACATCGTTACGCTGTTTAGTGTCATTTTGAGCTTTTCATAATTCACACATATCCGGTACATTTTAGTTATGACACTTCTTTAGGTCTGGCTAGATTTTTGTAGTTTTCTAATTTAGTGCAATGACATCGTGTGCAATCATTGACCATGAGACTTTTTCCGTATTACCTCAATCCTACTCTAATTGTAATTTTTTGCATATCAAGTTTACCATTGATGATAAGATGGATGACAATAAATTCAAAATGTATATATCTTCATGAAAATCGTCAAACAAAATGTTATTTCCATGGCCACTATTTGGATACAAAAGCGTGTGAGGTCGTCACCACTTTTCATATTCTCTCTTCCAAATCCTAGATATCTCTGAACTCTCCTCCTATCATACAAGTGAGATATTCAGCCTTCCAATCGATCCCCTACAACCACTGTCATCTTTCACATTTCTTACTGACATTTCCTTGATTTGTGACCTTGTCAACTCTACTAATTTCTTGCTGCAATTCTAATGAATTCGACGGCGATTAACGAAGCTCCTGATTCGACGAGGAACGAGTCTGAGGATGTGAATGTAAATGAAGCTGAACGAGAGGAGGGAGAAGAAGAAGTCGAGCAGAGGCCATTCAGCCCGACTGATCCGAGTGAATTCTTCGTCATGGATGACGATGAACGGCATGAGGTTTGCGATTTGGTATTAGTTAAAAAGTCTCGAAATCTCATATTTCTTTGGTTAATAAAATATTTTTGTTCAGGAGAAAAGCAGCGCTGAAAACGATGCAATTGGGTTAGACGTGCGGCAATCAAATACAGTGCAACAATGGAACGTACACCAGCAACCGTCTACTACACCAATGCATAGACCAATTCAGCCTCCCAACCCTTCTGCCAATGCATTCAATTTGAAGAGCCTCCCAACACAACCACAATACTCCCAGCACTATCAACATGCGCAGTTTGTAAGTTTTTTCCTCTTAATTTTATTATTGTCATAAGACATGATTTCTTTTCGAATTCACTTACTCGTTGTTTTCTAAGACGATAAGATATCTTCAGAATCCTCGAGCTTGCAGCACTCCTATTCAGCCTATGATTCGACGGACGCCTTTAGGAGAAGTTAATCCGAATATTGGTAATAATCGGGTAAGAATTCGCTCTTGTAACTAAAGGAGGTTACCAAATGGGTGATTTCAGTTCCTCCCATCCCAATTGTATTCCTCATCAGCTCAACCACCAACTCCAATACCATCACTTGGTGTGTATGACAAGCAGTCCATCAAATATCCAGCAGAAAATGTGCCAATTCGATCATTGACTTCATCACCGTTCCGTCGAAATGTCATGCATCCATACCAACGACAGAATTCGGCCACTGAATTTGGGACCGTAAGTTTTTCGATTGAAATCAATTGAAAGGACGATAACATATTGTATGTGAAAGTGATTATAGGATTTTTCGATCAAATGATGATGATAAAGTTATTTTAGAGATCCTATCCGATGATGGTTCAACAACAGTCCCTATCTCATTCGGCGACAACAATTTCAAGCCCCTCTTCGTACTACCCACATACAAACTCATCTTCATCCGCCTATGATTCTTCGAGCCATTCCATTCAAAACCACCCACCATCACATTCATTCCCTTCAACTTCGACTTCTTCGGAAGAAACTCTGGATGAATCGCATCAATCTGTGCCTGATTCTTCTTCAAATAGCCCTGTAATTTATCAACAGCAGCAGCAGCAAGCTCAATCGGACTATGTCTTTGACGACAAGAATGGGCTAAAGATAGGTAATAAAAATTTGATAAAAATAAATGAATGATGAAATCAGCCATCCTAATTTTTAGCTGCTCACTTTGGTCAACGCGGTTTGCACGAGGAATTCGAACAAGTCACAGGTCGGCTATGCTTGATGAGTGGTTGCAGAAGATACAAGGTAGCTCATTGTTAGGGAGCTATACAGTTCTATCTATTTTAACACTTAGGTAACAGTTGGGGAAATCCTTCGTCGAGTCCGAGAGCCTGAAACAATGCATCTGAGTTTGGTCAGTGGACTGCTGAGGAAGTGAGACTTATTGGGGCGCTTTGAAGATAACCTTACATTTATAGAGGAAAGTGCTCGAATGCAAGCAAGGAATTGCAGTCGAAGTTGGAGAAAGTTGGACTTCATGTTCCTTCGGGAAGACGGAAATCATTCGGAATTACAACGTTCACGGCATTGTGTGAAGGTAATCTTATTTTGCGCAAAAATAAGTAATCGCCTTATATCTTAGAAGAAGCAATTCATATGGCGGACGACTTTCGGAAGTTGATTTTGGAAATGAACACGGGTATAATGGCAAGATGCCTGATTGGAGTGAACCAGAATGGGGAAAACTCGGTGGCGCAACCCAAACCCGAGGAATGTATGAAGTTCATCAATCGACAGCTGGAAGGGGCTAGGTACGAATCATTGCGATTGGTATAATGAGAAAATAGAAGATAGCAATCTGTTGAAGTATCATATTCTGTCCAATTTTGATTCGGCTAATTTTCACAATGCCTAAATCGCAGCTGATTGGCGTTGAAGTCTTGGCATTGACAATCAATGTCATAAGGTGTCATCTTTAATATTCTATGAATCTATCTAAAATTCGATGTTTTATTTTATTTGGAATCATAATGAGACGATTTTAGATGGTTCATCGATCTAATGTCCTCAGTCTATAATGGAGTGAGCAATCGACCTGCGGAAATGAGCCCTCCTCGAAATGCAGCAGAGCATTTCATTTGCAACTTTAATTTGGTAAAAATGGCCGTAAAATAAAATCAATTACAACTAAAATTCAGCTGACTCATGGATTTGGTCACAATGCAGTAAAAAGCGTGTTGACGCATTTGCGGTCGATGACTGATGAAATGGCTAAGGCATTGGGCGCTGTGCCTGTTATTCCACAAAGATCTACGCTGCAACAGGTAAATTATAGACTTGTATTCCATTTATTGAACAAATAACAGTAAAAAATCGTGATATCGATATTGAAATGATGAAATATCATGAAGATATTATTTTCATATTCACTCAGACCATATGGGCATTTCATGTTATTCGGCTTTTCATAAAAAAGATTTGGCACTTTCTCTCATTTTATAGCTTCTCATTCGCTCTCACTTTCAAATGTCTTCATATTTATCTACTAAATTTGCCAAAAACTATTCTTATCGCTACGCTACAGTCACTTTACTCTACTCACCTTCTAGTGTTTGATGCCTTAGGGGAAAAAGGTCGAGAGAACGTTTGAAAGTGAGAAGCTAGAGAAATGAAAGACAGCCAGATTTGAATGAAAAATGGTA
This sequence comes from Diploscapter coronatus, assembly GCA_964036155.1. NCBI lineage: Eukaryota > Metazoa > Nematoda > Chromadorea > Rhabditida > Rhabditidae > Diploscapter > Diploscapter coronatus. The sequence goes on from OZ038423.1 coordinate 55,102,305, forward strand.
TATGATATTGTATAATTGTTAAACTGCGCTTTCAATATCTTCTGATTAGTCGTATCAATACATTACTTTTCAGACACCTACAGTAATGACATATCCTGCAATGCCTACGATGCCTCACCACATGACCTTTCCCGTACCACCTTCCGGGTATTTCCCCAGTCCACCCCCTGCTACAGTTTCAGTGCCGTCCACCCCCACTCCATCCTCGTCTTCCCCATTCCCTCACCATTCACATTCTGCTTCGCCTCAATTACCCCAGCATCAATCAATTCCATACCCTTCTTCTGTCGTGCCTCAATCGTATCCTCAGCAGAATCAGCCACCTTCTGTAGGACATTCCAATTCATTGTACTCGCCTTCTACACCATCGTCTTCATATGATTCACAAGGTTAATTTGTCAATTCTTGCCACTTTTCATCTATGAATTTGAGTAATTCATTTTTTTTACCTATTATTGTCTATTTAGGAGTCGTCGAATTGTATAGTCAGACCAAAATGTTTTTTTTTTCAACTTTTAACCGACTACATATCACGACTCGACTATAATTAGTCACTAAATTATGTCTTTCATGCCTTAGTTTCTAAAATAAATTTTTAATTTCTTTTATTCAAAATATGAAAAATATTTTAAGTATTGAAATCGAGTTGAATTAATCCAAATATATGAGTGAGTGGTGCAAAATTTTAGAATTGACTGAAATTTTGAACGGGAAACGAAATATTTGGAGGGAAAATTGAGATTTTCGAGGAAAAGAAAACGAAATGAGAAGCCGACTCCTAAGGGCGGAACAAATTAATTTCGCAGGTGAACATTTTTGATAATTCATTTTAAAATTGGTAGCAGTATAAGGGGAGATTTTGTCGAGAAAAATCGGCCAATTTTTATGAAATAGAAATCTTAACGAAGGGAGAATATCACAACGCGAAAGGTTTGCAGAGAAAATATGAAATAGGACATGAATTGATAGGTAAAATTTATGTTTGAAGAAAACTTGAGAAGTTTGATTGGAAAAAAGCCAGAAATCTTATTAAATTGCTCAAGCTTTCAAAGAAATTATTTCTAGATTACATCTTTACTAGCTGAAAACTATAAACATTGCCTGCAGGGAGAGGTGGTTGGGTTTGGGGAACATTTTTGATTTTGTAAATTTTCAGGTCAGGGACTATTTTTCTGAATGTCCATGACCCGAAAATACATAATAATTAGTCAACTTATTCCGCTGATTATTTTTTTTATGAATATAAAAAATTCATTTCTTATTTTATTTTAAATCAGCGGTGATCTTGCTTAGTTGACCAATATTTTGCATAAAATTTTAGACAGCAACACGAAAAATCAGTATATAGAATAATAAACTTAGAGTAGCATTTTACATGTATAGAAATGTGTTGGACTGAGACTCATTTAGTTGAATATGAGGAAGATGAACGAACTACGTAAAGGGCAGCCATTGTTAACTATTCTCAAATAAAAAGGCAATTATTGAGATCAAGCATCTAGTTTTTCACTTTAAATCATTTTCCTGATCTGAATAATTCTCGAAACTAATTGTCAAAACTCCAAACAACCGTAATGATATATATGATCGAGAAATTCTTTTAAAATATGAGTAGAAATTTAGAATTAGTTGCTTTTTAGTACTCTTTTCTGGACAAAACCTCTAATATGAAAAATCCAGAATCGTAGTTTTGCATGAAATCCCGAATGACTCGCAAATTTTCCAACGAAAATAGCATTAAACATTAAACTAGCCGATGATTGTAGTCATTTGTCGTAAATCATAACTATGATTTGATATCGAAGCGAAGACTTTTTCTGCAGAAACTCCATTTCGTCTATCCGAATGAACTTTAAGAGCGACACGTCGAGATATTCAATTTAGTTAGTTTAGGAATAGAAAATATGAATAATTGCAGATGTTATACTGCATTTCTAAAATTTGAGTTTAAAAATGAAAATTGTAAATTTTCCAACCTGTGTTACATTTTGGGTCGTTTCATTCCAGCGATGCCATTGAGAATGGACTGAGGCAAGTAAGCGGGTGATTGCAGCAAATCCATTTCGTGACTATTCGGAGAGATGGAGCGCAGATCCGTGCTCAAGGGTAACCCTAAAATGTATTTTTTAAAGAATTAGTAGTTTTATACTTTCTGAAAATAATGTTATGTTCTTCGTGAAGAAGAAGAAAATTTTCGAAATTTATACTATCATTACGAGATTTTATAAATTGGAATACTCTCTTACCATTCAAGCAATGACATCTGGCTTCTCTTTCCCTCAGCAGTGCAGTCACTCGGTCGAGTTCTCGTCGCAGGACTTGGTTTTGTGTCTGAACTCATCAGTTCGACATTTCATAGAGGGCAAATTCATACTGTCAACTGCACTTTGTCTTGTTCAAGGGTGTGCACTCTGGTGATCATATCGTCGTGTTCCTCCTTCTTTCTCTTCCTGTATCTGACCGCAGCAGCCTTGTTTCTCTCGAGTATGGTCATCCTCCTCTCGTCAGGAGGCAGGTCTGCAGTGAGCGAGGCCCTGCCTCTGCCTCTTCCCCTGCTGGGAGTGGCATTTGCCCCTCCACCGCTGGGTGTCGGAGTGATCTCCCGTTCACTGCTCGTGTTCTGTCGAGATCGACTCGTATCGAGGGATGTGAGTGCATTCGCGAGCGTCACTGTGGAGGATGAAGTAGCCAAAGAGATCGGGCCAAGTCCATCTGAAAATTCTCGTCACTTTTTCTTTCCAATATGTTTCTCATTGTTAGATTTTTTTGGAAAGTTTATTATCTGGGAAGTGTTGATAAATAGGGAAAAAGAAAAGTATGGGCTTCCCAAGAAGTCTATTACTAATGTTTTTAATATCTAATTTGCAAATTTAGGTTTTCTATTTTAAAAATATAGAACAAATTTCCAACCTATAGGGTTGGCCTTAGAAATTGCGGGTTTAATATCCATGGAATCCCAATTGACTGCAGCCTCCTGTTGCTGCTGATGCAGATTGCGAAGTGCAGTGAGGAGAGGTGGCTGCAGGGACTGCGAACTGATCGACGACACATCTGAGCCGGGTGAATGTTGCTTGCTAAAATCGAAGAACTACTGAATTACTGAGTTTGAATGAAAGTGTAATGCATTGCAAGTACAATCTACACTCGCTGTTCACACTGTCACGACAATAATCAATTGCGACTACGATATATTCAGATAATGATTTGACCATTTAGGAATCTCAGAAATTTTTCTTAGTTTTCAGATGAAATTATAAGTTGAATATGCTTCAGATAAAGAATTTCATAAGAACTATGAACTTGCACACACACACACACAACACGAATTTAGCCAAACCACATCGATATAAGCACCAAACGGAGAACATACACCATTGACACATTAAATGACACAGGATTTGGATTAATGCTCTGGAAGCAGCTTACTCAGTCAGCCCGTTGTTATTTTCTTGTTGTTTGCGAGGCGAGTGAGCGGAACTGACGAGGAGAGGCGGGGCTAGCAGACCGGCTGCAGTAGACATGGGCACTACGAGAGGCAGTCCTAGCACTCCAGCAGAGTTCGGGGCTGAATTGTTCGGGGAACGGAACAGCATTGACAGGTCCGGTCTGCAGCAATACGCTTACTATCAGAATTTATTCTAATAAGCTGTTCGAGGTTTTCTATCGTTGAGTCATTCTAATTTACAAAAAGAAATGAAGAGAATCCACAAATTTTTAGTCAAGTTTCACTAAAGTTAGTGCTTTAAGATCTCAATTCCTTTATGAACGAGATTCAAAAGATTCTGAAGGATTACTTTGTAACTCAACGATATTCATTCATTCTTCGTTTTCGCGTTTTTTTTCCTTTCTAATTATGTTCTATTCATCTCGTCAAATTAGTGATAGCGTAGTGAAAACGTAAGACTCGTCAACAAAGATGCAAAAGCATTAGAGGATAAGCCATTAGGTCAAGCGGAGGGAGAATTTTTCAACTTATTAGGAAATGCACTCGTTATTTTTAAAGATGTGATTGTTTAAGCGAATTTCAGCAGGATTTTGTTGAATTTTTGTTAACAGAGAATAAAGCGCGAGCAGAACAGATTTGTTTGGGTTTGGGAATGCATAAATATGCCAAAGGAAATGACAAAATATCGGGAAGAAAAGCTGTGTGATTAGGACGATTTGCGTGATTTGTTAGAGATTCCACGTGAATGATATTCTCTGCACAATGATTCAGAGAAAACTCTTTAGGAAAAATATAAACGAGACTTACTTATTTTGTAGATAATTGATTGTGTGGAGCCTATCGTGGTGCATGTCCAGCACTGCATTCAACACGTCTGCAGTGCGGGGAGCGGCCGATTCGGAAGATTTCGCTTGCTCGGACATCTGGAATAAAGTATTTATCGGTTGAATTAAAAAAAAAAATTATTTTCATTTTTTGTTTGGATTTGACGAAATGCCTTTTTTCTGGTTGTTTTCCCAATTTACCATTGTGTGTCGTCATTTGCCGTCATTTTGTTAAATAGTTTACCTCTTCCATATTTTTCACAATAGTTTTTCCCAATTTTCCTCAATAAAAAATCATAAATCTTACCGACGAGACAAGTTTCGAGAAGTCAGCCGTCGTGATATTGTCGGTTCCTTCACTGTTCGGTTGCAAGAATCCAATGTTAGAGAAAATGCTTGGGGATTGCTGCAGGGAGGTTGTGATGGACGGCATGGAGACCATTGCTAAAACATTTGGAATCATATTCATAATTTCCGGCCTTACAACTTCCGAGCAGATTGATTTTGGGCGGTTCGAGACCGTCGTCGGGGCCGAAGTTGATTCGTCGATTGGCCTCGCGGAATTTCTGCTCGAACGGGTTGATCTGCAGGCATTTCTGCATCAGTTCTGCAGTTGAGGGTAATTCTGAAATTTTATTCATAAAATTTGATTTTTAAAATTTTCTTACCAAGAGTGCCTGTTAGGCCGAGTAATTTGGACGCATTAGGCGTTTCGAGAGCCGACGTTGCTGATTCAGTCACCATGTTTAGATGCTGAAAAATTGAATATATTTCAAGTATTTTACAAGTTTTTTTTTTCTGAAAGTATCTATGAAACTATTCACTGAGATCGGACCTCTTCTATTCTTCATCTCTTCAATGGTCACAATTTGTAAAACTCACCAATTCTTTATCCTTTTCTTATACTTGATGGCATAAAATGTATCGAATTCTACAAATGGTGACAATAAAGAATTGAAAGTGCAAAAGGTCCCGAAATCGTTAGAACATTCACTTTAGACAATTAAGAATATTATAATTTTTCAAATCTTAAATTTAGTATACCTTAGGAGAAGAGTTGCCTGGGACGGCGACAGCAGTGGAACCCTGTGAATTGGATGTACTCACGACTGAAGACATTCCTCGACAAGGCCAACGGAGAGAGGCTGCATCTGGGAAGAATCAACACCAGCCAAAAACCATCAACATTTCCAGTCAAAATGAATGAGTTCTTAAAATGGGAAAAATTAGTCTGAAAAAAGCTATTTTAAAAAATCAAAGATACTGTCAGGTCGTTTCAGACGACTGAATATGGTCAATATATGAAATGGATAAAACTTCAATCGTTTTTTTCTCACTCAACAACAAAAACTTGAATAACTTGAAAACGAAACGGTACGATATCATAAACTTTCTAAATCAAGGCAAAATAATTGTCTTAATTTAAGAAAAGTTGATGTGATAACGTTAACGAAAACGAAACAAGCATAAAGCGAATTTCAACAATCAAGAGATAAAAATGAAAAAAGAATGTTTAGAATGAAAAAGAGAAGCTGACACTCAACAACAACATTCCTTATGTAAACTTGGGAATAAAAAAAGGAAAGTGCACACGGCAGACAAAATGAATAAATTGATGGAGGATTGAGACCAGATGAGAACTCGAGAAGAAAAAGAAAAAGAACAAGAAGCAAAGAAGATAGTCTAATGGCCGTGAGCTGCTTCCTCATCCGGCACTCGCACGTCGTCGATCTTCAGAATCATGCGGACTACCTGAACTCATGAAATTAAGAATAATCTTGTTTGTACACAAATGAAAAGGCTTCTCAGGAAATTCGATCATTTGATAAAGTTGTGAAAGTTTAAGACGGAATAACTTTGGTAAGGAAAAAATCTCTAAATTTTACATGAAACTAAATAAAACGTTTGAAATGTAGATTCATTCGCTTCTAAACCAACGCTCTTCCCTTCCAATTTATTTTTAATTCGGGAACTTTTCAGCAGAATTTATTTCATTACCTGAGTAGCCAAGCTGATCTGCTCCCTCTTGGAGAGCAATGTCTCAATCACGGCCTGCTGCTTCATGTCGTTGGTCTGTCGGAACATCGCATCGATGCCCAGATGCGGGTTGCCAGTCGAGATTTGCTGGGCCTGCAAATCATAACTTAAAGTTACTTTTTATAAAGACTATCGATTACCTTGAGTTCAGTGACGGAGTCCATGGGAGAGAGACCGCTGTTCTCAGCCAGAGCCATCGGAATCGACTCCAGAGCGTCGGCAAACGCGCGGAACGCGTACTGCTCGATGCCTTCGATCTGAAAATACACAACAATTAGCTATTTTTGGCAATTTCGATATTAACTTCGACTTTATTTATTTTAGGGTTAAAGTTAAATTCAAACTGCTGTAGAAATGCCAATTTTTAGCATCTATGGTATAACAGATTTCAATTCCGTTTTGCATTTCTTTCTCTAAATTTGTACCTTATCAGCCTCCTGTGCGACTTTGATGGCACAAGCCAACTCGGCCGACCCGCCTCCGTAGACAATTCGATTGTCTCTGACCAGGTTGCGGATCACGCACAGCGCGTCGTGCAGAGAGCGCTTCGCCTCGTCGATAACCATCTGCAATCACAAGAATGTGAAAGTCCAGAATTGAATTGTATACCTTATTTCCGCCTCTGATAAAGACGGTGACGGCCCTGCTGTTGGGGCACTGCTCGATGGACAGCATGCGGTCCTTGGCCGTCCCGAATGTGATTTCCCGAACCAGACCCGCAGAGCCGAGCTTCTTGTCTGTCAGTTCGGAAAATCTGGAATATTCGTTATTTCGTTTTCGATGTAAGGATGAAATACCTCGGAACGATGCGAGCATTCGTGGCGATAGCCAGCAACTCGATCTCCGGTCCGCCGACCCATCTGACTGCAGGCAGGTCCCTGGCTTGCAGCAGGTGGTTGGCCTCGTCATCGAATCCCCACTGGCAAATTGCCAACGTGGCCCCCGACTGCTTCACCTGCAATTCACCGTTCACAATTTAATGACATCATATCAGCCCTGATCTATCCAGTTCCCCTTTTCATATCCTCCATATCAAAACATTGCATGGCATTTACACCAAAACAATGACGTGACTTTCTCAAGCAAATTCGACCCGAAACACCAAACTACTACTGAATGCAAGTGTTGCTTTTCCTATTTGAAATCAGATTTGAGAAGTGGAAACTTCATTAATTTCCTTCGAAAATATCACCACCTGCCCCAATCAGAAGATAACAAAATTCGTGATGAATTTAAATTTATCTGCGAAATTAAAAAAGCAGCTGAATATATGGGGAAATGTTTTGAGAGAACGTCATGTGGTATGCATAGAAAAAGGGAAGAAAGGAGAGGATTTGTAGTGGGGCAACAAAATAAATCATGTCTGGTAAAAGCTCCGATCTATATCACTAGACTTATTCACAGTATAACATTGAAAATCTACGCATTTTGACCAAAAACTAGCTCTTTTTACTGAATTCTTAACCTACGCGTTACACGTGGTATTTGGATTAAACAATTTTAGAGAAAATGTAGTACAAATTGTTAACCAAACTGATCGCCCTCTATTCGTAACATGTGGCATTTGATTTGTAATCTTGTTAATTGCGCATTTGAATATTCTTGTAAATTGCATCCAATTGTTTCTTTGGAAAAGAAGTGTCCTTAGGTCCGGTGTTTCGAATAGACTACAATGTTAGTGTTCCCTATCTTTCACCTGATCGATCATCTTCTCGAAAGTCTCCTTTTCGTATTCCCTCAGCTTCTGGAAGTCCTCGCTCGAAGTGATGTCCAGCTTGTGCTTGGTCTTCGGCTTCGGGGGCTCGAACGGGCACGTCAGAATCGCGATCTGAAATAAAAATTAAAATACCGACAAATTTAGCAAATTCCAACCATGTGTCTACTTTAAAAATAAAGTAGACCATTTTGATAAACACGATTTTGTATCAGGAAAGTGTTTCGATTTTTAACAAATAGCTTCTTATCTCAAAAGGCAAAATTGCCCTACCTTAGCGTCTTTCAACTCCTTAGGCATCTGGGGATGCGACATGGTTTTGTCGATGATGATTCCCTTCACGAGGACGGAATCCTCCAAACGACCACCCACCTGCAATCATTCATTATTATTCTACTTCTTTCGTTTTTCTCTTACCTTTCCCTCGACTTTGATGAGTTCGAAGTTGACATCCTTCGTGTCCAGATCGGCCACGGACAGCACTGCACCCACGGCGATCTCTGCGAACTGCCGCAGGGCGCGATTCACGCTGAACATTTAGAAAAACGTTATTTGAATAGGCCTTTTCCGGCTCTTTTTCCTTACATTTTGCTGCCGAGCGAGGTCTGAGCCGTCTCGATGAGTTTCTCCTTCTCGTGGACGGGGAACTCATCAGCGATCGCGTCCAGTGTCTCGAGGGCCTGAAATTAGAGAATTATAAAATCGAACTTTTATCCTGAAGAATTTGTAATATTTCATTTTATCGTATGTATGAGTCTTGTAAAATTCATTAGCAAAAATTAATTCTATTTGAAAGATTCGACTTCAACCCAGACTCTGATGAATTTTAGAAATGACGATAAAATTGTATGCTAATGAATATGCTCAAGAGATCATGTATTAGAATTTATTTTTACCTTCTTGCAAGCCAGATCGAATCCATCGGCGATTTTGATGGGGTGAATACCCTTGTCGATAAGGTGTTCAGCCTCCTCGAGTAAAGCTCCCGCAAGCACTGAAACATTGGAAATGAGAACGAGATAAAGCACCTGACGGGATGCTGAATATGCAGAATATGATTGTATCCGGACAGAGCAAGAAGAGAAGGAGAGAATCAAAGCACGAAAGGAAGAAAATAGGAAGAAGATGAAGAAGGGTGTAGAATGTCTGAAGGAAGACAATTCAGGTGAATGCAGAATGCACAAAATGGAAATGAAGATGAAGAGATAGACTCGGGATGCTGATTGGATGCATTGAATAATGGCTGATGAATGCCAAATGAGCAGTGTTTGTATCCCCTCTCTCCGCTTAGGAGCAACCTTTATCACCTCCAGCCAAGGGGAAATCAGTCAAGCGGATAATTCGCAGGTAAATAGTTCTCCTCAAATAGATTAAGCCGAGAGATCAAACTCGCATAGGAAATAAATGTTGATGGAATAGATAAATGAAGAGCAGACAAATTGAAAATTTTCACAGCCCTTAAAACTGACAAAATGCAAGCCGCTTATGCTCTGGACGGAGATTATCACTGAAATGGCTGCATAATTCTTAGATCCTAAATCCCTCGAATATCCACATTTTATCCTAAAATCTCTAATTCCAACTAATCCTCTCCAAGATACAGAATGTAAATAATGGTCGTCGTATCACGAAGAGTCGAAATGAAGCAGCATTGATTCGAGAAAATTGAACATAACAAACACGCAAAATGAGTGGAATGAAATAGGAAATAGTGAGAAAGAAGATGAAAGAAAAAGGTAAGGGGATTGGCCAGGAAAGGGGAAGAGAAGGCAGACATTAATTTAATTGCGCGTTTAATCGAGGCCTTCTCACATTTCTTTGCATTCCCGCCATTGTTTCAATTGGCCATGCCTGAACACGTCACGCGCAGAAAACTGAACCTAGAAGTGCTCAACTGAGGCTCACAATCTACTCAAAGCTCCTGTGACAGGACTAGAATGGAGTTTATACATGATTTTAACTTGTTTTCTTATAATATCACGGATGAAATATTGAATATTGCGTATAAAGTTTAGCATGTAACGAAAATCAGCAGAGGAGAGGTTTCATTATGATTATAGGAATATAAATTTATGCTGTACAATTGCAAAAACACATGATTATGCTTCAGAATATGGAAGAAAAAGGTTAGATGATTTATTATAAAGAGTAAAAAATCTTCTACAAGGACATTATGAGCCGTGAAAACAAAGCGCTAAGAACAGTTCGAATTTGTAGTTGGCGCTTTTAAGAAGCGGCAAAAAATGGAAGGAGATGAATATCAAAATAACCAGGACAATAATAAAGAAGCGACGGAAGGAATAAATATGGAAAAGTGCACGGCGCAGGAAATTAGAAATCCCCGACATTTAGGCGAAAATCTGTAAGAGAATGAACCAAGTACAACCAGCAACAATAACAAGTTTTTGTATTTTACACCTGAAAATACTCAAAGATTCAACGATTATGGATCAGGTAAAATGGAGAAAAAGGCAAGAAAAGATGGAGAAAGGAAATTGGGCCGGTAGACAGTTTCCAGATCGAGTTTAATTTCCGATGCCCTAGACAGGAAGGGAATAAGAATAGATGGATATGGAGCAAGAGTCAGGCAGTCAGTCAGGCTCAAGATCTAGAAGGTGCCCAAATAATTAACCAGCAAGACGAGATAAGAGCCGACCGAGGGATGTAATAAAAATGAAAATGTCTGCGCGCAGAGGGGAAAGGGACCTGAACTATGCACATGGCAAATTAGAATTGGACTAGAAACTGAAAACTGCCAACAGACAAACAAAAAGAGGACAGAAAGAAACAGAAACAGAGCAAATTGCCACTTGCAGGAGGGCTAATTAAAGAATGAAGACAGGAAAAGGGGAAGGAGGAAGGAGAGTCAGAAGCAGAAAGCGGAACAGTGACACGCAATGTCAGAACGAGGTAGAAGGGAATCAAAGAATATGGAAACAAGGATTTCATAACACAGAAAAAAGTTGTGCACGAGTGTAAGAGGGAGGAATTGACTAGCAACCAGGAGACGCTGCAAATCAGCGACGGACAGAATGGAGAATGGAATGCTGAATGCAAAATGGAAGATGAAAATGGTGAGTAAGCAGCAAAGTTGAGAGAACAGCAAAAGAAATGAGAAGGGTATAACGGAAACTTCAAAGGAGGTGCATAATATCGATAAAAATCGGGACTCGCAAGGAATTGAAAAGTTTCACATGTTATGAAAAATGGAATTCGAGAAGAAGTGCATAGAGCAGGCGGAGTTTTGGCCTGGCGAATTTTGTAGGATAATTACTTCAAAGATGTGAAAAAATTGTTCAGTCATAATAACGTCCGTAAAGTGCATAATTCTGGCTTATCCTTATTAAGAGCTGAAGGAGGATAAAAGTTAAAGAAGGCGTGATATAAAAATTAACCGAATACACGTTTCGTCATCATGCTTCCGAGCTCATTGGAAAGTCCACACATATCAACTATTACTCATTTCCAAATTGGATGATAAACTTCCAAGTTGATTGTGATGAGTGTTTTTAAGAAGAAAGTGCTCTGCAAGTCTCATAAATAGTTTCCTACCGACTAGGGAAGGTCGCAATGAAAGGGTGGCAGTAATTTAAAAAAATAAATAAATAAATAAGTCTAGGCAAAAACTGAATTACACCGTTCGGTTCCTTATCACCAGATGAGTTCAGAGGTATTAGGTTTCGTTGGGAATTCCACTTTGAGTTCGTGGATCTCTCTCTAGTGAGCCTAACAGAATTTGATCTGTCTGTTGCATTCTCGCATTCCTAGAATAATTAACGCTACCTACAAATCATCGCTTTCCGATTAAAACACAGAAGTGGCAAAAACTCGGCAGAAAATCCGCAATTTCCTTTGAGCGCTCGAGTTAAAAATGCACCAGAAGAAGAAAAAGAGTGCAAAGCGATGTTAAATGAAAAAGAAGTCAGGGGAACATATCTGAACATGGAAAAGGAAAGAGAAGCATTGCATTAATGAGAAGGGGAAGGAGTTGTGAACCGAGAGAGGAATTGAATTGGACAATCTGCAGGCAGAACAAGAAGAAGAAGAAAGAAACAGCTATGCATAAATGTGAAGCAAAGCAGAAGCAAGGACAGAGGCAGACCAAAAGCAGCTGAGGCAGAGCCTAGAAGAGATCTCCATCTCACTCCTCACTCAGAGGCAGAAGCCTCGCTCAGACACATCGATTCTTCTGAATGCCCTGCACTCCTCTCCCAGTCCTTCTCTCTTCCCTCTCCCCTTCCCTTCTGCAGCTGCTTTTTCATGACGTCCTGCCTGCCTGTTGCCAGTTCTCCACTTCTAGATTAAAATGAAAAACGCAATATTTCCTGTTGAAACAATTCGAAAACATTAACTTATTCTCGCGCGAGATCTCCAAAAGGGAATTCGAAAACTTCATAAATTTGTGGAAGTCGAGAGGGGGTCGTGCAAAAAGGGGAATAAGTGACTGAATTATTTAATGGAGAGAGACAATGCGACTGAATATCTCAGTGACCGACACTCGCCAAATATGTTCGATTAGTGGAAAAATGAAGAAATGGAGGGAAAAAATGAAGACAAGACAGGGAGAGAGCGAGAAAGAGACTGGCAGAAGGTAGGCAGAAAGAAGCTGCAGGATTCTGAAGCGAAAGACGATCGAAACACAGATCGAATGAGCGTATGTGATCTACTACGTCACAGAGGAGGATTTTAATAGACCAAAGAATTTTTATATGAATTTTGTTGAACATTAGAAAGCTGGCAATGGTTGGAAATTTGTATTGGTTACATAGAAAATTGTACCTCTAGAGATGATGAAATAAAGAAGGAAATCAACACTCTTCACCTTGAAATAATTACTGTCATACAAAAAGGAAGAACCAACAATGTTTGAAATTTCAAATGTTACGAGAAAGAAATTCTAAATTTGGTATGTGCGATAAGGAAGCTGTGAAATATCAGTTAGTCCGATTTATTATTTGATCTATCAGATGAGTCAAAATATTTTGATGCACACGGATATCGATTTTCAATATGAGAAATAGTAATCGACTACTAGTGATTTTGCTGATGATGATCGAGATAAAAATTGGAGAAGAGAAAATTTGAAGGCAATGTGATGTTCTTTAATCATTCCTTCCATTTTCCATAGCAGAACATAGCAGAAGAGAATGTCGAGTTTTCATCTTTGTTTCTCTCCACTCTCCCCCATTCTCCATACTCTCTAGTCTTTCAGTCCCCCGTTTGATTTTCCCGATTCGATTCCTCTTTTCCTTTTCAGGCAATCAATTTGTCTGTCTTCTTTCCACCTCTCATTTTTCATTCTCTCCGATTTTTCACTCGTTTAGTTTCTGCTTCTCTAGCTCATGCACTATTTCGGTCTCGCGCTTAGCCAATTTTTGTTTTTTGACTCATCGTCTGTGCAGAGAGACGCAACGACAAAACCAAGTAGAAAATCAGTGAAAAATAGCGAGGGGAATGAGGAGAGGAGAAAAGAAGACAGAAATGGGAATAGAGGGAAGTTGAGAAGGAGAGTGGGACTGACAGAATGACAGGCAAACTGAAACAGAAACATTGAAGTTGGAGAGATGGGAGGAGGGCATTAAATCGGTGAAAAACTGTGCGAACGATATGAAGTGATAAAACGAATGAGAGCAAGTTGGAGAGTACGTCGATAATTGATAGTTGTTTGGGAATAAGAAATTGTCAAGGATAAATTATTTTTAAAATCTAGCGCCTTTAAAAGAACTTCTAAAAGTATCAACAGAAACAGGTGATTTGGATAGCTCATCAAAATAAGTCATTTTTCGGATCGTATAGACTTGTTGACATCTCGAATGAGATGTGTTTTGAAGAGGGAAAAGGAGAATCGATATTTCGGTCAGTGATAATTCAATTTCGTCTATTCTTGTTGCTGAGAGAAGGTTTCAGAGTCCGAAAAAGGAAAGGGAAGGAGAAAAAAGAACATGAGCAATCTGTCAATCTGTGCTTCAATAATTGCATTCCTTTACTGACACAGACACACGAACACGGGGCTCACGGAGGGAAGAATGCATGACGAAAGGTTCGAAAGGAAGGGAGGGAATGTGAAAAGGTCAACAAAAAACAAACTAAACGTAAATGACGATGCTGCAATGCATGAGAAGTTTGATAAGCATAAGATCATGAATTTTTTAAGAATGCACTATATATGAAATTCATCGAATCTTTCAGACTATATCAAAGGAGAACAGAGACAGCATAAAGCTCCTAGATAGTTCACGGTTCAAATATCATAACCTGCACAATACCATGATTTTTCATTTCCCATCAGATAGTCGAATTTCGTTTTAGAGATCAGCAAATTTAATCAAGTTGTTATTAATTTCATTACCAAATTATCCATACAAGATCTTCGTCGAGATTATGCATCAGAGCTCTAATTTAATTTACGGAGAATTACAAATTTTTTTTTATGAGAGTCTAGTTAATTTCTACTGAAACAAAGACCCTATTTTTCGCGTCCCTCGAAATGTCAAAATATCTTCCAGACTTTAGGCGCATTTTGTCTGCTTGTCATCGGACAATTTCATGCATTCATAACAAATGCAACGAGAAGTAGAGGAAGACAAGGAAAAGAAATGACTGAATGAGACGAAGGGAACGAGCATATTTATGCCTGCTCTTCTAAGTAACGGCTAATTTATAGACCGCAGACAAAAACTTGATTACTTTTTACCTAATTACAGAAAAACGTCTGCTCTCTAGAGTGAGTATTTAACAAATGAGCATTTACGAAGCCCCATTTAGCTTGAAGTTATTAAATTGAAAAATGCATTAATTAACTGTGAAACAGCTGAATTCGAGTGAGAAGAAGGAGACGATTAAATATGAAACGGGGAAAATGAGCAGTCAAATAAGGGGATAATGACTATTTTAAAGGAGAAATGAAAGAACAAGGCAGGGTTCGGAAAGATCTGAAACTCGACGGTTCTAAACGTGAAAAAGGAAAATCTTGCGGTGAAAGGGAATGAAACTAAAGTCGAATATTGTTTACCTCTGGCAAACTCACAAACTCGCCAAGACTCTTTCCAGATGCAATGAAACGCAATCAACTGCAATGAAGAATGAAGGAATGCAGGGAAGGAAGGAATTTATGAAACTAGGGGAAATGAAAAAGTATGAGATTGGATGTAAGAATATTGCATGAACGCGAAAATGAATAATTTATTAGTGTCATATAAGTCTGAAGGCAAAACTTTCTCTACACTCAGACAAAACTTCGTCGAATTCTATCTACCTTCTGAAATTGAGATTTATTTGGTTCATTAGAAACAAAATTGGGAGTAATTCACCATGGTAACATTTTGGAAATAAGAATTGTAAATGACTATTCTGAAGTGTACGGAATTGTTTCTAACAGTGTAGTACCTATGATTTCTCTCCACTACTCTCAGATGGAGATAGGTGAATTCCTTCTACGTTCTGCAGTCAGTTTTCTTCTCCTCGTCCCTTCTTCCTTTCCTGTTCCTTATCATTTTCTCTCTCCTTCTTTCCTTCTCTCCTTCCCTCTCCCTTTTCCTTTAGATGTCACGCGCAACTTCTACCCAACACACTGAACCAAAGAAATAGAAAATACTTGAAAGAACATGCAGAATGGCGAGTGAGAAGAGATGAAAAGTGCAAAAACAAAATCGATAGAGAGACAGACAGAGATGCATGAAATGAGAGAGGCAGAGAAAGAGAGACACTACGTAAACGCAAGTCTATGTCTCTAATAGGAGAAAAATTAGATGAGATTGGAGATAGAATGGGGAATGGAAGAGAGGAGAGAACGTGAGGACGATACGCAACGTGAGCAAATAAACAACACATTTCGAAGAGAAGTTTTTGCCCGAATAAGCTGATCAATCAGAAATTAGAGAGTTCACGCCTCAAGTGACAGAATTAGCGCTACCCACAGATAGGAAATCAGGCAGATGAAGTATAGCGCTACTTGCAAGAATAAGTTACAGGCATGGTTTTTCATAAACTATAAAAGATTTTCCTCGTAATATAAAGCGGATTAACCTATAAAAATCCAAAAGTTCATCGATTTAATAAAGATTATGTTAATCTTAGAAATGTTTGAAAAACCGTCGATGAAAGATCTGTAAAATTCTGGGAAGTTTGGGAGGGTTTGAGTGTAAGTCATTGTGGCAGCAGTTTGCTGGATTCAATTCATTTCGACAGTCCTATCTTTTCTCCTTCTTTCTGTCTCTTCGTTTTTCTCTTTCAGCTTCGGCCTCGCACGTCACACAGCAAATATCAATCTGCGTGTTCTCTTGCGCTCTT
The DNA here is from genome assembly GCA_964036155.1 of Diploscapter coronatus. Lineage (NCBI taxonomy): Eukaryota > Metazoa > Nematoda > Chromadorea > Rhabditida > Rhabditidae > Diploscapter > Diploscapter coronatus. The sequence goes on from OZ038423.1 coordinate 55,118,614, forward strand.
CATTTTCGAGTAAATCGTTGGCAAAACCAGGGCCAGGCAAGACTCATCATTTCCTCTGCTCTCAAACCGTTTCATCCTCTTCTTTCAACCACAAAACTATGTGCCTACGCAAGAACCTACACTACACACCAATCAATTGTGGTTTCTTCAAAAGCCATTCAGCTCAGAAAGAAAATAGTGTTGACGAAGAAGAAAATCGGGAGGAATTGCCCGAATTAGTAATGCTGAAAAGCCTATGTACCAATCAATTTTTAAACCTTGGCAAGTTCATCCAATTTGAAATCGAAATAGTTGATCGAGAAGAAAATAAATGTGAACTCTGCCAGACGAAGCAAGGATTTAATTCAGGGTAGCCGTACGATCTACCACCCATGGGATTTCCTTTCAAATTTTGCATCTCGAGATAGAAATCGACCAAAATTTACATCAATTAATGATGATATCATAACGCAGATTTCGGCCTTGCGACCCACCCCCGTACATTTTCTGTGCCCGAATTAAATGCTACCTAGGCGTGAACTATCTAAATAAGCGATCACTAGATTGAGTAAACCTTCCTAGAATCCATCAAAGTTTTATCGGGAATTTTGGAATGGAATAGAATCGGTTTCTTTGAATAAAAGACGTCAGTCTTAAACCTAATATGCAATGATGTTTGGGAATAAAAATGATAAGGGAAAATGAAGACTGAAGGACGAGAACATGAGACTGTTAGGCAGTCAGATAGCAGAGAAGCCGTGTCAAGACTGATAAGGCTGGTGATAGCAGATATGACATGCAAGCTGAAGAGAAGGAACTCGTAAAGAAATGTGGAGTTTCAAATCAACAAGTTCAATAATCGGGCTGTGATTTGTAAACAGAAATTAATGAGATTTACAATTTTTTTGCAAGCGACTAAACAAATAGTGAAATGTCTGAAGCAGAGCAAATATTCTATAAAAATCGGAAACTTAGATATACTGAAATTCCTAGAGACTAGTGACTTGAAAAGATAACATGCATAATTAGAATACATTTTCCTTATCTATCGTCTCTATAAATTAACCTTTCTAGTTTGAAAAGCTAAGAGATTTTGCCAGTCCATCAAAATTTCAGATAACATTCGTGCAGAATTTGTAGACCTCACGAATTATGAAAATGCACTTCTGTCGAGAATAATAATCTAAAATCGCTATGTTTCTCCCTTGCTTTCTACACCCGACTAGAATTCGCCAATCTAGAAGGTCGAAACGATGAAAATTGGAGATAAAAAGGAGAAAAATGGTCGAAAAAGAATGATTCGCGCTAAGCGAAGAAGAAAGGAATTAAGATAGATTTGGGGACTCGGAAGAGGGGGAGAAAATGGCTAGATGAAGAGAAAGAGGAGGTTGAATAAAGAAACCTCGCTCAGAATTAGTCATAATCAATGAAGCCAGAAAGGATAAAAGGTTATGAAGTTAGACAGGATATTAAAATTAGAATACACGGTTAATTTGGTAAATATTATTAAACAGGAAGAAGATAATAAATTCTCCCTATCCAGGTTGATTAGTATTTTCTGGGCAAATTGAAAAGCGTGAACTAACCGACAACCCCCGTAGTGCCATCGCCAATTTCGTTGTCCTGGGACTTGCTGAGCTGTACCATGAGCTTGGCGACGTGGTGCTGCACGTCCATCTTCTCCATGATCGTCGCTCCATCGTTCGTGATCGTCACATCGCCATCGGGGGAGACCTAAAAATATAATGCCTTGAGTTTAAACGATTTCTTAAAGTACAGGCGAGAAAGAACGCTTCATGTTTTTTGCACACAACTGATAACAGGAGTACAGAGACTACCACTTTTTTAGAACGCCTTGTTATAAAATAAGGATTTTAGAGTAATTAAAACTCGATCGATCGGAATGTTGCAACGAAGTAGGAATTAACCCAGTCTGATTTGACGCTGTACGCTTTCAATGTTAAATTCATTTGAACATGGTAGGATCATTTTTGGCAAACAAATGAATGTTTCCCGTTCAACAATTATGCGCTCTGACATGGATCGTCTTAAATTTGTAATATTCGAAGAGTTTGAAGACTCACAATCATTTTGTCGAGTCCGCGAGGTCCCAACGAGGAGCGCAGCGTGTTCGACACGGAGCGAGCAGCCAGAATGTGGCTCTGAAAATATGCAAAGTCATTTTTATTCTTATTCTTTCGAGATTACATGATTTTGCAAGAGTTCGAGAATAAACGTAAACCTCCAATTCAATTATAATTATTTCAGTGCTGATCTTTATGAGTTGATCACAACTAGTGAATATAATTAAGTCGGTCAATTCATCTGCATCATGTTGAATATTATCTTCTTACAATGTTCAGAAATTAGCACGCATTGGTACTTGTTCAAACATACACAGAAGAAAATGAATAGGCATTTTGAGCAAAGAAACCAGCGGTCCGTACCTTGAGTGCATCGACGCCAGTCAGCCTGCGCTGCTTCTCCTGGTCTCTCATGACGATGAACGGCTGACCGTACTCGTCGAACAACAGCTGAGCCATCGCACTCATTCTGTCTAAAACAGAAAAATAAATGAAATAATCCAAAGCCGATGAAGATGAAAGTAAAAATGTAATTGCGATTTCATAATCGTGCATGAGTAAAGGAGGAGTAAGGATTGGAGAATTCAAGGAAAAATAGGTCGATATATGCAGATTTTTCTGGAATGATTTTTGAAAATTATTCGACAATTCAGAACAAAAAATAATGGATAAAAATGAAGAAAAAATCTAAAGTGGTAATATATTTTCTAGAAGAAACAACGATGAGTGGAAAGAGAGCAGAGTAAAAGACGAGCGAGAAACAGAAAGAAGAGGGGAGAGGAAGAGCAGTGGTCGTATTAAACCCCCTCAACCTTCGAGGATTATCGAATTTTAGCTTCGAGCTCAGATTTTTTAAACCTCTAGCTTTAAAATTTAACGCTCGGCCTTTTCCTCGCTCTAACTAATGGTTTTTTTTCACAATAATTACCCATAATTATATGATAGACGTGTGATCACAGTGCACCTAAGAATGGATTTGATATGAAAAATCAAAGAATGAACGGTTCATACAAGCAAACTAGGAAGTTCTTTCGAAGGGTGGTTAACACTCGACCTTTGGGCTCGGAGGTCAAGGGGTTTAATATATGACCACAAAAGGTCAAAGTAATTTTCACCCGAAAGAAAGTAGTTTGGCTTTCAATGAACCGTAAAAGAATTCATCAATTTTCGATATTTTGCTCAAGAAACTATTATGTACTTTTGATCAATTTATGTTTAACAAAAATCTAATTTGTTTGAAGTTGAATGAATTGCCAACCTGTATTGCCGGTCCTTGATCAGATGCAACACAATGATCCAGATACTTGGAAGCAACCAAAGTTGTTGCTAAAATTTGGATAATTAGATTTTCCTAGAAATTTTCAAAAAATTTCAGATATTCCATGGTTTTCAACCATTTAAATTTTAGAAAATCTCGCGAAACAGAATTTAAAAATTCATAAAATTCTGTGGAAACCAACAACAAAGAAGAAACAACAACAAGGAAACAATCGAGAAATAACAAAATGATTTGTCATAACAAAAACAATGAAAAAGTCTGCAAAATCAATGACAGACAGGCTCATATAAAAAAAGACACTGGTTTTTTTTCTTTTCTTCTCTTGTCTCCTCATACTATTTCTTAGAAAAACCGGTGTCTTTTTCTAGGAGCTGACAGAAATAACAACTTTAAAATACCGCGTTCCTTCAAAATATTTAAATTTAGAAGGGGTAAGATAATAATTTGAATACAATCTATGACAAAACTACTCTTCCATAGGTTCATCGTCTTCTTTCTTCATTTCATTTCGAATTCGTCGAGAATTCAGCAAATACTTCAGACTGAATTTGTTCTGATCGGCTCTAAAAATGAGAAAAATAAGCCTTGTAAAAATCAAAGATTAGGATCATTGTGTTATTCACCCTGTATTCATCAACCCTCCCTGCACTATTGCCACTTTTTTGTTTTCCTCAAACTATTTCCCAGAAGTGGGTTAAAGTACAAAGGGATGAATGTGAATAAACAAGATCGAGCAAGACAATGAGCCAAAAATCGAATCTAACAATTTATTGATCTGCTGTTCCCTGTAGCTGACGATCTGCTGTAGTCCCGTCAAAGTAGCCACATCCACGTGACTCTTCATCCGCATTCCGTTCTCCTCCAGCAGAGCTTTCAGCCAGAACTGAAAATCAGATTGCTTAAAATTAGATAATTTGGAATGCTTACAATTTATTAAATTATTAGTGCATTATTACGTAATAACCGTTAAAACATTGAACGATTATTGATATGCTAGCCTTCGATAAAATAAGAAAATCAAGTTCAACATTTTACCATGTAAAGATGAGGGTACTGCGTATTCCACATGGTTCTGTCATTGGCCATCCATCTGAGCAGTCGCTCTGCGTATTGAATTGGCAGGCTTCGCACAACCAGAATTACTGAAAATCATCAGGCCTCACATAATGCTCTTTGAAACCATCCCCCACTTTCTTGTGCATCAGTTCTCTCGATGACTGACTGGATCAGATCTGAGTTGTTCAGCTGCAGACTTCCCATCAGAGCTTGTGAATACTCTCTATTCATCAGCGATCTGAAATTTAAAAACTCGTTTTTGGAGAAAATCTACAAATCTATTTACTTCTTGACAAATTTGGGATCAGTCGTGGTTTCGAGTTGAAACGGGTCGAAAATGGAGATTCTGTCGAGAGAGTAGACTGCCACTCCTTCCGTCGAACAAATTGCGAAACGTCTTCCTGAAAGTCAACATTAATTTTCATATCCTTTAAAAACTAGGACGAGTTTGTATCGCGGAAACTTACCAAATACCCAAGTGAAGCAAAACTTCAGCCAATTCGGTTACTCACAGAATTGATAAGTCTACCAGAAAATAGCTTACCTGTCGGACAGAAAGCGACGTCCTGCACCGCAACAGCAATTTTGCCCCTCCTCTCCCCTAAATCAGTGTGCTTCGAACCAGGCAGTTTGATGGCCTTCTTATTCGATCCATCGTATTCCTCGTCCGAAGTGTCGAACAGCAGCATATTGCCGAATTCCGTGAAATTACGCTTGTTCACGTCCATCTGTAATGTGCAATTCTCAACTTTATTTCTCATTCTTTTTTTATATCGAATAGGGAAAAAATAATAGGGACACTTTGAAAAGTTCTCCTAGCTTTTCTTCATCAAAACTGTCTCACCTCAAAGTGGAATAAACATGGAGAAAAAAAGCGTTTAGAACATCAATAAAGAAATCAAATTTTGTCTAAACCCACCACAACTCCATCCAAACTTCGATTTTCAGTGATTTTGAATTTGGTGATGATTTGCCGGTCAGAGACTGAATAAAGGCAGAAGAAGTTGGACTCGCCTCCGACAAGCAGCATGTGACCATTCGGGGAGAAGTCGAGGGAGGTGAACGATCTGCAAATCGAAAGCATGACGAATTATTGATATTCCGAAAGAAGCATACTTGCTCTTTCCACTGGTGTCCCTCTTGATTTGCTCGTTTTCACTTCTGGACGGGTCCAAATCTGCCGCCGTTTCGATTGTACCGATCAGAGCCATCTAAATATTTTCCTTGAATAGCAACCTAGTTCATCAATTTTACGCAATTGAGTGAACATGAATGATCTTCGTTAGCATTTAATTGAATTTCAAGAAATTCGAGTCTTTCATTTTGAACAATAAATCTCACCTCCTTTGTATGATAGAGTGTGATGACAGAATCAGAAGTGAGCACGGCGACCACATCTCCAGAAGGTGAGAATCTGACGAACAGAGCTTCGTGGTGTAGTTCCGTGATTTCACTCGTTGAATCCACTACATTCCAAACCCTGCAAGAAAGTGAATTCAGTCAGGAATGAAAAGCCGTCATACCGAATAGTCCTGTCCCAACTGGCAGTGACGAGCGTGTTGCCGAACAAATCGATCGAGGAAATGTTAAGCTCGTGTCCACTCAGCACGTCCAGCAGACGGCCGTTCTCCAGACTCCACACGAAAATCTCAAATAGGCTATTTTCTCCTTCCTGATACACAAAATTGATTTATTTATGCGAATTTCTTCGACAACTTGTAAGCCGCAAGACATGGATAAATAGCATGAAAAACACATTGTATCCTACTTTCGCTTTCTTTCCTTATTTCGCGCCTACTTGTGCATGACTTTATACAACTCGGAGCTAGTCAATTTACTCCAAACCTACATTGTAGACCTCCTTTCCAGCAGCGACAACCAAATCACCAGACTTGTCAACGACCAAACTGCCGAGTTGAGTTGGTTCAGGACAGACCAGAGTGCGGAAATTGCGGTATCTGAAAGTTCAATTGCAAAGATGTAGTAAGACTTATACTAACCGTTTCATATCATGAGCCCTAACAGTTCCATCGAGCGAGGCACTCAGAATTGCCTTGCCACTCTGCGTCCACTTCACACAGCTCACTGCAGAAGTGTGCTCGTCGAAAGTGACGATGCAGAACGAAGTGCGGTTGTTCCAGATTTTCACCTGAACATGAGAATAAAAAACTTCTTCCGAATCAATCGTTGTGCAAGACAGTTACTATATGACGGAGTCTAGTTAGGGATAGGGTAAGGAGGTTAGAGTAAGGAGAAATAGTGTGAGGAAGATATCCCCCGTCACCCTTCGTAAAATGACTGTTGCAGTTGTGCAGAGAAATTATAAAATAAGCAGCATTATTCTGTTAAAATTGTCTACACATCATTTACAAACTGATTATTTGAAGATGTCTGCAAATTCTAATTAAAATCACAAGAATTATCACCTTTCCATCCTCAGCTCCAGTCGCGAGCAAACTTCCATCGGGAGAATACGAGATCGTGGAGATTCTCTGCGAATGCGACTGCTGCTTGAGAGCGTACGTCTCTGACTGCCATTCCCAGACCTGGAATAATAGTTTAGAAAAAAAACTTCTAGAATATGCAATGAAGCTTACAATGAGTTGAGCACTGGACCCCTGTCCGCAGCCGATACCCAGCCAGTCGCCCGTTCGGTTGATTGCAACTGTGCTCACTGCATAGTCTGATACCCTGAAGAGCGACTCTTGGACTTGAATAAAGTAAGTCTTCATTACATGAAGAAGTACTAGAGATTGAGTTGAATTCATAAAATCTACAATTAGCATTTAGCTTTTCAGAATCGAATTCCATATCCTTACTGATGATGAAGAATATGAAAGTGGAATGGAAAAGAAGAAAAAGAAATTCATGAACTCCGAATAAATGCCTACCGCAAATTGTGAATGAGAGCGAAAGTGGGAATTTCGTGGAGCACGAAGCTGCCGTTGGAAAATGCAGTGACGAGCAGATTGCTCTCCGGGTGAAATTTGGCTGCAGTCACGTCCACTTGCTTACCACTGCCTGATGACTCCAACAGGGAGAATCTGCAAATAAGATTTATTAATGAAAGAGAAGAAGAGGAAACGAACACGAATGGATCTTGAAATTCTACAGAATCAATATTTTTGAAAAGATGATTTCAACCTCTTTGTCTTGTTGTAGAAGAGCCTGGTGATCTGCTCTCCATCCTCAGTCGCAGTCTGCTCCTGATTCGTCCAGTGGCCTTCCACCAAATCCCCGGGCAGAACTGAACTCTTCCACACATACGCCACTCCTCGACGGCATACAGAGATCAACTGAAATGGAAGGTTCATTGAAGAGAAGGAAAAATTATCCTGAAGGGTGAATTTAGAAGATACATGAGATATTGTATGAGAAGTAGATTAGCTAGGCTAGAAGATCATTTCATTCTACGCCTTCAGAAGCATGGCATATTTTCCAGATGTTTTTGAAAGAAAACAAAAACTCACATCATATGACTCTTTGAAAAATTGGCAGTTGACGATGGGTCCCTTGTGCAGTCCGAACTGCAGAATGTGCACGTTGCGGTATCGCTTCGAGCCGACCATTCGGACTACTTTGTCGTCTCCACCTGCCACGATCAGACTGAATGATTCCGATTTTTATATTACATTATAAGGATAAACTTGTGCAGTTGACTGTAAAATTCATCAAGAAAAATCAGACAAATCTGTAAAACGAATCAGACTTTCTTTTAGCTCCTACACTCCATAAAAATAAGATTTGATGAGCTTTACAAGTTGGTGTTGATGGTCATTGGTAAATTATACAGAGAGCCTAATTCGTCAGGAGGCAAAATGATCAATCACTGCTCAATTCAATGCTATACAAGGCTCATCACAGGTAGGGTTTTGACAGGTAAGTGCAGGTAGGTTCAAAAATGATAGTTACAGGCCGATATACATGATTTTGGTAAGTCAGTTGCAGGTAAAATACGGACATGGGAATCCAAGAAACAGGTAGGGAAAGTGCACGCACGATATTCTTCGTGCTTGTGAGGAGCAATCTGTCAAAGCTAAAGCCGAAGTCAGATGCGCATATCAAATTCATATGTGAATTTTAACGATGTCGATCACCAAGCAACTCTGGCCTGTAAATTCCTCACTCAACCCACTCACCATCCGTCGAAGGACCAGTCGAGGCAGTTCAGTGTTTCCGTCGACAGATTGTATGTCATGTACAGCTGTAGAGGACGGTACACAGAGCACTGAAAATGAAATAAAACAACGTTTCAAAATAGTTTTCTACTAACCTTCATCTGATTGAGTTTGTGAATCTGCAAGTCGAAATCCCTGCAGATGGCGAGCATCTGGTCGTCGGGGGAGAATTGCAGAGCTCTGATCGTTCGATTCGCCCGGAACTTGTGCAGCAGGTTCTCCGAGTGCAGATTCACGTAGAGGACATCGCCTGCTGAAAATTCGAGCAGAGGAATTTGATCCGAGCTCATCTGAAATTCCCACCTTCATTTGCGACGACGAAATGAGTGCCTCTCGAACTGACGGAGATCGTGACGATGTTGAACAGCGACTCGAATGAGAGGGTTCGGGAGACATTGCTGAAAAATGCAATATTTTGGGGTAAGTGAGAAATACGGACTTTTTCAAGTCAAAGATGGAGATTTTGTTGCCGACAGGCGAGTAGACGGAATATCCATCGGGGGAGAACGCGATCTGCCCGTTGCGGTACACCGAGCCGATCAGGTTCGAGAAGTTGAACTTGACGTCCATTTCAACGCGACATTCCTGGAAAATAATGACCTAGAGAAAAAAGATGAGGCTCAAAGAAAATAATTGAAAGCGAGCGTTTTAGGAAAAATGTTCCAGAAAATCGAGAAATAATAAACAAAAAATTAGGAGAAAAAAATAGTAATGAAAAATATAGCGGAGAAAAATTTAGCAGTGTTTGAAATGAATTGTCAATAGAGCAGGATATGCATTTCTCAATGCGGGAAATGGCTGTTTTTCGATTTTCTTCCGTTTTTCTCGAGATTTTCAAAATTACCGATTTCAGAATGGACACTCCATTTGACCACAACTCCCTGTCACTCTTCCTGCGCACCTACTACAAGTCCATCTTCCCATACAAGCAATATCTCAAATGGATGACCTACGGGTTGAGTGAGTTTTTTTTTTTCTTTCAAGTTTGTCTCATGAAAATGAATTTCAGAATTCTCCGAGTACTGCGCCTATCGGGAATTCGCCTTCATTCTTCATGGAGACATTCATTTGAGGTAGGATTTTTTATTTTGAAAAGGAACACCTTGCACAACGTCCAATATGAAAGTGTCAAAAGCATTATCCGTGTAGAAATTCGGTTCATTTCTTATTCCTGGAAACTTTGACTGTTTTTGCCGTTGAATCTTTCGGAGATCACTTCTTGTTCTAATTTAAGAATTGTAGAAATATTCAATTCGCACAGGCTTGATCGAAAGCTAAGTTTAGAAATGATGCAGAGATGAATGTGTTCTCTGTCCTGTCTGTTTGAAATCAGACGATCAAGAAAAAATTCAGAATGACTAAAAGGGACAATTGTTTCAGATACAAGAACTTCTACGATTCCGCGATGTTTGAGAGAGAGCTCTGCAACACGAACCCGGAGAAGCTCGATATTGGAGCCATTTATAATCATCATGTAAGGGAATACTGTATTTCTTGAGGATAGTCCTTCAATTTCAGCCTCGCGAGCACAAGAAGCACTTGGACATGAAGGCGTTGGAGCGCGAACTCATCTTCGATATCGACTTGACTGATTACAGTGGAGTCAGGCATTGTTGCGGGTAAGCATGAATTGTTTTTTTTCTCTAGATTAGAAAGTTATTGCTGAGATGAATGCTTCCTGTATTTGTCACCAAACTTGGGTCATGGGATGAAGAAGGAAAACCTGGCGAGGTTGATCAGACGACGAAAAATACAGGAGGCCAAGATGAAGAAGCTGACTGAAAATTCTCACTTCTCATTTTGGAATTATTCAATGTTTCTACAAATTCATTAACGTTTTTCAGAGAAGCAACCGTCTGCAAGAAGTGCTGGAAGTTCATTGTGGTGGGAGTCAAAGTGCTCGACTATTTGCTGGCAGGTTTGTCTGGAAGCTTCATCTCAAAAGTAATTTTTTATTTTAGAGGATTTTGGTTTCCAAGCGCGAATGTGGGTGTTTTCTGGTCGTCGAGGAGTGCATTGCTGGGTGGCTGACAAAGCAGCAAGGCAGCTGGACAACGAGGGTAGAGGAACTGTGGCGGAGTATCTCAATCTTTATGAAGTTAGATTTTTTACGGATTCTTGATAAATAAATGCAGTTTTGAGGCCGAAGTTATGATGATATTGAAATTTTGATATCGTGATTTTTTTAAAGTTTCACCTGTTCTTCTTGAATTTGGCTTATCTGATTTTTCAATATCTTGAATTTCAGGGCAACAAACCGAATGTGATGGTGAATGTGTCTGACGATGAATGTGAAGATGACTTGGATCGCAGTAAACTGAGACAGGTATTTTTGATTATCCGAGAGAATTTTGATCGTTTCTATTTTCAGAGAGGAGGTCCTTCTGCCCAGTACGTTCCTCATGTCGTGCAGCGAGCCTACAGAAAAATGATGGAAAGTGGAGTTATGGATGATTTGGTATGGAGGTTCAAAGGGAGTTTCCAAGAAAATGTTTACCTTAAGGTTCATGAGCAGGGCTGGCTGAGCGATGACAAACTCGACGATGTGCACAAATGTTTCCCGCAGGCTTCTGAGTCACTAAAGGAGGAACTAAGAGTGCTCAAAGAGTAGGGAACTTTTCATGAATTGTAAAAATGAAGAGAAATATCTCTAATTCCAAAACTAACTTGTTTTACCTCTAAATTCCAGTTTGTCGGAGAAGAATCGCTGGGTTGCGTTGAAGCGACGATACGACGAAGTGGAGAGGACCAAGGCTGAGAAGAAAGGACTCAATGTGCCTGCTGTAAAGACTCCTATTCTTCTTTGAAATTAGGCGTTTTTTCAGGCGCCCAGTGAACAGGATCGCTATTTCCTTTACTATTTCGTCATCCATTACGCCTTTCCTCGTCTCGACATTCATGTGTCTACAGGTGAACTATTTTTAAAGCATGAGCTTGATAAGATTTGCATTTTTATAAATCAAAGATAAAGACTCCAATTTTCTAAATCTGCATGACGAAATCAAGGGTATGCTCAAAATAGTCTATCTCAAATGTAAAGAGTTTTGTACTTTTGGCTTAAAAAATGATATTTTATCTCAAATTTCTTCCATACACTCAATCTGACCATTTAGGAGTGAACCACCTGCTGAAGTCTCCGTTCTGCATTCACCCCAAAACAGGCAACGTGGCTGTGCCTCTCAACACTGACAAAATCCACGAATTCGACGTCACAAGTGCGCCCAGAATTGAGTACGAATTTCTCAAATTAATTGATGAAAACTGAACCAATTTCAGCAAACTCATCAGGGAACTCAACGAGAACAATTCGAGCGCGATGGAAACTGATGAAAATGTGCAGTCGCAGCCAGGTAAAATCTTAACAAAATTACTGAAAACTATAAGGGTGCAATCATATTGTCTGATATCGTGTTAATGCCAAATGCAGGGCTGCGCGAAGTCGAAAATTCAGGCTACAAACGAACTTCTCTCGCCCCTTTCGTCGAAAACTTCGAACGATTTGTCACCAACGCTGTTGCGAGTGAGAAATGATTCTTCTATTTTTATTTTTTCTCATTTTATAAATTCATTTGTATGTTTTCAATTAGTTTATTATGATCACCTAAACTCAACAACAACTTTGAATAAAGTAAACCCGACGAGCTTCTGCTAGAGAAACCTAACGATAACCAATGAGTTGAAATAGACCCTATTGTAGAGAGCAAAATGAAATAACATCTCAAGTCTGAAGACAAGATATACCCTAGATTACAGGAAAATCCAGAAGATAAGGGATTGAGAAAAGGGAGATTTCTATCACTCGGTCATATATTTTCACTACCTTTGAAATTGGGGATGAAGTTCAATTGGCTTAGAGTCAAAATGAAATTCCGAAAAAAGAAACAATTTTACTTCTATAGAGAATGACATAAATTCAGAATCTTGAAAGTTGTCACTTCAGTTTCAAGATTCTGATCGAAATGTCGGCAAAACAATAACGAACATTCGATAAACGAAAGTCGGATAGAAAAAGAAAGAGAAATGGCTACATATGATTTGGCTGAATGATGTTTATCCAAAGCTTTTGCCAGATAAAGATTGTTCAAATTGCGTCTGCGAAAAGCTCTGATAGAAAACAAGTGCACAAAGTAATAAAAGCACCAAAATGAATGACGAACTGCACTTTGAACAACAGCAAATTGGGAAAAAATTACCGGATTTTGTTCTACTCGATGGTGCTGTAGATCCTCTTCTTCTCCTGCTGAACGTAGTGATGGCCACAGTTCTTTTCCAGTTCTGCCACCAGTGTCCGCACGTATTGAGGCAGAATCAAAAGGCCTGAAATTTACAAATTACAAAAGAAATTGGAATAGTAGCATGACAGAAGTGACATTTGTGTAATTTTGAAAATTTGTTAATGCACATGAAAATTTAACGAATAGAAAAAGTATTTAAGAATGTCTTCTTACATTTTCTCCTTCAAAAAACTCATTTCAAAGGAACATACCGACAATCTTCAAGTCGTCTTCAGTGCGCACTCGTATGACCTGCATTCGCGAAGCCTTCACATCGTTCCCATTCAGCACCGCCTCTACCACTGGCCACACTGACAGAACCTGAAAATTAGTCGATATTTCCATTAATGGCAATTCAATGACTTACCGATCCGGACAGAACAAAGTAGATTCTCGTGCGTCTGCCGACTTCACAGAACCCGCCTTTCGTCGCCGTTTTGCACTTGTTGAAAACGTACTGATGCTGACATGACTGGCCTGATCCTGCAGAAATGAAAATGAAGAAAACCCATTAGATACTCTTCAGTCTGTTATTTCTGTGATTTGTAATAAACACGCGATTTTATTCTTTTTCTTCCGCTTCTCTTCAAGAATAGAGTTTTGTTCTTCTATAATTCAGTGAAGAGAGAAAACATCGCGATATTGCATAATGTCAGATATTACAAAAAATAAAAATAATACCTTCATACTGCGCAGTCCAAATATCTTTAGCTTCATCAGGAGTGATTTTCTTGTGTTTCTTGAGAAGTTCGTTGAGCGAAATAAATTTGGGCGATCTGCCTGTAGAGGGTCGTGTCACCGCATACAGTCTGAAAAATAAAGCATGAAAAAGGAAACAAATAATAAAATTACCTTTCACCATTATCGATTCTCGTCTTGCCAATTCCATAAACGAGAGTGGCAACCTTCTTCGTGCTCATTGATGGGGTGCAGACGTAGAATCCGTCCTGTAAATTTACTAGTCAGAAATAAATAGGAAATATTTCCTGAGACTATTGTTGTATCCCGATTACTTTGCGGCTAGAATTAAATATTATCTAGCAAAGATGTTTATTCACCTTCTTCTCGTTTCTTTCTCCTCTTCATTCTTCCTTTCTAGTTGAAGGTAAAGTGAAGTGATCACATAAGATTGAACTAGAATGTCACAAGACTGACCTCTCCAGTGTTGTGCTGTTTGTAGATGGAGAAAGCCTCTTCCCAAGTGACTCCCCGCTCGACGGCCAATTTGTGCATTTCCACCCGATAGCTGCTGTTGTCTGCGCGACCCAAGAACACACGAGATTCCAGCTTCTTCACAGAATCACCGCCAGTACCCAGATCTGAAAAGTCAATCATCGTGTTTAGAATTTCATGCTACTTTAAGTAACTCGTATAACTGAACTTTTCAGGTCACTGATAAGGAATAATTTTCAAATTTGCTAACCCATAATTCCCATGTCATAGGTTCCATCGTGCTTGGCCTGGGCTATGAGTTCAGCGACAATTTCGGTGAAATAGGTGAAAAGGGCGTTCTGTGCGTGGACGGGCAGACCGAGGATTCTGAGACATTCGAAATTAATTAATCAAAGTATAAAAACACAGGCAAACCTGTTCAAGAATTTAGGAATGTTGGCAGCTTCCTTCTCGATCGTCCATCCTCCGGTCGCATTTTTCGACAGCAAACCGACGCCCTCCATATACAGTTTCAGATCTAAAAATAAGAAGATTATTCGGAAGAAAAGGTATCGAGATTCAAGAACAACTTCGCAAATCTAGCCTAAATTTAGTCGCCATTATTTCTCTTTTGAAATAGATTCATAGCAATTAGAACAAAAAATAAGATCTTATATAAACCTTCAAAGAAATCTCCCGGTTTGTAGTCAGCGGGCGGGTCGATGAGAGGAGGCGAGAAAGTGCCGACCACTGTGCGGAGCAGAATGTCGAGGGCCTGAATTGTTTATTCGAAATTGAGTTTCTTCCAAAATCCTCCACCTGTCTTCCATATTTGGTGTCCATGTTGAACTGACTGAGATCTCGCGTTTCCGTGGCTCTTCTGTCTCCATGCGTCAGTGCACCGAGGGACTCGAGTCTCTTCGCAACAACCGAGGCAAATCGCTTCTCTCCAGCCAGTTCAGATATCAGGAACACGTATTCGGGAGCGCTCACTTGGTTGGAACGGTGGGTTCGACCTGGAAAGATGGCTTATAAAATCAATTGTAAATGGGAATGAACCTCGAAATTTTCTCTGGAGGAATTTATGAATTTTGTTTTTTTCACAAAATTTGGTTTTATTTTTCTTGAAAGTACAACTTTTCTGTCACCTTTGGCATTAATTTAGCAGAATTCCGCTAATTTCTTTTCTAATTCAATAACTCAGTTAAATCAAATTCTTTACCGAATTGCTGAATAGCCTTATCAGCAGACCAAGGCAATTCGAGGGTGATATGGACTCGGCGTCTCTGATTGAGGGCCCTTCTGTCAGACTGCAGGGAGATGCCACTGCTGGCTGCCTCCGAGATGATGGCAATGAGCTTGTCGCCCCGCATGAACTTATCCTTCTCCTCCATGTTCATCAGCTCTGTCTGCACTTCTGCAGTCACATTCCTTCGCTCGTAGACAATCTGGCCCGATTCTGTCGCCACCATGTGACCGCGTCTGCCTGTCATCTGCAAAGAAAACATTTATACAAGTTGAAGACTACGACTTGGTCTCAGAATTTGGCAAATAAATAGTAGTGCTATCTTCAACAACAAAAAAAATGTTCAAAATTCGCTACAATTGTGATTTATGATACATAGTTCTATTCATTTTTTTAAAACTGTATTTCCAAAGACAAAAATTGTCTGAGAACGATTCAAAATCGGGCTCTTAGAATATGCCGGAGGGGTAATAAAGTTTGAGAAATAGATATGGAGAGGGTAAGGTAGGAAGACCAGATAGGAGTAAATTTATTATCGAAATGATAAGCTCATCGAGATGCATATTTTGGTACCCAAGTTTCCCTGCCACACTCTACCTTTGTTCTATTCATATCCATTTCTCGATTTTTACTACCCCTTCGACATATTTTAAGAGCCAAAAATCTTACTTCGGCCACAAATTCTGGTCCCCCGAGTTCATCGATGAGCTGATCGAGAGTGTTGGGAGGCAAAAGAGGACCGAGTTTCTCGATCGCAGCTAGCAGCTCCACTTTGACCATCGCAGGATTCACGTCTTCCGGCTCCATCTCCCCGTTCAGACGCGAAGAAGACATGAATTCCACTGCCGTGTCTTTCTGCAAACGTCAATTATGTCACGTTTCGAAGAAAACGAGCATTGCAATTAGTTTTTACAAACAGTACTCTGTATCTCGCTATCTTCAAAGAAAAGAAGAAACATGTATCGAAGAAAATACTGATCGCTCACTGAACAATGCAATAATAAAAATTCTCCCACCGTTGCTTTGGCCAATCTCAGCCTCCTCTGTCGTTCCTCTTCCTGCCTTCGTTCCCTTCTCTTCTGCCTCTTTTTCGCCCTCCTTTCCTCCTTCTCTCGTTTCTTCTCGAGTTCGGCCTCATCATCGTTCTTCTTCTGTTTCTTTTTCTTTGGAGAATCCTCGACGACTTGTTGTTTGTTGGCCCAGGGATCATCTGAAATATTTGAATTAGAAAAAAACCTTTGACCACCTTTTCTCAAGAGAATGAATGTTCCAGGTTCGTTTTGAAATGATTCTCATAAAGTGATGCTGTCTATTTAAATTTATTCAACTATAAGCAGAATGAAGATTATAAATGAATGATACACGTGAAATCCTAGTAAGTAATTTTGTATTTTCATTCAACGATTAGAAACTTACGGGTGGAGAAGTCGCACTCAAACGGATTGAATTCGTCTTCGTTGTTGTCCTCTGCATCTTCGTCTTCTTGAGCCTCCTCCTGCCCTGCCTGCTTCCTCTCGTTCACTTCTGCATCGCTGTCTGCCTCCCCTCCATTCGCACATTCTGACTCGTCCTCGCTCGACGACTCCACTTCGGCCAGCAGACGACGCCGCCATTCATCTTCATCGTCGCCTGAACAACGATATTCGAATGCAAAATATAATTCGAAAATTTGTATGATAGAAAAATTATTTGATCAGAAGATAATTCAGTCTCTGACGCTATCGAATGTGCAGCAGAATTAGAAGCTAAGAAGAGTACACTACAATTAGGAATTCAAATTGTCCCCTTTCTTCTTTCCAATAACGAACGAGAAGAGAATTAACCCATTTCCCGTTGTGTGCGAGACAATTCCAATTGCATTTTTGAAGTGTGCCAACTCCCCCACTTGCTCTCTCAAAGAAGGGCTCTTTTTTCAAAAATGCGAGTGGGGTAATTATCTATCTCGCACTCTTTCCCATTAGAACGAGACATATCTTGCACTAAATTTCGCTGGTGAACACGATAAAATAAACTAAAGTGTCGTGCAAACCATTATCAGAGCTAATGGATAATTCTAAAGAAAATGCTAACTAAAATGTAAGCTAAATTACCGATATTAATTTCCTCGCTGCTCTCCGAGTCAGACTCATTGTCAGAGTCGGAATCATCAGACGATTCGCCCACGCTGCCCTTCATGATCTTGGCCGACGGCTCTCCATTCTTCATGTCCGTGAACAGACCCAATTCATCCAGAATTCCGCCTTCGAAACGACGCTTCCTTCCTGAAAATAAATGCCGTTTATGATCGAAATGAAAACGATAATCACAAACGTTAGAAATTTCAATAAATTGACATAGAAGATATAAGCAAGACTAAAACAATTTGCTTCCCCTCTTTTCGCGCTATGTAACATACCATAGTTGTCAGATTCGCTTTTTACGAGTTTTAAATAGAGAAAGCAAACAGAACTACTTACTTCGAGCATATCCGTCAAAGTCGTCGTAGATCTTGTCGAAATCTCGGAAAATGTCGAGATCGTTCTTCTCCGTGGGGAAATTCTTCTCGATGAGTGACTGCAGCACAGCCTTTGCAGTGGAGATGAAGTCAGTCAATTCCCCGCCCAAGTCCTCGAGGGCTTCCAGAGTCCTGGCCTCCCCTGTGCTCTGCAGTCCGATCACCACGCACTTGTTGTCGCGGATTGCATCCCGAACCATCGTCACGCAGGTGTCGACCTGAAATAATTCCATTTTTAGAACCTGACTCTCTACTTTCTTTTTCAGAGATATTCTCAGAAACGTTAGGGAAGTGTACATAATATTTTAAAAGAGTAGTTTTTGAAATGAGACTTGAAGACCATCGTAACTCGATCATATCCCCAATTCAGCAAAAAATCAAGAAAACTGATTTACCTTAGCAGCGATGCAGAGGTACTTGAAGAATCTCTGATGACTGGCCCAAAACTGCGCCCAGACTCGCTTTCCTTCTGGTCTGTCCTCTTCTTCGTGCTGCTTCAGAACCAACTGCAAAGAGTCATTGAGAAAAAAAATGTGATATTCGAAAAAGAATACCTGAAATTGTCTTCTGCATTCCATCCACAACTTGACAGACTCGTCGTACATTCGAATGAACTCCTCTGTCAGCGCCACCTCCTTCACTCGGAATGACACGCCTCGGAACGAGAGCTGACGAGCCAAATAGAGGCCGCGTTGCTGAAAATGGAATACAATAATGATGTAGAAAGGCTTCAGATCCTTTTCCTCATTCTAGTCCACAATGGTCAAACTTTTCAAATATTTCTTATTCATGAATACATTGCAAACCTCCACATGAAGTTTACAAATCTCACAAGGAAATTCGTGTCAAATCTCTTAACTTTTTAAAAGAGAACTCGGACTAACATTTAATCAGTAAAAAACACAAATTCTCCCACCTTCATATCCATAGCGACAATTTCCATAGCGCCGACTCCTCTCCGTTCGACGGCATCGATGAACGCGTTGAAATCTCCGAATGACTGCCCGACGCCCCACAGACCGATTCGAGTCATGTACGCCATGTTGCGGGGCTCTCAAATATCCATTCATTTAAATAGATGCACTAATTCAGATTTACCAGTAGCTCCAGTAGCAGAGGCATAAACGACTCGGGCCTTGGGCAGAGCCCTCTGCAACTCGACGACCATCTGGCCCGTCTTCGTCGACTTTCCTCCACTCGGTACGAGATTCTTCGCGCGATGACATTCGTCCAAAACGATCACTCCGTCGTAGTCCTGCAATGAGAATATCAGAAAAAATAAGCAATAAATGCCGAACATCAAAACCAATTGCTAATATCGATGATCGCGTTCATTTAAAGCATGTGTTCTGGTTCAATAACAGATGACTTGATGATACAAAATGCAGCGTTAAGTAATAAGGAGTGAAAAGACTCCTTACCAATCCAAACCACTGTATGAGCTGTCTAAGTCGGCTTCGATACTTCTTCCCGCTTCCAGATTTAGCCTGCCCGATCAACGAAGAGTACGTGGCGAAAATGACTCCTTTCTTGATGTAGCCGTTTTCTCTGCCCGCGATTTTAGAGTATTTCAGTTTGTTCAGTGGATAGACCTGAAAAAACAACTGCGATTTGAAGAACTATTGATAAATCTTGATGGAAAAAGAGTTGGCATTCTTTTCAGAGTTTGAAACTTTTACCCACCGTAATCTTTCCAGCTCCGACATCCCTCAGATCTCGTTCAGAGTCGAACTTGAGGTCGTTGGACACAGACAGCCAGATGGCTCGTTTCCGCATCAACAGGTAGTTTTCATAGATGATCGCTGCAATCGTGCGGCCTTTGCCAACACCGGCGCCGTCGCCTGAAGATGGCAGCAAAATTAGACACAATATAAGAACTGCAGAAAAGGCTTTCTTCATCTCATTGATAAACAAATTCGAGTCAAATTCATCCAAAGTTATCATAGTTGTAAACCTCGTACCGATGAGATACCCCATCCTTTCTCCGCTCGGCAGAAACCGTTCATGGGCTTGACAGGCGTAGATCACTGCCTCCAGTTGAAGGGCAGAAACTGCGCCGGTATCAATCAGCTGAAATTTGAAAATGAGAAGATAGAGAAATGATCAATTTTTAGTTTTACCTCTTCAGGCAGAGTGAGATTGTACCGGACTTCGGGAGGAGCGACGCTGCTGAGCGAGGCACTCTCGACAACACTGTCAGGATGGGCAAGGCCTGAGCGCAGCTTGGCTGGACGATATTCGGAATACGTCTCCGCATAGCCGAGGTTTTCTTCCTGAAACGAGAATAGCTTCTATCGATATGTTGAAAAAAGATGGAAATTACATCCTACTTAAAGGCAAAATACTATTTGCAAAGAGTGAATAAAAACTAAATATGAAACCAGATTTCAACCTCTTCTTCGAGTTCTCTCCTTTCCTTCGCCTGAGCCATCGCAGCCCGCAATTCATCCTTGGCTCGTTGCGATCTGCTAACGGACATTGGAGGCGATGGAGCTGCACTCGAGCCACGCGAATTCGGCTGAAATTATGTGCATTGAAATTGGAATGTTTTGGTTTTTCCTGCAGCGAATCAATTCAAAAACAATATGACAACAGCTTTTACCACTTTAAAACTAATTTAATTTAAAATTATGCACCCAGATCACTTTTGAAGGAAGAATTAATGAAAATTCGCTTACCCCGCTTTTGAGGTTGAGGGGCGACCTGGCAGTGTCGATGTACAGCTGCTGATCGGCGAGGGGACTTTGCAGCTGCGTGTAGAAGGAGGGTCGCTGGCTGTTGGAACGAGGAAGGGAGGAGCGGGGAGAGTAGGGCGAATTCGGCAGAGAAAAAGACGGCGAAGATTGGGAGGCCTGAAAAATGCGCGTCCTCTAAATTCGGGGAAAAAATTTCATACGTCACGGGCAATCTCGTTGAGAGCCCTTTCGTAGTCCGCGTCAGTTTGCAAATTGTCATTCAAATGCTGAAAAATAGATGAGTTGAATGAAATATGGTACGGTTCAGTTACATTATGTCCTTGAATTCGTAAAGGAGTCAGAATGGGTCGAGAATTGGATAGGCCAGCAGAGCTTGTGGACGGAATCGAGGCATTGCGGTGCATGTAGGAAATGTTCTGGTGATAGCCACCTGCAATGAAAAGTGCTAAAAAATTCTACTTTCAAATAAACAAATTTTATAAATGTTTATTTTTCAAGGAATTCATAATAAAATCATTGTTGCATAGACTTTCACAAAACAAAAATCTACCTCCAGCTGCCCGAACGTATTTCCTCTGCCCAGCAGCAGCCATCGAGACGAAATTGCTCGCAGAAGCCGACCGACCCAGTTGGCCTGTCGAGTTCTGATTCACAGCTGAAAAACGTAAAATTGAATGCATTGATAAGAACAAAAAATTGTACCTCTTTGCATGTAAATGACCTGCTGCCTCTGATTGGCTGCAGTGGTCTTCATGATTGCCTGATTCGCTGCTAAACTGCTGCCTCTGCCTCGGTCAGAACTAATCGGAATGCCTCCTACAAGCTCAATAATTCAAATCACAAAAAAATGAAAAGCAATACGTTTTCGTGAAGAGCTGCACAAATTTGTGAGTATGTTGCTTGCAAAAATGACAACTTAGAAAAGATTTGGCATTATTTTGTTCACAAACAGTCATATCTTACGAAACCAAGATAACTTATAAATCTAGAAGTATGAAAATAGCATACCGCGTCTGATTCGAATGATGCGCCTCCTGTTGCCGCCATCGAGAAATTCACCGACAGACGTCGAAGGGGAAATAGAGCCCGTGAACGCTGTGGCCGGGATGGAAGCCAGCGAAGACGTTGAAGAGACATTCGGATAGCTGCCTGGAACATCAGCGATATTAAAAAATCATAGAAAAGGTTTCTTGGATAGGAAATATTCATTTTGGGAAACTTCTACCGTCTAGAGAAGAAAGTTCTAGTGAAAACTAAATTTTCTAAATTCTTGTCCATGAATTTTCTAAGAAAAGATAGATAAACGCTACGAACCTCGTGCAATGCGAACGATCCGCCGAGTTGCAACAACAGTTCCACGACCTCTCGGAACAGAAACTCCACGAACCAGGGCAACGCCGTTTTGCAACCGATTCACTAAAATCAATACAATGAAATCGTATAATCTATGTTTCTGTGAATATAGAAATGGTTGAATTCAATTATTTCCCTAGAATTTTTACTAAAACTAATCTTAAAAGAGTACCAGTTAGCATATTTTGACATTTTTAAACTAATTTAGATTATTTTCATCCTCATATATTCATGTATAATCTAGCATTTCGCACTAATTGTCACAGGTCAACAACTACCTCTTCTTCAGAAGAAAAATAATGCATTAAAAACGCCAACCTGTGTGTGCTTGCTGTGGATATTGGCTGTATTGGTTGTAATTCTTCTGAATTTGCGTTGCCGTGCCATTGTGGGTGTTTCCATTCGTGAATATCTCGCCCGCCGTCTCGGTTTCGACGACCTCTTCGCAGGCCACAACCATGGACGAGCCAGCCACGACCATCTGCTCGTCCATCAGCATGTTGTCTTCATGCGCCGGTTGCTGCAGACATGTGCCGCCTGTCCCTGTCTGATTGCTTCCCCCCTCTCCCTCGTCAGCGACGAGAAACTCGTCGAGTCCGGCCTCACTCAGGGCCTCGGACAAAATGTCGGACATCACGAACACATCAACAAAGTACTGAAATGTGAACAAATAGGTTGGAAGGGAAATGCACGGAGCAGCTGATTTCAGAGCGAGGTCACGAGACGAATGAACAAAGGCATGGATAAGAGAGGGCGAAAATTTCGAAATAGAACGAATAATACGAAATTGGGATGGAAAACTATTTCAACAAGTCGAGTAATTGATCGGGAAGAAATAAAAGGGATAATAAGAGATGGTGATAGAGAAAATGGAGGAAAAAAATTTGAATGGCCACTTTACAGTTCGTCATAATTCTGTCTGCACAACTCAAATATCACGCGCAAAGTTGTAGTGCTTTCTTCTTGCCACTGTCCCACTAGTCAATATCATCAAAAATAATGAAAGCAACAAGATATATGAAGAAATATTTTGAAAGAATGCATAAATTCAGCGGAGGAAATGAAAATACGACCGAACTGCATTAAACCAGGCAAGAAATGAAAGAATGAATGGGCATAGCCAGGGTGCAGTGGGTGAGATGAAATTGCACCAATGAATAGCAAAATTGTCGACACTGGCAAACCTTCTCTTTCTTTCGAGAACATTTTGGAGATTTTGCGAAAAGGGGAAAAACTACTGTGTGAAATTCAAGGAATAATTGATTTTTCTGACCTAGGTTCAAAGACAATTGATATGCATAGAGGGCGCAAGTGGAGTCAATTTTTTGAAGCGAATTTCATAAAGCGATTTTTCGTCACCCAGAATATTTTGAAAGTAAAAGGTTTTCATGAGAAAGTTCTTTTGACAAAAATGTGACCAAAGGATAGGTGAACAACTTTCCTTCTTTGATACTCCGCGAATTCGCGACAAAGCCGTCGTCAAATTGGATTTTAAAGTTTCAAAATATAAATAAAAGGATATTTTTTTATCACGTTCATCAAATCCTTCAACGGTTTATGATGGATTGAAGCCTTGCGGTAATTTTTAGACAGGAATCATGCATCAAGGTATCCCTGTCGCACCGATTTTATGTTTTCCCGTTGTAAAATAGAAATTTGGATACATTTCAAAGCTGAAACGAGCAAATGCATCGGTCTTACAATATTTTACTATATAAAATATACAACTATGTATGTAGTACATAAATTATGTAATTGATGGATGTATAATAACTATCCAATCTCATAATATGGTATTTTTATTCAACAAAAACATATTTCCAGTTTTAGATGAAGTGAATGTGAAAATATGTTTATAAAATTTAAAACTAATTTCTCTGCCCTCGCATCTATCGATTATTTATGTTTTTCCTCAAACTCCAGGCACATTTTGTGGGAGCAGATCAAGAGCGAGAAGCGAAAGAGCCATTTACTTGATGCAGGATCGCTCACGCACTCGAATGCCACAGAAACAGACGTGGATTAAAGAAAAGTTTCAGCGTTCTCTCTCAAAATCCAGTCCAATATTTTGTATTTTACAATTTTTCAAAATATATACACCAATTCATCGTTCGATTTGCGAAATCAGGACTGTTTGGAAATGACGAAATGACGGTATCCATAATTCGAGATAGACAAGGTGATTAGGTAAGGGAGAAATAGTATAGAAAAAGAAGCGTACGATCGTATCGTCATATCATTATTTCCAAATTTCCATCGAACAACTCATTAGCTGAGAAAATTCTAAGGATGATAAGCCCTTTTCATTGTCAGCAATTTCGCATTGTCTATCTGGGCAGTGTTCGAATTTTCCTCAGGTTTATCTTTTTTTTTCGATAATATATTTTAATGCCAAATGGCTTATAAAGAGTCGTTCTATTATTTGGCAATAATCATGCATTTAGGAGTTCCTTTCTCCATCCTAAACTATTATCATCATTTCAAATTTTACCTTTTTAAGAGCTAATTGCAAGGATTTCTACATACTTTATATACGAAAGTTTTCACCTTTTTTAATCAACTGATCTATGTGCATACATAACAAAGGCTTATATCTTGTTTTATCTATTTTTCATTTAAAAAATTTTCTTTTAATCGATTAGAGGAAATCCAACTGACTAACTTTCATTCCAAGGTTAATCCCGATTCCATGGGTTCCAGAGGTTCGAAAATGTCTCATATTCATAGGGTGAAAATGCATCATGCCTTCTAGCACTCTAACTTAAAAATCAGTATGACCTTATTTTCTATCCAAATTTCGTAATTCCTTTTTGTTTGAATAATATAGAACTATATTTTATCACTATCACTTTTGAATTTTCAAATTTCTCACCAAACCTCACTGGAGGCGTGGGGGATCAAGATCATTCTCTAGCTCTTTTCTCTATTCCCTTATTTCCTTGGTCTTGTCTTTCTCTAGATTTAGAAAATTCGAAGATTTCGAGATTTGGATATCCTATACGATCTTCTCTGGGTATCCTTCATCGTATGATGAGAAATTTAAAATATCCCAGACGGTTTTCCTCAGACATCCTCTATCATGTAACGAGATTTTCTTGTTTCTTATCTTTTCCTTTAAAATTTCGAATTCATTATTATTCATTTTCATTTTTTCAGCTTTCAGAATGCCCGATGATTTCATTGCTATTTCGTAGTTTGTTTCTTCTTTACGTTCTCTCGATTTTCGCTATTTTTCTCATACAAAAGAGGCGTTCTTCCAACACTGCTCTTTTCACATTAACATCAAATTTTACATTTCCTTGCCCTTCTCTCTCCACTTCCCATGCTATTTCTCCCCAGATCTAGGGAGGACGATCGTCAGAAAGCTATTACGATCTACCCCCTATAGTTCACTTTCGTCTGACGAAAGTGCTCTCTAGGTCTGGTCTTTTCTACATGTAAATTAGAAAGATGATCAAAATTTAACATATTCTTTTACTATTCGATGTTCTTTAATATTCTGTCTATTTCCTCATGTATCTTTTCATGGTGAATATTATGTTTTTGAGAAAATAGCATTGGGCTAAACAATTGATTGTGTAATCTAAAAGCTATACATTTTGTTATTTTCTCAATTTCGGGATAATGCTCATCATTTGAAGTAACATGATTCAGTGCTATCTTCAGATCAATTTTCATCACAAGGGTATAAAAAGTGACACTTTTCAATAAAAAATGACTTAAGATTAGCATCATAGATGTTTTGTTTGTTTTCGAAATTTTACAAACTTATTTTGAAAATATAATTTCAGTAGCAAAGATGGACTCTGTAGCTGGCGTGTCAATGAGAGAGAGTATAAATAAGCTTACTGTAGGGTCGTTTGAGGATGCACAGGTTGTTCGTGAGAAAGCTAAGCCTGGAGATTTGCTCGAATATAAACGAAATGGATATAATGTGCACAAAATACACGTTAAAATACATAACTGAACTATGTTTGATTTTAGCACTGGGGTGTGTTTGAAGGGAAGAGGGAGGACGATCATGCCTACGTAATACATTTCTCTGGCGAACCAGGGAACATGGCAAATTCATCGGTGGGTATAAATTAAAACATTTTTAAATTGAAAACCACATTTGTTTAATTGAATAATTGTATTTTTGCCTAAATGTTTATTAAATTTAAAAGTTGATAAACTTACCAAAATATTATTTTCTTTAACAACATAATCAACAAAAATGTATGTATGATATAATGGTGTTTATTTTTTTTGTAATAACTTAGCTATGCATGCTTATAACTATGACTTCTATCCCTTTATAGTGAAACTAGAACTTTTCGCTCGTGGCCGCAAAGCGACCACTCGCTTCGTCGTTCTAGTTGCCAGCCTTCGGCTGGCTGTTAGAATTTAAATTAGTTCTACTAAATATTTTTATCCCAAATAAGCTAAATTCGATAGTATATCGATTATAATGAACCATTTACCTTGACATCATTATTTAAAAAAAAAAACGTTGTGGAGATTATTCAAAATTTCAGGTTAAATTTGGAAATTGAAATGAGAATGAAGATTGATTGGAATAAGTTTTGCCTTTTATATATTCGCATGAACTAATTCTTCAATATGAAATTCTCTTATTTACTTCATTTGTAAAATCGTTTAAAAAATAGTTAGATCAAAGTTATCTTCAGAATCATTCATAAACAGTCAATTTGCTCGCCTATGTTTAGAGAGGCCAAATGAATTTTCAGAATTAATAACCATGGGATAATTTTATACCAGCATGATTGGTGGTATTTATCAGAGCAGAATGCTCTTTAGACCTCTGGAAATACACTGAGAGCAACGCGCCCGCGAAGCACCCACGAAGCACCCGCGAAGCACCCCAAAGTGTCCCCCGAGATTGTAGGGTGCTTCGTAGGTGCCTCGCGGGTGGCTCAATCTAGCGAGTGAAATTTTTCTTGCGGGTGCGTCGTGGGTGCTTCGCAGGTGCCTCGAAGGTGCCTCGCGGGTGGCCCAACCTCGCGGGTGCTTCGTGGGTGCTTCGCGGGCGCGTTGCTCTCAGTGCAACTACGATATGGACGTTTTGCCCCGCCCACTGATTTTTGCAATTTGCCCACGCAAAGGGGGCGCTCGTTAATGGAGGGAATCGAGTGGCGCGCATATCACACCTTCTTGAGATCCATGTATTTTTTCCTGGAAATATATGAAATAATCATAATTCGCAAATTATACCCTGCCTTCAGCCTTTGGCGCAGGGCATAGTGTAACTACTTTTGTTTTGGGCTAGTACACGTACATTGGGTTTAAGCGATGTCTAGTTCTCTATGAATATGCCAATGGCATCCGTGGACACGAAATTACGTACCGTGTACGGTCTGGCATTTGCGTTCTATAAATGCTAGAACGATGCGGTTTTTTTTTATTTAATAGATCTAGCCAAACTGTGCTGTCGCGCCTATAATCCAGAATTTCTGGTGCATATGTTGCCCCGGGGCAAGCTTCTGATGCAAGACCATTTTTGCAATATGGAAAAAATCATTTAATTAAAAAATACTTGTATTATTTTTTGCTGTTCGTAATGCATTCAGATGTCACATAGAAACATGCCGGAACAATATTAGTTTTTGGATTCAGAATCCCGACGTCAACGTGAGGATTCTGAAGAAAAGATCGAAAATGTCTATTTTTGCCTAATTTTTTGCTAAAAATGACTAAAATAAACTATTTCAACGTTGATTTGACAACGAAAATTCAGATTTTGACGACAAGTGGATTCTGAAGCCAAAAATCAGCTGGCCATTGAAGGCGGTCGGCGGGAGTTTATATTCGCATTTAACAATGCGTGACATTTTGAATATAAAAATCGATGAAACTCATTCCTATTGGTTTCAAAAGCTGATTTTGGTTCAGAAATTGCCGAGTTACGGTATTTTGAAAGTTCAAATATCTCAACTTTGATACCAAGTTAATGAAGAGATGAGTAGTTTTGCGAAGCTTTGATGTTTTAAAACCCAAATGTTTATTTATTCTGCCCAATGTATTTGATTTCCTTCGGAAACCGACAAAATGAATGACAATTACTACTTCTGGGGGAATAATTGATATTCTATAAATTGTTGTAATTCCCTTAACATCGTTCTATATGATATCAGAAGCGACGAAGCCGAGACAATAAATCTCAGACCTCTGTAATAGTCGTGGAAAGTGAGCACGCAGTATATCATCAGTATATCTCCATTAGCCACGTTGCCAAAAACCCCAGAATAATTACGCGTGGCCCTCCTTACATAGGTAATTACGCGGCCAATAAAATGAAATAAACTCTCCGCCGACAGCCTGTTCATAGATGACATCCAT
Organism: Diploscapter coronatus; assembly: GCA_964036155.1. NCBI lineage: Eukaryota > Metazoa > Nematoda > Chromadorea > Rhabditida > Rhabditidae > Diploscapter > Diploscapter coronatus. Next base: position 55,146,744 of record OZ038423.1, read on the forward strand.
AAAGCGCATTCATTGTTCAACGATTAATATTTTTAATTCGTGGTCTTCTATGTATATCACATAACTATAAATGCGCACTTACATGATTTTATGTAATCTAGCATCAGTATTTTTGCCCTTAATAATAATAGCGAACTTTCTAAACCAAAATAAGTGATAACAATTTTTTGAATCTTAGAATTGTACGCAATAACTGCAGAAAACTGGCTGGCGCATACGATGTATCTTTCTTCTTTTAAATTGCAGAAAATTAGATGTTTTTTGCAATCCAATTATGGCATCGAATGCAAGATAATTTGAAGTGATTGTTGTCTAATCAGCAAAATAATCAAAGGCATTGGAACACGATACTGGCTCAAGCCAATTTCACTTCAAGAGCGACAGTCGAATCACCAAGGCCGCGTAATTACCTATGTAAGGAGGACCACGCGTAATTATCCTGTGATTTTTGGCAATGTGGCTAATGGAGATATACTGATATACTGCGTGCTCACTTTTCACGACTATTACAGAAGTCTGAGATTTATTGTCCCGGCTTCGTCGCTTCTGATATCATGTAGAACGATTTTGGGTAATTACACCCATTTCTAGTATATCAAATATTCCCCCAGAAGTAGTAATTTGTAAATGTTTCAGTTTGAATAAATTAGTGAAAACGACATTCAAAATTCGATGAAAATTTTGGCAGAAAAGTTGAAAAATAAATGTTAATTTTTGCAATAATAACCGTCGGAAGAAGTCGAGCTTGCAGGGGATATAAATGAACTCTGGCGTCCCCTTCCCAACCCACCACTCTACCACTCGGCTGCGACCTGCTGTTGCCCCTCTCCCTTGCGGTCGGCCCTTATAATGCGTGTTGTACTGCATCAACAATAATGCAATTTTTCGAAAATTAAAAAGGGTAACAATTGAAACCAGATTTGGAATCCTCATGACGTCGGCTATCACTCTGTATAGGTCGTTTTTCGAAGTCTGGAGTCCCGTATATGCCGACTTCTTGTGAATTAAACTTGAAATTGTTCTTCTCTATGATTATCAGCCTCTTATCAGTTGTTGGTATCACTGATAAGGGCATTAAATCAGCTAACATATTTAAATATTCGTTATCAGCATAAATTTCTGAGTCGAATGATACCCACATCTGCCTACAAATCAATTTTAGTGATCTTATCAGTGATAAGATGGTCAAAACTGATAAAATATTAGCATATTCTGAATCAGCGTTAAATTCTGAGTCGAATAAGCTCCATTTTGAGCATAAAATATGCACTTTTGAAAAATCGATATTTTGACCGACTTCGAATTCCTATTTCGCGTTGGTTACAGTAACATTTTTACCCCACATGTTATACATATTCTGAAAGCCCATGAAGTTTCCTATAAATCTGTCCGATGGATTTTTGATTTTCCTTTTCTATCCAAAGTTATGGTCACTCAAAGGATGATGAAATTTTGGCGATAGGCGTCAGATGACGTCATCTGACCCGAATCAGAAGTCTGACGTCAAATCTGACTTCAGATTTGGATTCTACACATACGAATTACTATTTGAAACTTTTGTAATTTTTCAAAATGGATTAATGGTTGGGGAGATATAGGGGTCTATAGTCAGACCTATCTCGACCACCCCTCGGTCTTGAAGTTTTAAAGGTCTTGGAAAGCATTTTTATCCGGGATGTTATACATCATTTTGAAGCTAATCAAATTTGGCATCGAATGAGTTTTCTCATTTTTTGATTTTCGATTAAAAAAGTTGATTTTTGGGTGAAAAACTGTCAAAAAATAGCCAAAAAATCGGTTTTATGCTAATTTTGGCCATTTTTTGAAATCAAACGTTTCTGAAACAATTTTTTTTGGAATCTCCATAGTCGATTTGGTTAGTTTTTCTGAGAATTGGATCTTGAAATTAAAATTTGCAAATTGTCCTTAATTGAAAAATGCTTACATTCATATATAGAAGAGGTAATTTCAGATTCAGATACAAAGGGAGAAGTTTGAAACTGTTGTGGGAAATTCACGAGTTCGAGTGAACAATGGTTATGATTGGAAAAAGGAACCATTTAAATCAGAACAAATCATAGAAAGAGCCAAGAGTAGAGTTAGTCTTGCATAGTTTTATACCAACTACATACTTCTAATGATTTGGGACGGCTTCTTGTAAATGACACCAACATATTTTGTAAATGACGCCTAATTTTTATCTTTACCCCACACTATTGCCCCAAAAATTCCGTGTTATTTACAAAAAGTGTCGGTGTCATATCAGGCCGTTCGCGTAAGAACGTGAAGGTTTTCCTTAGGGACGGGACAAGCGAGTTTTAGCTGAGGACACAGTTTTGTAGAGAATTTCAAGCTGATTCTAATGAGCTATCTCTGACAACGAAAAAATGACGTCACAGCGAGTTATGACGTCACAAAGTACGGTAGTACGGAAAAACGCGAAATTGTTCAAAAACGGTATTTCGCGCCTATTTCTGCTCCGATTGAGCTGAAAACTTCATATTATATGTATTTTGGTATGAGGAATCCATTTTTGATGTTTATTTGAGTATAGAAAAATATTCAATACCTTTTTTATTTCTCTGAAAAAAATTTTAAGTGAAATTTTTTCGGTTTTTGGCTTTTTTCATATCGAAATCGTCATTTCCCCAACATAATTTACACATCATTAGAAAGAGCGTTTCAAGACGAATCTAATGATATAGGAAATTTCGAAAAATAAGTGCAATCTCATGACGATTTGCCCCATCAAATGCAGCCTACAGCATGCAGAAAGAGGAAAAAGCTAAAGTAAACTGTGAATATCATCGCAAAATGGAGTTTTCAGCCGGAGATTTTTACATATCTGGAAAGTGGATGTTTTAATGATTTAAAAAATATCTTACAGTTTTTTTTTTTATAATACTTCCACAATGAAATTTTTTTAGCTGCAGCCTCCGGAATTCAAATTGAGAAAAGGCATAAGCTTCGGTTCATGGACTTTTTTCGGCGTAAATCGACATTTCCTCGTCATGATTTATACATCATTAGAAAGAGCGTTTCAAGACGAATCTAATGATATAGGAAATTTCGAAAAATAAGTGCAATCTCATGTCGATTTACGTCGGAAAAAGTACAGAGTGTTTCAAGTTTATCTTCCCAATTTACTTTTTGAATAACTTTTTTATTTTCCATCCAAATTGAGTACGGTTTTTTGCATGGTACTCTCCTTGTCTTATGGTTTTGTTTGATACAATTCTTGAGTCGAAACCAATTACCCATACCCATAAAACCACCTGTTTTTCCGAAAAGCTAATTTTTGATATCTAAGAAAATTTTCAAAAATTCATAACTTCCTTATTTCTGAAGCAAATTGAATGATTCCTTTTTTATTCGACAGCATTTAGTCTCTAGATTATCAGATAATAAAATAAAATTTTTTGAATATCAATTTCTGCGGAAATGCGCACTTTTCGCGTCTTGATTGCGTACTTTTCGATCCGTACTGCCTTTACGCGTAAATGACGTTGAAAAAATTCGCCCTTCCAGTATGTTGTGTAGATTGACATGCTGAACAACTTTTCTTTCAGGACTGAGGTCGGATTCACATAGGTATGAGCCCCAGAATTTTTTGAAGTTTTACGACCAATTATTGCAAAGTGCCGTTTTGGCGGAAATTTTCAAAAAATCATATCTTCCTATGTACTGGACAAATTTTCGTAATTATTTTTTTATTTTGTAGATCTTGTCAAAGAAAATAAAGTGAAATTAAAAAGAAATTTTTTTAGAAATTATTTTTGGTGGGAAAAACTACCCGAAGTTACCCCATATACCCGTACTTTATTTACAAGCGTAATGTGAGTTAACGTCGGAGTTTTCCATGAAATCTTGTAGAGCTGTTCAAGTTGATCAACTTTTGTTCCAGAGCTTATTCTAGAATGTGCACACATAGGGAGATATGAATTTTTTAACTTTTTCGTTAAAAAGGCATTATGCTGAATTTGGCCGTCGAACTTCAAAAAATCCTGGAGCCTCAACGATAATGAATCCGGAGTTGGTCCAACGACAAAAGTTGTTCGCCATGTCATTCTACGCAACATATCGAAAGGACAAATTTTTCCAACGTCATTTACGCATAAACGCAGTACGGGCCGAAAAGTACGCATTTCCGCAGAAATTGATATTCAAAAAATTTTATTTTATTATCTGATAATCTAGAGACTAAATGCTGTCGAATAAAAAAGGAATCATTCAATTTGCTTCAGAAATAAGGAAGTTATGAATTTTTGAACATTTTCTTAGATATCAAAAATTAGCTTTTCGGAAAAACAGGTGGTTTTCTGGGTATGGGTAATTGGTTTCGACTCAAGAATTGTATCAAACAAAACCATAAGACAAGGAGAGTACCATGCAAAAAACCGTACTCAATTTGGATGGAAAATAAAAAAGTTATTCAAAAAGTAAATTGGGAAGATAAACTTGAAACACCCTGTACTTTTTCCGACGTAAATCGACATGAGATTGCACTTATTTTTCGAAATTTCCTATATCATTAGATTCGTCTTGAAACGCTCTTTCTAATGATGTATAAATCATGACGAGGAAATGTCGATTTACGCCGAAAAAAGTCCATGAACCGAAGCTTATGCCTTTTCTCAATTTGAATTCCGGAGGCTGCAGCTAAAAAAATTTCATTGTGGAAGTATTATAAAAAAAAAAACTGTAAGATATTTTTTAAATCATTAAAACATCCACTTTCCAGATATGTAAAAATCTCCGGCTGAAAACTCCATTTTGCGATGATATTCACAGTTTACTTTAGCTTTTTCCTCTTTCTGCATGCTGTAGGCTGCATTTGATGGGGCAAATCGTCATGAGATTGCACTTATTTTTCGAAATTTCCTATATCATTAGATTCGTCTTGAAACGCTCTTTCTAATGATGTGTAAATTATGTTGGGGAAATGACGATTTCGATATGAAAAAAGCCAAAAACCGAAAAAATTTCACTTAAAATTTTTTTCAGAGAAATAAAAAAGGTATTGAATATTTTTCTATACTCAAATAAACATCAAAAATGGATTCCTCATACCAAAATACATATAATATGAAGTTTTCAGCTCAATCGGAGCAGAAATAGGCGCGAAATACCGTTTTTGAACAATTTCGCGTTTTTCCGTACTACCGTACTTTGTGACGTCATAACTCGCTGTGACGTCATTTTTTCGTTGTCAGAGATAGCTCATTAGAATCAGCTTGAAATTCTCTACAAAACTGTGTCCTCAGCTAAAATTCATTTGGCCACACGGTTTCACGTTCTTACGCGAACGGCCTGATATAAAAGAAGCCAATTGGGACTTGCATAGAAACGTAAATACACGCCCTTTCAATTTGTTCAGCTTTCAAAAAGTTAGTTAATTGATTTGTTACTAAAATCTTAATTGCGTGAAAAATCCATTTGAGTGAAATATTTAGAATATAGACTAACAAGGGGATTCCCCAAACCGGACATACATATTTTGACATAGCTTGGCATATAGGATAATTCAAGGACGCTAAGAACATCTATGTGAAATTAGAACTTTGAGATTCGCTGCGTCAAATAGATTATTCCTCATATAGAATTCGAGCAAAAATCGGAATTTTCAATTCGAAATTTCAGGCCAAGGGTTTCGATTTTTCGTTGTTTGATCACATAGATGTTTTTAGCGCCCTTTAATTATCCCATATGCTAAATGATATCAAAATCTGTATGTTTCGGCTTGGAGAAACCTCTTGTAAGAAAGAGCATTTGTTACCTTTCAATTTTTCTATAATAAAATTTCAGTTAGGAGAAACTGGTTACAGTTTGATATCCAACAATTGCGAACACTTTGCGCACTGGTGTAGATATGATCGCCCTGTTAGTTGGCAGGTATTGATAACTTTACTTAAAAATTTAAAATAATTGGTTGAATTTAGGTCAGAGATCGTCTAATGGACCGCGTGGCTTATGGAGTAAGTTCACTAACAAGGAATGCTCAATATAGGGTGCGCGAATTTCCGGACAAGACCGGTACCATTCGAAAGCTCGTTGCATGACGAGAAAAATGATATGAAAATTTTATTCCCATGCGGGCTTTTACGCGTAAACGACGGACGCAAAGTTTTTCAGTATAGGCCTGATGTCGCATAGCGCTTCTATCGCTCTTTCTTCGTGACTTCACATGGGATTTCGACATTTCTTGTTGTAATATGTAGGAATATACCATACAATGGTGAGAAAAATAAATTTAGGCAAGTTCCGCCACATTTCAGGTAAAAGTGGGTTGTTTTTAACCTTTGACCATTTTATAAATAACACTTTCTGAATAAAATAATATTTAGCCTTTATTTCTGCATCACATGCACTACCAATTTGTCTATGGGATTTTTGACACCGTAGAATCCGAATATGATGATTAAAAACAGATTCGGTCACTTGTTCCGGATCCTTCCGGAAGCGAGACCTTCCGGAAATGACAAATTTTTAATTCTTTACGGAAAAAATCTACATTTGATATCATAATGATGAGAAAGGCACGATCAATTCGAATCCGAAGAGATCTCATCAGTACAATCACCACATCGGATTCGGTGAATTTTTGAAGTTGGGGAGCAAAATTGGGTCATAATTTGAGTCTCAAAATATTAAAATTCGCTATTTTCGATACGATCATCGTATCGACAAGATCTCTTCGGATTCTACGGTGTCAAAAATCCCATAGACAAATTGGTAGTGCATGTGATGCAGAAATAAAGGCTAAATATTATTTTATTCAGAAAGTGTTATTTATAAAATGGTCAAAGGTTAAAAACAACCCACTTTTACCTGAAATGTGGCGGAACTTGCCTAAATTTATTTTTCTCACCATTGTATGGTATATTCCTACATATTACAACAAGAAATGTCGAAATCCCATGTGAAGTCACGAAGAAAGAGCGATAGAAGCGCTATGCGACATCAGGCCTATACTGAAAAACTTTGCGTCCGTCGTTTACGCGTAAAAGCCCGCATGGGAATAAAATTTTCATATCATTTTTCTCGTCATGCAACGAGCTTTCGAATGGTACCGGTCTTGTCCGGAAATTCGCGCACCCTATATTGAGCATTCCTTGTGCAGACGACGGAATTATTGCTTTTCCTGCCGGTATCTTTCTCGGGTGCTATCGAATGCACTATTTCTGTCCATGCGATTGACTTGAGCCCTTAGTCGAGTTGAAGATTTATTTCATCTTTAGAAAAAGGACAAAAATAACAGAGCAGCCGTCTTCTGCCCTGTCCGATAGAAAGAACAGTTTTGGAGGCACGGTAGAGGAGGAGGTCATCTCTTTATTGAGGGATGACAAGAGAACAATAGAATAGAGAAAAAAGAGTGATAAACAATATCGCTGGGTCAGGCAAATGTAGGGACCGCCAGCCCTTTTGCCAAATTCACTCTGGCACGGTGTTTTCTACATTTTTAAGGAGCTGAGGTGCCACTCTAAACATCCCCGCCGAAAAAACCACGAAAAAATACGAAATTTACGATCGAAAAATGAACAGCAAACATTAAAGAGTTAATTGGTCAATTAGAGAGATAATTATAAAGATTTTTCGTGAAAGTGTCGAGAAAAATCGGAAAAAATTGCGAAACTCGTTTGAAAATGGGGGGATGACGCAATTTACAGGGCAGGAAAAAGTGGGCGGAGCCTGAACAAGCGAAGTTGCAAAATGTATGCAGTATTCACTTACTCAGAATAAACTATACTATTTTTCAAGACAATTATTTCTACTTCATATTACCTCTACTATATACGAATGTAGTCACCTTTTTTTTTAATTTTAATTTTCATACCAATTATACAAATCAACTATGAGGGTTTAAAAAAAATTGTTTCAGAAAATTTTTACTTAAAAAAATAGTCGAAATTAGCATAAAATCGATCTTTCAAAACTGCATATTTTCATGCAAATGTGGAGCTCATTCGACTCAGAATTTTACGCTGATCACGAATATAAAGAGATTAAATAATTTCAAATTATCTTATCAGCGATAAGAACATGATAAGAGTTGACCGCCTTTTTAATTATAATTATTTTAAAATAAGCAATCATCAACCGCCGCGAACGAAGCCTTCTAGTTCTTAGAAATATTTCTGACAATATAAACGGAAACCATTCTCAAAAATTAGAAAAGATCGATTATGGGTCAATTTTTAGATGGAACACGATACAAGAGACGCGGAGAGGCGTTATAGGGATGTAAGCAATTTTTGCCGAAAGAAGTACCAACATTGAGCATATCATTTAGAATGTTGCTCCGTCAGTGAGAGATGCCGAACGATGTGTGTACGATGTCAAATCGGTCATTTACAGCGTCAGCCAAATTTACCATAACATGATCTGGGCAGACTTTAAGCCAGAATGAGATTTTAGGGGAGATGATACGCAAAAAGAAATTTTTCTAATGAAAAATTATACACAAGGGGGTTTACAAGAGAATTTTCGAGGAATATTTGACTTAATAGGGATATGCACCCTGATTTTGGCAATAGCTCTGCCTAAGGTTGATTATAATTTGACAGAAAAATGTTAACGCTTTAGGCTCGTGAGCTCGTTTACCAACATGAAACTAAATTCGCCAAGGTAAGTAGAGTTGGTGAATTCGCTTGATAGTTGTCATCTTTAGGACTACAAGAAAGTGCCCGATGAGATCTGCGACTCAATTATGGTAAGTTGTATTTGAAACGTGCCATAAATACGTTCGCTATTTTAAAGTTCGAGTGTGATCAAGCACTGGAGACTTTGGACACCAGTCGCCGTAGAATCTCTTCCCAAGCAGTTGAATCGCTCAAGAAGCTATCCCATGGTCTGACCAGGGATGAACAATACGAGTTCTCAGTAGGATCACACAGTAGTTAATCAAAATAGAGATATTTTCAGAGGGCGCTCCACAACCTCGAAAGAGCCGAGAGGAAGCTGCAAGAATTGTGCAAGGAGATGAAATATAACGTGGTTAGTCATAATAATAATAATAATAATAATAATAATAAGAGTTTGTCACAAATGTGATTTTCACTCCATAGAGCCCACAACTGGACATTAAAGATTCTTTTTCATAGCATAAACTATTTCAGGAGCAGCGATCTAGCTTCAATGAACTGAGATGGCTAATTGATAACATTAATGAAGCGATAAAAACGCTCCGTGACCGAGTTCACGAAATTATCGCAAAAAGAGAAAGAATAACGGTATTAAACATTAAACGAATTTATTTACATCATTCAATTCAGGAGTTAATGCCCGAATTAAATAATCAACGCGCATTAGGGCAATCCGATGAAAACCCTTCCACCTCCCGCTTCTAGTGCTCAACCCATCTTGAAATAATAAAGCTCAAACCTGTTAATCACCGTCATCAACTCAATATTGTTGCTTTAATTAACCTTGGATATTTAGTAGCCATGGCTACCTTATTAACCTACACAAACAAATAATATCTTTATCTAAATTCTTATCTAAAATCTATTATTATTTTTAACAAGTAGCCATCGATCTACTGCTATACTTATAACCGAAAATCTTATTTTGTGTTGGAAAAAATCTGTTTATCACATCTTTAGAAATGCTAGAATTATAAAGTTAGCATTAAAATTATGTGTTCGAAATTTATCGCCACTTTTTTTTTCGACCCATCTGGTCTGGTTTTCTAATTGATAATCATGGGAAACTTTTTGTAAGATATACTTAGAGAGGTTAGGTGGTTTTTCAAGTCGTCTTGATAAAGAGGGAAAGGATCTGATGAGAAGTACGGATGAATGATACGATTTAAAGTAGAGATAAAAAAGATGATAGGAGAATCGAAAAGTCGAGTTCGAATTGAGGTATCAAAGTCTTTAGCTCTCGGTGATTCATCAGAGAGTAGAACTTCAAGGACACAGAAAGATTGATACTTTTAGGAGAGAGACAACGAAAAGTTAGTTGATTGAACAATTCAAATAACACGAAGAATAAATTATAAACGTTTATTCAAATGTTGAGGTGGAAACAGTTCTATCAATCGGTGCGAGAAGAGCTGGAGGGACCTGGTTGTCTGTAAGAAAAGCCTTTTATACCAGGTCAAGAAAGGGATGGTCTCTGCTTCAAGCAGAGGATGACCCTTCTGTCGATAAGATTAACTGCAGTAGGAATTGTTCTTTAAACGTCAAATATGGATTTTGGTTTTGGGAAAGGAAAAAATCGGTTCGTAAGAACAAATTTCAACATCAGCCGATTTAACAATCCATGGGTCTCTATTCCCATAAAAAATATTAAATTTACCTTGAACTAGGTGGGATTGAGTATTCATTCAAATTTGCGTTTCTAAAAATAAAATTATCAAAACGCCTCTATCCATTTCTGCCAAATTACCGTTCTTGAGAATTTCTTAAAAACGGAACTCGCTTTTTCTTGCAAAAACAAATAACTCCTATTATAACGACGATAATAAGAACACCTAGTATCGAAGAAAGTATAGCTATCAAAACTGAAAACTCAATATATGATCATATTTGACAACACTCTAACTCGTCATTATGTTATCCGTGCTGTTCTTTATGATCGGTGATGTAGTTGGTGGCACTGATGGAATAGTATAGCTACCGGCATTTGCTAAAGATACTTTCATTAAAAGTCATTTCTACTTTTGTGAGTCAAAAGAGTCTTTAGGTTTTCTGCCGGAAATACACTTTATGTGAACACGCTAGATTTATGGCATCGTCAAAAATGGAATGTTTGATTCGAACTTTCCTTATTTGTTTCATTAACTAATCATGATATGTTCGGTATAAAAATGATCCTAATCAATAGTTTATCATTCCGGAATGAAATAATTTCAAAAGAAATTCAGAATAATATCGAAAGATAGCGAAAATAATTACGCATTTTTGTGTCATTTGACGCATGCACATTTTGCTCGTATTTTCAAAAACTGTTTTGATACACGAATTCGCTTACCTACTCTTAACCTAATTAGCATTCCCGTTGAATTTTCACCAGGATGCATTTGGATTAAAATTCCTTGGCAAATGCTTGAACCATTTGGGCGAAATCCATTTTCATCGCAAGTTCTATGATAAAATATTATTCAATTATCTCAAATCAAGTTGATCATTACGAAGCACTTGCTATTCCGTTTATCGGATACAGAAATGTTACATTTAGACAATCAATTCCGATTTCGTAATGATATGCTTCATAAGTTATTTCGAACATTTCGTCTAAAATAACTTTCATAAATTGGAATCAAGAATTTTTTAGATCATTTTTATCTTTCACTCTTTTACATTTATATCTAATACGCTATTTCTGTTAAAATAAAAAAAAGTTAAATACTAATTCTGTCATAATTTGAATGAGGTAAATTTTCTAACCTAGATTTAGCAATAGATCAGTTGTATTGAGAAATGGCCTAAAGTTTTGCTTTATTAGTGATGTTTAGACGCGTTCTGTGAGAGAATCAGTCAGCATATTTCCCAGAAAAGTTAAATTTCATCCTCAAGTGAATTTGTTTAGGAAATGAGCCTTCTATAGAGTGGACGATTCTCTCACAAGACACGTCTTAATTTCTCAATATTTTAATTGGCACATTGATACAAATTTCTTTAATTAAACTAATATTATCCATATAGCGGATGTCAAAAATATGGGAGCGAGCATTTTAAAATTAAAACAATTTCACACACTAATCTCGAACAATTTTCTTCTGAAACTTGATACAATTTATAATTAATCAACTTCAAAATTTTAATGAAAGTTCAGACAAATCAGCTTATGGTTAAAATACGCTCAAGTGATTGTTTCAAAACGCTTCTTCTGCACTTTTGAATTGAACTACATATATATGTATAATAAATTACGCTGGTAATTCATCTGTTGAGTATGGATAGTTATAAGTAGTAATAACATATTCTCCATCTGTAAGGGGATCATAATCTAAAATAGATTATATAATAAACTATTTGTAAGCCTGGAGGATGTCTTGGCAGAGGGAAATTGATTTTGCCCTCTCAAAACATTCTTATCGATATTTCAGTTTTACAAATAGTTAATCATATCATAACAATGAATATGCGTTTATTAAATTGCATAATTTTAATAGCATGGACGAGGTTTGATAAATTCCGTTTTCAGGTTATTCTAATCTAGATGGAATTTACTAACTTTTATCATTGAATATGATGTTTTCAACTAAGATAAATTCTAATCGAGAGAAGCTCTAAAAATCGGTAAAGGAATTAAAAAAAAAATTTCACTTTTCCAAATTTATGCAGGACTATAATCATTAGACATTACCTAGAGAAGTATGAAATGTTACACCAGATTTGGAATCTTTCAAATACAGAGTCCAGCATTTACCTCTTACGCGAACATTATAATAATAATCTTGAGAGAGACCGTCAAAATCACTAAAATATTGACTTAATCATTTGGGTATTTACAGTAGAGACAAATATATTTAGTTTTTATGAAACGCATGAACTTTGAAAATTATTTTAAGAATCAACTAACCCGTAGAAGTTCTGTATATCATCATTGATACGTGAACTGCACCCTGGTAATATCGAAACATTTCCACGCTAAACAAAGTAAATATTAAAAGGAATCATTTGGTAAATAAATTTCTAATATTGACTGATAACAAATTTGATACTCGAGCGCATTGGTTCGTAAAAAGGGAATACAGGATAAAAAGTGAGTTTTTCGCCAATTCATATCCCAATATTTTTTATCTTCTGTTTTCTTCATCTTCCTTTCATTTTGACAATTCTAATTCTAGTCGTTTTGAAGGAAAGCTTAACGGTTTCAAAACTGAAATATTGGAGAAATGAAATATATTGCTTTTGAGCATTATTTTTGCCAAATCTCTGCGCAAAATTTATCAACTTACTACTTCGATCGATGAAAAGGTTAGTTGACAATCAGTATCCAAATGATAATCATTACAAGGCTGAAGCATATAATAAACCCCGCTAGTCGACGGATCTGCGGAATAGTATCCATCACTACGAAATAATTGAAAGTTAAATTGAGTATCATTTTGAAAATCTGAAAGGATAAATGGGTTATGCTTGACAACTACAACATGAATGCACAAGATCGAAATTCCGAAATCCGTGCATTCCTCTCTCTTTCTTCTTTAACTTCCCAAAGTGAATACCTTCTTCGACAGAAATAAGCGATGTGACATCGTCATAATAAACTGGATTATCATTTTCTGGATTATATCCAGCAAAATATATCGTTAAAATTCCGGATTTTGCAACAACTTTTCTTTGCTTAAATATATTTTCATCATTTATAAAATTGATTATTTATGGCATTTAACATTAATGGGAAGAAAATGCTCTATATGTACAACCTGTTGTTTTCCAAAACCATCAACTATTATTGGAATAAACAAGAAATCCAATATTCTGTAAATTAGAAATTTTCAAATTCATCGGTTCTTATCCTGTTTTATCGGGTTAAGGAAAAGTCCTAAGTTAGTAATAATCTATTATTAATATCCTATCCTATCAGGATTCAACATCGTATATATATATATCAAAACATTTCAAATTTCTAGTTTAATAATTGAATCAACATATTCAAACTTACGATCCTCGATAAGTCATGTTTGTTCCAAAATCGTCAAATATTAGAAATCTCGAATATCTTTCTGATTCATAATAACTGTATCTAGTACTAGTGAAAATCGCCCTCATAAATATTGGAAAATCATAATTCGACGAATTTCCCATGCTACATGCATTTGTTATGTCAAATATCGCATTTGGATGATAGAAAATTGTCAGATTTCTATTTTCATAAAGTATACCATAGCTCTCATTTACGATTTTTTTCGTGAAAATATCCGTATTTTCACAAATCGAAGCTGAAATTTAGAAATAAATTTGCGAAATAAAACGATGTGATGTTGTAGCAAATCTTATCAAAGGCTAATTATTTCTGAATGCAGTAATAACTAATCAGCGTCAGTTTAAGGAACAAAAGATGTTTGAAAAATCTATTTATAAATGAATAATTCTCCTGTTATAGACGTCTTACAAAAATCAAAGAAATTATATCATTATTTTAATTGGATATGCAGTAACGCCCAAAAGTTTGGAACAATAATGACTTTGAGCACAACCCAATTCGTGCATTTACGATGAACCGATGAATTTTGTAGGCATATCTAGTCACACAATGGAATTGGCCTGTCAAATTAAAAGAGAATTGGTTCAAGACATATCTACGTAATTAACTTCTTGCGAAATTAAAATTGTTCCAAACTTTTAGGTGTTATTGTTTGTAACTCAATATAGTAAAAATCCTTACAGAAATCCTCATATGTGATGTTTATTGAAGAATTCACCAATGAGTCTGGCACTAGCTGAGTGGTCATGAAAAATATACCCACAGGCCCAATATAATGATATTTCTGGTATGCCCTAGTTGTAAGAGGTAATCTAAACTAAAATGGCTTAAATGCTAGTACATATTTCTTTGAAAGAAACTAATTTTGCAGAATGGTTTTCAGCTATATTTGCATAAATAACTAACCCATAATTGACTTGAAGATCTGTAACCACATCAGTATAGGAAATATTAATTCCATAGGGATTGTCGATGTTGGTGTAGTTCGTTTGATTCCACGAATCCTCGAGTGTCAAGAGAACAAAATATGGTGTGGAGACCCAAATCTGAAACGAATAAATCATCAGCCATCAGTTCTATATCAATAATAATTAGTAGGCTTTAAAAATGTCGGATAAAATTGATTTTATTTTATGGGTTTTATTCGTATCAAAGTACGAGTGGTTCAAGTCCTAACACTTTGAATTGTGAGATGATTCTAAACCTTCCACATCCTTTTTAACGTAAAGCTCAGTTAAAATCAGAGGTCTAAGAATATCGACTTCGAAATATTCAAATTTAAAACTTCAGCTTATAAAATTATGAGAATAAAACTCATCCATCGGCTCTGATTTCGAAAAAAGTAGGTGCCAAATTCGACATCGAAATGTTTAAAGTCGAATTTTCGCTTTCTAAGAGTAAAAAATAGAAATTTTACGCAGTCCTGATTGAAAAAGCCTGGCTAGAAACTTTTACAAACTCTGATAGGAAGTAAATGCTGAACAAAAAATAATTACTCACTTGATATGTGCAATTTGGCTGCCAGGTTAAACTGCAATTATCTTGAGAACAGTTTTGTGAAACCATTCTACTTTCTAAAATGATTGAATTCAGAATGAAGAACTATCCAATTCTAGAAAAATTCAAAATAATTTCTTTTCGAAACGAAATTACATTGAAAAATGATATTTCGTTGAATATCCTAGTTATTCATAGATCATAATTTTTGTCATACAATATTTTCTCGAATAGAAGCCCCGGAGCTTCTATTGGAGAAAGGCTAATATTAGAGAAAATGCGGTATATTTATTTCACACCTGGATCCTGAGATTCAACAACAACCACAGATAATATTAACAGACTTGCAATGCACACCATTTTTACATTCAGTGACCATTTTTGCATTATTATTTGATCTAAAATTGACTGTATAATCATTATAATAGAAAATAATCTTATAATCTCATTATGAAGTATTTTGAATGAAAAATACGCATGATTTTATGAGAAATAATAATTAAAGAATGTCTGAAAAAATATTGATATCTAACTCAGAACCTATGTATGCATAAAATGGTTTGCAATATACAAGTTTGCATTTATTATCAAGGGATTAACTTATGTTTTATCACTAGATTTGTTATAATCGATAACATTTCAAATAATAATGCCTATAAGGCGCTCATCGAATACGAATTAAGGTGTTACGAAAGGTCGCAATTTGGCAATTTGAAAGCGTAGGGTTAGGAAAGTGTAGGCATAAACTCCACTTTTTACATACTCTCTCAGGTTGTGATCTTTCGTGGCACCTTGCGAAGTATTAGAGCTTGATTAAGACAGAGCCTGTGAGAGAATCGACTTTCTATAGAGAAGGGGGTGACCAATGGTAAGTGTCGTTTTTAGAGTTTTTAGTGCTATCTAACTATATTCTATCTGAAAACCATGATTCCGAGCTTTTTCCGACATTTTCAGAATCGGGTACCGGGGTCCGGGGTCAAATTTCAAAAGTCATCCCGACACCCCGAAACCCTATATCAGATTGTTCAATTCGACGAGCTGAGTCGATTGGTGCGAACATTTTTCGGATCCGGCCTTTCTATCACAAGTTACGACTAAAAACAGTGCAAAAATGTCAAAAATATGGGATTCTCAGTGGAAAAGTCAACTTTCTCATTTCCTTCTGCGTATTAACTTCCAGTCTTTCACACAATAATTTACGAGCTCTGCTCATTCTATTCATATAGAAAAAAATCCGAAGTTGAATCAGGCCAGTTGACCGAAAAAACGATCCGAAGTAGGATAGGAAAAAATCGAATTTTCGAAAATGCCTATGGAAAGAAAATTCAAGATATATATCAATTGGTAGAGCTCATCAAACTGAGCAACTTTTGTGAAGACACCTCATGGTTATCTATTTATGGTATGCGCGGTATGGAGGTTTGAATGGATCAGACCCACGAAAATGATAAAAATATTCAACATTCATAATTTTTCGAAAATCTTTCATAGCAAAAAAGTTTTATTTGTACCATCTAACGAGCACTTTTTGCATAAATCGCGATTTTCAAATTAGCATAGCTCTGCCCACTTTAGAGGGTGGGGCAAAATGATCCCATTTTTGTGAGTGGGAATCAGAGCCCTATCAACCCATATGGACCATATTCCGATAGAAGGGCTTTTGCACAAATGCCAAGCCTTGTTCGGGTCTTATAAATAGTACGTCTTAAACTCGGATAAACAACTAAAGCACAGTGATTTTATAAAAATAAAAAATAAATTATAAAAGAACGATGTCATTTATGCAAACGGTGTTGTAAAATTGTCAACAGTATTTATTTTCCATCCTGTATTTTTTTAATTCAGGCTTCGATCTCTGCCCTCGGAATTTTCGCTATTTTCTTGCAAATCTGCCTTCTTCTTTCATTTTTTTTTCAGGACTTTCCCTCGACAAAAATGGAAGGAGATGCGGACTCGACTCGCGGTGTGATCGACTACGATCCCAATGGAAATTCTGACGAACACGACAGATCGAGGGAAACTCAAAAGATAATGAGTGGCAGAGAGCCGGTGGGTTTCAAAATTCATTGATTGTTTATGATTTGGAAATGTCACGACGCCGCGTATGTGTTCAAAGTGAGGAGGTTAGAAAAACGCTCACATCCTACACACCTCCTTCATGTTGCGACATTTCCAAGTTGCCTACTTATTTTCATCTGCGATATACGAATTTGTATGCAAGATTTTTCAAAGTTGAAGCTCCTAACTGCTGAAATTCGTTGAAATCAAAGCCGAATTTTGTATTCTCTAACTGACGATCGTTTAATTGTTCAGGTGAAATTCGTGAGTCCCAGATTGCCCGGAACTCGACGCGAGGTTGTCTTCCGCGACCGTCCCTCTCGCACTGTGGGCTATCCCGGGTTCGACACCTCGATGAGCTTCGTCTGCTCGGACGAAATCGATGTCAGGACTGACGTTCATTGGAGGTGGAATGAATCTGAAATTGTAAGGAATTCGAACACTTCTTTTGCAAAATCATCTATTCGTCCTTCCATCACAACGCGAAGCGTATTATTTCTCTCATCTGGCGGTAAAATATTGCCGGGAAGGTAAATGACGAAGCTATACCCACTGAGTTTATTATTGTTTAGCTGTCTTCAGGCAATCTTAATGTAGGATTTTAAAATGAGTGGCAAGAATCCAGAAACTCCTGTAAATCATTTAAAACGCAATAAGCAGTATGTTCAGTTGGAATGTGCCGCTGTGGTCGCGCAGACCTGCCGCAACTACTGCCTGCTGTCGACGCCAATTCGCCAGATCGGAACTATCATGGTTTCTCGCAGACAGTGGGGGTAGGTCTAAAAATTGCTTGAAACAATAGAATTATCCCTTCTACACTTCGAAACTGCTATTTTTCGCATTTTTCTTTGCCAACTGCTAGATAGAAAGTCGGGGTATTTTGAGAGTATGATAGAAAACGCTTAAAAATGCCGCAGACAATATTATTCGCGGAGAAGTGAGCATTTAGTGTGATGATATTTGAGTTGAAAAATCTGCGTTGGTCGTAAAATACAGTACGCTTTGATACTTTATTCGATAAGAAGGAACATTTTTTGTACTTCCAGAATCCCCCCTCCTGCGGAACTTCCTCCATTCGGAACGTGGTGGCGTCTGCACGTGGTGCCCCTCGCTTACAGCCAGAAATGCAAGCACAAACTGCAACGGGATGTGACGCACGTGGCCATCAGCATGATCGACTACATTCCCCCGGAGATCCATCCTCTCAATGGGCAGATGAGAGGATTCGCTGGACTCGTCGAGGTTTGATCAATTCATTTCAGCTCAATCTGCTTTGTCATGCATTCACTAGAGTATGACAGTCCAAGACTAATGTCTTGTATTCTAGTTATGTCTGAAAAAAATCAAAACGTTGAAAACTCAGAAACGAAAACGAGAGCGGAATCTGCAAGGAAAAAATTTTCAAAATTTTCCTGAGACATACGGGACTTTGTCTATCCCTGTTCTGGATCAGTTTCCTACAAGATCTTGAAAAAGTCTCGCATGCAATGATGACAGTAGTCCATATGAAACGTATGAAACTTGTCTTTTCTATATAATTACTTTTTCGATTAAATTTTGACGGAAACTGCCGTGATGAGTGAATAATTATATCGAAACTTTATCCATTCTCCTTACACCTGAATTTGAATAAGTTGAGTTCTAGTTTGTTACATGAAGTAATTACAGATTTGGCTGCAAATCGACCTGTCTGTGACTGGATGTGTGGATAAATTCTTTTACGATGTGGGAGTCAACGATTTCTACTATCTCGTCAACACAAATCAGCACGGACTTCAGGTTGGTTGAATGCTTTTATTTATTCTTAAAATCGAATATTCTATATCATACATTCAACTCAATCTTTTACTTTCATTCATTATAAACATTTTCAGGTGGAAATTCCCTACGACCGACTGCAGCACATAATCGAAGGACCACGAGTCACTCGGGACGTCACTATTGCGTGAGTTTTTTCCTGATTAGGATGCCGAAAACTCAATTTCTTCAAGGTCTTGTTCATTAGAAGATTGAGATTTCATATTCTATTCTCATAATGAGTTTGAATTCATTTGCACTAAGCATCTAACAAATTTGCGCAATTTCTATAATTTCACATGTGTGACAAATTTTCATAGAGAAATCGTTGTTTTCAAATCGAACCCTCATAAATTTGCAGTTTCTGGGCGATGTTGACGATGAGCGGGTCGGAAATGAATTGGGACATCGAAAGGCCCGCGAATGAATTGCCAGTCAAGCTCAAATTGCAGAATAATACCGATCTGTATGCGGTAAGTCTTCTTCGTTTTCATAGTTCAGTGATTTTCTTCATCACAAGTGAAAAATAAGCTAGTTGCTTAAAAACGAATAATAGATGTCTATGGTCATCTTCAATTTCAATGCAATTTGACGATTTTGAGAATTCAGGTCCTTCCCAACGGCCTTCTCTTCCAAATCATTTCTTTCGACGATCCTGAAGAGTGGTGGCGTCAGGTAGATTAATTTTGAAACATTACTTGACAATGATCTTAAACATGAAGTATTAGAACATTCAAATTAGTGATATCGCACGATTTCGGCACCTTGTTATTATTAGCTAGTGAGTACTAAAGCGATTTGTAATTGTTACCAATTCTTTTCATTTTCCTGATGTTTCCCAACCCAAAACTTATGATGATGATAGTAGACACAATTTTAACTTTTATTCAACTATTAAAAAACTAAAAAGATGTAATTCTTATTTTTTTCTGAGAATTTGTGTATTTCAGTTCGAAATCCGTGCCGAGGAGGACGGATCCGGCGACGACTCTGATTAAAGCGATTCTATTTGACTCAAAATAACAAGACAAACTTTTTGATTTAATCAGCAGAATGTTACGATTTATCGATATTTTAGTGAGCTCAGCTTATAGCTAGTTTTGTAACTATTGTTCAACAATGTTCCCTTAATGAATTGGTTTCGTGTTTAAAGGTCTAGAATCAAAGATGTTCTAATCAGAAGCTACGAATTATCCTCGCAAAAAACGGAGATTTCTTGAAGAGATAGGATCACTTTTGACATCGGGTTTTGCTGCTTTGAAACGATATCAGCTGATAAGTAGACTACAGGCATTGGAGTTAAATTAAACTGATCGAGCAGCCTGGTACAAGAGCCGCATTCATCCCGATTATCCTCGATTTCCCAGGAATCCACGTTTAGCTAAAACCGCAATTTTCGATAATACTTGTTCATTGGGATCATCACTTATTTTCGTGGTTGAAAATCGTCTTTGTCGCGCGATAAGACTAAATTTTTTAGCTTTATGAAAATGAAGTTTCAAAAAGATCACAAAATTCATCCGTAGAATTTTATAAGAGTAGCAACTTTTTATTGAAACTAATCATTGGAAATTTCAAGAAGATCTAACAGATACAAAATGATTCTTTTCTTTTGCAAATTCAGATTTTTAACTAAAGTTTTTAATAATATAAGCTAGAGCTTAGGGATAAATTCAATTAGGAATTATGTGCAAAAAATTCGTCATAATTTTTGGTCTGTAGCTTTTTTTCCTATCATCTCATCAGTTAGTATACAAGTTTTGCTCAAATTCAATACGAAACTTATTCATAAATCATCGTATGATTTTTTGTTTATATTCTTCTAAAGTTTAGAAATTCTTCATAAGGTGATCTCCCACTTTAGGGTGATTCAAGAATGATATAAACTTCATTTATTCTACATTTTATCGCAGGTTTATAATGAGTTCCATTTGGCGAAGTTGGAGATTATTTTTTGTGTGCGAAGATAACCTTTCGGCCTCATCTTTTTAACACCCATCAGTTTCATTCGAGTATTTGAAGAATTGACGAGTTAGTAGCAGATCAGAAGCAGGGCAAAGGAGCAGAGGGGCAACACAGCTGACTGCCGGCTGCTGACTTGTCATTGGCATGCACAGACGCAGGCACAGCGGTGCGTAACAGCTGAGAGAGGGAAAGGGGTAAAGACCTCCGACCCCTCTCCTCTCTGCTTGCTAACGGCTATTGAAGGAACAGCTCTGTCCTCTGCGTGTCTGCCTCTATTGGCTCTTGCCCTGCAGCCGCGTCGCATCAGCCAGACGCGTTGCGTGTCTCGTTCGAGTCAGTCAGTCAGTCAGTCAGGCAGTCAGAGAGAAGAGACTGCAATGCGTGTGTCGGTGTGCTGTATTGTGGACAGTCGCTCTCTGCTGACTGCAGGCTGCGCCACGCGTCCTCTCCCTTCCCTTCACCTTTCTGCATTCTTCTCCCCTCCCCTCCTTTCTTCCCCGCATATTCCGAGGCCCAGGCCTAAAATCAGCCGTTGTGTGTTTGGTTGTCTGTTTCTGTTTGATGCAGCGGCCTGCACAGCTTCTGCTGCAACCTTTCAGCCTTCAACATTCCCTTCTTTTTCTTCTTTTTGTCATCTGGCCTGCAGCAAATCGAATCCTCCCCTATTTTCCCAATTACTTGCTCCCTTTCTGTTCTGTTTTGTTCGATTTCCTGCAATCACCTGTTCCGCCGCATTCCCAATCTCATACTTTCCCCATTTCGTTATCAAATGCTAGTTGTTATTAGTGCCGCTTTAGCCTCTTTGCACATTCTGCAATTCGTATATTAATTCATTCTTCGCGCTTCTGCAAACATATTCAGCTCCTACTCGAGTATTTTTTCGAGGATTAATTTCCCTTGCCCTATTGTCCATTTAGAGGTGTCTATATTTGCCTTCTCTTAATTTACTATCCTTGCAGCTTTACTTCTAGCTATTTTTAATTATAAAAATCATCGTCATGTTTTCGCGAGTCGTCTTTTGTGATTCTGATTTCGAATTCTCGAATCTCTAAATGTGCCCTCTCGAAATTAGCCGGTCGACCTATTTTGGCGATGCATCAATTGATGCAATTACGCAGTGCAGCGCAACAGGAAACGTGCAAAACTCTTCGACATTTTGCTGATGGCTAATGTTCCTTTCCTTGCTTAGATTTTGGCTCAACTCAAGGCATTAATTGGCTCAGATGATTAGTCGATTATGTGCCCTGTTTCGATGCAACTACAAACACCCAGCAGTAATTTGAGATGTGCGCTTTTGCAAGCTAATGCCAATGATTAGATATCATGCCACCTTTTTCCTCCATTTCGGTAACCCCTTCCTCAACTTCTTCCTCGTCTTTAATATCCTCGAGCCGTGGGAACTAGAACTAATCCTTTTGCAAAGTCGAGAATCTCCCTATTTTTACCGCAAATCTCTAAAAGTCCAACAAAACGCATCTTTGGATAACTGCGTTGTTCTATGCGATTTCTCTGACCAATCGGGATTCGACGCGATTTGCTGCAATAATTCCACGATATAAGCTGCTCAGCTCAATCGGAAATTAATATGAAAGCTGGATGATCGAGTTATAAAGGCGATAAAGAAGGAAGTGCAAAAGGATGTGGTGGGAACGGGCAGGAACGGCGCATCCCTAGTCTGGAGAGTGCAGATCATAGTCGTATCCTTCTTCGTTCATTCGGAAATTGCTGCTGGAGCAGCGAATTCGAGGAATAGTCCAATCCTCGATGGTCTTTTCTTTTCATTCTTATCAGCTGTCCTCTCGCACCATTCTCCATTCTCATTCCATCACCCTCCAAGAATTGCTAGTGCTCTTATCAGCTGGCAATAATCTTCACTTTCTGGGGCAATTCGCTGATTCTCGCCGTCTTCTTCGCCAATTTGTTTCGTGTTCACATTCAATTGCCATTTGCATCTTCCTATTTTGTGCATTTTCAAGTAACCCCGGGGCGGCGTCGCCAAACGAGAAGCCGGGTGGGCAGCACTAATCGAGAAGAACGGGTAGGGTGATGCTGGAAATCTATCGTATGATTCATCAGCTTTTTTTTCTTTTACTTTTGTTAACTTCATCGATGATGTCATCAAGGCTTATATGTATAGGGTTAAGGATCGGATTTTTGATAGGCAATATGTTGCTTCAAAGTGATCAGCTCGTCAAGTAGTACTGTTTGGTCTGTTGACCTTACATGACCTACCCTAGCCTATCATTGTTAAAAAAAAGTTGTATAAGGTTTAGAAGAAGTCCTTTCTTTTTCCATCCTTTATTACTGCTACCAAGCCCAGAATCTGGTGAAGTTTTCAAATGATGGTAACAGCTAATGAATTATGCTAGAAATCGATGGAGATGAGATGAAAGATAAGAATGGATTGGATTGCAGGAAGGATGGTCCGATCAGAGAGTGCAGATGAGGAGATGATGGTGAATGTGGACGACGAGGACTGGAAAATGGGAGACGTCAAACAGAGACATCAACAAATGATGGCTACTGCAAATGAGGCACATAGACACTCCAATAGGTAAACAATAGGACATAGGGCAGCAGAAGAGACTATTCTTGCATACAACAATCAGACTAGAGATTTTCGCGGTAATTCCTGACAATGCGGCTTAAATCTATTCTTCTCACTATTGCGCTAATTTTTTTTTTTACAGCTAACACATAGGCAAAATGAATTACGTTTTCTTCTTAAAATGTTCACACATTCATATATCATGGATTTGAAGAGAAAATTTTTAAAATGATTTTCATTTATCAACGCTATTCGCTTCGAAATTCAATGCGCTTTCAAGAAAGCAAAAAGTGCAATGTAGACTTAACGATATTCTTCTTTGGGACAATCATTATAGTTGTATCTTCACTCTAGGATATTTGAAATTCATTTTGAACGAGAAAAGATCATGACAGTTCGAATTCAGTTTGAGTAGCCTTGTTTTAATACGCAGTACCCATATGTTGTTTTGAAGTTTTCTTTTTGACAATTTTATGGAAGGCGGGAAAGCAGAGAAGAGGAAGAAAGGGAAAGGGTTAGATGTGAACACATGCCGAGGTTAAATGAACAGCTGACAGAAGAAAAACTAAGAGGAAGAAGAAGGGAAAGGATGGCGTGAGAAGCAAAGGAGGAGGACAGGGTAGGAGGCAGACTCGTCAACTGATTGGGAGATCATTCTAGACGTGGAACATCATACAAACGAGCGCAAAAAGATAGGCATTTCCGGAAAAGAATACCTCCTCGTCATTAGGTCGTTGAACTCGATAAAATTAGATATTTCTTGGGCAAGCTTACTTCTTTAAAAAGCCTTTCCAAGTTTTAGTTCAATTCTAAAAGATAACTATTGTGCAGAATTTAGAAAAAAAAAGATCAATTTTTATCTGAAGCGCATCCAATTTAGAAATTTTGATATATTTCGTCTCTTCATGTACTAGGACAAAAATCTCGAGTCAATTGAAAAGCAATGATACTACGACAAATATTCTAGACCACCATCTCGTCATGCGTCTTCACTTTCGCCGACATCGACTGATCCCGATCGAAAGTTGCGAAGACAAATCGCTAATTGCAACGAGAGGAGGCGAATGCAGTCGATCAACGCGGGATTCCAATCGCTCAGAGCTCTGCTGCCTAGGAAGGTAGGAAGGAAAGGCACGTTAGCAGAATGAATAGGAACATTTGCAGGAGGGAGAGAAACTGTCGAAGGCAGCCATTCTCCAACAGACAGCCGATCTGATTCATCACTTGCAGAATGAAAGAACGCGACTGCTCTGTGACAGGGAAGGGGCTGGTGGGAAGAAGGCCAGAACTGAATGTAAGGATAGAATAAAAATGAAGGAATTATTCGATAGTTATAGACGCCGTTGAAGATGAGAGCAGTCGAGAAGTGATCGATCGACTGCAATGTGCTCTGGAGAGGGAACGAGCTGCTAGAGTCTATTTGGAACAGCAACTCAACCAGCTGAAGGAGAGTTATGCTCAGACACAGACGTTGTCGCCTAGTACCAACAACAATAGCGTAAGTTATTCGAAACGAAACGAAGCCCAATGGAAACTTTATAGGGATCTGGGAGTCCACGAGAGGCCTCGGTGATTCGTCCGACTCCACTCACCCCGATCTCCGTGGATGTGAGCGGTCATTTGCCCGCGGTCGTCACCCTGTCCTCTCCCCAGCCTCTGCTCGGCTCTGCAGCCGCATCTGTGTTGTCTTCTCGTCATTCCTCTGCGTTCACTTCGTCAGCTCCCTACCCCAATTCCAAGGCCAGTTCCAATGGTCCTTCAGCGAACGCAAATCGCTCTCTCCAGACCATCCTCGATGCGATCCGCATTCTGGAAAGCCCACTAACGGCTCAGGCTCCTCTGGTCAGGTGATCTAATCACCGTCAGCCATGCAGTCATCCATCCATCCACCGGTGTCCCCCTCTCGAATCTGCGATGATCCCCCCAAACCCCCATTCATGTTTACGTTGTTATCGTAGAGAAGATTTCCTTATTTCTAGATAAAGATGCAGCCATCAGTAATTGTTATCCCGTTTTATCCTCCTTTCTGTCGTCCTTCCCCTCTAATCTATCTCTCTTCGCTTATCACTTTCCTTTTTTTTCTAGCGAACAGTCTTTTTCTAACTTCTCAATTCTAGATGAATTCCATTAATTTTGTTTTTAGATAGTAGAATTTTACGTAAGATTTTAGTAAGCAAGCACACATTGTTGGGACAGAGGCTAGAGTTATAAATTGAAAAAAAAAACAATATTTGTCTATCAATTGGAGGCATCTTCTAATCCTGATTCTAAAATGGGCACAATAATCCTGAAAGTTGCAGCCAAATATGGTAATTTATCAATATTCTATAAGTTGTTAGGGCAACAAAAGAAAAAAATAGGCTAGGCTCCTATTTTTAGCCAAATATTTCTTTGCATTTTTGTGACAATAATTTTTATTTTTTCTTCTATTTTCAAGACATAGATGATCACTGCTATACACGTGGAAAACTCGCGAGAACACTCTAGAATCTGTCCTTTCAGTGTCATATTTTCTTCGTTTCCAGCCATGCAGTCACTTCTTTTCCTTTTTCATTTGTTGTTTCTTTCCCGATCACTGCCGCCCTTTCCAAACCCCGCCCCTCTCGTTCGATCGCTCGGTGTCTCGTTCCATTTCTGTGCGAGCCGCTATGCGCGCGTCCCTAGCACGTCTTTTGTTATCATTCTCATTCAATATTCAATCATATGCTCTTCCAATTAAAGTCTATTTTCCATTTTAAAGTTCAAATCTCATTTTATCTCAGACGTTCAATTGTTTATGGTCTTATATCGCTTCGTTGACGGATTTTCCCCTAGCTCTTGTATACGTTAGCCTCTAGGCTAGGATTAAGCAGACGAGGATAACCATTTTATTATCCCTTAAATTAATAACTCTATTAATCACTTTTTGGTAGATTTTCAGCAATTCAGAGAATTGTTTTTGTAATAGCTTTATAAGGATTTTAAGCTAGCGAAAAAAACTCGAAAAACAATGAGTAGAAAATGATGAAATGCCAGGCCAAATATGGATTTTCTAGT
Source organism: Diploscapter coronatus (assembly GCA_964036155.1). Classification (NCBI taxonomy): domain Eukaryota; kingdom Metazoa; phylum Nematoda; class Chromadorea; order Rhabditida; family Rhabditidae; genus Diploscapter; species Diploscapter coronatus. The sequence continues at coordinate 55,173,304 of OZ038423.1, forward strand.
GAATTTACGATTTTTGTCAGTTTGTTTAACTATTTTAGCCCAGGCATTATCGGCAGCTCCGTTCCGTTGTTGAACACCAATTGTTCCTCATTTCCCTCCACCTTTCCATTTTTCTGGTTTACTTTTATTTTTTATTGTTGTTCACTAAAACTGGCACTGAATTTGTCATGCGTTCTGCATTTAGCGCAAGTCTTTCCCGCACATTTATTAAAATGTGAAAGTTTATGCAATGATTACACCAAGAGGATGAGAAGATCAGGCTAAACCATCATGAAATTTATTTATTGATGTTTCTTTATCCAAATTTAAATTTATCGAAAATCAGTTCAAAATTGATTGATATCCGACAAATTTAAAGTTGGATTGAGGAAACTCAATTAACTCAAATATCCAACACAAAAATCGCGAAAAGTGCAGGATGCTGCACAAATAGCCAAGTTCGTCGTTATATTTTAACCAAATTTTATGTTTAGCGCGGTTTTGTGCTTCGAATTTATCATTACTCTTCTCGACCAGCTTATACTGCAATTTTACAAATACACCATTACATTTTATCATTATCCACCACTCATTATTCTTTTCAAGCACCTTTGTTGTTATTTCTAATCTTCAAAGTTTATAATTACTCAAATTATTCGATTTTCGACAAGTCATGTGGCACCATCCCTTCCCTATATCCGATGATTTTATTTTAAATTTTAAAGTTAAAGTTATTGTTAAATTTGTTTTTATTCAACGTCGTTTTACTTTTATTCGAGTTTATTTAAATAAATTTATGGGTGCGTTAATTCAAGTTGTTTTTATTGCAAAAAATAGTGCAAGAAGCGTTTGACAAACTTTGAATAAATAACCCGTAACTTACATAGCTGAATGGAATTTTGTCATAAATTATGCATAACTGGTTTATCACTGCTTACTACTACTAGGTGATTGAATCGGAGCGGGTCGTTTTAGTTGCGATAGAACACGACCGCTAGATCGAGGCCGCTAAATTTTCAGTGAGCTTTATCTTTGCTGTTTAGGATGTTTTCATATTTTGACATCATGATAACTTCCAGCAAATTTACTTTAAAATTGCTTTCGACTGAGACGATGTAAAGAATTATATGTTGGAGACTATTTGTATTTCTGGCATAAGCCCTTTCTCTCTGTGATACAAGTCGTCTCCAGTACAAATATATTATCCCATCTTTAAAATACGAAAATTTCAGGCATGACAAGAAGTGAAAAAGTTAATTAGGTTTAGATTAAAAAGCAGTAAAAGTTGACCGACCTTATTATCATCGATGACAATAGAACTAAGTGACCGTTGTCTGGGAATGTCGACGGGAGTGATCGAGATGCTGCCCATCGATGCAGCTGCTCCCCACGAGTCTTGCGAAGGGTGACGACGAACTACCGTAACCCGTTGACGACGCCTGCCTTCTAATAATGCAATTAACGAATAAGTTGTCCTTTCAAAATCGTACTCTCAGATCCATTATCATCTTCATCGCTATTGCTACTGCATTCCACTTCTGATTCGCTTATTGATCGAATAGATTTCAGAGGTGGTTGACTCTGAAAATAATTTTTTCTTCAATTAAAGAAATTTCTGTGATAACTTTATGCATAGCCGATACGAATTTCAATTTTTATCGAGGCTAAAGATTAGTGAGGATTCAATGACGACTTCCATGCTATAGCAGCAACTCGAAAAATTCTCAACCTTACAGTTTGATTGACAAGAAAATATTCGAAAGAAGGTGATTTTTCTATTCTCTCCCAACCCGCCACATGCTATTTCGTCAAGTTGCACGTTTACAATTTTCCAAATGCCTTTCGAGCATGAAATTTTCATGGTAAATTGATAATTCAAACCTGACAAATGGGTGGTTCGGATCTGCAGGGAGAATGTCGTCGAGGCGGACAGGGCGATGCAGGAATCGGAGGTTCTGAGTGAATTTTTCTCTTCGGCTCCTTCAAGTTTCTTTCAATCTCTTCTGCCACTTCGACTATCTTGTCGTCGACTTTTACGTCTTCCTAAAATTTTTAGGAAAAAACATATGCAGGAATCACTTGTGAAAAGAATGAAGATCAACTTTTTCATGATTAAAGAAGAAGACAATTTTATCTCCGTTTTTCGACATGCATCTTTGCCAAAAATTCATACTTGTGATTTAGCAGTATGAAAATAGAATCGTTTTCGATCAAAATTTGAAAGAATGAAGTGCAAATTCAGCCAACCTCAACGACATTAGCCTGCCGAATGGGTCGAGTCCGAACTGTAACCGCATCAGAGATTAGGAATGCATTCGAGACTGGGGGAGATCCAAATAGGGCAAAGTCACCGCCCAATGTGCTCTTTTGAGAAGACATACTTTTCGATGCAAATGAGTCTACAGATTCTTGGCGGGAATTATCTATCTGCAAAACGGCGTTTTGTATAAGTATAATTGAGTTTTAGTATTGTTGCTGTTAAATACATTTTTAGAAGAAAATTTTATCGAAAATTGATGTTTTCATTACTTCATGCACTACTGCATAAGACTTCTGAATAATGAATATAAAAAGTTGAATAAAAGAAGAATTTATATTCAAAAAGCAAAATTTCGAAGAAGAAAAACTTATTTACCTGCCAGTCCCTGAGTCTGCCCGTCCTCCATCCATACTGTTCCATTGGGTGAATTCGCGATTTAGACGTCGGTCCTCGAGAAACTGCATCGATGTACTGAAGAACAGAATATCGTTTGACAACAATCATCAATAAATTATCTCACCATGTACGTGTTTTCCCTGTTAGGAACTCTCCTAGTCGATGGACGTACACTTCGTTCGACGAATTCGAACTGCTCATTGCCAACATCGTCCTGACACCAATTGTTCGAGTCGAACAGAGATCGAGTTGTCTGAAAATTGATGTATTTAGAGCAGGGACATTGATGGGTCAAAATTTTACGACCTGGGCTCAACTCGACCCGACCCGGGGATTTCGAGTTGGGTCCGAGTCGATGTCCCTGATTTAGAGTACAGAAAAAGAGTCATAATATGAAATTAGATTACCAAAGAATGGCTGAAAATTAGGATAGTCGAAAAATTCTTTTATAATTATTCAGAATCTCTATAAAAATGTTCTAAAGAATTACATTCTTCTTCAAAAATTATAAAAATCGATTTGCTTAAAAGATACAGAATAAAAAATCAGCACCTTTCCTTCCATCCAGTTTTGTCTGATTTGAATGATCGCGATAATAGGAATGACAAGCAAAGGACCGACCATCACAACCCATGCAACTAGTTCGTAAAGAATCGGAATATCTATACCCGCAAATTTGATTCGTCTGAATATCTATAATTTTGAAAGATCTATCTCATAAAACGACCTGTAACCGACCACAGACGCAATGAGCAGCAATGACAATATGAAAGGACACAAAACAGTCCAGGAAAATCGAATGTAAAGCCCATTAGGGCCTAAATAACACATTTCGTAACCAAAAAACTGTCACGCTTACCGAAAATGTACATAAGTTTGTGTTTGAATTTAGAAGATCGTGAAGTGTATTGAGGAATTCGGAGCATCGTTGAAATGTCCTTCAGGAACTTGTTGACGCCTAAAATTTCAATTGATCGGTAAGGTTAAATTATCTTATGCTTTTCATTTAAAAAATCTATATAATGAATGATATTTTTAAAGGAGTCTTCATTCTCTTCATTAATATAAAATTTTAGGAAAAATAAGAATACCATATCCATAGCAGACAACAATCAGAGTCATCAGCGCCAGTGAGAACGAATTCCAGTTGGCGTTGAGATTCTCGATCGCGTGGAAGAGGAAAATACCACCCTAAACAGCATTCTGTTAATGAGTTGAATCATCATTTTGAAAGGGTAAGGAGTTTTTTTTTCAAAGTTTTCATCAGCTCATTTGCATCAACATGAACTATTGTAAACATTTCTAAATTAGAAGTAACAAGTAGTATGATAGAAGACTTATCAGAGATCACATCCTTCTTTATCATCTTTTCACGCCTCCGGCATCCTTCAACCAAGCAACTGTCTAATTTTCAATATTTTTCCCAGACAAGAGAATCAAATGCTGTGTTTCGAAGACAAATTAGCTTACATAGCATACAAAACTTCAGATTGACGGGTGAATAGTCATTCCTGACTGATTCGATGATTCTTTATTTTCACATTTATTCTACTCGAACGAGGTTGGTACGAAGAAAAATGATCAAAAATTCAACGACTCTCTGCCAAAATGAAAATTAACTTGGAGAAGATCGAAAAAAAGTCCCGAATTGTTGCAGAGAATGGCAACCGACAAACCCGCTGCCGGAAGAAGGAGTGGAAATGGATCAAGCGGATCAGGGAGCGAGCCGGAACTAGCGAGCACATCTCGAGCAGTCGGAATGGTCGCAGAAGGACAAGGACACAGCGAACAGACCAGTGGGAACAATGGGAGACCACCTGCTGCGGGGCCGCACCACAAACCACTCTTTACACAACATCGCAGTCCACAGGCGCAGGTAAGTCAGCAGAAGAAAGGCTGTCCAGAAAATCACTCGGCATCTTGGATTTGATACAAAAAAAACTGCATCAAAATAATTTGAGAATGTTGCATTAATTCTTCCCTTACAAATGTTTATAACATTATTATGACAAACCCATGAAGGAATCATCTTTAGCTTGCATGAATGATGATGAAAGTTAAGAAAAATAGCCCAGAAAGTGTGGAGATCAGTTGAAATCTACTAGTTCTGTAGAAGCGATGTTAAATCGTGATTTGTAGATGACATCGCAGAGCAGCGACTCGCCATCGCGCACGAACAGCCTCATGGAAGTGACCCACGAGTCGATGCTCTTCCCGATCGAGGCCTTCAAACAGGAATGGCAGAAGACCGACAAGGTCGTGCTCAAGCTGAGAGATGGAGTAGAGGTGGGTGGAAAGGGGTGTGAAGAGATTTGTAGGAGAATTTAACATGAAATCATCGATAACTCGTGTTATCAATTCATCTCATAAGTTGTAGAAATGAGGTTTGATAAGGGAGCAAAATTCTTGTAGTTAGAACCCTTGAAGAAGTGAAGAGTAGTTACGGTTTTGTAGCTGATCGAGAGTCGGTCGCACCTGGCGAGCGTGAGTGAGTTCTTCCGCGTCCTCTTCGGCCACTCGTTCGTCGACTCCAAGTCAGAGGCCGTGCAGTAAGTTGGCAAACAGATAAAAATGGTTTTTTTTAGAAGTCCATGCATTTTCCCCCTTTCTATCAACGAAACCTCGAATTTTCTATGGAGCCCAAAAGAAGACAAGAAAAGGAATATATTTCAGGCTCTACCACTTGCCGCCTCAAGATGTGATGCACTGCATGTTCTACTCGAAGTGCATGAACGGAATGGACATCAGCCTGCGCAAAGCAGTGAGTCTGCTTGAGACGGCCGCTTTCCTCCAGCTGCAGCCCGTCATCGAACTCTTCTCCAACATCATCCTCGATCGCATCACTCCTCATGGTTAATACAGGAAATTAGATCTGAGAAAGAATAAATGAAAATGAACCTTTGCGCTGCTGGGTACTGAGCATGAAATCTAGCTTTCGCCAAATGAATTTTCGGTTTGGTTTTAACTGATCTCTGCCTTCAAGCATGAGTTTATCACTGGTAGCTGAACCAAGATTTAGAGTGTACGAAAAGTTATTTGAAAGAATACAAACTTTCACAATCCCCCACACTATGTCGTTTAAATCTAAAACATAGAAAATTTTAAATAGAAAAAGGGTTTGAATCAACTACTGTCAACCAGTCCAACTAATCCATCTCCTTGCAGACATTCTGGATGTCTACCGCCTTTCACTCGCCCATGGATTGTCACTGGCATCGGATCTGTGGGATCTCGTGATCAGGAACTTTCACAAATTCATTCACAACCACAACCACCTGAAGATGACCGAAGTCGAGCTGATGAAAGCCCTCAATGACGCAAGACTTGCCATCGACACCAAGTATGAGATGGTCATTGCTGAGGGATATGCCATGGTTAGTCAAGAAAATATAACAGAATGAGAAACAATAGCAGATTGACAATGTCGGAACGCACGATTAGAGATAGAGCAGATGCTGTACTTCGTCATATTTCGATATTCATTCAAATCCTAGTTATTCCATCTGATATGGCAGCTCATTCCATCTCTGACCCTCAAAGAGCGTGCCAAAGATGGCTCAAGTTGCCTTTTCAAATGAAATGGGCAATACCAAGAAGTTATGAAGTGCAATGAAAGAGATGAAGCATTTCATCAGAAAACTTGAAGCCAAACTTCAATTTGCAGGCGCATCCAGATGCGAGCGAGCTGCGCAAATTCATGAGCAACCATCGGATGAGGCGAATCAGAAAGGGCAGCACAGCGGACGATGTCTCTTACCCCGTCTTCCAGCAGCGCATTCCACGCATGACTCTCATCTCTGTCGGTCAGTTTTCTTGAGAAGAATAACTTTAAAAGACGAAAAGGTAGACCTCTGGATGGCTATTTGGGGACATAAGTGACGCGTGAAAATACATTCTCCATTTCTCAAATAAACAGAAAAGAAAGGGTTATGTGCTGCACGTCATGCATCGTTCAGATTACCTTCTAGAATCAGATAGGCGATAAGATCTTCATCGAAGTTCTTGCATTTCAGGAGGCTGGTCGGTCACGGGCATCACCGGCAAAGTCGAGGTCTACAACCCGCGTTCGGAAAATTGGTCCCAGTGCAAATTGCAGTCGTATATCGATAATAAACAGAAGAAATTTTATCAATTTGACGCTGTTGCAGATTCGTCGCGCCAGAATTCGCGTACTCTCCGAGGGCCTACCAGGGAATCGTCATTTCGGGTGAGAAGCGCGTCATCATGGCTGGAGGATTCAATGGTACGACAAAAATCAAATTCCAGGAAAAATATGAGTCCTCCTATATTTACGATCGTATGATCATTGTCATATAGGCAGTATTCACCAACTGATTTATGAGTTAGAGAATGTCGATAGAAACAAAAGTATCAAATGCACGAGGCCAATTTTTTGAAAACGAAACTTCAATTTTAAAGCGGCAAAATAATCTTGCAAATGCAATAAATTTAGCTGTTTAGGCACCGACTTCTACCAGGACACCTACCTCTACGATTTCCACACTCGAGTGAGTCAAGGAAAATTTTTATCGGCAGATAACAAAAAGGAGATTTGCAGATGTGGTCTCGAGGCTGCAACCTGCACACGAAGAGGAACTACGCCTGTCTGGCCACGATCAGGGAGTCCGATGGAGCCGAATTCGCACTCGTCTGCGGAGGGTAAGCAAATCGTGATCAGAAAATCAGTTCTGAATCCTGACTAATACATCCAATTCTGATGATGGTTTTCCAATTCGCAGTCGTCAGAGGAGAGTAGCAGTGATAAGCAATGAACATTCATGCCCACATCTGGAAATGCCAAAATTAACATTCGAATTATGCGTTCGAAACCTATCGCCACTTTCCCGACCCTTCTGGCCGGATTCCCAACTGATAAACATGGGAAATTGTTTCTGTACGATACACAGTGGATTTTTCTCTCAAACTTTACAGTTGGACACTTCCCTCGAAACCTTCAGAAGTCGTGAAATTTGAATATCCGATGCTAGTTTTCCATGATTATCAACCCCGAAAGTTGACTTGGCATCTCTGCTTATATCCTGAAAAATCTATTCAGTTTGATCGTGATACAATTTGCAGCCGCGGCCCACGCACCCAAAACCGCGCGCACTCGCACACGCGACTCAACTCGAGCGAGATCTACGATGTCAGCCAGAACATGTGGCTGCTTGGACCCAACATGAACTGCATGAGGTTAGAAAAAGAGGGGCTTGGAAAAGAACTCTAGGAAGTCTCGTGACAAGTCATGCAAATCTTGATTCTCTAGATACTAGTAGCAAAACAATGATGTTGTAAAAATTGCAGAAGTGACGGAGGCGCATGCAGTCTGTACGGGGAAAAGCAGGTGATCGCGGTAGGCGGATTCGACGGACAGAATGTGCACGACACCTGCGAGGTCTACGATCCTACCGACAACAGATGGTAAGGAACTTAAGGGAATATGTTTTATTCTTCCCTTCTGTCACAATATTGCCAATTTGAAGAGCTAGAGACGAAGATCTGAAAACTAGCGGCCTTGCAATGCCTCATGACTTCAAAATTTAAAAACTCGAACTTACAGGGGAAGTGCACAGAACCGAACTTACAGATCTTGATGAAACTTACCAAACAGGGGCTTTCAATGACGGGGATTACGATGGTAAATTCAAACCTCGTCAAATAGGGATCTGAAAGTAGAAAGAGTTGACGAAAACCCTCGAGTCTTCACTTGCATTCACAAATTTGCATACATTTTTAACAAGCGAATTTGCTCACTTCTCACACAAAATACGAGAAAAATGATTGCAAATACCCTTGTCTCAGTCCCCTATTTGGTAAGTTTCATCAAGATCTGTGAGTCCCGATCTGTGTACTCTCTTGTTAAGTCAATCATAGTTCTTGCAGGTACCCTTTGTCGTGTCGCATGCACACGGTCCGCACAGGCAATTCGTGCGTGGAGATCGTCCCCGGAGTGGTGCTGACCTGTGGAGGGTTCGACAAATCTGCGCGCATTCGACAGGCTGGTTAGTCGCGAATATTTCGCGCGAAATGGCATGGAAGAACAATCTTTCCCCAAAATTAATATTGCTACAGCTTGCCCGAATTCAGAGATGCTGGACCTTCGCGAGTGCAGATGGCACAACCTGCCCGACATGACCTACGCGCGATCCAACTACGGAATGGCCAGCTTCGAGCAGAACACCTATGTCGCTGGAGGGTTAGTCTGGTTGATTGGCAACCTGGAAACCGCCAGACATCGAAACACAAGTCATGGCGAAACAACACGTGATAAATTCCTTACCCTACCCTATTCTGCCTATGTTCTGTGTCATGATAACGTGCAGTTCTAATAGTCGATGGCTTGGCAGTCATTCATTCATCCTCTTGTAGATTTGATGGAGAAGCGATATGCGCCCATCTGGAGACGTTCGATTTCCGCGCCTTCAAATGGATCACTCTCAAGCGTTAGTCGAAAAAAATCATCAATCGATCAAAGCATCGAGGAAAAAAAGCTGATATTCACAAATCTGGAGTTGAAGTCAAAACGGTTTCATCTTTTAGCCCTGCTGGAGCCGAAATCAGCTCTCCGCCTGCTGGCCGTCTCGAACGCGGACACATCCTTCATTCGCGATCTGTGCGGTTTCGAGCACAACTTCTAGTCAATTCAGGTTAATTCGAAAAAAAAACATTTGAAAAATTGCTCGAAACATGGCTTCTTGTACTTGGCATAGATTGTTTTCCCTTCATTTCCTAACCTCAAAGTTCGATAACAAATACAGTGAAGGTGAGAAAAATGAATGATATTTCTTCTGAAAAAAGCCAAACTCATAAATCGTGATAACCTTCCTCTTTCAGAAGACCATATTCAAGTGAGGCTAATTGCTTTTCCGCCTCACACGCATGTATCGAGTCCAATTCCGTTCATCTGCAGAGCCTTCCTGCCCTTCTCCCATCCACTCACTCATTCAGACCCATTCAGGCAGTCTTCATCCATTCCTTTGCTCTTTCCATTCTCCATTTTCCCATTCAACAGTCCTCCACGCAATGCCCCGCCACATCCCGAGTTTCACGACTTGTACATAGTCGAATAAACACATCAGTGGGTAAATCTAGCTAGAAATTCAAGACAGGGAGAAGGAAATAGCATAGTGAAAAATCATAAGGAGAAATAAATTGAAAGTCGACTTACCCTCGCACAGAGAGGCAAACCGCAAATGAATCCACCGAGACAGAGCCCTGCCAGCAGTCGATTCTCGAAACTCTTGTTCCTCGTCGAAAAATGTGACATTAATGCAGAAGCGATCATTTCTAACCTGCAAGATGAGTAATTGGATTTTCAAGATTCACATCACAAACCAGGCAAATTCTGCGTCGATCGCGGCCAAAACGAGCATGGCGAAGAAGAGCGATGCCCAGAGAGAGCCCCAGTGCATAAAGGAAGTGACTCCTGGGTAGACGGTGAATGAGAGGTACAGGGGGTCGTGCTCTGCAAAAAGTTCGACTTAGTCCTGTTCATAGAAAGAGTTTGATTTGAAAAAGTTGGAGTAACTACAAAATTCAATAAAAACTAGCAGTATGAAATTGCTTACTCAGGACGTCATTCACGTTGCCACCAGAGGCCGACGCCAGAAATCCAACAAACGAAAATTCGACCATCGCTGCCAGAGTCGAAGTTAATGCATCACTAAAAGGAGCGAAATTGAATAGCTGATATGCACAAATAAGCTTACATAAGAACGAGTGCGATGGAATCCCTGTAGATGTTGTTGCGAAATCGACTGAAAGCAGCCATCGAAATGAGGGGAGCTGCGTCGATACCCAACTCATAAAATACCTAAGAAAATAATGAAACGGGACTGGACGAGGTTTCGTTTTCAGTTCCAGAATGTCCGTCTTTGGCGTTTTTCGATCAATTTCGTTTCGATTTATTGAGAATTTGAGTATCTTTTCGGGTCTTCAAAATTTCTAATTTCATTCAGCCTTGGATTTAAATGAGAGAGTGGAAAAAAGATTTTGCAAAATCTAATTTCTTAATAATTTTCAAAAATCGAAAATTCAGTACCTGTTCGGCAGCAGATTTCCACATGTCCCACGAACTAAGAAGGCTTCCATTAATTGAGAAGAGGAAGGAGAGACCTTTGCTCGCTCCTGGCAGAGACACCCCTCGTAACAGGAGAATTGTTAGCTGGAAATTTGACGGATTTTCATGATGCTCAAATTGTTTCATTCTTCATCCTTCGTGTATAGAATTGATATGCAGAGTTTGAAGACAAGTGTCTAGAGGAACAGCTGCTAATAATGAATGCAATCTTTAACATCAAATAATAACTATTTTGATGATTCGTGCGGTTCTCCATCATCTCTGCAAGATGAATAAAAAGGGAAACATTTTTAAAAAATGACAAAAGTAAATAAGAAAAAATAAATAAACGAAAATACTCGCCAACAAGTATGGTAATGTCGCAGTGAAGTTCATGCTCCACCCGATCGAGCCGATTCCTTTGCAGACGCCGATGAACACGAGAAACCAGGCAACAGCGAGCGAGGCCACCAAATGCGGCTGCAGAGGACCGAGGGAGAAATCGTCCAGAGAGTGAACGGACAACACATCTGCACTAAAATATATTTAGTCATAGATGATTCTCAAGTCCTAAATAATCTTTAAAAAAATTTAATTTTCCTTGCTCATTCCTTAAATTTTTACATAGTAAAATTTAGAGAACAGTTCAAAAATAATCGTTCCCCATCGAAAATTTAATAAACTCACTGAAAGAATGCCTCAGTGGCGGTGATGGAAGTGCTCATGTTCAGGCAACTCTTCAATTTGTGTAGATCACAGCAAGTCACATCCAACTGCCATTCTGAATCATCTTTTACTACTATTCTTATTTTATCATATCAGCGAAAAGAGCGAAGTTTCGCAAAAGCCGTATATCATTATCAGTTTTCTCTATTCTATTGTTTCTTCCAGTAAATCTGAAGAGGTTGCAAAATTTCTTTTATTTCTTCAAGTTTGATAGTTTCAATGAAATCTAGCTACCTGAATGACAAGTATCCCAAGGGAGTCCATGGGAATCATCCACTAAGCCTTTCATCGAGTGCCACAAATAGTAGAGGGCCCAGGAAACGAGCGAATTGTAGTAGACTGCAACAGGAAGGGCGATCAGAACGAGGGCCCAGCCAAGACCTGAAAATAATAAATTGAACAGTCCTCAGTAACATTTTCAGCAAATTCAATTGAAAACCTGCTCTTTAGGACAAGAAATATTGGTAATCGTTAGACCTTCATGAGAAATATTGGAAAAAGCTTACCACTGGCAATGGGCATCATTTTGTTGAGTGCGACATTCGCAGATTGACCCGAATATTGCCCGATTGAAAGATGCAGCATGACTATAGGCAGACCGAAGAAGACCAGACAGAACAAATAGGGAATGAAAAATACACCTACACAAATTAAGCATTTTCTTTGAAAGTATGAAGAAGCGGAGTACCTCCACCATATTGGTAGACTTTCGCAGGGAATCGCATCGTATTTCCAACTCCAATCATAAATCCGAGACACGAGAGGAAGAAGTCTTTCTGAAAGCGGCACAAATAGAAGTTAGGAATAAATTTGCAAATTTCCATGTCATTTTAATCCTTGAACAGATTTTTCAATGTCACTAGTGTTCATAAATTCTGTTTCGATCCATAGTACTCTTCAATTTAAAAATATCTTACAAAATTTTGATAACAAAATTCAATAAAAGCATTGCCTGACTCTTCCAGAGTTCTCTTCGTTCATTCTTGCCTTCCGAATAGTAATCCTCGCGTCTATGAATGTGCCACCATCTCGTTCTCTGCGGCACTCCAATGTCACTTTCTGCAGCAACGACAGTCGCTGTCGAAGTTGCCAATTCGATTTGGGACTGCAAAGTTCAAAAATGTGATGAAGATCAGCTAGGTTTATGCATCATGATGTCCAATGTAGATCAGAGACACCCCTATTTTTATTAGCTTTTTTTTATATCATTTACCATCTAAATCATCACGAATCCATCTAACTGAAATTTTTTCTAATAAAATTGTAATAAATACCGTAACATGAAAATTACAATTTATAACTTCGAAATAAAATCAACGAAGATTGAAAACCAACCGAACTGATTCCAGTTGTTGGTGAGGCAGCAGCGACACTGCTGTTGAGCACAGCCTCTTTGGCCTTCTTCTTGAGTGGATGCTTGGAGCGAGAGGACGTTCTGTTTAGGATTCGTTCAGTTTCGTCTGCATGGCAGACGCATTCCAGGTAGTACTGCGCTGCTTGCGACGCGTCCATTGCAACCAACTCGCGCAGACGCACTATTCGGCTATCCATTTCCTGAAGAATAAATTGTTTCGTATGAAAAATAATAGGCAAGAATGTTACGATAACACGCCATGATCATCATTTTAGAATATGCTGACATGATTGTCAAAATAAAAGGAACGAAGGACACATCTTATCTATTAAAAATTGTCACATCATATCGTAGCATGATTGTGCCCTATTTTTCAAACTTCTGGATAATGCAACTGGAACTTTGCTCATTTCATCTGAAATTCATAAAAATCGTCAAAATATTGATGACGATCAAATTGATTGCATAAAATTTGGCACAATTGGAAATTTCACCAACCTGTGTTCGCAACCGAATGGACTCGTCAGCATCGTGTCTCCTGTGCAGTTCGTTCCTCTTGGCGAGAGCCTCGATCTGCAGTCGCAGGGCCGCTTTCCACTCTCCATCCATCCAGAATTTGCCTTTATCTTTCAGGTTCTTTCAAAACTCTAATTTTTAAACCTGCAATTCAAAGCATAAATTTGTGAAAATTCATTCATAGAATTTAGAATTTTCTGACTCCAAAAGTCCACTATTATTGAAACTTTGATAGAAGACATGAAGCAATGCTCAATAATTATCATAAAGTTGCGACATTTCTGACTGATATTCTTCAAATGATAAATTACGCTCAAATATCAGATTTTTCGAAATTGTTTTAATCTAGACAGCTTCTTGTATTTTTTATTAAATTATCAGGAAAATACAGGGAAAAACACAATAAGCCGTTATCGACTAACCTATTCATGCGAAGTTACTGTGCATCGATGGCTGAAACTTTGCACTAGAAACGATGAAGTGAGTTAGTCAAAATGAATATGCCAAGTTTTGAAGGTAAGAACGAGAAAAAGACGGGAGAGGGGTCGAATGATTCGAAGACAGGGGCGAGAGGGGAATAAACGAGAGTAGGGGCAAGCAGTGCAGAGTGGAGGAGGCATTGCAGAATTACAGAACAGGTTCTGCATTTCTTTTCATCTCCTTCACCCATTCTCGAATTCTAGACAAACCCATTCTGATTTTAACGTTACCACTTACATCTCAGATATTCGTTTATTCTAGATCTCTTGAATTTTCATTTCATTAAATTATTTCAAAATTCTATAAGTGAACATTTTGGAAGGCAAGATCGTTTCTCCAAAGAGGTATTTCCTTGAGCTGGAGTAGCCAAAATATTAGAGAAGTCGGACTTTCCTCAGGAAGAAATAGCCGAATAACCCGACGAAGAACGTGAATACCATTCGAATGATTTGAGGCACTCGGCTAGAGTCTAACTGGGCCATTAACTCCATCACCTTAAATTTGCCTAGCTTATTATTTCTTATGGAAATATTGAAAATGTTATCTTTTCGTCAAGAGTGGACTGAAATCATGATTTCACCAAAATTTTGTATTTCGAAACACCACCGAAACTCAATATCAGAATTATTTCTATGATTGTTTCTTATTGTACATTTTTCAAAATCCCACCTTGTCATTGAGCTGTTCCAAATTTCCATTGTTGTCCAGCACGTAAGTGGCCCGTTTCTTCTTTTCCTCGATGTCCATTTGCGCATTTATCCGAGAAAGCGCATCTTCTTCACTCAGATTGTCGCGTTTCATCATTCGGCTCAATTCCTTGTCGCGGTCACTGAAATTTATTGAGTTTTTCCTGCTGGAGAAACTTGGATTTGACGTAATAGCTGACATAATGATGAAGCTTGTACTTTTCTTCGCATTTTCAACTTCTATTGTATAAATTTTGTCATTTCCAAACTGTACTTCATTTTATTCAATAAACCAACTAAAAATCTAGCCATGATTCATGAACGCAACAATTGCATGATTTCACGAAGATCCGCTTTTTCCAGGAATACTATGGAATCACTTCTACATAATATAAAGTTGTGCCTGCTATTGAAAAGAACTTTTTGAGAGAAACCCTAAACTCACCACCAAACGGCAATGCTCGGCATCCATTTGTCATATCCGACTTCGAAGAGCAGCGGCGTGTCAAAAACGATGTAGCTGGATGAAGTGAAGAAGTGATAGATGAACAGTTTAAGCATCTCCCAGCGAATTGCAGGATGAGTTATCGAGTTCAGCTTCTTTCGGGCCTGCAAGTAGTCATTAGTTATGATGAATCTTTATAAATTTATAGGAAAAAATATTGCGAGTACAGTTTTCCAGAAAGTCAGTACAATGTTTTCGAGAAACGCATTCACGACAGGAGAAGAACAAAATCAAAGAAATTTCCTATTCAAAACTAACCGCAGGATTGTTGAAGATCAACTTGCCGAGTTTGTCTCGTCTCAGAACACCTCCACTTTCATCGTCGAAATATTCGCTGCCGAATTCCTGTCGAAGCTTATTGTAGGCGGGAAAACCGGGTTGAACCACTGAAAATAGAACGATATTAACATTTGCCACTTCTATAATAAAATGCTCAGTATGGAAAATAGCTTGGAAAGGTTCAACAAGGTTCACCTTTCCTACATTTCATAACAAATGAATGGTCAAATGCTTTAATAAGAAATTTTTATAGACGAGTGTATTCAATTCGAAGTATAAATGCAATAAAATTCCGAATGAGTGCTTTACTTAAAATCACCTTGTCTAGCAACCAAATCAGCATCGATAACAGGAATTCCATGCTCCTTGAAGAGTCCCGAGACTGTGCTCTTCCCTGTCGCCACGCCTCCGCTCAGCCCAATTATTAACATCCTTCTGGTTCAACTAAAATGAAGAACACATTGCAACAAAAATAGTCATACTTCTTCAAGCAAATATAGGTAATTCACAAGATGAGAACTTGCATGAAATATCAGATGTTTATAAATAAAGTAATTTATTAATGCTGTAAATAAATTATTTCAATGAATAAAATCCGATATGATACAGTCGGATGCACGAATGTATATAATTCACAACAAGATTTTTGAAAACAAACCCGTGAAGATAAATAAACTTTACCCAAATCGAATAAATAAATTATACTTTCTAACGAAATCATGAAAGAAAATTTTCTTATCGAAGATTTGATTCACTTCGAATTTTTTGAATTCATCATTCCGATCGAGAAAATAATTCACGGTGAATCTTCACTTCAAGGCTTCCATACATTTTCAGAAATTTGAAGCGATTGAACTCCATAAATTCTCAAGATATCATATCTCCTCAGAAACAATCACAAATAAATAAGAAAGAATCATTATGTCATTTTGGCAACTCTATCCAATTTCATAATTCGAAAACAATTCTCCTACCCTCAGTTTCTCCTGACGAGTTTCTCGAGTCTCTTCAGCTTCTCGATGCTCGTCGAGGAATCTGCGAATCCGTCACTGGCCAAACTGACGACCGCATTGAATGCATGGCTAGCAGAGGCAGGCATCGACAGGGACGCAGCGGAAACTGAAGACGTCAGGGAAGAAGACACTGCGGGTGGGTCAGTGGAAATTCCCAGTTTGCGTCTGAAAAGTGCAAATTGATAATTCATTATGAGAAATGCAGTTCCGATCAAAAGATAGTTTGAAATTAGCAACGAACAGTTTGGAACAGTGTATGATATCTGGCATACCTCGCTCATCTGTTTATGGCCAGAAATTATGAATGAAATTTGTAGAGCTTGCGAAACTCAACGAATCGCAGTAATTTTCCGGGTTTCGTTTAAATGGATAAATCACACATAACATTCACTCACAATGTCAACTTTGAGTTCAGAATGAAGGAAACTTATCAGCCAAAATACAAAACCAAAATTTACCGATAAATGGACAAAACGACTGCCTGCTCGCTGCGTTTGATCCCCCTCATTTCGAGTACTTTCTGCATCTCGTTTATGTCCGAAGTGGGCAGTAGGTTTGTGTAATCAGCAACGAATTCTTCCGGATTTTCCAGATTTGTCATCACAAGCTAAATGAAATATCTTATCTTTCAGGTATGTAGAAGTGGAAAAGGCAATGCTTATATGACGGACTGAGTAACTTTCTCTTTCAGCACTAAAGATGCACGAGCTTTTACCTCGAAAAGCCTCGACTTCGTAACTTTGAAAATGAAATTTAGACTTCGGACACTTTCGAAACGAAACCTCATGCACCCCTGTTTATCACTCTTTGCTTCTCTGCATAAAACGAAACAGTCTAGGAGAGCTTGTAGCATAGTGTATAATGGCAGTGTCTTGATAAAAAATATCAAGTTTATCGTAGTCTAACTTCATTTATTCAATTCTAATTTAGAAAATAATCTCATTCTTTCTATAGAGATCCGTCATATAGTAGTTGTCGTAAAAAGTAAAAAAGGACCTTGAGAATGAGTTCAGCCTTGGTGAGAGCAGCATTGACGCTGTTGACATAGGCAGTGGGCGGTTTGGCTGCGACTGCAGAATTGACTGAGGGCAGCTGCAACAGGAACGACTTGAGGGAGTGGGCATCCAGCAGAAGTTGCTCTGCTCCTTAAATGCTTTGAATGAGATAAATTGTGAATATTTTAAAGTACTGGAACTTCCACATTCAGGAGGATGAATAATCAAGAAGGCAAACTCTAATACTTGAATATATGTTCGAAAGAATAAGATATTACTAAAGATTGTCTTCTCTGCGCACATAATCGAGGATGTTTTGAATTTCGATTTTGCAAAAACTTTTAATCGAAATTTCGAGATCCAAAAACTTTCAGAATTGTAATTCCGAATACTTTTGTTCATAATCCGGAACAATTCAAAGCATAAGTCTTGATTGGCCGCTCTTTTTGATATTTCATAACCTCTCACCATGAGTGCTGATGTTCTTGCATCGAAAGAGAGCTCCGATGAATTTGTGCGAAAGTTGAGTGGCGATTTTGAGGCAGAGATGGGCGAAGTACTTTCTTCTGTCGGAGAGCATGTCTCTCAGGCAGACGATGCAGTTGCGCAGGTGAGAGCGGATAGAGGCCACGAACGGGGACTCATCACCCACCTGATCCACTGCTGACCAGCTCAAAATGTTAAATTGTTTTAAAGAAATCTTCAAAGTTTAGTAATAATTAGGCAAACATATTCAACTCTGATAATTGCCTAACAAATTTACAAAATTATGAGAAGTGAACAAATGGTATTAAACGTCTCCTATTTTTATTATTCAAACGTATTCGAAAAAAATGCAAAAGCTTTTAATGAATCAAATGATAGTCTCGTAAATTGAAAAATGCTTATCGAGAATAATTAGAAAACTGACTGACTTGATTTTAGTGATAGTCTGCAGAGCAGCATCGCAAGCGCCCTCCACATCCTGCACGAGTACAGCCAGTGCCTGGTTCGTGATTCCGTAGAACTGCTCCATTTCCTGGTTCAAATCGATTCCCTGAATGCGTATTTCAATCTTTGTTTTACTCAATCCGCTCTCACAGCAATTCTCTGAGCGAGTTTCTCCTGCAATTGGAGTGTCGTCTCTGCACACCAGTCTGCAGTCGCCAAAATGCAGCACGTCAGGAATTGCTCATCCAGTGTCAATCTAAAGAGAATACTTTCATTTATTTCGCTAGAACATTCAATTCGAATGTTTTCTTTCCAAATTCATCTGTTTAGCCTCTCATAATTAGCTATACAGTTGGGGAAGTAAACTCATTCGATCGAAAGAAGCAATACCTAGTTTGTGTGGATTCTTCTCGCATGAGATTGAAGAGCGTGGTCGAGTTGGACGAGTGTCGGAATGAAGAGGGCAGGAATGCAGTCAGACAGCCCGCTGCATACTCGCGAAGGCACATCCGCACTACTCCAATCACGTCTCTGAACGATGAAATAATAGAATGCGTAAAATTAGCAAGAAAAATATCGCCTTGTATTGGGTCTGAGCATAAGTCTTTGCTTGCTTTCTATGGAAAATTCTACCTTACTAAAAACAATAAGAATTTGAAAGAAAATATGGGCAAGGGCTTATGTTAAGACCCAATACAAATGACATATTTCTACACAAGACGATTGATACCTGTGAAAAAGTCTAATACACACAAGGTAAAAGCCAAGAAAGAAGAACTCACTTTAACAATGCATCCGGTTCACTGCTCAGTTTGTTCGATTCGGTGATTATCTGGAAGAAATATTAAAATCAAAAAAAGCAGGTCTAAAATATTTGGCAGCGACTAAAGTCGTTCCACCTCCTTTTTCGACAATGAAGAGTCTCAAGTGGTCCTACCTTCTTGAGGAGTAAGAACATGTCTGCAGACGAGGGCAATGGAACTGCGTGAGTACTCGCCTCTCGCGATGGTCTTTCTGCACCTGATCTGAAACTAACTTCTTAATTTTTGGTAAGGAAAAACCGAAACCGTTGTAAATATGTATCAAAAGTTCGAGTACGATTATAAAATGGGAATTTCTTGCGATTTTATAAGATTTCCAACGACAACGGAGAAGAAATGAGTTTCGATTCTGATAACTTTCGAAGGCTTTCGAAATTTTCAAAAGTAAATTCTGTTTCCTCAAAGCTACTATCTAACAAAAAAAATGGTACCGAATTTTGTTCGAGCATCCTTCGAGGAATGACCGCAGAGTTTTCTCTTGTTCAGCGATAAAGACGTCGAGGAAGTCGTCGAAAACAATCCAGATTGCCTAGAAAAAAACTTGTACAAACGGGGAAATGAGAATGAATTAAAGTGGAAAAGGTTGAACAAATTTAGGAATAACGCACTAAACTCATTCTATGTTTACTTCGATAATCGAATCATCAAATATCCTTCGAATTTCGAAATTCAGGTTAAATGCTACCTTATCGAACCCGATATTGTTCTTGGCAGGGAACCTCTTCATGAGCAGAGCCTCGAACATCTTCGTGTGTTGAATCGCGTGGCCGAGCAGTTTCCAGTCCAAATCCTGCCTTCTTCGAGCCATCATTTTCTTCAGAACATCCCTAGAATTATCATATTCTTTTCTTTAATGGACATTAAATAAAACGACGAAATGATTTTTCAACAAAATTCTATTTATTCAAATCCCTCATCTATTCCCAGTTATATATTTAGATTTTGTTGAGTATTATTTTTTGACGTACTTGGTTGTGTTGCAGAACTCCTTGGTCATGAGTCTGGCCATATCCCAATCGACAGGGAACACATTCGCCAGTCCTGTTCGCTCGAAATCCGTCAACTTGCGCACGTACCATTTGTATCTGGAATTGGTTTGTTAGTTTTGTGCAAATATGAAAACATCAAAAAGACAGCTGAATTTAAAAAATACTTTGATGAAAAATCGTGCATTTTGCTGATATGTAATTACAGGATGGACCATAACTATATTGGCATCAATTCAACATGATCAAAGCTTTTCCGATACTTTCTTAACAACAACTATCAAATATGTAATCTACGATGTTCATTTTCGTAGAATCAGAAATAAATTCGGGTGTGAGTTATACGATTCAAATTCAACCCATACAAAATTTGTAGGTGCTGTAAAAATTATAGTCCACCCTGTAATTTCGATCCTATAACAAGTACACATCATTAATCAGACCCGTTAAAAATAAAAATCGAGAAAAATTACCGGTCATCAATTTTGTCGAGCCACCCATCTTCCTCGTTTTCGGCATAGATGACATTGTACTCGGACAGCTGCAAGTCGATGAACCACTTGCAGAAATTCTCCTTCACATTGCCCTCCAAGGCTGCCGCTACACGGCACATGTCCGTCACTCGTTCACTTATTTGACCTGTCTGAATATGAAGCATGAAGAAAGCTTAGGAATTGATCATTTTCAATTTTATCATTGCATGTCGCGGGTAGAAAAGTCTTCTAATTCAATCAAACTTAGGTAGCTATCAAAATCATATACTCATCCACCCATAAGAAGATCAATTTGAAGCATAAAATTTTAGGAAAGAAGATAATGCTTCTCTCAAATCATTAAAATGTACCTGGAAAGCAGCTTTCAAGTCGTTCGCGAGTTGAATGGTGAGGGTCTGTTTGAGTCGCTCGAGTTTGGAAGAAATGACAGCGATTTGCTCTGCCTCTCGGTAGCCATCGAACAGCTGCAGGACGTTGAGAATGGCTGGCAGCTGGCGAGAAATCGAGCAATAGTCGCGACGCTCGATCCACGTTCCTGAAATGATGAAGATGAGTAGGATATTTTTAAAAGTTGAAAGTTTTAATTAAATCAAGAAAAAACAAAAAGATAGAGCCTATGAAACGAGGAATTTGATGAAACATCGTTTTATTTTAGTATTCAAGTTTCGCTTCATCATGAATTGAAACAGGTCATAATAAAACCATGGACTAGCTTTTGTTAAACTCTGGCAAGTTTCTATTTACAATTTGAGGAGTTTGACGAAATTTGAACGAGGATCGAGAAACGACGAACCGAGTGAGTCGACCCCGCTGAGCAGAATGTGCAGATGGTGGAGGGCAGTGATCGAGGCAGTCAGGTTCCTCTTCGCCACGTCCAGCTGCTTTATGTCCCGAGTCATTTCCTTCACGATTTCGTCCGAGGACTTGGTCTTCCCGCGAATGCTCTCGATCGACTTCTCCAACTCCTCCATCGCTTTGTGCGCCTGAAAGATCAAGAATAAAAATCTGCAAATTTGGTAAATTCCAAGAATATTGGCAGTGAAATTAAAAATCTATCTATCTGGCATCACTATACTCTCATAATGAGGTCAGAGCCTATCATCCATTTAGCAAAGACTGCATCATAAACGTATGTTTTTCAAATCCCGTATTTAAATGCCGACATTTCCAAAGGAATAACATCTCATTTTGGCGAATCATATCAGAAAACAAGAGAAATATCTTCGACTATTTGAAAAATTTTAAGAAGGATTCTACTTCGTTTGAAAATGGAATAAATTTATGAAAAAATCGAGTTTCTAAATCCAAAATATGGAGACATATTTTCCCGTTCTTTTTCTCTTTTAACAAAAGTGAAGTTATTTTTAATTTTCTCAGCATTTGATAGTCAGCTGCTAAATTTGACAAGTTTAGTTAATTTGAAGAAAATAATGCAATAAATTACAACTTAGTTTACATTTTGCAGAGCCTCTTCGCCTTCGAACCGAACAGAGGCATTCGACTCGACCAGCAAAGCCAATTCATTGTCCAGGTCCTCGATTTCTTCCTGCAAGAAATGAAAGGTTGATTCAGCATAATTAGCAGAAAATTATTAACTCAACATTATTTGATTTATCGCTCTATGATAAAGTTGGAAGGGAATAAACTCTTGATAGAGTATGAGAGATGGAAAGTAAAAACCGATGTGTAGTCTGCCAAGCATAATACTTTGAAAATAAAAAAGAATTCCATCCCAGCCAGATATTGCTGCAGCCTAACATTTGTTTAATATTCCAAGTGCAAACCTCGACTTGAGCAATGACGCTGTCGAGCTGTGTGAGCGACTGCTCCGTTGGAAAGAGCTCGTTGATCTGAGCTGTTAGGTCCTGTTCGGGGCGGCACAGCTCCGTGCGACACATTTCTGAAAAGAAAAATATAACAGTGATTTTTCAGGAAGTTTGGACTGAGGTGAGACGAAATAACGCAATTTATAGCAATTCATTAACGCTATATTATTTCGGTCGAAAAATAAAATTAATCAAATATGTATTCCTAACCAACATCCCATTATTTTGAAATCGTCCGAACTCACTAGATTTCAAAACTGACCGAGCTTTCAAAAGAGCAAATAAAAATGAAGAAAAAGAAAGAAAACCTCGAATGACAGCCTCGGTTTTGTCGGGGAATTGAATGACATCTTCCTGTCGATCGGGCACTGATCCATTCGACATTTCGGCTGGCAAAATGGTGGAGTCGACGTCGAATCAGCGGATTTCAGCAGAAATCCAACATCAATTCAAGCAGCAACTGAAATGAGTGAATGAAGTGCGCCAAACAATTGGTGCAGAAAGAATGGTGCAAGTAGCATTTTACCGGCAACGCTTTGCTTTTGGATCTTCATTCTTTCTGCAGATATTTTATTTTTCATCGAACTTTTATTATTTTCAGATTTCATTTGATCACAATATTCTTGTATCAGTTTATTTTGCGCCGGATAAAAGCGATATGATTTTTCGTGGTTTTATCTGAAAGATAAATGAGTGCAAATATGAAAATGATAGCATGCATAGTTATGAAAATCTTTAATTTTTGAACTATTCATTCATTAATAAATACATGATTTATTGCCTATTTCAAAGATAATTTTGAACATATTTTGAGATTTTCATAGATTAATTGTCGTTCGTCGTTCAGTTATCCATTGCTGGACATCCAGAAAGCACCACGAGGAGGTAGACGAACTTCGCTTCCCGCCACACAATCACACACACATACACATACACATACACACACCTGAAAGCTCAAATATTTGATTTCTTAAATTGTAAACTTATTTTAAATCTTTTAATATTATTTCGGTAAATATCTCTTTTCATTTACTAAATTAAATAAAATTTCAATTTTTCAAATATAAAAAATTGCATACGTTTTCATTTTATTGATCTGCGGAGTTTGAGGACACGGGGAAGAAGCAGTTTGTCGCATAATTCCCTCCTTGCATGGTCGAGTTGTTTGCCATAGTTTGTTGCCTATTCGTCCCGTCGGCGGATTGCGTGAGCTCGGGGGCGGAGTGGTTCTTCATCTGAAAAGATACTGTAATCGATTACATTTTCGATAATCTCATTTTTATAATCGAATTGAAAGGAGCAGAACCATGGATTATGATAATACCAGGGATGTTTGCGGTGCGGTACGCCATTTTACTGCACCGCCAACATCCCTTGACAATACGGTGTGAAACTCACTGAGTTTCCCATTGCTGGTAGTGACCGTGGACTTGAACTATAGTTTTTGTTGGCTTTGAAGGCAGATGAACGTCGTGTTTGGTGAGCACGAATGCGCTTATTAATGACAAGTTGGGGGTATTTATAGAGATCAGGGGTGAGATATCTAAAGATAGATATGCAATTATTGTGGAGTGAAATTATCAAATACAATTTATTCCCTAACTAAAACCAAAGTCGAATAATGAAATCATTTTGACAGAAGAAATGGATTGATTTCTTTAAGTGATTCTAATTTTATTCAACTTCGAAATGCGCACATAAATGCAGCGGGCTTTCTAATTTTATGACATACCGTAGTATTTCCCTATCTGCGTCTCTATCGATATGCATTTTGTAAACTATAATTTCAGTTTTAAGTAGAAAATTATTTATTCAACTCACCATTTATACGATTAATTCGATTACACAAACCTCGACATAAAATGGGATATTTTAAGAGGCATTCTTTGTAAGAATCAGACAAAAGTATGGGTACCATGGCACAGGTTAAAAAGTCCTCGAAACTCAAAAGAGTAATATGGTTGGATACCCCTATGAACCCTATTCACAAAAATCGAAAAGTTAGGCCTCGCTCCCAAAAATGGGCGGAGCTATGCTAATTTGAAAATCGTGATTTCTATGAAAAAATGCACGTCAGATGGTACAAGGAAAACTTTTGCTATAAAGGATTTTCGAAAATCTTTCATAGCAAAAAAGCTCTCTTTGTACCCCCTGAGGGGTGTCAAATCGTGAAAATGCTCAACTTTGATCCCCATCTAGCCCCGCCCACTTTTGGGGGCGGAACCTGATTTCCCTATTTTTGTGATTAGGGTCTATGGATGTATCCAACATATAAGTTTGGTTCGGATCCGAGACACTTTTGCAATTGTCCGGCCGCTCTTTATATTTTGTTCGGGTTATTAAAAGAATGCGTCTTAATTGAAAAATTAATTTCATCTGCCTAGAACTTTGAATACGAAATTTCAAGAAATTTATCAATTAAAACAACCGATATTTGTGGTTCATTGACCAAAATTATCGTGTTATTATGCTCGATTAGTTTAACTGCGCGATTATTCATCGTCGATTTGTTTTCATGTTTTACGTGAATTGCACAGATGTATTGTCAGTCTGGGATGCGCCTGGCTATGTGTAAGGGTATAAATACAGGAATGGAAGCGAAAAGGATCAAAATTTCTTTGTTGACCTTTTTCGCATCTGTTAGTCGATCAATATGCTCATAAATCTAATGATTGATAATGATTCACCAATTCATTCTTTCTCATTATTTCATGATTTTCTATCATCGACGATCTTCATATAAAATCGTGCACTTAGAAAACTTAACGGCTCATTAGTTTTCAAATAATTCATTACATTTTGTTTTGCTTCAGTCGTTCACGTATAATATCACCAGCGAGAACTGATAATAACTTATCAACAGTTGTTTTATCCTTTTGCTTCTCTGTGATTCTATCTCTTTCTTTGCGTTGGATCTCAATGGATTCATTCTTCAAGTTGGTTTAATCACATCAGCTATAACTTCGATATTTGTATTTAATAAACTTGTTCTATTATAATATTTGATAGATCTATCAATAAGTACGTACATATGATGAGCATATGTTATTTGGGTGACTTATTGAACTTATCGAATATTATCATTTTACAAGCTTCATAAATATCGTTTCTATAAAAATTAGCTAATGAAGCGAATCAAATATCGTGCACCCTTCCAAATCATTGTGATCGGAAATATTATTTCCAGAAAATGCGTTTCTTCCTCATTGTTGCGCTCTTCGTGGTACTCGCCTTCGTCTCAGCTCACGAGAATCCTTGCCAACAGCCAATCACCGTCGGACCGTGCAGGGCTCTGATAAAAAGGTTGGAAAGATTTTTTATGAATTAATAATGATTTTTTAAAATTTTTATAAATTAACATATTTCTGATATCTATTCAAGAAAGTAAAAAAAATGAAAATCTTCAATTTTCAAAAGTGCTCAATTTCAGATGGGCCTTCGATCAGAAAACCAAGAAATGTAGCGAATTCGGCTACGGTGGCTGCCAAGGAAATGAGAACAACTTCAAGACTCTCGACGAATGCAAGAAGACTTGCGAAACGAAATAAATTTCTTCAGAATACATAATTAAACTCATTTTGTTGAGTTGATTGAATTATTTGACTTTATCTATGAATAAATGCTCAATATACTCACTCTTGTTTGCTTTTAGCGTAAAAATTCCATCTAATTTGAAATATATTAATTTTGCATTATTAGAGAAAATTTTCATCTTTTGTATATCGTTCATTGATACCTATCAAGAAATTCGTTTCATTCCTGTTCATTCGATTTTAATGAAAAACATTTACATGTTTGTCCATTATGCGAAAATACGCTGTTTTGGTAATTTCGAATTATATTTGATCTTCGACTATTTTGCGGGATCCTAACCGCGAGTTTGTGTAGTTTTCCATGATACTCAACGATGTTTCTTGAACAGATTTTCCTGCATCCTTCCTATGTTTTGACTGCAGATTTTTATCGTATGATCGAGTTATTCTCCCTATCTTTTCTCCGCACTCACATAAAGTGTATATCATGGAAATCTTTCGCAAGAGGCGCCTAAAGTGGTCTCACCAGTACCTAAAGTCGCTTCACCTCCCCCGTTGATAAAAGTGGGACTACTTTAGGCGCTGCCTCTTTCGCAGATGCAAATGGAATATTGAAAGTTGAAAGAAAAGAAATTTTATTTTAGCCAATCCCAATTTTAGAATAACTATCTTCGATGGAAGGATAAATAGCAAAAGTATCACAATTTTCGAAGACACGTAAATTTTACGGAATTATTATTCAGAAATGCATCAACCAGAATGAATTCTTGAAGGAACAGCCTGAACGGAGAAGTCCTTGTGAATGACAGCTTTGCACACTCCGTCCATTGCTTCCTCGACTCTGCCTACGATCCACGCGGGAAAGCCATCCAATTCAGCAATGTCTCGAATGTAGTTCTGAAAAGCAGAAAATCGTTAATGTTTCTAACAGAAAGAAAAAAAAAACTTTCGAAGGCTTTCCAAGGAAGTCATTAAATGAGTAACTCATTTCAGGGTGTGAGTGCGATTTGTAACAAAATTTAGGAGGGAATTCTCGTAAATTTTGTTACAAATCACCTCTCATTTTACTGTCAATATCACATATTGCGGATTTTCATATTAGTAATCACTGCTGTTAAAACCAATGAGCCCACAATTCCACAACTATTTTGAATATTCAAACGTTAATGATCGAATTTGGAAAGGTTTTTTTTTAAAGAAATTTATAACGGTGAGATTAAATAACTCCCGGAGAATTTCAACTTCTCAGGGCTATTTATTCCTTCTTATCTGCCAGTCAGAATTCTTTTTTGAAAGATAAGGAGCAGAATTGCGTGACATTTACAAATTGTGAGTGAAATGACATTTTTCAAATCGAATTTTTAGAAACTGACCTGGGCATCTTCCTGCTTGAGTGCAATTAGTAGTCCCCCACTTGTTTCTGCAGAAGTTCCACTGAACAGATTAAATCCATTGCCAGATGGCATTTTTCTAAAAGAAATGAATTCACACGAAATATAAATGAAAGGCAATTACTATATGTCGTGATGTCATGACGTGCGCTATAGTTAAGGATGAGGAATAGTATAAAGTAAGACGAAATAGTGTGTGAAAAGATACTACTTTGTCTCTCAAAAAGATTTTTGCAAAGACAATGAAGAGTAGCTCATGTTCTCACAATATCGCGACATATTGAAACTGTCTGAATGAAATAAGACAAGTACCTAGCTATTTCATCCATGTACTCGATGATTGGTAAGTTATCAATGACGAAACAGACAGGTTTCTGCTGGGCACGAGCAAGATTGTCGGCATGACCTGAATGAGAAAGAACTTATTGGAGAAGAAGAATGAATTACAAACCTAGGAGTCCGAATCCAGTCACATCAGTGGATGCATGTGCATTGTGAGTGTGCAGCAAACGAGCTGCATTTCTGAAATATATGCGTTCAGTGCTTTTAACTGAAAGAAAATTCAAGTTTTCGAAATAGGATAGTAATGGAGTGATATTTTGAAAGGAATCACAATAGAATTGGCTAAGCGATATAATTAAGGGCAGAAAGGCATGAAAACTTTTTTATGCGCCCGCTCTAAAAGGATTCTTTAGGCAAATTAGGAGGAAATAAAAAAGTAAATTTAGAAATTAGTATGAAAACGAGAATATTGCTCAGTTGGTTATCCAATATATCCTTTTGAATCGCTGCAATTTGTTTCAAAACATCTGTACCTGTTAAGTCTGCACATTTGCTCGGAAACCTGCTGAAAAGCCCTGACAATTCTCTTCTCATCCAGTCCTAACTCTTCAACTCTTCCTGTTTTCTTCTTCAGCCACTCATACGAATTCACTGCCACCTAGAATTTATCACTCTTGCAGGTTAGATTGATAATCAGGTTTTGGATTGTGACCTCTATATTGGAAGAAATAGAAGAAGTGAAGGAACCCTTCATTTAGAATCATAACTGACCGACCCCTTTTGAACGAAATTGAAAAGCGCTCTTCGATTTTTCGTGAAACAAAAAAAACTAATAAAGATCACACTAACCTGCCCTCCAATGGGTTTAGTGAGGAGGAGAACATCCCCAGGCTGAGCCGCATCAACTCTTCTCAGCTCGCTGTCAGCCACCACAGCGCTGCCCACTCCGCCCAGCAGCAGCCAGGGACACTTCACTGTCTGCCCTCCACGCACTTTCGTTCCTGCACAACAAGCTGCATCCTCAAATTTCATCTGTTTATTGTTTTCTACCGACACATTGCTTTGAAAATACTTCTTTCTGATTTGAAAAAGTAAATTCAAGAAAAGTCGAGAATATCACATTTCATAACTAGCAGTCAGAATTTCTTCAATTCTCAACTCTCTAACACATGGAATTCTCGTTCCAATGCGAATAAAATATTGTTTGAAACACACTGTCTGGCTATTTTCTCTTGCATCTCAACAATATTGCGTCTCTTAGTCAAATTGTTAACGATGAAATGCGGTGGAAGTAATAGGATATTTACGAAGAATGGTCGAAATAATCGAAAATATCAATTCCGTTCCATTTTCATCAAATGTCTTACCTTGAATCCCTTAATGAACTGTCCAATAACTACATCCCTCTGCTTCCCATCCAAGTCAGCAGCCACTCCCAGCAGCATGAGCATGTTGTCGCACTCGGTCACTCCCATTGCGTACAGATCACTCAGCACATTCGCTACAGTAATTCGGCCCTGCAAATTTTTATTCTTAGATTTTTAGCAGCAATGTTGGGGAAAATGTTTAGCATTGGTATTTTGTCTATGCTCATAATGGAGTAACATTATCAGGCGATCAAACGAAATGAAAATTCAACCAATTAACAAGTTGATCAGGTTGAGATACTCCCTTAACGAAATCAAAACGACGTACCATGAGATAAGGGTCATCGACAAGGGGGTAGAAGAAGTCGGTGGTCTGGACGAGTTTGAAGCCGTCGTGTCGGAGAGGAACGACGCAGCTGTCGAGACCGATTCCTGCAGACATTTAGCTTTTTGTTCTTGTCACCAGATCTAGGTATTTGGGAAGGGGCTATTATATGAAGAGACCTATAGTTAGAAATAGGGAAAAGAAGGGAAGTCGAAAGAAATAGTATAGGAAAAAATAGGTCTCGTCAAATAGCAGCTGCCGATTTGGTAGTGTAGGGGGACAGAAGAAACACGGTGATAAGTCCAGGAGACTACAGAGTTTTGCTTAAAAACGGAAACATCAACATACCGATTTCATCGTTGTCCACAACCTTTGTCTCGTTGAAATTCTCGAGAAGTTGCAGTAGAATCTGAAAATTTCAAGTTATTCGAATTTAGACAAAATTAGTTAGAAAAGAAAACTCGCATCTCTGGGCACTTTGCATCCACAGCCCTTGGCACCTGTCAGCTTGGTGAGTATGAAATCCTCAGGCAGCCCGCAAGCAGAGGGGTTGAATCCGGCGAGAATTCGCTCAATCACTTCATTTTTGTCCATCGAACAGAATAAAATCGAAAAAAGCAAAACGACGAAAATTCAAATGCTCCGTTCGCTTTTCTGTTACTTTCTCTTTTCGCTGCCACTGCGCTCCTTCGTCATTTTCAAATTTCACGATTTTACAGCCCCTATTCTTTGACAGAATTTCTTTCAGTTTTTATTTTTAATTCATTCAGAATGGATGCATTTGCATACCTTCGACATGGCGACCTGCCCTTCATGCAGTTCAACGGTCTCAAACTCAGAAACTACTTCCCCAGGGAAATCGAGAAGTTGAGTGTCGTTCAGGTCACGCAAACAAAGACTTTCGATGAGGTTCGTATTTTTTTATCTTTTAGAATAAAATTTTCAATTCTTCTCAAAGAAATTGCGAAAAAAATAAACAGAATGTTTCATAAACGAAACGTCAAGAATCAGTCGTCTGTTTCACAAAAGAAGAATATCTTGATGCTCATCTGCACATTCAACTCGTGATTACTTTGAAATTTTCGTTAAAAATAGTTTATTCAGAACATATGAAACAGTTTTTCGATTTGCAGGTTGGTCACCCAGTGCAAGGCGGCTTGTACGATTCAGCACTCGGCCCAAGTAGCAGTGAGCGATGCGAGACGTGCATGCAGTACGAGCATTATTGTCCGGGTACTCAGCCATCATTCAGAATTCGAATTTTCAAACCCTCGAGTGTCCACATGGATGAAATATTATCTAGGACTGGCTTAGTTCGTAGTTCGCGGGCTTTTTTTTGTCTTTTTTATCTCTGGGTCATACTATTTTCCAAGTGATGCGAACGCCCGCGGGTTTGAAACATTGCAAGTCTGCATTCATTAATGCTATTCAATCGCTTGCCTTCATTCCAGGTCATCTCGGGCACATTCGACTCGACGTCCCTGTCTTCAATCCACTTTTCTACCAATTCACATTCAATGTAAGAATTTTCTTGTCATCGTATTCATTCATAAGGCTTAATGGTAAATTTTTCATTTCAAAATTAATGAAAAGCCTTATAAAATTTTCAATATTTTCTGCATTCTTTTCTTAATTAATTCCACTTGCAGCTCGTCAAAGGCTCCTGCGTGCACTGCCACCGTTTCACCTGCAAATCCGATGGAATTCCTGCCAAAGTTCTGCTCGCTCAGCTCAGGTTCGTTTTTGAACTTGTTTCGATTTCACTCGTTAAAATTTCCAGGTGTTTCGATTTGGAAGTTCCCCATTTGGCGTTCGACGTTGGCAGGGCCTATAAAGATGTCCTGGACAACCAGAATCTTGGTAGTTTTTAGTTCCTTTTTAGTGATCGCTAAAAACACGGTGAATGATTTTGGTTGATTCTGAATCACAGTAGACCCAGGCGATTGCTAAATCCTGTTGAAAAATGCAAGGGATGGGGGGATGAGAGTAGGGGAAAATAGTGTTAACTTTTCACTGGTATTTACCGGAATTCAGTAACAGCTATATTTTTCTATATGCAGAATTTAAAAATTTCGGGCTCATCACTGCTGATGTCTCAAATTTCAGCTCTGACTGACTTGGAAGAGAAACGGACCAGCGACCAGGAACAGGAACAAATTGACGATTTGATTAGGCAAATGTCTGGAATGTACATCGATAAGGATAAGAAGGAACAGACCATGCCGACCAAGAATGCCGTTGAGATGAGACGAGCTTTGCTCAAGGAGTTCTTCCGAGATCATCTGGTTGGATTTCTTTTTTTTAAATTTTTTTTCTTCCATCGTATGACAATTTTGAAATAACATATAAATATGGCTTTTTGACAGCAAGAGTGGAAGATAAGGTAAAAATTCGCTTCTTTGGCAAATCTACCTTCAACCTTTTCGATAATGCGCTCCTTACCTATCTTCTATCTTGCTCCCAAACAATCTTGTTATTCTCCGATTACTTTTTTATTTCCAACTTCAACGTTTTTCAGTTCAAACGACGTCAGAAATGTCCGTTGTGTAAAGGCAAAAACGGCGTAATTCGCAACGACGCGGCTCGCTGCATTCTGCTCGATTTCTCTTCGACTGTCAAACAGAAAGCTTCTTCCAAATCCAAGATAAAAAAGGACAGTTCCAAGGCCAAATTGGTATGTAAATTTTAATTTTTGAAATATTTAGTTTCATAGAAACTTTTGATAAGTGTCTTTGTGAGAAATTTGATTATTTCAGGATGATTGGGATGCAGAGGAGGTGATTGAAGCGAGCAGTGATAGCGAGAATATGGACGACGAGAAGAAAGACATAGGTTGCATTTTATGTTTCCCATTTTCATTAAATTTCGATTTCTAGAGATGAAAGACGATGCAGCGATCAAGTTCTCGAATGTGAAAGTGTCCGAGGGGACGTTGCAGCAGCAACTCGAATCCGTCAGAAGCGGACGGTGCGATAAGGTGAAAATCAAATTTCAAACTAATTCCGTCTATTTGTTTATTTTGACTTTTACCATACAATACTGATTACTTGTATGCTTTCAATACTAATCTAACTGCCAAGATTTCTTCTCAATCATGATTTATCTTGCAGTTGGCCTGGAGAGGCGCCGAAGTGCGTGAACATTTTCGAATGCTCTTCAAGAACGATGGAAAGTTCCTCTTGAAAATCTTCCCCATGCTGTCTGATTGTGTGGTAGGACTTGTACTTTCGTTAATTTCGAAACCAGAATTCCCAAAATAATGAAATTAGTCAATTTCTTCCAGGATTACTCTGCAGCCGCTTCCGGGTGTCCCCTCGACGGCTTGTTCTGCGAAGCGATCATCGTCCCTCCGAAGAAGTTCCGTCCGATTCGAATGTTCAAAGGACAGCAGTACGAGGATCCACAGACTGTCAATCTCAGACGCGTTCTCGAGGCTTCGGAAACTTTGAAGGTTTGACAAATTCATAAAATGTCAATAGTCAAATGAGCAGAGTGATATCATTATATCTTTGCAAAAAAAACGAAGTGAAAGTTGCTTCTTCCACTTTAGCTCTTACAAAATTAAGTCGTGTTTCCCAAGAATTTCGATTGACATCAGCAATACGATTACTGGATGGTACGCGTTTCTGTCTTCAATATGACGGCACAATTTATATCAAATCACAATTCTTCTATAGAAAATCGTGTCGTCGTATTCTCGAAAAAGCGCTCCATTCTTGCCTTTATTCTCTAACGCACCTTTCGCTTATTTTTACCTTATAGGCCATAGTTCTGGTGATGAGAGGCGAGAACAGTGCAGTGCTGAACGAGCTAATTGCAAGTCGAACATCGGGGAAGACGCTGAGTGCCAAGATGCATGACGCCTACATCGCGTTGCAGACCAACGTCAATGGAATTTTCGATGAGGTACATTTAAATCTAATTTCTCTGAAAAAAACGAAATTCATATTGATAAGGATATGATTTGACATGAATTTTCCTCGAAATCTAGCATTCAACAAAAGTTTTCAGGAACTCTGCAAGAACAACAAAGACCATATAGCGGGAATCAAGCAGATCCTCGAGAAGAAGCAGGGCTTGTTCCGCATGAACATGATGGGCAAACGAGTCAATTATGCTTGCCGGTTAGCGGATTCTTATTTCTCATAAACTCATCTTTTCTGTTCAGCTCCGTGATCACACCCGATCCGTATTTGGACATCGATGAAATCGGAATTCCCGACATTTTTGCGAGGAAACTGACATTCACAGAGCCTGTCAACGTGTTCAATCTGCAGAGACTCAGGCAGTTCGTCAGGAATGGACCAAAGAATCATCCGGGGTAACAAAATTTGACATTTTAGGGTTTTATTGAATCACGACTTTATACTTTGAAAGCTTCGGGTCAAATCGGACCGACGAGCCGGGTCGAAAAACTTCCTAAATGTTCGGGTCAGGCTGGGCCGTGATTTTAAAAAAATATCGTGGTCCGTTTAGAACTCTGCCGCTTCAACAAAAATCCCCACCAAGTTAAATATATTTCCAGAGCGAATTACGTTCAACTGCCGAATGGAAAGAAGCAAGTGCTGGGCGATTTGAGTGAGGACGAGAAGAAGAGAAGGGTTGGACTGGCAAGGCAATTGGCCCCTGCTGATAAGGAACAACTCAGATATCCTTATATGGTTAGGGTTTTTAGTAGAAAACCAAGGGAATGAGTAATTCAGGTGATGAGACATTTGCTAAATGGGGATATGCTGGTTATGAATCGACAGCCCTCGCTGCACAAGCCCTCCATGCTTGGTCATAGGTAGTTCATTTTTAAAAATTTACTTGGAGAATATTATTTTATATATTTTCTAAGAGAAATAGAGTGCATTCTATCATTTCTTTGTATGTCAATGTTTTTGCGAATTTGCACAATCAAGGGGCATTTTAATTCATTTTCTAAAAATATTTTAGAGCCCGTGTTCTGTTCGGTCAGCGTGCTTTGCGAATGAACTACGCTCCTTGCAAGGCGTACAACGCAGATTTCGACGGAGACGAGATGAACGGCCACTTGGTGCAGTCCTATCAGGGACAGACGGAAGTTAGGGAAATCGGTTAGTCCTAAATTTGCCCAGCCCTTTTTATAGTCTATTTTTCAGTGAATGTTGGCAGCAATCTGCTGGTGCCGAAGGATGCGACTCCCCTCCTCGGTCTGATTCAGGACCACGTCGTTTCTGGAGTCCTGCTCACTCTCAGAAGTCGATTTTTGAATAAGGTAGGGTAAAAGTATCGAGTTGTAATTTATTCTTTAAAATCTTCTAAAACTCTATCGTTTATCATTAACTTCGGAACTTTATCAAATCTATGATAATGATAATTAGGGACCGCAAACTCCTCTCCTCTGCAAAACGCGGCAGAGGATAAAAGTTATCGTTTTAGTTTTTCTGCATGAATATCTTAGTTATATCAAAAGTCATAAGTTTGGATAGGAAATTCCAGAAGAGTATTTTGTAGAACTATTTGCGGTCCCTAATTATAATTTCTAAAGTTCGTTTAAAAATGTCTTTCTTGTGATATTCCAAGTTTCTGTTTCTAGTTCTATTTTTCTTTCTTATACCTTATTTTGAAGAAGTTCATATTTTAGGAGGATTTCATGCACCTGATCCTGGCAGCGTTCGGTTATCATTCCTCTCGAATTGATCTTCCACCTCCAACGATCTGGAAACCTGTCAAATTGTGGACTGGAAAACAAGTCAGTTTTTTATTAAAGCACCATTTTATTTGAAGGATTTTTAGGTGATCTCGTGTATCATCAAGAATTGCATTCCTGATGGCAAACCGCTGATCAATTTGGATGGAAAGGCGAAGACTCCGCTCAGCTGTTGGAAGATGCCTGGTCACAATCCACCCGACTTCGATATGAGTGAAAGTCATGTTGTCTTCAGGTTTGATTTTATAAAGCTTATTTTTTTACATATCTTGATTTTTTAAAAACTTTTCATTTATATCTATCTCATTTTAAAAATTAATAGAACTTTTCATCTATCTACTATTTTCAGATATTTTTTGCCGAGATATTCTAAAGTATATCATAACTCAAGAAAGTCGATTTTTTTAGATTTTTAAGAGTCTCATCGAACAAAAGAAAGAGCAAAGCATTGATAATGTTTGGCTTTTTTCTATTCACTTTTATAACATTATTCACAGCCTTTAAAAATGATTTATAGAAGAAGTTAATCAAGTAAAAATTATATTTTTTTTATTTTATGAACCTGATTTTCAGAGAAGGCGAACTCCTTGTTGGTGTGTTCGACAAGAGTCACTTCGGGGCGACCCAGTACGGTCTGATCC
This sequence comes from Diploscapter coronatus, assembly GCA_964036155.1. NCBI lineage: Eukaryota > Metazoa > Nematoda > Chromadorea > Rhabditida > Rhabditidae > Diploscapter > Diploscapter coronatus. The sequence goes on from OZ038423.1 coordinate 55,208,822, forward strand.
ACTGCATCTTCGAGCTGTACGGCCACCGCGTCGGTGTCAAAGTCCTCTCCTGCTTCTCTCGACTCTTCACTACTTATCTCCAGGTTTTCATTGAATTTCAATTTTATAAAACAAGAATATTCAGCTACACGGCTTCACTCTCGGAGTGGCAGACATTCTCGTGAAGAAAGAGGCAAATGAAAAGAGGAAAGTCGCTGTTTTGCAATCCAGAACCATCGGAAATGAGGTAAAACTGTCTTCTCTTTTATTCGGAAGAATGAATTGCGATAATTCTTCTTCAAGTTTGAGATCTTATTTAATTTTGAAAGGCGGCATTTTTTTTATCTTTGATTGGGTTTTACCGGTAAGTTTCAGATAAGATAGCATCGAAGTCCATGTTTTTCATACCAAAAAGAAAATGTATATTATTAAAATTTGCTATTATCCTAAGATATTCTGAACCTGATTTCTTCATATGGTTACTCTTCCAGGTGGTGTGCAATGCATTCGGTCTGCCTGCAGACACTTCAGAAGAGGAGTTGAAGCGAGTTTTGGCCTCTGCCTACAACAACCCGCGGGGCGATCAGATCAACGTCAAAATGCTCGATTTCGCCATGAAACAGGGCATTTCCAAGTACAACGACACTATCAACAAGTACGTCATTTTCGTGCGTTCTTGAAATATTTGCACTTTTGTAGATCGTGTGTCCCCGAAGGTCTGATTCGTCTGTTCCCTCAAAATGCGCTGCAAATGATGATTCAGTCCGGAGCTAAGGGCTCAGCTGTCAATGCTATTCAGGTAAGAATTGATTCATTGCAACGTATTTCTACTTATTTCGCCTCCATCATGCATTTTCAAAATATAGAGTTCAGCTTATTTTAAAAGCAAGAATTGCTATCATAAAGATAGAAGATTGCTAGGGTCTGAATGATACCAAAGCGATATATCTAATGAGTAAATAATTTGAAGTTGAAGTTGGCATTTTCTATATTTCATCCCTTCACCCTTTTTCTCGATCAATGATCGTTTTCAGATTTCTTGTGCCCTGGGTCAAATCGAGTTGGAAGGCAAGCGCATGGCCGTGACGATCGCAGGCAGGACTCTGCCCTCCTTCCCCGCATTCGATTCGTCCCCTCGCGCAGGCGGATTCATCGATCAGCGCTTCCTAACAGGCATCAACCCCCAGGAACTCTTCTTCCACACCATGGCCGGTAGAGAAGTGAGTATACGATTTTTTTTCTCGACATATGAAAAATCGAATTCAAAATGAACACGATGAAGTAATAAATTTATTGCGATTCTTCAATTTTTTTTCCAGGGCCTGATCGATACCGCAGTGAAGACCTCTCGCTCGGGTTACCTGCAGCGTTGCATCATCAAGCATCTGGAAGGCATCAAGGTGCATTACGATTCGACCGTCAGAGACCACGACGGATCTGTCATTCAGGTAAGTCAATTGTTCTATTACAAAATGTGCATCACGAATCTTAGAAGCGAAATTACTTTTTGACAATTCGTTTTTTTTCAGTTCCGCTATGGTGAAGACGCTCTGGACGTGTGCAAGTCTTCCTTCATGAATCCGAAGGCAATTGGAGTGCTGTGCGACAACTTGACTGCACTGGAGATGAGTTGCAAGCCGGAAGGGGCCAATGACAGGGACTTTGGAGTCGAAGACACTGAGAAACACTACAAGAAGGTCGGCTTTGCATTACATTTCAAAGCTGTGTTAGAATTTTTCTTATCTGATTCTACCACACGAAATTCTCGCTTTACGACGATTAAGACACTGTTAGGATCAGATGTCTTTCAGGGACGAGGCAATTAAAGTTCTAAAAGTCAGAGTCGAAATTGCACTCTGAAAGGTTCTGAGTCAAAATTGATCCAGAAACCCCCGAATCGTAGTCGGAATTTCGTCTCGCCCCTGTTACCTATCTGCTTCCCTTCGTATTCCCACACTTTCGTCTTATTGTTTGTCTGCTAGCAATGAAATAGCGTTTTCTTTCATGAAGTAGTTTTAAGAATTGATTTTACAGATCAGAAAATACCGTCGAAAATCGCTGAAGAAGGGGATGACTGCGAAAAAGACCTACAAGTCTGTGTTCACGGAATTCGCAGATGAGCATGAGGGATTCGACAAGGAGCATCTCGTGAAAATGTGGCAGGAGTTGACTTTGGAAGAGAGGAAGGAGTACAAACAGAAGTCATACAAACCTCCGCCCAGACCTGTTGATGAGGTTGGTTTTCAAAATAGTCTAAAAGAAGCAATATTTCCACTAAATAATCGGTTCTCTTCAGAAATTCAACATCACGAGCACACTCGGCGCACTGTCTGAGAAGACATTGGACATCATCAACGAAGCTGCTGGGAACGATGATGACAAGCTGAAGAGGGCGTTGATGTGGAAAGGTAAAAAATCTTCTCAAGTATTTGTAAAGTTAAAAAAATTGCAGGGATGGCCTGTTTAGCAGAACCAGGAGAGAATGTCGGTCTGCTTGCCGCACAATCCATCGGAGAACCTTCCACTCAGGTATGAGTTTTTAAAAATTCATTATCCTTATGTTTTTGTTTTAAAAATATTATGATATTTTTTCCAGATGACACTGAACACTTTCCACTTCGCCGGTCGTGGAGAAATGAACGTGACCCTGGGAATTCCAAGATTGAGGGAAATCCTCATGACGCAGTCGAAGGCTATCGCTACACCAAGTGCACAGGTAGATTTTGATTTACTTATGAAATCTAAATTTTATTTTGCAGATAGCAGTTTTGTTCGGCACTCCTCGCGAGCGAATTGATGCGATTAAGCGACAGCTCGATCGGGTTTACATGAAACAGGTCATGAAGTCGTATGTTCTTGAGGAGAAGATCAACATGAGCAAAAAGTAAGTGTTATGAAAGTTGAGAAAATAATTATCTTACCAAATTTTTAATGAATTTTGGAAATGCAATTCTCACTATCTTCATTCTTGAACATTGAAAGTTTTTTTTTTCATTTTTCTGATAAACATTTCATTTGCAGTGAAAATTGGCGTCGCTACGTACTGCGGATCAACATTCTGGAGCCGAAGCGTCGTGAAGTTTCAGCCAGACATTTGAAGAATTCCAGTGTCATCAAGACGGTATGGGAATGAGCATGAATGATTTTTTGTAAATGATCATTTTAGTTGGAAGGCCGATTCATCCGCAACGTGTCGCTCGCAATCAGTAAGAAGTACCACGAAGTTGTGCAATATCAGCAGCTGCAGCACAGGAAATTGAGGAGTGGAAATATAGCCGCGCTCAGTGAAATTCAAAAGAACATCGACAAGAGTGTGGGATTGTAAGTTTTTAATTTGATTTTAAAAAAATTATATTATTTTTAGTAACCAAAAATGGTAGATTGAAGGAAATATTTTCAAGAAGATATTATTTTTCATTTAAAAAATTGTATTTTTCTTGTAGAATGGGCCCAGACGATGGTCAGTCATCCGATGAAGAAGCAGATGGCGGCAGAGAGGCAGACGCAGCTGAGAAGAGACTGCATCAGAGACATTTGGATGAGGCTGACTATGATGGGGAAGAGGATGAAAGGAATCAAGTCCAGGGTGAAGAGGAGGTAGCAAATTAAAAAATACTTATGAAAATTCTATGCAAGTTTTATTCATTCGAAAAAGGAAACCTTTGAAGAATTATATGGCGAAATATAGTGCGGGTGAAAGTTTGGAACAATTCTTATTATGAATTTCTGCCAGGTTTCATATAAATTGACTCACGATTTATTGAACTACCAGACTGCATACATAATCCTAGTTGTTCCAACCTTTTGATCGCCACTAATTTTACAAGAAAAATGGATTTAAAACTATTTTACAGCCCGAAGCAGAAGATGTCGATAAAGACGACGAGAAGGAAATGGAAAACGAGGAGGACGGAGATGAACAGACTGAGAGGGATGGTTCGCCTCGCAAACCGATTCAGATCAATGGAAATGACTCTGCACAACTCGACTACGATAATCGAGTCAAAGTAGGAATTATTCGCATTATCCATAATTAATATATGCAAGTGAATATATTCTATAGGCTTATAATTTTCAGTACTCCATGTTTCATATCATATCCCATGCTTGAATGGATTTTGAAAAAAGAAAAAAGTATCGTAATTTACAGTACGTGCTCGGTCTGTCAGACATGATCACGACCTATAATTTCGACCGAAAGAAGAGTTCCTGGTGCGAAATCGTCTTCCAGCTGCAGCTTCGCAACAAAAGCAAACTCGATTTGGCTACTATCGTTGAGAGGTTCGAATTCTTTGAAATATTTTTTCCTTTATTTATTTATTTTAAATATCGATTTTGAATTGTTAGTAGTGGCAGTTTCTAAAGACTTTCTGAATTCAAAAAACGATGTCTAACTGAATTTGAGTTGTAGATCGTAGAAGGAAATACCTTTTCTTCTTTTGTGAAGTTGGCGTAAGGAAATTTTATTCTTCGTTACGATTTTCCCGAGCAAAGTTTAGCGAAATTCCTAATAAAAACATTTGCACAAGTTCTAAAAGCTCATTTTCAGAGAAATCGACCACTTCATCGTCCACCAGACACACGGCATTGAGCGATGCATCGAGCGAGAGGAAACTCGCGATGGACAAACCGTGATTTTCCTCCAGACGCAGGGAATCAATCTCGATGTAAGTTTTGCATTTTATCATCACTTTCTTTTCACTCATTCAAATTGCCTATTTTACATTTCTCCCACTCCCGAGAGCTGATTCCCGTTAATCGTTTTTGCAAATAATTATTAGGAAAGTTATAAATGAACGCCCTGTAAAGTCGATAAATTTCAGGCCTTCTTCCGTCACTCTGATGTGTTGGACGTGAACAGTGTCTATTCGAACGACCTGAACCTTGTCCTGAATCAGTACGGAATCGAGGCCTGCAATCGAGCTATTGTTTCTGTAAGTTTATTTTTGCATTTATCAAGAAGTTCAAGATGTAAATTTGTGATTAGAGAACTTGAAGAATGTCATTTTCATTCATTATCTCTTCAACTGTGCGTTCTTTCATTGTTTTACTCGAATGTTATTATTCCATTCTATGGTCATCTATTTTGCCATCTGATCAGATCATCGAACGAAACGTGGAATGCGCTGTTTTTCCGCATTGCGCACTACCATTTTAAAAGCACTTTTACGGTATAGACATCAGGCATCGACAGGAAAATAGTGGCAAAATGGAGGAAGTTTGAGAAAAGTGGACTATGCACTGTATTTCAACATTCTTGGCTCCAAAAACCAGTCCATTTACAAAATCAGACACATGGCCTTAGGAAATCCAACTAAACTTCAAAGCAAAAATGAGTTTTATTTTGTAAACGTAGTCTCCGAGCTCCACCCCTTGCAAAAACACATTTTATTCGAAACGTGGTAATTTAGGGTCAAAAATTTGGGAAGGAAGTATTCTTCAAACTTAAAATTTCTCAAAAGACCCAATTCAGATCGACGATACATTTGATAAAATGGTTATGTTAAAAATCAGCGCAAAATTTTTGCCTACAAGCTGAATTTCTACAGAGAGGATGTGTTCATTTCGATGGTCACAATTTTGCGACTTTTTCGGTTTAGAAAATTTTTATCTTTATTTTTCTTCACGGCAATATTATTCATATCCCAATTAACCTATCTACGCAAAATTGTGTCAAGAACATCAACCTGACATATCAACTTGGGGACTCTAAGTGTAAGGGACGAGGGTATTTCGGGCTCATTCGCTCCAAAGTCCCTTTCTTTTTTCGTTTTGCCCTGTCGTACTCTATTTCATCAGTGCTAATTGTGTGAATAGTTTGTATTGCGGCGCCAAGTAAAAAGACGAACTAATTCGGAGAAGAAATGACAGGGGAAAACGGTGGCGCCAGACAGTGGAACGTGCGAAAATAGGCGAAACTGCAGCTCGAGATTTTCTTTTTATAGAAATGAAAAGTTATGAAACTGTACGCAACTGTATCTCCAGAATAATGGATTTATAATGTCTCAAAACACGGATTTGGTAAAGATGGATTTTGATTTCAAATTTGAGCACTTTTAAATCGAATTTGAAGCAAAACCCTATTGTACAAATCATAAAATTTTATTTGGAGATCAAATATTGTACGAAATTCCTCTATCACAATTTTGAAGTAGCGCAAGTTTACACGTTTTCCTCTCGTATGAGTTGTGATGTGATAGGGAGAAGACCAGATTGTTTACCCGAATGTTTTATTTCAATTTTGACTTGATTTGATTCGCATTGAGTAATTATCGTCGCGTTTCTCGCCAAAAACGCGTCAAAAATATGTGATTTGTCTCTTTCTGTCTCTATTAATATTTCAGGTGGTATCATGCATCAGTCATCACTCCTCTATCTCTGTCAGTTATCAGTGGCTGATCACATGTGGGGTTTAAATTGGTTTATGGGATTGCTTAATATGGAAAGGAGGGGACAACGAACACGTGGCGTACACATGTCCCCAACCCTTCTCCTCTCAACTCTTCCTCGTCTTCATTTTCTGCCCAGCGTTTGCTTCTCTCCATTTATAGGCAAGTTTTGGCTTGCAGACAAAAGAAACGGCCTAAAACAAAGCAACGCGAACGAGAGTCGAAGAGTATGAAACGCGGTTTGCAAGTAGTGACCATCTATAGCTTTGACTTACTAAATTTAGTACATGTTCAGGTAGAAATTTACAAACTTTTGAAATTTTAGATATATCCAATCTGTCCGCTGATTAAATTAAAAGAATAAATTTTGGACCTGCACAACTTTCAAATTTTATGAAATTTTGAAAGTTTGTACACCTTCCAAAATTTTCGAATTTTTCATTTGCTTTGAACAATTGATATGGATCTCGCTCAGTTAGGTTCAAAAATCAACTTTCTCTTCTTGTTCGTGTCAATTTTCACACATCAGAAATCTCTTTTCATAAAAGTGAACGTGCAAAATCGGGCGCAAAATTGAGAGAATTACTACAATTTGCAGACAAAATTCGTTTCTTCTGCATATGCAGAAATCATGAATTTCACAGTTTCACTAAGTTGTTAGCATCAAAAACACTTTCTTCAGGTTCTATTTCATGCAAACGAGGAAAACCGAATACACATTTCACAAATAAGTTTGCTATCGAGTAGAACTTTGACCATAGTTTGAAATGAATGATAAATTTAGCTGTGCAGGGGGGAAAGGGGAGGAATTTCGATGAATCTTGAAAGAGTAATAGGAGAAGGTGACCGATCATCTTCCGTCTATTCTGTCTGTGCTTGTACCTAATGGTACCACGGACAGAAAGACAGTTGGATCAGTTTCTATCAAGGCTCATGCGAAAGTCGAGAGGGCGAACACAACGTACTAATTCACACATACAAACTCGAGGTCAATGAAAGAAAAGATATTTTGAGAAATTATTACACATTTTTGCACACACGCAGAAAAATGAGGATAAGATATTTTTGTATTCAGACTAATTTTGTAGTCAGTTTCAAAATTTTGACTTTATTTGGAGAGGGTGATATTTTGAACAATTTTATTTTTCACTGCAAAATTGTACGGTTCCCGTCAGTCGTTCTGCACTTATGATTCTTTTGATCGTTTTTGTATGTGATTTGAGTAAAAAGTACAACACATCTACAAATGCATTCAGATTGTGTCGTTGCATTCTGAAGCGAATGTCTTCGGCTTGGTTAGCTTCGTTTTGCTGCTGAAGTTCATTTCGGTTTCTGCCTCTCCTGTTCCTCTGCTATTTCGCCTTGTCTCTCGTCGCCCTACCCCCTCTCCAATTGGCCCACTATTTCTGGGCTGTGCTGATCTTTCGACGTCACACACGCCTACAGTTCGCTCGGCCGCGGCGTCTGGCGCGAGGCGAACTGAGCGGGACTGGGGTTATGCGAAGTGAGTGAAGCCTCGGTTTGGGTCTGAGGCCATAGTACGGGAGAACCAACCATTACATTTTCTGCAATCTTGCAGAAGATCACCTTTTCCCCGCAGGAAATGCACCCATTCAGTTGAATTAGTGAAATGGAGTGGCCTTAATTGAACATAACACGTATTAGGAGTAAACGAGAATAATCCTTGGGAAAAGCTCTAATCAAATGACAGAATAAGCATAGAGAAATAGGGCTTATCATTCCCAAATTATTCGGTTTCTCGTAATCTTGTGCTCTAATCAGTCATTTGCTTACAAATTCGTTGAGATGATTCCCTGTTCCTTGTCGTGAATCTGTGTTGTTGGCTGTCGGTTCCAGAACGATAAGAAAAAGAATGGAGGAAAAGGGGTGAAAATAGAAAATAGAATGTAATTGTTGTTCTGTTGAACGGTAAAAAGTAGAAGGTTTGTTGGTCCTTTACCTGAAGTTTACCGAATTTCAATGTTTTCAGAGTCAGAATTTAAAATTTTTTAAATGAAATTTTGCGCGAAAGGTCATTTGACACTAAAAGTGAATTCTATGAATTATGACCCTGGACTATGAGAGTTTACTGACTATGAGAAGGTTCGAGACGGCATTCTCCGATTCTCACGTGAAGTGTCCCTGTTATTCCCGTATTCCCAACATTAGCCTGTTTTGTCCCAGCCTTTCTCAAAATTGAGAGGAATGTTCCCAGGTCCGTTTTCCATAGCGAGTTTGTCAAATCATTCGTCAATTAACCGATTGTGAGTAGCCGCCCCGATTTGCTGCTGCCGCTTTTAATGTTTGCTACGTATTCCCAAGGAGGGGAGAACTTTGATACGAAAATCAAGAGGTTTACAACACATTCGTTGGTGAACATCACTGAATTTGAATTGAATTAAATTCGATGATCATGAAATAGGTTAGATCGCGGAGGACATAATGATTGCAAACGAATACTATCGTTCCATTTTATGTTTCTATTTTTATTCGCAAAATGCATAATTGGAAAGAAATGAAGATTGAAAATGTCCAATCTTTAGTAAGATAATGCATATTTTTCCTAATTATGAACTACAGAAATAAATTATCCTAAATCAAAACCATTGGATATGTCGCGGTGTACCAGCCTTACAAGTAGTATGCAGGAAAACGCACTCATCAGATTGCGACACTACTTGTTTTTGAGTTGTCAAAATGTCAAAATTATCGCAAAAATAGTAGAAAATAATTCGAACATTCAATGAATACCGAAATTTTCAGGAGATGAACAGCGTGTTCGCCGTGTATGGCATTGAAGTGTCGCGTCGTCACCTGTCCCTTGTCGCGGATTACATGACATTCACTGGCGAGATACAGGCCTTCAACAGAGGAGCTATGGCCAACAACGCCAGTCCCCTGCAGAAAATGACTTTCGAGACCACGATTGCATTCATGCGGGAAGCTCTTCTGCAAGGTTGGTTTTTACAGTTTTTTATTGCATGCTTTGTTATTTTGAACTTTCTATTATTGAAAATACCAAAATATAAGCAGACCTAGCAGGGATTAAGCTAGATCGTAAACGTATCCCCTTATTCATAATTTTCATGGATTTGTTTTCTGCGAAACGCCTCTATATTTTCTATTGCCTGTTAGTCTTCCTAGCTCTAAATATCATATGAAGAAGAGGCTTAGAATTTTATTATTTTATGGCAGTTTTTTAATCTCAAAATGTCACGTAGTTTTAAACCGGGCATTTTTCATTTCCAAACAAGTGATGTATAGAATAATGCGCGATTACCCGTGAAATTCTGCAGATAACATTTTATTCCATTTCAGTTTATATTTACATTTTTCTCAATTATAGTGAACTTTGCACCAAAATTAGTCACCTTTGATTTGATTGACATTTTTCTATTTCTCAGCCTGCGCGAATCACCCACTCATTTCACTCACAATCGAAGAATCAAGAGAAAGGCGTGGAACTTGTGATTCCTTTTTCATGACTGTTGTATTTATTGAGTTATGGAATAACGATAGAGTATTTACGAAAGGGTTTCCCAAATAAATTCTGTTTTCGAAACCGAGTGATCACATTTTGAAATTTATCTTTCTGACTTTACTCTTCAACAAATTAATGTGTAAAGCGCTAGAATTAGCCGAATTTTGAAGTAACAATTTCTCGAATGAATGGCCATGCTTATAAATGGATAGATTTGAAAAATCAATTTATCATCACTTTTGATAACGATTGAAATGAAATGTCGCGAAAAGGGGTTCAACTTCATTTCATTTTAGCCTCAAACTGTAAAAGGGAACTTACTCCTGTCAGAAAAATTGGCTACAGCGTTATACGCGAGTTAGTTGGCTTGAAAAGCAAGAACTCTTTAGTTTTTCCCATCTCGTTAATCATTTATCGGTGGCATCTATTTGTAGTAGTGAACAGTAACGCATCCATCATGTATCATCTGTCATTTATCTGGCTGTCATTTTTGTCTTCTGTCGCCAACACCGTCCGATCCCAGTCGATCGATGATTTATTGCCACCAGCCGCCGTGCGCTTCTTTCCTCTCTGACAGTTCCCCGAAATAACTATCAATCGCTATAATTAGCGCTCAAGTCCTGGTTTATTTGTTTTACGCGAACCATCAACCCCTCCTCTTTTGATCGTCGATCAGCCACCACTACCATCATCGGAATCTTGATACACTCGAGTTTCAAACATTCTCACAATTTTCCATTTTTAGAATGATAACACCAAATATTTTTCTAGAATATGTTTGGTTCATTTCAAGGTAACTAATGCTCAGTGAAGATTACAAATTGTGACATTCTTTTTGAAATTTATGATGATGAAAATCTATCTGGTCGAGGAAAAATTTCAGTTTTGAGATCGCGAAAAATGTAGGCAGAACCTATGAAACCCTGAAATGAAGGGGAGAAGAGGAATTTGATGTGTGATATATTTTTGGGGAGTGGAAAAGGGTGAAAAGGGAAGAACGAGTGCGCGGGAGAAAACAGTTGTATTTTCGGTGCAAAGTTCAGGTTTAACGAGTTACTTTTACATAAGATTGTGCGTTCTTATGAATTTGAACTCGTTTAAAAGATCCTGCATTCTATTTAGATCACAACTTAGGAAGAAAAACTGAAATCGTGAATATACAGAACAAGACTATTTTCATGTAAAACGAAATCTTGATAGAACTAAAGATGAAAAATGATGATGAGAATTTGTGATTTATGCTATGATTTCAGGCGAAGAAGATTCCCTGAACGGTCCTTCGTCTCGAATCGTCGTGGGCGCTCTGACCCGGGGAGGCACAGGCTCGTTCGACTTGCTCATGGCTCCCGAGTGCTTCGAGAAAACCAGCAAGGAACACGGATGGTAGGAAAGTTTTTAAGGATTACTATATTCGAAAAGTGATAGAAGATGACAGAATTTAAATTTTTAACATGCTAATAACAATCGAGTACACAACATCGTAGCCTGCGAAAATTGTTGTTTCCGCATACAAAATTTTATATTTGATCATTTTCTATATCAGTTTAAATATCGTTTTCAAATGCAATCCATCTTAAAAGGCTAGACGTTAGTCGAAATTTTGTTATTTGGGATTGACGGAAGTTTGACGTTCCATCATAACTTGTTTACTGATATTTTTCCTAAAAACTAAAATTGGATCTTGATAGTTTGGAATGGAAAATTTGGCATTTTTAACTTGCGAATTTTTCTTGAAGAACGCTTCAATTTCTCTCAAATGAGCACTTTTAATGGTGCAACAAAGATCGCCATTTTGGATAAACATTATCCAAATCCGTTCAACCACAAGAAGATTATCTAGATCATACTCGAGCGGGGGCGAACTTAATACTCGGAAATAGTTCCAAATCCGTTAAGCCCATAATTTGTCAGTTTTATTCCTTTTTAATGTTGCTGATCAATTGTTATCTCGAGCAATTTTGATTTTATTTGTTAGTTGCAAATGTTACGTCATCGGAAATTAGAAACGTTAGAAGCGATAATATGTTAGTGGGTTGTTATTTGTTGCGTTTTGTTGATTTTGAGAGGTTTATGGGTAAGACGTTGTTGCTGTTTTATCAAATCAAATAAATTGTTATTTGCTGAAACAAATCCGGACTTGTTTATATGTAATTGAATTGTAAAATGTTTATTCATTTTCATTTATACATAATTTGCTTAAATCTACACAACCCGAGAGAAATTTAAGCTCGTTTTGATGTCGGTTTGTATACCCGCTTTAAATAATATGTCAACGAATGACTCTCAAATTATACAACATCATCAAAATGAAGGTGATTATCGAAAACTTTATAATTTGAGTGATGAAAATTGCAAAAATGTTGTAAATATTCGTCGAAGTGACTATTTGAACAGGAACAGTTTGACTGCTTCTTGAAGTACGGTAATTGTGAATGTGTTACTGTAACTGCAGCGCAGCAGCTGAGATGGAGTGTTGATGAAGGCAGCGACTGTTCGTGGTTCGAGTGGAGTGTAATAGCGAAGACGACGGAATTAATTAATTAGTGTATCGAAGAATTGAATATTATGCAGCTAGAAATTGACGAACGACTGAAGAAACCAGTGAATTTACAGAAATCGCGGCCGAAATGGCGTAAAGCTTCGTTGAGTTGACGGTCATGTACACCTGAAATGTTGAAAATCAGCATGAAATTGAGGAAATCAAGTAAAAGTGAACTTACCGCTTATAAACTTTGGGCTTCTGAACGGACGTAGGCTTTTCCCTGAGGAAGGCGAATCGTTGCGAGGCGAAAAACTCGGAATAGTTGTTGGGGTTGGGGTGCACGATGGAAATCATGGCTGGTGGAGCACGCAAGTCCAGGTTTCGGAGCAAAAATAACGGAGAAATGAGCGACTTGGTTGGAAATGTTCCCTCTCCGCCACCGCCTTATATAGGACAGACACGATTAGTAAGAAGTCGCTAATGCTGTGTCGAAGCAACGCTCCGCCCATTTTGGCTGTCTCTTCCTCGGGCTGAAGGCAATGTGTTAGAGATGGAAAATAGTATGGACCATTTAAGAGACAGCAGAGAAAAGATCATATTGAATCGATGCCAAATTAGACTTTTCTCCTCCCCTCTCCATTTCACATTGTCTCTAGCATTCCTTTCCTATCGTCGAATTGTGTTAGTAATATGTGCATTCTCATTCCTGACCCCACCCCTTCTCTACAGTAGTCGTTGAGTGTTTGTCATCAAAGAACGTCTTTGTGCCATGCACGCTCAGGGCATATGAACTCAACGAGATAAGTCGAGATTCCACTTCTGCATCGTCTCACTTTTTTCTTCGTCTTCAAAAATTCCTTCGACTTTTGTCGCTGCAAGTCGTTGAAATGCCTCTTTCCGCTTCCCCTCTTGTCTCTCTTCGTTTCTTCTTCCCCCCTTTTCTGCTAAAAGACGCTGAAAGATCACGAAAGATCACTCACTACCAAATTGGTAATATTCACAGATTCGCAGCAACAAAGTTCCAATTTCTGAATCAGTTGGAATTTCGTAAATGAATTATGCAAGTTTACTAAATTCGTTATTTCTGATGAATTGGAAAGAGCCTCTAATCTTACCTAAAAATGTAGTTCGAAAAATTATGAATAATATTTTCGACTCAAAAAGTATGAACAGGAAATTAGTCATTTAGCAAGAATTTTAGCGATAATAAATTGACGAATTTCTAAAATCTTCTAAATGAATAAGTCACATTATGATGAAAACTCGAAATTCTTATAAATCAGCATTGAATAAATTAAAGACTTTATAAGAAGATACAATAATAATAACTGATGGTGTTGAATTGATGCTTGAATTTGAAAAAAAATAAATACAAAATCTAATGCAATAATTAGAAGAGAAAGTTAGATGAAGTTCAGCTAATTTTCAATTATCAAAATCACAGGTTTTAAATTATGCATATCTGCAGTTGTTGAAGTAACTAAACTTATATCGGAGCTGACTAGATCACTGTTACGCATACAGTATCGCATAAAGGTTTGGGCCCCTTGTAGTAGTTACCAAGCCCTTTTCTCAATATTATTTCTCAGAAAAGAGGGTTGCAACTATGAAAGGGTGATGATGGTAGGAGAATGGTAATTACAGCGAATGAAAATTTTGGAACAGTACAACATCTGACATGTTTCGATAGTTCTTATTTTTAAAACAAGCGTTAAGAAAATTATATACACTGAGAGATGACATCGAATGACAACAATTCCTCAAAACCATCCAAATTAGTTCATGGAAATTGAGATAGCGATGCATGTCAAAGAGCATGCAATTTCTCAAACCCTTGTGTGCCAGCCCTATTGAATTGAAATTGATTGCAACATTTTTGCAAAAGAAAATTATGCTACATTGCATAAATTTGCCTATAGATTTTCTAAGCAATTATTTCATTTCTATCTATTCCTTCATTACTTCTCATTCTCCTGAACATATGATGACAAAACCAGGTAAAAATACACATGTTTATAATCGGAGATCGAGGTATCTGACGTCTGATTCCTCAGTTCTCGTGTTCTCGGCGATCTCACAATCAGTTTGACTCTGGTGTGATTCTCTCGTTGACTGTTCTCTCATCAATTCACGTGCTGTGGAGTTTCACAAAATTACTCGATGTTTCTCAATTTTGTCCAATTTGCCATTAGATTACTCTCTTCCAGTCATTTTCACACATCACTTCTTTGCGTGAAAACTTTCTTCCTTATATCGAACGCTCAATCAGATTCAGGCATTACTCAATATGTTCCAATGTGTATTCGCTCAATCAAATCGAGTGACGGCATTTTCAAGGCGAATCACGTCAATCTTGATGCAGCTATGCATTAGCTTTTAGATCTTCGATATCAGAATAGAGTTGTGATATCACTATGATTCTATTTGAAGTTTAGAAAGTGTACTCTTTTCTTAATAAGGACATGTGTGAAATGCATAAAAATCTAAATGTAGTAATATTGTTTGAAAACGTAAGCAACATTCATGTTTTGGGTATCATTATCATTCTATTCACACTCACAATTCTCAAATCGCCATTTCGACAGATGTAATTTCGATAAATATATAATGTGCTTTGACTGTTTGTTTGCAGAGACATTTCGTATGAATAAATGAAACACATACCTAATCATAATGCACGCAACAGGTAGGCGGCAGGAACTTATCACTTTGATATGACATCTTCTGAATACATCATCGACGAAATCTCTGCGTAATCATGAAATCATTCTGATAATAATTTCGATACGTCATTATTAAATTGCTTTGAAATCTCAAAGGTCTATCAAAAAATGTCAACTTCTATCCTTTTTCAATTTATGTTTGTTCTAAATAAACATAAGTTTGGCATGAATGATTTATTGTGTATCGAGTGAAGTTGAAGCGGGAAACGAGATGAAAATGAAAGTGTTATGATAAAAGCTGCAGACATTTTTGCAGCTGCAGAAGAAGGAAAATTGTAAAGATCAAATTCTCAGAAAATATATGTACAGGGGAAATGTAAAATATTTCAGAGAAACGACAGAAATTCTCGATATAGAATAAAATAATGATGAAAGCATGAATTTTGGAGATTTTATCATGAAAGACTGGCTTGAAATTGCAAAATGGAATGAGACCACTGCCATACGAACGCATTTGGTTAAAACATGCATTTTGAGGAAAAATACAAATGAAAATGAAAATTTTTGGCAGAATTTTGAAGACACGATATAAAATGATAAGGAAACAAATTGGCTTACGAAAGGAAATAAAGCATTATTCGGTCTATATTGTAAAAATAACTAGTTTTGTCTATTTGGATTTTGATTTCGTGGTCTTTTCTGATATGATTGCTTCTATTTTCGATAGTTGACTGCATCGTGCCAAAAACAGGCTTTCATTTGATCGAATCTGTCGTAGCACGACAGATATGAATAGTCCAACAGAGTCACGTTGCCAGGTCGCTGATCGCAGAATATCAGACACTGAATATTGTATTTTTCATAAATTATTAATGTTGACAATATCATTTGATATTCATATCATCTACAATAAATATGCAACCAGTTATTGTATAGCTTTGACACATCTACCAACGAAAGTGATAAATAAATAAAACCATTCGATATGAATCGTTCAGAATAGGTGCAGATATTTTGATGCGTGCAACAAAAGTATCTTTGATTGGAGGAAGTCAAAAATGAATTTAAAACCGAAATTGATACGATAAAAAGTATAGCGCTGATATAATCGATAATCTGGCATTTCATAAAATTAAGTTCTACCTTATCACCGGCAAGTGTGGTAGAAACTCCATTTCTCCTGCAACAGGCTGTGTGATCCTGTCCTTGCGCCGCACAGAATTGAATCTCTGCGGTAGCAGCCAGCGGACATTCGTCTTGTTTGAAGTACATTTTTGTTAGCTACAGAAGTATTGGGTCTTCATTACTTTTATATCTTTACGCTAATTACCGCAGTTTTAGTGTACGTATTAAACGTGCATTTTTGCAGACAAGCATCTGGAAGACCTCTTTGTTCACAGCACTGCATAAACAGGGAATTCGGGTCCTAAAATCTTGTCTGCTGGCATTCCAAATTATAGAAAAATGAAAATTTGGGTCTATTTCCTTAGTTTTCATATATGATAGGCCAAAAGTTTGAGTCGCATTTATATTGGAAATTTGGACCGTAGAAATGGAATACTCAGATCCAAATAAAATAGAATACTGACGCGGAAAATTTTTATTCTAGATGATGGCAGACTTCAAATTGTCGCTTTTACTTGTCTCGCTTAAAACTTTGGAGAAATAATTTAGCGAACCAAACTCTGGACATACCCTATAGATCTAAAAGCTATTCTTTCACTAGGAAGTAAAACAATTTCCATTCAACCAAGAAATCCTTATTTGGTAAGAGGATTAAAATTCGTATATAGAGCTTTAGAAAATCGTCTGCGTCATTTTTTCAGTGTAAATAATGATAGATTTACTTGGGGGATTTTCCTCGATGCAAGGCGACTTTCACCTTTCGATTCTTCAAGAAGCGATCCTCCCCTCAGCAGTGGAGACTCCTTCTTCAAAGTGCCTATTCCGTGCATTCGAGATCGGGTTCTGTAGCAACCGTATGTTCCGCATGCAAAACCAGCAGAACATCCTAAAAATCCGATATGACTTTTACGACTTCATTTCTAACAGAGATTTTGACCCAGCAAATTCGATCGTTCTCCAGAAAATCCAACAAATCTCTAATCGAACCACAAAATACCCATCGGCGTTGATTTAACCCAAATGAGAAATCAACCGTGGCAAAACTTCAAATATCTTCCGGAAATAAGACGGTAGAAGGCGATAAAATGTATACGTTGACAAGAAAATAATTTAAATTTTCTGTGGCATACAGAAACGATCATAAGAAATTAGTTTCAGAAATTATTGCTGTAGTTTAAAATGCAGTTTGGTCCAAATAATTATTGACCATTCTTTTAAAATATAAACCTCACTCAGCAGAAAAACTGTCGATCAGTATCGAGGGATGCTGACGGGCAGTTTTTTGCTGAGCATCTTCATCCTCGTAAATAGATTTTCACTTTATACAAATATTTTGCATGATATATGCATTGGCGAGTTTAACATCCTGACATATCAATTCGATCTAACCTGTCGACATGCATGGTGACGCGACTGGAGGAATTGGACTCAAACACGGCCCCACACCGCATGTGCCCGTGGCTATGCACTGAAATGTATTTATTCATATTTTGGCGAACCTAAGTTTCACATATTAATGATTTCATCCCGTTAATTTTTTTCCAATTAAAGTCGAAAATGATTTAAAAAAATAAAACTTTGCAAACCGCAATACATCTTGGAAAAATGCTAAATGGCAGAATGGTACGAGAAAAGGTTTCATACGCCTAACTTTTCTGCTTATGTCTCGTGTCGAGATGTCATGAGGATCACAAATTCCCGACAGAAATGAAGATCAAGAATGATTGAAATAATTACCG
Organism: Diploscapter coronatus; assembly: GCA_964036155.1. Lineage (NCBI taxonomy): Eukaryota > Metazoa > Nematoda > Chromadorea > Rhabditida > Rhabditidae > Diploscapter > Diploscapter coronatus. Next base: position 55,226,680 of record OZ038423.1, read on the forward strand.
CATCGGCGAATTTATTCCATAGCGAGCCGATACTCGACAGTATCACGAGGGTATAAATCATCGAATGGACGCAGAAGTGAATGGATGAATAAAGAGAGGACGGGGCAGATTAGAGATTAAGGACGACTGTCAAATTGCCACGCAACCACGCAACAAAGCCGATCTGGGCCTGATCAGAGAGGCAGAGAGACTACAAACACGTAACCACACAAATGGGCACTTGGACTGGAGGACGAGGGGAAAAGGGGCGGGACTAGCGCCTAGAGCTGCATCACCACAGTCATATACAGCATAAGCAGAAAATCCGCTCTAATATCCGAATATCTCTATCCGCTCTGTAAGTAAACCGGCTAAAGAGCGAAGGGGATGAAACTGCAGAGGAAGAGGATTGCACTGACCAACGCCTATATCTCACAGGCACATTCAAAGAAACAGATACAGCATCGAAAATATGAGGAAAACGAATGGCATTGAAATCTCGCTATTTCTTCATACGTTACTCACCCGACAAAACAAACATGAAAAACCGTCGATCACTTACATCTAGGAAGAAGAGTGAAATCCGTGAAAAGCTTCAACTCTCTAATGCAACATCCTTTTCCTATACTTATCTGAATTTCTGCCACAAAATTGTACAACTTATCCAGCAAAATAAAATTGAATGCTTTCACGAAATGGCGAAGATGAAGAAGTCAAGATTTCATAAAAATCGAACAGCGAACATTAAAATATTTGTTCGGAATCCCTAAATCGATTCTGGTTGAAAAAACAGCTTCAACCTCATCAATAGTCTACCTGAGTTCAATTGAAATTCTTGGTTCATCTGACATCAGTGCTTCTTGAAGTGATAATACTCATTTGCCCAATATAAAACTAATAAATTTCGAATGTAAAAACAAGAATAAGAACAAAAAATACAACACAAAATGAAAACATACTGATTTTCGTAGCTTTTGCTAATTAGCTTACAATGATAGCGATTCATTTGAAGGCTCGGCATCATTATTTGGGATTACAAAAATTAGCCCACATTGACAACGATTTTTCTGGAAGCTCTGTCATTTGAAAACAGGCAAAGTGATTGCATTTGATCAAGTTCATTTCCATTTCCCAATCAACAAAGTCGGCAAAATGGCAACAGACAAGCCAGGAGACTTCAAGATCCAGGTAAGTCGCAAGAAGACATGAGCAGAAAATCACATCAAGGGAAAAATTGTACGAAAGTATTACAAAAATAATGAGAACATGGCAGAAAAACCATTTGGAGCATGAGCAAAGCAGACACACACATGTTAGATCAATTGTAGTTTTCACCCTTTTTTGGGGAAGTAACAAATGAAAAACGATGATAGTAGGATGTCAACAAAAATAGGCCCAAACTCACCTTGTCGATAAAAGTTAACTTTTTAAGGCACTAGCAACAGACAATTACAGTAATCCTTCGTAAAAAATCAATAATGTATTTTCAGGTGGAACCGTCCGAGAAGATCATCTTTCAATCGAAGAAACTCGGCGAAGAGGCCGTGTCGGCGAATCTCAACATTAAAAACGTCACAAAGGAGAAGATATACTTCAAAGTAGGCTGGACAAGAATGACCTATTCAGCCAAATTCTGCATGATGCCTTTTCTACGCATCGAAGTTCTGCAAAACTACTTCTGGCTATAAGAGAACTATACTTCATTTCCAGCATTCCATCCTGCAATATGGAAATCAATGGCAACATGGCATTTTCGGTTCAAGAAATAATGCTTTTCGTGTGTTGCAGGTGAAATGCACTTCGAACGAAATGTTCCGAATCCGACCTCCAATCGGGATGCTCAAGCCAGGCGGCGATTGTCAAATCGTGTGCACGTTCAACCCCGGCAAAAGCGTTCCGGAACCCAGCAAACACTACTTCGCCATCTACCAACAGAAAGTCACCGATGAGAAGAAGGTTGGGTTGGAGTCGAGAGAAAAAAGATCTCTCAGATGCATGTATTCCGGATTCTCAAACATAGTGACAAATCAACAAAGTTCAGACGAAGATCAACTAAAAATATAATTTTCAGAACCCGCGACAAGCGTGGAGCGAACTGAAGGGAGATCCGGAAGGCATGAAGAAGGTCTACATCGAATTCAAGAAGGACGAGGTAAGATAGTGAAGAGAAAGAGTCAAGTCATCGAATTCATTAATGAAGATCAGCTTTCGACTCACATATAAAAGAAACGAGCCTTGGTCACGACGCGCTCCTAAGAATCACCAAAAACTAAACTAATTCAACAACAATAACAAAAGCACAGGCAAACAATTTAAAAACACTAAAGAGTTAGATAAAGTGAATATTTCAGGAAAAGGCAGAGGCCAAAGACGATAAAAAAGAGAACGACGACAAGAAAGAGGACAAGGATAAGGTGAGCCATCGAGCCATCGACATATAAACAATAGATTGAACATAAAACTCAACTTTTTAAAATTCTCCCGATAATGTGTTTGAGAGCAACTCTTTCCCATGCATACAAAGGATGAAAGTTTTCATCACTTAATAATCGACAAAAATCTGCACTAAAATATTGAAAAATCCTCAATACAAAACTAATCCTAAGATTTTCAGAGCAAGGAAAAGGACAAAGGAGAAAAGCCGACCGATGACAAGAAAGCGGATGACAAGGACAAGGAGAAGAAGTAGAAGGGTCTGCAGTCTGTCAGCTGCAGCGCTCTGCCCTCTGCCTTGCCTTCCTTTGTCCTTTACCTGCTCTCCTCCCTCCTATCCCTTTCCTGTCCTGCTCTCCACAATCCCACAATCATTTGCCTGTCGTTTTCACTGTCGGCCAAAAACAATGTTCCAAATTGGCGAATCAATTGAATAATAAAATGTGAATAAAACAAATGAATAGAAACTGTTGGAAATGAGAATTTATGACGAGCCCGAGCAAAATGAAGATGACCTTCATGCTGATGTGAAGTCTATCAAGGTTCAGCTCAAACCAAGCATTTCCTTCGGAGCTCACAGGAAATCTTCAGTTTTGAACAACTTCGTAAATTTTTGATAAATCAAGAAATGTTTAAATTATTGAATTCAGTGCGTGCATTTCATGATTTTCCATTTGTTCAATTGTACAATTTAGTTTGTCTGATTGATGAATTTATCGCTGATGAAAAAGTGATCGAATGATAGAATTCAGGTGATAGCGATTGCGTCAATGCCACACTACTCTCTCTATTTTCCCAGTCTAACTTCATTTTCCCTGATTTACTTCGACTTTTTTCCCATCGAACCTCGGACATTCATTTATCACATGTGGACATTGTTTGTCTGCTTGTCTTGTCGAAATTTTCATGACTTTTTCTTCTCAGAAAATGAAGTAAAGGCGGGGCAAAATTTGGTAATTAGAAAATTATCATTCTTCTTGCTAAAGAATAGAAGTACACCGCCATACGAGCAGATGTTACCGAGAATTTAATTTTTTACCAGCTTAATTTTTGCTTCGATATTTTATGTGATTTTTCAGAATTTGAATCATGAGACTCTACGCAGCTATTTTCTTCGTTCTGACAATTTTGGCTTTGGGTAAGTTTTAATTTATTTCTGTAATTCGTATTGATTATGATTAATAAGCTTTAGTCGCTGCTCAAGATAAGCAGAAATTTCAAGGAATCGCTAGGAAGTAATCTCATAATCATGTATGTGTAAAAGAATGAATCACTTTTAAATGTTCTATTTAAAGACCCCAAGCAGTTTCTCAAATTCGTCTAACATAGTCAAATGTGGTATAAAAATATTTGTGAGAAATTAATAAAGATATTGAAAAAGTGATTACCAGAACAAATTTATTCCGATCAGAAAAAATTTTGAAAAAACTTACAAGGTGACGTTTTAATATTTTGTAAATATTTAAAACGCACAAGAGGAGGGTTTTAACTTCAGAAAGTCTGAGTAGAGATAGAGTAAATTATGACAAAAATTAACAGAGAAACTAAATTACAACCAACAAAAATATAAACAGAACGACAAATTCAAATAAAAGATTCAAAAGGAGTATCGAAAGAACTAATTTACCCGTATTTAGGAGGAGTTTGAAGTTTTAACAAAAGAAGCTACCCCCAAGTCTGGCGCCAAATTGCCCGATATTGTGTGCTCGGGGATTTTCGAATATCGTAATTCCAAATCTATTCTTCAAAATCATGATATTCAAAAACCCCCGAGTACACAAAATTAGCCGATTTGACATCAGACGCTTGGGTAGCTTCTCTTGCGAGGGCCTAATATTATGGGGTTGAATATTTAGAATGAAAGATACGAAAGAACCGTAAAGAACTACCGTAATAAAGGAACTTCTGAAAATCTCGAGGAAAAATCGAATTTCTAAAAGTGGAATTTTGATAAATTGTGTCTATCATCTCCTTTCCAGTAGAGAATTTCCTAGAAATCAATTTTTATCTGATAGAGAGAATTAGTCGAAAATGCTGAAGGCGGATTTGCGTGGCGAGAACGGGGACGGGGAGAAGAGCTTCACGGGCGTTCCCGGGCAGGCAGAGCCTGAAAAATAGGATTATTTTTAAAATACATTTTACGAGTTTTTTTACGAATCTAGAAAGCATATCAGTAATTCCGACTTTTTCCAGCCTTCAACAAGTTTTGATGCAGTTTTTTGCATTCTTTCGAAAATCATTGCAATAACAAGCCTGGTGAGTGGAATGTCGGCGTGAGAGAGGCGATGGCCGAAGAGCGGATCTCGGACAGCTTGTTGTAGAACTGCAACATTTAAAATGTTTTCTCTTAGAGTTTCACGTTTCGTTCATACAAAAGAAGACATTCTCTTAACGAAAAAATCATTCTATTCTAGTTTAAAAAAAATACAAACCCTCTCCATATCGGCGGGCTCTTTGAATCCGAAACCGTAGACGTCGCAGTTCTTGTCGAATTTGTTCGAGACGAAGTGCACGAAGCACGAGCTGCAACAAGTCAGAGTTAAACTTGAATTCATTCAAAGCTGAATCGGAGAATCAATTCCACCTTGGAGACGAGATCGTGAAGTTCGACGACAGCGGCACGTTGTTGATGATCAACTGCAGATTTTGAAAATTCATTTAAAAATCGAGGAATCGAGATAACTTTGATAATTTTCTACTTCAAAGTTTTGTGAAACATATCGAATAGAGAATTTTAGAGCTTTTTTGTTTTTTTTTTTTAAATTTTTATTTTACAAGTTCTTCTGAATTGGCTAGTTTAGAGTTTGGAATATTCTTACAATATACATATAAAACCAATTTTTCGATACTATTTAATCAAAAACTCACGTAATGATTGTCATCGAGTGCGAGCATTTTGGTGACGTCTTCCAGCTGCAACTCTTTTCTAATCTTCGGTTCAGTTCTACTTTCAAACCTGATCATGAAAGATGTGAACGAAGATGGGTTTTGCAGTGAGTTCCTTCCACTGGTCGAGTTCTTGTCGGAACAGCTGTGAAGACGTCGTGAACAGACGCTTCATTCTGAAAAAAAACTAGATTTTAAAAGCAACTCTCCATTTTCCAATCTTTAATTATTGTAGCGGTCAAATAAAGTGACATTTCATGTGTTAAAGCGCGTCTTAAGAGAAATGCGCGTACGAACTATACGCAAAGGGGAAGACTAGAGCAGAGAGGGAGAGTGAGATAGAGCCAGCGGGAGACAGTAGAAAGAGCGGTACGCAATTTCCTCTACCTCTCGCTTTTTTCAACATACAACACATGATCTTTCACTTCGTTTGACAAGCACAATAGAAATTAAAGATTTGGGTAATTTTGATCGGGCTTTTCATAGCGTTTTTTGACAGCTTCCATTCTTCGCCATTTTCAAGTTCAATGGAATAGTGAGCAAAGATATCCTTCGCCTGTTTATCCTATCAGCTGCCAAGTTTTCTCATAGCAAAATAAAAGAAATTGCTCGTTTTTCGTTTTATTTTTGACCCACCTTCCCGACTGCAAGACCTGAGTGATCTCGTCCTTTTTGGCGAATGCCCTTGACATTCCTGCACGTCGATGAAACTGGACCTGAAAAATCGGATAATAATTAAAGAAAAACAAACAAACAAAAATTACAAAGTACTAGTGCGAAGCAGTACAACTTGATGGCAAAGCGAAAGAAAAAATGTAGGGACCACCAAGCCACGTCCCTTTCACGAGGCGCAAATGTCGACTCGTTAGCAAGGCACCAATTTTCGAAGACAGTTGGCCAAATCTTGGTTTCTCACAATTGAGCGGTACCAACCATACAATTCGATGATGCTCTTTCGCACGGTGATGATAATGACTTTTTTCTGAAGTCCCTAATTGCGCGTCAAATGCAAAACATTGATGAAAAATGGACTTATTTTAAAGAGACCGAGGCATGTTTCATAAGATTATTAAATAGGTTATCATCTGTAAAATTTGTAAAAATCACGAAACCCTAGGAGAAACTTTGAAATAGTTAAAAGAGAAGTGCAACTCTTTTAAAATGCTAAAAACCCAAATTCCCCCGAACGAGTACAAAATTTATTCTCTTCAAAAAAAGAAATAAAACCAACACAAAAACAATCAGAATGATATCATCAACCTTTAAAAATCCCCGAAATTTTTGGGATATCGACTAAAAGAAGAGCTGAAGTTTAACCTCAAGATAAAAGAAAACGAAATCAATCTATTGGATGATTAATTCAAAAATCATCAACTACTAAAATTTTTAAGACAACAAACCATAAAAGAGATCAATAATCTAAGAAACAAACGAAAAAAATAATAACGGGATAAAAGAAAAATGATTAGCCGATTGATAAACAAGATGGCCAAATAATTGGTGAGAAAGGTGGGGAATAGGGAAAGGAATGACTGGATCGAATCATTCAGGGCATTTAGGCCTGAGCAACAGACGGTCTCGGTCCTGAAGACAAATTAGCATTGAAAAGTGTTTGTGAAGTAAAACAAGTACTCCTATGAAAATGAAGGATGATAATTGTACATTGCATACAGAAACGATGCTGAATAATTGTCGAGTGACGAGGCCACCATTTCATACGGTAAAATAGCGCATTGGTTGTAATTAGAAAAATTTTAGGTGTAGAATTTTGTAAGTAATTTCAGATGCATGTAAGTAGTCTTCATTTTGCTGAATTATTTATGAAAAATCTCAGTTTATTTTTATCCTGCTTTTGCAGACTTCAGGAATGGAGGGTGTCAAAATTACTTGTTCAAGAAAACATCAATAAATCCACTAAACCTACCTCCTCTGTAAACACCACGCTGGAAGCCGCCGCGTCCGAATCCACGAGCCCCGAAGCCTCTGCCTCTGCCCCTGCTGCGGTAGAAGGCCATCGAGCGAACGTCCATCTGGGCAGACGAGCCGAACGTCTCCTGAAAATACGGAGTCTTCAATTAAGAACCAGAAAAAGTAAAAAGTAGCTTCATGGAGAAATGAATAATCACTTCTACAGAAATTATGAGATGAAAAAATCATCAGAAGAAATCCATGTTTCAAGTTCGCTGTTCAACTCATTAGAATGCATGTCAGTATTGACTGTTACAAGTAATGAATCTTTTGCTTTGAAACATCTTTCATTGTCATTTTCAAGCTCTTTCACTATCATTCTGTCTACAGAAAAAGCATCACTAAACAATTGCAAAACTATCAAAGAGTTTAGACATTCATGATAGTATTCCATTTCTCAAAGATGTTTCCATAAATAGCAAAACGACGTGATCACCATGTTTTCGGAAAATTGCAAAATATTGGGCATAGCGCGTATGCAACTCGGGTGATTGTTCCTTTTGTGATATCATTCTTTTCTTTCACATGAACCTAGCATTTCATCCAAAATGTTTTCCATAAATGTCAATGAATAACGACTAACCTGATTAGTCTGCCACTCCTTCTTCCAATCAGGTTTGCCCGTGTTGCCTTTGGCCTTTTCGATGGCTTCGCAGCTGATTCTGTCGAAGAAGGAGTTCTTTTTGTCGTAGAATGGCTTGTTCGGGTCGTGAGGGGCCGCCGACTTCTCCTCCTTCTCGCTGTCGCCGCCTGACAACTGAAATTTCGAGATAAATCAAGTAAGTCGTCAAAATAGTCCAGAAAGAGGTTTGATAAGAAAAATTAACTAAGTCTCAAAGAAGGACGATTTTCTGTCTTTATCATAAGCATATTCAGTGAAGAATCTGAATGACCATTTAGAAATGACGAAATGAGGAAATGAAAGAAGTTAATAGAAAAAGGGGTCATTCCGTCAAATCCAAAAAAGACCAACAATTCGTATTTCTGTCATTCCTAAACTGTCGTCTGAATTCACTTCTGGTTTGGAAAAATTAGGAGTTTTCAACCTTCAGACAAAGATGAGCAAATATTCAATTTCGAAGCACCCCTTTGCAATATTTAGCAGCTTGTTCTTTAAAAGAATGCCGCCAATTGAATGACTTTTCTCTAAAGCCTGCATTTGTCTGCCGACCTTCATTTCCTCCATCTTGCCGATGATCTCCTCCTTGAACTTCTGGTTGGCCTTCTCGAAGTCGAAGTCTCCGTCGAATTTGAGCTTCTCTCCTTTCGGGTTGGGACGGGCCATTCCCATGCCGTTCAGGCCATTAAGCTGGTTGCCGCGATGGAAACCGCCGTGGTGCTGCTGCTGGAAGCCGAACCCACGATTCCCGCGGAATCCACCCATCTGCAACGAATCTTCAATTCAGGCTTGTAAATTTCCACACCCGTGGATGTTCGCATGAATGAAATATAGGGTCTTATCAAGAAAAGAAAATAGCATGTCTTCTGTCTCTCGAAAAGAAATGTTACTTATATTTCATGCGGGCTTGAAACTTGACAAGTCTGTTTCAATTATTCATGTTGTTGCGAATTTCGAGTGAAATACCGAAAATTTTACCTGATTACCGCCACGCGGCATGAATCCACGATTTCCACCATGCAAAGAGCCGGATAGATCTGAACTGGTCGAGAATTTCAGCCCTTGACGATATTGTTATTCCCTATCTCTTCACAAACCAATTGTAAAAATAAAATCTTAAAATCGATCAAGGCAATGGCAAATTAGAAAATGTACAAAGTAAAAGACATGTACACATCATTTTCTTTCAATTTAAAACAAATTTTCCAGATTTGATTTGCGGCTTGATAAATTCACCAGCTATTAAAGCTTAGTCTATTCTGAGGCTCACAAAGCCAGAATGGTTTTGTAGCGGTCTTTTTCTTTCGATTTTCATCATTTTCTCTCCCCACTCACTCATCAGTGCTCTATTCTTTGATTATTTTTCTTCAAATGACTTTATATTTATCAGTCCTGTGTGGTCTGTATATGGATGAATTGGAAAACTGACTGTTGATTCCTCTGAATCCCCCGCGATTGTTGCCAGGGTGGATGGAGCGAATGAAGCCGGGTGCACCGCGGTTGTCGTCCGGCGAAGTGCGGGTGAAGGCGCCAAAATCCTGCATTGGAGGCATTTGATTGAGAGGGAGAGAGAGACGCTGCATGAGCTGCTGAGGCGGAGTGAGAGCAGCAGAGGGGTGGGAGGGCGAGACGGGCACGTGGCGGGCAGACGCGGACACGATTGCAGGGTCCGCATGCAGACCAATGCCTGCAGTCTGAAAAAAACGAATTTGAAAAGTTCAACTTACAAGGTTTAGGAAAAAGATGACATTTCTCGTCAGTTGAGCGACTTGATTCGTCAGTTTTCTTTTTAGAAGACAGATATTTTCCAAATACCTTCTCCATCTTCACTACCTTGGGCGTGTCGGTGACCACGAGCTCCTTGATGTCTGCCGCTTTGAAGATGATGTACTCGTAGACGTCGTCGCGAGCGGCCACAGGCTTCGGGCACTTTCTGTCTTCCGTGCCGTACGAGCGCACTGAAAATGTACAAAAAATCACGAAATTATTGATCTTTTCCCAGCAAATATTGCTATTCAGTTGCGAAATAGCTGACAGAAATTGTAATAGCAGTTTTCGAACTTCTACTGAAATCAACTGAGCGTTTTGTCTCAAAGATAGTTTCAATGAGCAACAGAATTTTCAGCGGATTTGAAAAAAAACAGGTTTGGAATTTTTTTTTTGAAACTTATGGAAAAGTCCAAACTCGGTCCCAAATAGCCTGATGTTTTTTCGAGAATTTCAATTACTATGATCTTTGATCTTTAAATGACCTTTGGCGAGTGCAATGGTGGAATCGTTTGTGTCGACCGTGTAGAGGATTCCCTCGTAGCGAATGTCGAGCTTGGAGATGAGGCTGATCTTCGAGCCGATATACGGCGTCTGCCCCGTTCCGCCCGATCCCGCTGCAGCAGCTACTCCCGTCATTCTTTCTTCACTCAAACCGCTTCTGTCAAATGTACAAACGTTCGTCTGCAAACCAATTAGGCAATGTTTCAAAATTGCTTGCGAAAATGGCGATGGCAAATCAATATTGCTAGCAGAAGAAGGATTATCGAAGGAAGAGATGTGAAAAATCTGGCAATTCGGATGAAACGAGTTTAATCAGAGATCGGGTCAAGGAATGAGGGAACCGGACAAGTTTCGAGATGAGCAGCGAATCAGAGCACTTATGGAACGTCTACAGAAGGAATCTGCGCGATCGATTTTAGAAATTTTCGAGAAGAAAAAGAAATGAAAAATGATAAGAAAATCAATAAAATTGAAAATCGACAAAATCATGAGGGAATCACCAATTATTATGCACTTGGCAATTTTCTACGAATCAGGGATATTGTGCTGTTGCGTGCGATGTTAATCAGACTTCATGTAATTGACAAGGAGTGGAATTTCAAGGAAATTTTTACAGAAAACAGGAAATAATTAATTAGTGAATATATCCTAAAATTTAGCTGGAGTACGCGTGTAAAAAAGTGGTTTTCTTTATTTTTCTACACTGCGGCAGAGATGAAAAATAGCGTTGATTTTTCTTGCCGCTCGATTTCGGAGAATCCCAAGAATTTCCACAAAAACCTTCTAACTGTGGAAATGTTAGACTATCTGTCGGATTTTCGACAATACTCTTGGAATTTGAAAACGGCTTCACAATACATGTTCTTTAAGAGAAATTCCATAAATAACTAACAAGGGTCCGGACAACTGCAAAAGTGTCCCGGATCCGAACCAAACTCATATGAGTGGATACATCCATGGACCCTAATCACAAAAACGGGGAGATCAGGCTTCGCCCCCAGAAGTGGACGAGGCTAGAAAGGAGTCAAAGTGGATATTTTCGAGAGATGTGTTAACGTAAGTTGATCAATTTTTGATATGCCATCAATTATTTATTGTTTTCCTTGAATTTATTCGATCGCATTTAAAACAATGGAATTTTCTGGTAATGACATTGTCGCAAATAATGGAGGGTAAATGACAGGATCAGGGCTGTCTGAAGTTCAAAAAACTGAATTTGAACTGAACTTCCAGACAGTTCGAAGTTCAGTTCAGTTCGTACAGCCCTGATTAAAAGGAATATTTATTTCAGTTGCAATTATCTATCATCACTTTTGGATGTCTTCGAGTGTCGTTTATATCATGAGCATTGAAATTAAATTATTATTTCACATTTTATTGAATAAAATTTCTACATAAAATCTGAGATTATTATAACCAAGCTTTATTTATGTCAATTTTTCCGACTTCTCGCCATTTATTCGTTTGTGGATCGTATTCCTCGATTACGTCACAGAAGTTTATCGGATAGTAGAAACCACTACTTCTTTTCCCAAGATTTTGAAATCTATATTAACAAATATTTAGTATAAAGATATGCAAAATCTCAGCTCACCCTCCGATTGCATACAATTTCTCGTTAGCGGCAATGAGCGAATGATGCCATCTTGCATAATTCATATCAGAAATTCGACTGTCAACAAGAGCTGAGGGATTGAAACACAGACAGGGTTTCAATACACTAGCATCACTAAATATATGATACATTATTTATCATACAAAATTAACAACTTCTGTCCTCCAGTTATGTAAATTCTTCCATTTAGGGATGCAACTCCGAAATAAGGTCGTCCTTCTGGAATCTCCCCAACTTCAGTCCATTCTTGCTCATTGTCTGATAATCGATATATCTTATCATTCCATCCATCAATAGCTGAATATCCATAATTACGATAATGAATATGCTATAATATGACCGTATAAAATTTCATCGCATGTTATTGTTTGAGCACAGCTAATTGAATGAGGAAGCGTAGGTCCTGTTTGCCATTTTCCATCTATTAAAACCTGAATAAATTATTTCATGGATTTTCACTCGATCTTCTTACATCAACTCGATTCGTATCTTTCTTTGTCTTAGGATCCAATCCACCCAAATAATACAATTTATCTTTCAAATAAGCCACAGATGCCCATTTACGCCATTCAGGAGGATTTGGACCTGTAAAATTCTTTGAATCGATCATTCATGGATTTGTTGATAAGACCTTTTGAAATTTGTTGAGTATTCAAATCATATATTTCAAATAATCTCCTTCTGTAGTTAATTCCAAAAATCTGAAATATGAGAAATTATTCAAAATAACGAACATAAGAATTTTACTTTATTCTGTATAGTTGCTACTTCATATGGCCAATACCAATTGTGGAATTTTGCAATCCCTTCGACTGAGCAGGTAGATGGATTGAACAAGCCTATTCTTCCTTCCCATTGTTTACCATTATTTTGATAATTAACTAAATTATTACGAATCGTTTCAAAGTCTCTTACTTAGTTTTCAATACAAATTCTTACGATAGAATAAAATTTTCCTCTCGAACGCTATCTCGAGCACTATCGGCAGATATCTCTTGATTATTCGCATCATTCGATTGCTAGCCCAGGCCAACTGTCCCAGGTCTTTGGATTCGGGATATTCGCAGATCAACAATATAATTTCAACTGGTAAATTGGCTAGCATCTTTGTTAAGAGACCTAAACAATCAGCAGTATTATTTTAAAATGGAGATAGTAAAAGAGCATCAATTGAGTGAGAAAGTCTGCAATTAATTATTTAGAAGTGAATGTAACCCTATTTAAACGACATTAAGTTGAGATTCCGTGTCGGGAATATACAAATTGAAGCTAAAAATAAGTGAGAAGAAAAGGAAAAATAACCATGGAAGACAAGAGCTGAGAACTGAATGAGAAGGATAAAGAGTTCGGCAAATGGATCTTTGGGTCACTCGCTCGCTATTTTCTGTATCTTTTCATGCACTATTTCCTCTTCATTGATTATACAGGTGATTTTTGGAGGTGCGTCGTGACCACTTTCAAAGAGCCTCTGGGTTAAAATTGCCTTTACATTTATGCTCGTAGTCTAGCAAGTCTGAATGCAGTAGAATTGAACGGGATCTAGGTTGGGAAAAATGAAAGTTTTGAACTTCATAAAATTATGTTATGACTATCAGATTTGAAAGACCATTAAGCAGGCACGGCAGACGTAGATGAAATGATGATGTCGGTCACTTTACCGGGTGCTTAAGAACGCAGACTTAGGGAGGACTTAAGCCAAGATTGCTCTGTGATCGACCCGCCATAACATTTCTTCACAATTTTGTATATTTAACCTGAAATTTCAAAAATCTTCATTTCCAAAGTCGAAATCGAAATTTCATAATTTTCCTGTAAAAATGCATAGAGGAATAAAATATTCAAAGTCAGCTATCGCTTCAGATTTCTCCTAGGTAACTGTATCTGTATTTTGAAATATTCTATCTGCGCAACCTCGAGATTAAAATCACTAAATATGCAGTAAAATTGACTATCGCTTTTAAGAAATGAATTTATGCAAAAAAAATTCACTAAATTCTTTGTAAATGTCATGTGAACTAACCGAAGTATAGCTGAACTTGACTATGCTGGGAGCGGCCGTGTAGAAGACGAATTTCTTGCCGTTGCAGCCCATGTTGAAATTATCCGTCGCATTATAGTCAGGATTCTTGAAGTTAAATCTGCAAAAAACAACTCAACTATTTCAAGTATATTCAATTTATCCAAAGCTAAATGACGTAATGATTTGAGAGTCGCATTTATATTTACTTTCTCAAAATCTTTATCCTATCTTTGACTGCTGTCCACATAACATGATGCCATGTTCGAATTGTTGATTTATCGGAAAAATCAAACAAATTTAGAGATTCAAAAATGGCAGTTTCATAAAGTTCTTAAAACTTGCAACTACAACTTATTTATTGATAACCAAAGAATATTTAAAAGAAAAAAAAGTCTAGATAATGTTTCGAAAATAAAATATCTTGTGGAAAGTTAAAGAGATCAGAAAGTCTCGATGACATTAAAGAAAACAACTAGGATAAACTTGAAAAAATTGAATTGCCGAGAATGGCAGGGATAAAGTTATCAAAATACAAATGTCGGGAAGAACAAAAATCAATAAATATGCATGAAAATGACAACTTGACTAACAAGAAAAACGAATGCGCATTGCGTCCTGCCTCTTAAAAGTAGGAAATCTTTTTGTCCCTCTCATTTTCTTCATGTTATTTCACTTTGTCAGAAATAGTGTGAAAAATATAGAGAAAAGGTTCTTTTACCGTTAAGGAACAGGACAGTGCGGTGGAAAGAAATAAATCTTGCATATAAATAGATAATATAAAATATATAGCTCGGAATGTGTAAATTCTCACATAAATATTCCAAATCAGATGGGTGTCTGCAATCCCGTCTGCTGATCAGCTACGACTCTTTCGTCCTCGTCGTAGTTGAAACCGATGAAGCCTAGGAATTCTGAGCAAATTTCAAAAACTGAATCCCTGTGTAATTCACCAGTTCATAACAATCATCATCTATAAAATTCGAAAAAGTTTAAGGTTAGGGAGTGTAGAGAAAAAAAACGGGCTGATCTTTTTTTATAAATGATCATCATTGCAAACTGGTGAATTATATAGGGAGGAGGTTAGAAAGAAGTCTGTAAATAGCGTAATGAGATTGAAGAAGCGCTTTATGAATTCGGCGGAATGACATAATGATGGAACGCTTCTATTTTCACGCAATTCCTCTCAATTCGCCGTCTCGTCAAATCCAAGAAAACATTTTATAGCTTCGCATTACGCCATCTTCAGGCTGTCGATCGAATATGTCTGGCTATATGATCACACATACCGGCCCCACTCCCTGGCGACTGCTGAGAGAGTCGGCTGGGTCTCTGACTCGAGCAGATCGTTTGCATCAGAGATCTGTCGCGAAACACATCCTGCGACATTTTCCTGTGGTTTGCCATATTAAGGTGGCGAACGATCTTCGGGTTGTAGCATTTCGGATCGGACACCATCCTCACGAGGAAACTCCTGTAAGAAGTTTTGATGAATCGAGTTTAAAATATTAAATTAGAAATATGTATATTTTTCAGGGCGTATTAAAAGGTTTCTAGTCACTCTCTACCAGCATTATTTCACCCGAAGTCAAATAACTTGCCAGAAAAGAAAAACATTTTCGGCTCACTCGTATAAATAATTTACAAAGTCGCAGGTAAATCTTCGGCGATTAGATAACACCAAATAAATGTAAGATAAAATCTAATTTTAAATTCTACTTTACTATTTTCACAACACGAAATTTGGACAATTTCTGTCTGATTCTGAGCGATTGGCTCAATCCAATAAAATACGAATAGGGAAAGAGAATGAGTGGCATTTCAAATTTCAAAATACGTAGATGTTACAAAACACAGACCCACAATTCATCACTACGACTGCATTCTGAATTTGCATTTAGCTGCAAGACAATTAGACAATTTAAAATAATGTCATACAAATGATTCTCAGGATTTTTGGTTAAGCTGAAAAATATCGGAGAAAATTTCGAGCCGAAAGTCCTGAAGATCCTACAGATCAAACTCGACAGAATCGATCAGAAAGCCCTGAAAAGAATAAAAAATGCAAAAATGAGAAAGGAGAGAGGTTAGTGACTGCACGAACTACGAGAATAGCAATCAGTTGAATGAGATTACCTTGTCGTTCTGAACAATCACAAAAGAAAATTAATCCGACAAAGGGGGCGTCATTCGAAATAGGTATTCACAGAAGGGGGGCTAACTCGAAAGAAATGAATAGTATATATTAAAAAAAAGGTAAAAAAAAAGAAGTCTGATTATCAAAATCAGCAGAACAATTCGGGCGAGTTGAGGACGAATTTGGTGGGGGATGCAGTCGAGGAATTGGAATTGGCGAAGAGAGGCGAGCGACGGAGACGAGGCACGACGGGACGGCCGAGGGGTGTGTGGATGACGGAAGGCAGCTGGGGGTTGACGAGAGGCGAGACTGAACGACGGAGCAGGAAGGGGAAGGGAGGCAGGGGCGAAGACAGAGTCGAGGGGGAGAGGGTGCATCCGCCTGGTGGAGCGGAGTGCAAACGAGGTCTACCCGGGGTGGGCATTTTGTCCGCCGCTTTCTCATAATACCTCTTCTGTGCAATCGACTGCTGTTGCTTGTGGGCCAGCAGTTCCTCCTTCGACAGGGCTCTCTCCAGATGCGACGGCGTGTCTTCCGATGTCTGCAATTCAGCGTGTCAGTTTTGTAAATTTTCAAGAAATTTTTTTTTTGGATTTTTAGAAAATCTGCCCACATTACTTTTAACAAGGAATAATGTTGAGACAGAAAAAAATGAAATTGGAATTCGATTTTTTAGTAGCAGTAGAAGTTACTTTTCAAATAGGCTATGAAAGAATTTGATCAGATTAAACACAAAAAATGTTCATTATCTTACCTTCCTTTGTACGGAATACTCGAATTGTGCCTCGTCCTCAGCCAACATTTCATCCTCCTCTGCAATCGGCTCTTTCGCGTTCTCATCTGAAATTTAGAGTTGAACTGAAGAACTATGAACTTCGAGTTTATAGAAATCTGACTACATATCAGTAAGATCAAAATCAACGCAAATACATTCGATCTCAATCATACCCTTCTTTTGTTCAATACATTTTCCGATTTTTTGTTAAAATTCAAAACTCACGAAGAATGTGCTGTGCGAACTGGTTGATGATGTCATAGGCATGCAGAATGTCGTCGTCCATCGCGTTCTCTGCACACACGCAGAAGCGAATCACAAACCTGTCATTCAGAGAAGCTGGCACCTGCAACAAGGCAAGATTGTGACATGAACAGAAAAGAATCCCAACCATGTGCAGTCTGCCCGACGAGTTGAGTCGCGTGAGCAATTGCTGGTTGAGATCGTCACTGCCCTGAAGTGTCAAATGAATCAGACCATAACAAGAAGGCGAGATTTTTCGTGCTTTTGAAACTTTCCGATTTTTGCTCTGAAATTCTCCAGAGAAGAGCTGATATAGAAAGTCTCCATTTCTATTTCAAAAGTTTGATTTTCAATCGTAAATTCAAAAATGTCGGCGTTTTTTTGTTTAAAAAACATCTTATACCCTCATGCGGAAACAGACCAGCCCAAGGAAAACGTCATTACAAATTTCGAACTTCGAGTCAGCTGCCAGAAGTGCCTCCATCTTCTTTGCCAAGCGACAATGCTGAGTATATTAGGTTGATTCGAAATTAAATGTTTTCTATGATCATGCCATGTTTATGGGTTTTTATGGTATTCACAAATCTTTCTCGCTATCTAGCAAGTTTCATTCTATTCTTACTGATTTTTATCAGGTCTGTTATTTTCGACTTTTCTAACCTCTCTGATATAGCTCTGCAGCCCCTCGATCCCATACATCCTGATGACGAACCACAGTTTGAGTGAGCGGAATCGTCTGCTGAGAGGGATGCCCCAATGACGATAGTCGATGCTCTTGTCTGTAAATAAAATACATTAAGGTAAAGCAGAGACAGAACAGACCCATCCACGAGTGCTGCAAATAGAGTGGATCCACAACCAATGCCTGCGTCAGTTTGAACCGATCCTTCACCCTACAAACAAACTTTAGATCATAAAACATTTTTTGACATTTCCATAAGAGATTTATTTGAGGACGTGAAATGCCTTTGAAATTTTTCAATTTATTAATTTTAAACATTTGATAGCAAGCACAACTTTTCTATCACGGTCTGATACGCCTTATCTTTCTGAAGCCTCCTGCGTTTATTCTCAACTGAGCGAGAGGAGAAGGAAGTGTTTTTCTATCGTTTTTCATAACTTTCCATCCTTCTTACTTTTTCCAGGAGATAAGTTTTGTCAGGAAGTACACATTATTATTTTAAAGATTGCAATCTCTGCACAAGCTTTATCAAATACAAGACTGCAGCTCACCACATGGTGCTGCAGTCGAAGTTGACCAGGAGGAATTTGTTGGGATTCGTGTTGAAGGACATGGCGTATTCGATGCCCGACATCAGGTATCTGAATTCGGGGCAGATGAACGAGCTTCCGGCATATGCTGCGTCCACATGCAACCACAGTCTGCAAGTTCGAGAAAATTTTCGTGGTATACTAGAATTAGTTTCATAAGCTAGGAATATTTCTATCGATTTGATAGGCGACAAAGATATTAGGAAAAATCATCGAATGTTTGGAAAATAGGATAGATTCAGTTCATCTATAAGCTACAGTAAGTCATCTTGAATTCCTTACTCATTCTGCTGACAGACAGGTCCGATCTCCGACAGAACATCGAAAGAACAGCAGGAAGTAGTGCCGAGAGTGGTCGAGACGAAGAACGGAATCAGACCGAGGTTGCGGTCTTCCTGAATGAAGAAACATAAGTTGAAGAAGCGGATTATAGTCCATTCATTTCCGCCAAGCAAAAGACATTATCGCATTGAAATAATAATGTACAGAGATGAAAGAGAGAAAAAAAACTAGACGAGCTTCTTCGTAGACTGCTCAGTGCCATTCTCGTTTTTTTTCTATCCAACTTCCTTTTTCGATACGAGAATGATCAACTATCTCCCACCTGAATAGCATTTCTGAGCGTGTCGCCTCTCAGTCGGAATCTCGAATCCGTCTCCAGAATTCGCAGTTTCACCATTCCGATCATGCATGCTTTTTCCACGGACGAATGAGCCTGAAAAAATGTTTCTGGATGAAAATAATTGTCATTCGATATTTCTTAAAAATTTCTAAAAACGTCGATGCTGGAATAAAATCGCAAATTTTGCTTTTATGTTCGTTTTCTTTACCTCCTTAGAGCAGTAAGCAATGAGTTTGGAGAGGAGCAGCCCTTCCTCGACAAACGGGAATCTCTGCCGCAATTCCTTCATCACCTCGAATCGAGCTGCCAGCAGAGAGACGAAATTGCACTCGGATGCAGACGACTGAAAACAGCACAAGTCGATGAAAGGATGATTTTTGAAGCAAAGCAGAAAATGCAGAAATTTTGACATGATATTATAATGTATAAACAATTAATTCTGTCAGCTTTTTGTTTTTTTATGACATGTAAAGTAATTGTTTCAGGATTCTCTTATTGTCAAAGGTGAAAGATGATTCGAAAATGATAGCTTCTGGACAAAAGGAAATGAAGGCTGTTGGATAAGTGGAAGGTAGGCTGGTAGGCTAGTCTATCAAATGCGTATTTCTAGTAGTTTCTGTGTCGGTTGTGAAAAGTCATGTCGTTTTCGGGTTGCCTTGCAAAAATCCGAATGATAAAGTAATTTCTCACCTGAATGACACCCCCTCCCTTGCTTCCCTCTGTCAATGGCAGGAACTCTTTCGGCAGTCCAATCATTTTGCCGAACCAGTCCAACATGATCAGTTCGAGCTCGGTCATTGCGGGGCAGGCAGCCTGAATTGCTGTCATTTTCATATTTTTTTTCAATTTGAAAATCAGTCAAAATTTAGAATCTGGAATTAACAGGCAGAGGAAAAATGCATTCATTTACGCAGATGCCATGATCTCCAAATTCGATGAATGATATCAGAAATCTCGACATTTTTAAGAATCGGCAGACGCTAGTGTATTTAGTTTGAATCTGGACTATTGTCATTCGCCAGTATATCATTAGTAATTTCTGAAGGCAGCATAGAGAATGCTTGCACTTCATCCATCAGACTATTTTACGAACAAAACAATAAATGGAAGACTTGCCCAAGAGAATCCGACGCACCCGAGTGCGTCGCTGATCATGTCGGCCAGAATGGAGGGGAACGAGTTGCCCGCGGGGAAGTAGGCATGGAATCTGCAAGCGACTCGAGTAATTCAATAGGAACGAGTGGTTTTAAATGTGGAAGCAAAGTTCAAACATCTACATACTTTCACAAGAGATATCATTCATTTTCGATCGACTTCTCCAAAACTCTATCTTTTCACGAGTAAAACCAAAAGACATGCTCTTTTCTCTCAATATGACGAAGTTTCCCTGAGTTTTGAAAAAGCTTGACTTCGAATGAATCAATTCCCTTTAGTTCTGACTACAATCCTTCGCGTGGAGTGCAAACGTAATTCTATTTAGATCAGCAATTCTCACCGCGGATGTTGCCAGTGCGTGACCCCAGGCATGATCAAGCGCTCGAAATCGTCGATCACCGTCTCCCATGACTCTGGACGCTGCGGGGCCTCCGATGGAATCAGGTCCTGAAACATTACACGTTTTTTTTTTAAGAATAGCACTTATTCCTAGACTTAAATTGCATTGCATGGAAAATAATCTCTTCTTGAAATTCTGTGGACACTTCCACTCGAAAAATATCCTTTTACAAAACAAGCCAGACAAATAACATGCACATGAAGTTTTTATCTCGTGAATTGCTTGCCTTGAGATATCCCGGCTCGATTGCAGGCACAACGCGTCTCTTGTGGATGGTCTCCAAGTAGTCGGCGATGTAGTCCACAGTCTCCTTGCCGTGTTTGCGGAACTCAGATCGACTCATTCCTGAATTGTAAATAAAAATTTCTGAACTACTCGGAATCAGCATAATTTTCAGTCTTAAAATTTTCTATGTTCAAAGTTTCATACACTGTATATGCCAATTTCTGCATATCTTATGCTTGCTTTGTGAATTCTAAAATCCCCATTCCTGCACAAATCTGTTCTGCTTATCACCCCTTTCTTTCAATGAATATGTATGCAATCAAACCTCGATTTCCCTGTGGCATTATGGGATCTTCGACCGAGCCGACTCCCCCAGTCGATCTGTCGACAGAGCCACGATGATTCTGATTCTGATACATGGAGGGAAGGGAGGGCGGACTAGGAGGGATTGAGGCAGACGTAGAAAGGGGCGAGGAATAGGGCACTGTGGGAACTGTGCTGTTGAAATGCGGCAGAGCGGCGGCTGTTGGTTGGGCTGATGGATCTGACTGAGACGAGGAACGCGAATACGGACGAGGCTCAATCGGAGATTCTGACTGAAATAAACGGGTTTTGCTCTGCTAAATATTTCAATAAGTCCCTATGAAATACTCGTTTATCCCTGCAGGAGACAAGACGGTATTTTTTTTTAAATATAAAAAAATTCGTATCATGAATCGCGCCATTTTCTAAGGACTCGTTCAGACTTAGTTGCAATGCAGCCAAGTATGAATGCCCCTAAAGAAGATTGATCTGCTCATAAATTGATCGAAATTCTGGCACAAATCTTCCGTTCTCTGCCTCACATTTTAACCGCCTCTACCTACATTTTGAAAAAAAAAATCAGAATGCAAAAAGCGATGGGTACTCTCGTATCGTAGTCCTAAACCATTTCTGATTTGGGTCTCTTGTAGTTTTTATTCCCTCGCCCTTCTCTCTTATTACTTTTTTTTTTCAGAAAAGGTAGTGAAAAGTACAAAAGGGTAAAGGTAACTTAAGGTAAACAATACAAGAAGCCTAATCTGTCTTTATTCAACTGCGCGAAATGGGTTTCAAAATGAATGAAGTTGCTACTTATTCAGAAAAAATAGTATATATTAAATCAGCTTAAAAATCGACAGTTAGAACAAAACCAAGAAATGATCAAGAAAGAAGACATATTCTGCCTTACAGATATATCAATGATCAGAAATTCCAAAATTCAGACTACAGGATAGGATCACAGATCATTAAATATGCAATGATATCTCGAGTTAGGACTAGGACTTGCAGGATCGTAAATCTGACAAAGTAGGAAGAATAATGCAATACAGATTTGTCTGTGAGTGTAGGTCGTTATCCATCAAAGCGAGATTTAGCATAGATGGATTGAAAGTGGTAAAATATGGAAGAATATTAATAAAAGTAGAGGTAGAGGTAGCTCAAAATTCGTAGCATATGGTATACGAATAGAATTTGTAAATTTTCGGATAGTAATTTTGAAATCAAACTAATTATTGCCATAATGAAAAATTTCAAATATCCCTAACGTTATATTCCCTATCTCCTACCCTTCTCTAACCTACCTTTATCTAGATCTTGATTTACAACTTCACTATCTCATACATCTCATAATTTATATGCGCTACTTTTGGCTAATCATAGATCACACTACTTTACTCATAAAATATGTAAAGCATAGAATGAAAAAATTCTAGGCCTTTGCTTTAAATTGGTGTTTTTTCATAAAATGCATGAGTAATTTTGGTGGATATCGATAGTTTGGTAGATAGGGACCGCCCTCCTTTGCCTGTCAAGTTCTGAAGTTTGATCACAAGAAATTGCATATGCTAATCTGCAATGCGGATATGGCTAATTTAAAAAATCTGCCAAAATGTAAGATACATTAAAGAGATAAAGCAAAAATAAAAGTTTCGGTTTGGAAATTGGTTGTATGAAAGATCGGTAGAAAAGAAAATGAGGCTGAAGCACATAAACAGCATGATGGATTTTAGGGGAAGTGACTATCAGAAGTTTATACGTTATGTAAGAATCTTTCAAATTTTCAGCTAAAAAACTCGGCATTTCGTTGACCGTGAGATGAAAGAAATTCAGTTCATCAGAATTTCTGGTTCACACAACGAACAGCTGCTCAGAAGGTTCGTTTCTGTAGAGTGCCATTCACTCCTTCTACTTTCCCTTTATCTCTAACCTCTTTCCCACATGCTGTTATTCCTTCCCTGTGTATATTTTCCCAGTGGCTGTACTCTTCATCCTCTCCCTCCTACAGCCACTGCCTACCCATCAGCTATCGACCCCTCTACACGTCTTGTCATTCTCTTCTTTTCGCGTGTCCTCCTTCACAGCCACTGACCTCCCCTCGAATTGTCATTGTCATCACTCTGACCTCACAATTCATTCGAGTCTCCTGCGCTACTGTGGGACAGTGAATTTCCAAATCCTCTCCAAACTACTGCCACTTTGGCGTTGTGCACTAATAAAAATTTGCGTTAATACAAGTTCTAACTGACGCCACAAAACCAAAAGCACAATGGTCTCCGAGCTTTCTGCTTTTTAGAGCAAGAATTTACGCTGCTCACCGAAATTTCTTAACCACACAGCGAATTCTTTCGGAAAAATCTACCTCTGCAGCTTTCCCTTATTTGCTTACTTACCGGTGCAGTGGTTTGTGCAGGTCCGTTGCTGGCAGCTGTGATTGCAGTGGAAGTTCCCCCGATGGACTGCTGTCTGGAGGGCGAGAGCGAGTCTCTGAGTCGAGTCGTCTCCCTGCCGACGTACGTGTTCAGGTTCTTCAGCGCGGACGTCAGTCCATTCACCATTCGTCCCTGAAAAAATCAACCAAATTGTTACGAAATTTGAGAAAAAGCAAACGGAAAATCCCAAAAATTGAACATTAAAAAATCGAAAAATGCCAATGAAAGAAACGCGTAAAAGTCGAGCAAAACAGAGCAGGCGTGAGATAAAAAAGAGCTTTTCTTGTTTTTTCTTATTTCGTGGATCGCGATGGCTATTTGAATTTTTCATTTTCCTTCAGCTCTAATGGAATACTGTAGTTTCTGTAGAGTATTTGTATCCGATCAAAACTCTAGAAATGCAAAAATGTAGCATTCGTCAGTAAATTTTCGAAATCTAGCCAATTTTCGGGGAAGTTGAGTTTGAGAAAGGTTAAGATCCTAGTTCCGAATCCAGTTCAATGTTGATGAAAATGATTTTACATAATGTACGATTTCTACAGTATCTTAGGAATATAAAATATTGACCATCTATTTTCTTCCAAATAGCAAAATTAAAAAAATATATATGATTTTATTTCGTGAATCTATTACAAAAATAAGAAATGACGAATCTAAAAATTAAAAGATTCAAGTCGAGTGACGAGAAGAAGAATGACGAATGACTTACGTGAGTTCGCTGCTGCTGCTGTTGCTGCTGATTGTGCATAGAGGAAATCTCGAAGAGTCAATCAAAAGTAATCGAGAAGAGGGGACTACGGTAGTTGGACTGGGAAGGGAAGGAGATAGGAGAGTGAAGAGAGGGAAGGGAATAAGCTGGAAAGGAGGGTTTTTGAGGCTGATGAGCTCTGTGCAAGTGGCATTTGCCCATTTTTCCATTTGCCTATTAAAATATGAGGTCTGAAGTGAAATGGAATGGAAAGCAAACGAGAAAGGAAAAGGCAATCAGAGCTGACAGCAGAAGTCCAAAATAGAATAGGGATAGAAGTTGGAGATTTATAAGGGAATGGCAGGCTATACAACATATTCAGCATAGTCAGATCAGATGAACTCGAATGACGAGCTCAGAAATCCCAATCCACACGATGACAAAGTATTTCGTCATTTTGCAATGTGCATTCAGAACTCTCATCACATCATAGCATTCCTGAGGTGGATATTTTTGCATCTCGAATAAAATTCCAGATTTATTTGTATCGGAAGAGTAAGTATAATAGCATAAAGCACGACGATATAGAATAAGTATCTTCTGAATGTTTACATCATCTCATTTCAAAATACATCGATAAATCATGAATGACATTAATCTTCGTAGTTTATCATGGTCAAGACTTTCTTAGATCGATAACTTTTCTGCCGGTAACTTTGCCAGATCTGATTGCTTCGAAAGCGGTGGATGTCTCTGCCATTGAGACAATATCCACTGGCACCTAAAATGCCTTTTCTTTCAATTATGATTCCGAAAAGAGTTGTTTTTAAGGGTCGGAATAACAACTTTCAATGTGTCTGATTTCAACAAAAAATTCTTATTCACGTTTATAAAAGGTAAAAACTAAATAATCATAAATTTGAGGCAATTTAGAAAAGTATTTATATCGAGGAATTGTTGCATACGAAATAGAATAGAGGGTTTGGCAGGGGAAGATTCTTTCCTCATACTATTTCGTATGTAACGATGCAACTATTACAATTACTTTCGAGGCTTCATTACTTTTGTTCAGTGCATTAAACAAAATCGAATTCTAGTCGCAAACCTTGACACTTCCACTGACAGCCAAATCCAAAGCAGTCGCCATTTCCGCTCTGCTTCCCACCATCGAGCCTTTCAGAGTTATGCACTTCATCACCAGATATATCACATTGATTTCCAACTAAATTAGTGATAATCATTGAAATATTCAGAATAAATTAGTCTTGCATTCGATTCCTTAGGCACAGACAGCTGCACAATAATCGATCCCTTTCGAAGATACAGAATTGCGTCATTCACTGCCTTCATTGAATTTGCCATGTTTATCATTGCATGTGGACCACCATCGGTTTGCTAAAAGTAAAATGTTAGAAAAAAGAAGCGAGTTTAGAACTTTTGAACTATTTTTTCTTATTCTTTTCACGTACAAATAATTTTTCTTCAAAACATGGTTCCTTTCGTTTAAGTCGCATAATTTGGAAAAAAAATCCAAAATACTATTTTCAAACCTGCACGATATACGGAACGAGATTTTCACTGAACGCATCGGCGAAATAATCAGCTCCTAGACTTCTGCAGTGCTGTTCTTTCGATGAGTGGTCTATCGCCAGCACTCGATAACCTTGAAATCTCAATTTTCTTCCTTCAAAATGTTCAATCCCTACCCATAGACTTAGCATACTGTATTCCCAGTGATCCCAATCCTCCTCCAGCCCCCGACAGAGCTACGCACTCCCCAGGCAGCAAGTGACATTGTCTCAATGCACTGTAGATTGTTACTCCCTTTAATTTGAAAGTGGATTTGTTTCAATTATATTTCTTCTTACCGCACATAGAATAGGAGCGATAATTGACAAGTCTGCATGATCAGGCAATTTGACTGCGTCATACGGCTTTACAGCTATGTACTGCTGGAAAGTGCCGGGTCTGGAAGGTATTCCAATTAGATGGCTCAAGAATGGCAAGACATAAAAACAGAAAGGAACTATTGAATACCAGTGTTAATTTATTTTGTTTCAATTTTATGAAATACAGTTTCGGGCATTTTAGGACACTTGAAAGTCTAGATTTCGCTTTTCTCTAAGGAAAAAACTTTAAGCTTCACTGTCGTCCATCCGTGATAAGATAGATCAAGAGTAGTGTGACTATGAAGGAAGACATTTTCAATCATATTTTCTTGTCGTGTTGATAATATTCAAGTTATTTACAACTTGATTAAATTCCATGAAAAAATCTTACCTACTAACACCGAATTCGACAATCGAAGGACAGAGGAAATGTTTCTCCTTTTTGCAGAACTCGCAACTGCTGCAGGCGTTGTTCATCATCTGCAATTGTTCTGATCAAACGAATTGACAAGTCGTGTGTTGAAAGATAGCGAGAGAGGCGGAGGCAATTACGTACCACTCTTTCTATTGTCCCCCGCTGACTCTCTTTCTCTGCACTCTAGCCTCCTTCTTTGCGCATAGTCGTGACGCGCATTTTTCACAAGGCGCTTTTTAGCATACGAATTGTCATTTCATTTGACCGATACAATAATATTTCGTCAAATTATTCAGAAAGCACAATTCCAACCTGAACTCCGACTTTATCGCCAATCTTCCAATTTTTAACGTTGCCTCCCATCTTTACAATCTTTCCACTGCCTTCATGTCCACCAATATAAGGTAGTCTAGGAAAAAATTTATTATGATTTTAGAGACTGTCAGATAATGAAAAACCGCAACGAAATGTTTTCTCATGAAGAATCTTTATTTGTATAGAAAATAACTCACTTCAAGTTTCTGAACAATCGAAAAGAGAAAAGAAATGAACTCACTTTACCAATGGACCATAGATTCCTTCATGACAATGCACGTCTGTGTGGCAGATTCCAGAGTATTCGAGATTCACGAGAATTTCATCTTCTTCAATTTCGGGCACAGGAATCTGCTTGACCTGGAAAATAAGTTCAAGAATATTTTCACTTCGAATATTGTCGAATTAAAAAATCTCAAAGGTATGAGATGTTAAGAGATCTCTTGCACAAGATGCAAAATTGAAGAAAGATATGTTATGAAAAGACAAAGGAACGAAAATCCATCTTCCCTATGTTTAACCTTTAAAAATTTTAAATTTCGAGCTCGATTATAAAATAATCTTACCGTAAAATCTCCCTGGAAATTCTCTGCGACAAGGGCCAGTTGATTTTTGGGTACTTCTGCCATTTTCAAGCAAACGAGTCAAATGCCTGAAATGGTTTACATTTCAACCAAACCCGAGTTGAACATAAAATGTCGATTTAATCGTTAAAAGTGGAGACGAATGAGAAAGTTAAGATCGGAACAGATGATAAGATAAACATGACCCTTTCTCGCACAAACCACTACTCTCCATTAAATGTTTTTTTTTTTTTCGATACAATGGGTGTAGAGATGATACTAACCCCTTGGATACAGATCTATTTATCTCAGCAAATCCCTTGAAATCAAAGGAAATCTCAAGATAATCGGTGTTATCGCATAAAATGTACTGAAATTATCAATTTGAAAATTGAAGATGAAAATCTGGCAGCAAAGTTTTGGCTGAATATTTTAGTGAATTTTAGCAGGTATCTATGTCAATCGAAGAGCAAATAGAAGGGCTGCTGGGTAAAGATTGAATTGGAATTGACAATAGGGACTCTTGGCAAGAAGTCAAAGAGTAAAGGAATAGCGGAAAAGCAGCACGATTTATGTGAAAACGAAAAAGCTGCAGAAGCGATCGTAAAATCTAAAGAAGAGAAGACTCTCTTCGAGTGCGTAAGTGCATAGAGAGAAGAAGAAACCAACTCCATCGGAACAAAGAATCAAAAATAGTAAGATTAAAGAAGTTGAGAAAATATAACTAAAAATACTTTAATTTTGATAATTGCGACAAGCAAAATTTCGTATTCGGCACGCTCGTTGAGTACCCTAAAGATTCTTCATTGAAAAGTTAACCTCAATTTCAACATGTCTTCAGCACTTTTATATGGGGAGATTTGAAATCTATGTTCAACTCCAAATTATTTGAAAATCGAGTTGTAACGTCACGTATGAGATGAAAAGATTTCATGAAAGTCCTTTAGAAAAGACGACATATTTTCCTCTATTAAAATGAATCCTGAAACGAAAAATAACCAACCTATCGATATCGCTGAGTGCCTTTGCATAGTCAGGTTTCAGCGTCTTCTCGATGAAGTCTAGACATTTCTGTACGTCAGGCTTCTCTGTGAATTGTGATTGATTTTAGGAAAAACTAAATCTCAAACATGTTCGTACTTGACGTAACAACCAATTCGTAATCTGATAACGAGAAGCATTGAAAAATAATTTATTTTCATTGTAAAATAAAACATGAAATCATGAATGTTATCGGAAAAGTGAAAATGAGATCAATGACTGAATCAAGTGGCTCGTGCAGGCGGGGACACGAGAATGACTGCATCGCCGCGTACGAACAGCATGGGGATGCTCCGCTTCGTCTGCCTGTAGATCTCCTCGAACGACTCCTCGTCCACCTCCGTCGTTGTCACTATTTCTTCTACCTCAAACAAAAACAAGATGGATCGTGGTGTGTGAATTCCAATTTCACAACATAGAACTTTTGGATTTGATTTTCTCCTCAAAAATTACTTTCGACTTTAACTATTTCATTTATGAATGCCGCACACATCTCTTACGCAGATAAAGCAGGAAAACTCACATTGGACAGGATCATGTTCAGATGCTGATCGAATGCGTGAAGTTTGCCGTGGATCTGAAACGAAAACATCACTTTCGATTCAAGATATCTAAATATTTTCGATTTTTCTTCAATAGCCAAATGATACTTTCTACCATAAATACGATTTTGATAAGATGGAAGAATTCTCTCAAAACAGAATACCTCATGCTAACAATGAATCATTTTGCTGTAGTTAAGAGAAGAAAAACTAAAATTTATGATTTGAAAAGATGAAATGCTAACCTCCCTGTCACTCCGCATCTTGACGTAGACGCGTTCATCGAGACTGAGTCGAATCAGGTCGAGAGGTTCCTCGACCGCCGAAGGCAGCACCTGCGCTGGCTCTTCTCGCTTGTCACCCATTTCCTAATTCTGCAAGCAAAAATGCGAAAATATTTTAAATTAAAAATTTAAAAATAGAAATATATTAATAACAACCGTACGAAACGGAATATTACAGAAGAAACTAAGTAAATTAAGTCTTACACATGTTTATTTCTGCCGATAAATAAAACTTTATTAAAAATGACAAGAGTGAGATATGTTGAGAGAGTGAATGTGATTAAAATCAACTGAAAAAGGTGATTTATTCCTCTTTGACTTTGAGTCGGACAGGAGCGAGTAAGCACAGCTTTGTGCTGGAGTCCACGTAACCAATCGGGCCGAATTCACAATCAGCACAGGTCAAGTACTGAAAATCGAATTCAAGTGAAAATAATAGTTTAGAAGAAGTGTAAAAGATAAGAGGTTTTCCCTTTCCCATTAGCTGGTTAGGCAGCTCCGCCGTCTTAGCCACGCCTCGTATATAAACCCCTGCTATCATATAGCATAAGAGAGATGGGGTTGATCTCAATATTGCCTGCCTGTTACGATCAGGCACGCGAGTTTCCACTCGCAAGGGACCACCCCTCTAGCTACTCTTTTATGTATTTCGTACCCGATAATAAACCCTTGGTATTCATGTCTTATTCTATGCATGCTAGTAAATAGCCTAAAGATTTACTGAAGTTAGCATACTTTGATTCCATCGACAGCGTGAGTGAAACCAACATTCTCGAACGTATACATGTCGACTATCGACCAGAAGCCGGACACCGATTCCTAAAATAAATTAATTCGAAAGGGTGAATTTCTAAATTCAGCCACAGCAGACCCCTAATGATCTGTAAACATGGAAATTTTTTACAAAACTTATGAATAGCAAAGCTTTTGAAAACATGCGATTAAAGGTTCAATGAAAAATACAAATGCCTGAGCAATGCAGGCACAGCGATATAGAAGTAAAAGGAAAATCATTGCTTATGAAGGGAGCATTTTTCCCGTAAATTTTACGTTCACCTGTGCATTTTCACAATTTTTCGACATGTGTTTTCAAATAGTAAATATTTCCCACCTTCTGTGTGTGGTCGACATTCTTGTTCTGCCTGGGCAGAGGCAATTCGAACTGTGTCTCTGTCCAGGTCGAGTCAGCCCCTCTGCGAATCACGACACTCGAGCAGATCTCGCAGATCAGTGTCTGGTCCAGCTTATTTGGATTCGACGGACTCGCCTGCAATTCACAAACCCTCATATCCTGCAGAATGTAACGAATTACCGCTTTGGACGAAGTCGGATTGCTTGAATGACTCGATGAGCTCATCTTTCTGCTTGATTTGCCTGGAATTTCAGAGTTCAATTGAAAAAATTCAAATAATTTACACGTAGGATAGAAGAGATGCAAAATTGTTCGACTCCTCGGAGATATAGTGAACTGTTGGGTGAGTCTTTGGAAATTTTGACGAGAAGAAGGATATTCTTGTTACAAGAAAAGTAAAACAAGTACTTGTAAAGAGATTTGATCTTGTTGATCTGCTTCTGCTGATTTGTGTCGACGTTGGCAATGGCCTTGACGGCTTCCCGCAGTTGCTCGATCCCCGCCTCCAACTGACGCAGATTCGCGTTCACTTCTGCACTGTTCCCTTTCTCCACGCTGAATTCAACAGGAAATGATTATTGATAAACTTTTATTTGAAAAGATGAAATAAAAATCGTGATTCTGAGCAGTGAAAGGCAGAAATATGATCCAAAGGAATACATTTTCGATGATTTTTTCCATTAATTTCCTGTACATTTCAACCAGAATTCAAACTTGTCTTGACACTGCTGCTGGTTTTCTCTCAAGCAAATAACACTCGTTTCATTTTGAATTTGCACATGAGGAAGGATATTTCTTGAGAAAGTGTTTCCAGCTTTTAAAACAATCTCACAATTATCATTTTCACATTCATTTTTCTTAAAAATTCAACAGATTCAGGAAAGAAAAAACTCACGAAGTGGTTGCGTGCAAGAGATCGAGGTAGATTTTGTCGAGTTTGGCGAGACAAACTGCTTCTGGCTGGAGATTGGCAGTCGACACAGCAGAGAAGGCTGACAGGGCAGGTGTGCTGCCTGAGCTCATAGAACTCTTCACAAAACTGAAAATTCAAAGAAAATGAATAAAACAAATTAAGAAAACTTCGAACACGGTCTTATGAATGTTATGTCGAGGGCGCAAGTGAAATTTCCGTTTTAGGCAAAGTTATAAAGTATTTTTCTAGAAATTTCTCATGCCTGTGTAGCAAATAACAAAAAAATCGCATGAAAAACGGATCAGTGTAACCAAAGATATGAATTTCTGAAGACGATATTCGAAAACCTTTTGTGAGCAAATTTTCGTCAAGCGAAAAGCTTGCCCTGTCTTTACACACAACAGAGCAGGCTATTTCAAAAGGAGAAAACTTTAGTTTTAATTAGAAGCAGAGGTTCCACAGGTAATACAATAAAAAATATTGGAATTCTTCGAAAATAGCTAGAAAAGAAGGACACGATTTTTGTACTTTTGCCCCGATACAATTCGCTGGTATTAGTGATCCTTGCAGGCCATTAGTTTGAAATCCGAACACTAAAATTGAATTTTAATCCTGAATGTGCCCTAAGACTCTTTGAGATGCTTGGACAAGGGGTGACCAGTTGACAAAAGTGTTGTCTTTTCGGCGAGTTTTTGGTGGTATCTAACCACCCTACCTGAAAATGGCGATTTAGGATTTTGTCCGTGGTTATGCATACTTACTGGTACTACTGGTCACCCCCTCTCATTAGCTAGATAATTAGATGATTTTCTCAAAAACACTTTTTAAATCTCATTTTGAATATTGTTTAGCAAAATTAGTTACTTGGATATAACAGGACGAAGTTCCCCAATAGATTTATCGATATATCGGCGAGTGTTGTGGATATTTGTACTGCCAAAATAAAATATTTATAGTCCTTCATAGTATTTGGCGATTTAGTCAAGATCAATGTGATAGATATTGCAGATAATATCAATGATATGAATCCACACGTTCTTTGCATCGGAAATAACCAGGACCATGCTTCGATTGGGAAGTTGGAATTGTCACACATCTTAGGCTACTTTAGAAACAATCTAAAATACACATAATAGATATTTAAGCTTAAAATTATGATAAAGTTTAACGAATTAAACAAATATCGATAAAATTATCATTCATAAAATGAATACCATACTTGGGAATGTGTTCCGCTTAAACCCTATCCCTTGCATTAACATTTAAAATATTTTTTTTTTTTTTTTAAATTATCACGACAAAGAGAATATATGGAATTATGAAAAATATTAGAGATTATAGAATATCCTAACAAACTATAATATGAAGAATTTGATTTTTTTTAATCTTGTTCGAACGAAATAGCCTAGGTAGATCAACGAAATGAACAAGTTTTCGGCTCACAAAATCTCCGCGAGCGCGAGCGGATGCGCACTTTCTAATAGAATTTTCTGGTCAAAACTCATTTCAATGAGTGGTTCATCGAATCCGATGGTACCTTTTTGTGTCCATCCATTTTGAAGGATGCTTGCTTCACATTTTTGGAGTTTCAGATGATTATTCCTTGAACAAAAGCGAAAATGCCAGGAGTGGAGTTCTCGGTCCCTAAAAATGGAAGAGAAATGCAAAAATGAGAGAGAATAAAGAGGAAAATAATGATGAAAATGGCTAAACTGATCTTTTTTTTAATTTTGATTATTTTAGGGAATCTCGCCAAATTCATTTTCACCAAAAATATTGGAATTTCGTATCGAAATATATTTCTACCACTTTTATTCATTTGTAAAAATATTGTTCACTGACAAATTTATTTTCAACAAGAATGAAAAGTTACAAATTTGAAGGTAAAAAAATAATAAATACTGCGCGAATACGAAGTGTCAAGAATATTTTGTTACGAGAAAAAGATTCGTGATGTCGAAAATCGAGCTAGAACAGAACCTCTAAGAAGCATCATAAGGAAAAGCAACATAAAAGCTCAGTTAAAATTAAATGAGCAGAAGATAAATGAAAAAGGTGGATTTTCACTTCTTCATTAACTATCAAATTGAATCTTCAGAAAACAAACGATGTCGTAAATAGTTGCTTCAAAATGACAGTAGAATAAAATGCTCATGAAACATCGAGATGAAAATGCGAAAATGTAACACACAAGCTTACAAATAAAATATGCAAGGTGGAATTTATGCTATCTGAGAAATAGTAAGTAGAGTAACGATAAAGGGTAGATTGTAAAGTAGCCGTCATAAATGCTCATATTTTGGTGAAATCATATGGAGAAGAGATGGTAGATCTTGTGTGACGACTAAATTCCAATCGGCAGTTTGGTGAAAGGAAGAATGCTTATGCGAATTCCCTGTTGCCGTGCAGAATCTGCAGCAGAGTGTCGCGATACGTACCAGACGTTTCGGACTGAAATTAAATTAATTTGTAAATAATTTTTTAAAAAATAGCTCACCTTAACAGCCTCTGCAAGCGACTTGTTGTACGACTTCAGGTACTCTTCCTGAATCAGCGTCAGATCGACCTCGGAACGGGTCACAATCGCTCGGATTAAGTCGTTGTCCTTCGTGCCGAGACCCTGTAAATTTTTGTTTTAAGGAATTTATGAAATTTTTAGATATGTTTTAGAGTCCTCTGGATTTGTTCCTTGATTTTTTCTTAAATCTTTCCTACTCCCATGTTACTTTCACTCAAATAGCCAGTGACAAACTCAGGGATGATAATTTCTGGAATACCTTTTTCCACAATAATCTTCCCCCGATAATAATCGAATTGAATGAAAAGATAATTAAACTTTAGATTTCGTCATGAAATTTGAATGGTATCTTATTTTTCACCAAGATTTTGCTAGTTTTGCTACTTATGATGATATTCTTCAAGAAGTATCTCGTTTTTTCTTCTAAATAATACCTTCATAGCGGCATAAATCTGTGAAGCGAAGAATGCTTGCTTGTCGGAGGAAGCACGGACGATGGCCAGGTAGGAAGCAGCCAGGTCGCCCTTGAATTCTTTGTTAATAGCCTTCTCGAGCGGGCCGCCCGACAGACGCTCGTATTCCGCGAAGATCTGAACACGGACATATTTAACTTGGAAATGTTAGATTGTCATCAGAATTGTATCAAGTTCATGAATAAAGAAGTGCTTATGAAGCTTCGCTCTTGATTATGATTTGCATAATTCAACTAAATCTACGAAATTCAGGAGTAAATTTGATCTTTTAGAATATATGTGAAATTTGTTATCTACTACAATTTATATTTGCATTTTAGAGTTTCGATTTCGAATTCACACAATATTCGATTCAGTCGGAAAAATGATCTAATGAGTATCGATGTATCCGCGCAATGTTTGCTGCCAAAATGAGAGTCATTCATGTGGGTGAGAGTGAGTGAAGTACATCCTCTCTTCATGTTTGTATTGCTTACCTTCCTGAGCTGTTTCTGATTCCGCGTGGCGAGAATTTTCAGGAAATTCGAATGCTCCTCCTTGGCCGATAGTTTGCCCTTCCCATCTGCGTACAGGCGCACTGCATCCTGAAAATACATTCATTAAATAAAATTAGAAATAAAAATATCCACGGGAATTGTTCACTAACAGTGAAATTACGGGAGTGCAATGTTGAGAGCTCAGAAGCACAAAAGTGCTCACATCACCATTCCTGTCGCCGCTTCGCGTCCCAGGTATTACGTTATAAAACGCACACAAGCAAGGAAAACAAAAAGCGGCATATTCACTGCCGCGATAGCGTATCAATTTTTCTCAATTCTTTTTCGCTCTCCTTCATTTTTATTCTTTCTCGTTTTGTTTTACGCTGGGGTGAGAAGCGACGAGGCCAGAGTACAAGGAATGGGTTGACTGGTGATAATTTTATTTTTTAAATTTAGCGAAAATTAATCGCTTGTCGTAGATTCGAATTATGAAAAATTATTGGAAGAGCATGTCCTTGAAAAATTCAATTTTTATAAACGTTGAAAAATGGCTTACATCGTGAGCGGCAGCATCGTTGGTGTCCTGGCTGGCGTCCCTGCTGCCATCCACCAGATTCACCAGCAGCTCTTTGAATTCGCCGGAAGTCTCGCTGGCGACCTAAATTCAGATCTTCATGTATAAAATAATTTGATTACGATATACCAGAGAATAAAATAGTTTTTTTTAAAATGAAAAGTGAATAATGAAAAAATTGAATTTTAGGTTGATCTTCACGAAAGAAAATATTTGATCATGAGATGTTGTCATAGAATAGTATCGTGTAGTGGATTTTTAAATAAAAAAATCGAAGAAAGAAATTTGAAATAAAACGAATTGATAATCACCTCCTTGTCGAGCTGCTTGTTGTACTCCCTCTCATAAGCAGCCCTGATGGCTCTCAGCTGGTCGGGGGTTCGCGAGCAGATGATCTCGATCAGAGTGTGCTCGTCGGTTCCCAGTCCCTAAACAGTAATTCATTATTAGTTTGTACAAGTTCCGAATCTCTTCACTAATGTGCCAGTCTCTGCAATAATTCGAAGAATCACTAATTGCACGTTATTGTGCGAGGAAAAGAAAATGCGAAAGAATGCGATTGATTAGGAAATTGAAGGTTGTGAAGAATGACGAAATAATGAATGAGTAGATGTCTGAAATGAAAAAGAGAAGATAATTAATGATAGTAGAAACAATTTTCAGAATTGAATAAAGTAGAAGAAGTCATTGTGCAATTAGCCTATCCCTTCCCAATTTTACCCTCCAGTATTGAAGTATCCACCCCGAGTTATGAGTCCCCATGAAAAGTTGAAACTATTACCAAAATGCATTTCTAAATTAATATAGTTTCCATCCATCTAAAGGGGGAATGTACCTTCATGGCTCCTTTGAGCTGCTTGACATCGTACTCGAGAGGAGTGTCCATTAAGGCGAAGACCAGCTTCTCTAGGTCCCCGGAGAACTTTTTGTCCAACGCGGCCACGATGTCCTTGCCGTACTTTGTATTGTACGGCTCTCTCAGCTGAAAAATCAAACCTGGAGACAATACTTCCTGACAGTTTCTTTTTTTTTTTTAGAAAATTTCAAATTTTGAGAGTAACACTATCTGTAAAGAAAATAACAAATATCCAAATTTCAAGATGATAGAAATCTCAGATAAAAAAAATATATTTTCAAATTTCTGACAATGGAAGTGCACAGATCTGTGAGTTTCGATCTGTGTGCACCCCTTGTAAAACTCATTTCTTTCGTGCATATAGTTTCATCCCAATTTTTTCAATGGGTTCTTTTCTTAAGAAAAGTGAATGAATCTATCAGCTAATGGGATTAAATTACACTAGCTCGAAAAATGTAATGATATTTGAGAATTTAAAATTTTATATATTGCATTACTTTTTTCTTTTTAATATATTCCTAATTAGAGTTCAAAAACTCGTACTCACCATCTGCCTTTGTTTGTTGGAGATGGAGGCGAGCATGTAGGCGACATCCTCCTTCTTGCCGTCTCTCAGCAGTCTGTCGATCTTCTCGGCCCAGGCCACGGGGTTGAAGTCCCGATTGTCCAGAATCGTGGCATAAGGAGAGTTCATCTTGAGGAACGAGAAAATGCAAATGCACAAGCGAGAAAGTCTGAACTTTATTTTTAACCTCAAAAAAGTTTGACCTTCAAACAATCAACCAGAAAAAGGCACGGTCAGAGCAAGAGTTATGGAAAACTCACGAAGAAAAGGTTTGTAGAACAATGAAGGAAAAGGGGTAAACGACTGGCAATAAGAAAGAAATGGGAGATACACAAACAGACAAACAGGGCCAATGCAAAGGGGGAAGGAAGGGAGAAGGTCGAACCCGGCAAAGACTGAAAAAGAGACGGAAAACAGAGACACTGCTCTGCCGCAGGTCGATCAAATCAAAAAACCATCTCCTTCACATCGGTAAACAAAAATGCCGAATCGATACGAGATGAAATTCGAAATTTCGCAAACCGTCACCCAATAACAAATAACATTCGACAGGCTGGAAATATGAAATGAACAACACTCATCATCTTTATAGGCCAGGGAAGAGAAAGAGGGAGGGCAAACTGTTATCATTCGAAAATAGAAAAAAAAACTGTCGGAAGAAGCAGGGAATGACTCAAAATGTGTTTAGCAATTATCTGCACGCTTTTCACACGGGGGCTGCCTTCTCATCGCCAGCAAATTCGATTACTCAATGAATCATTCATTTGTTGTTATTGATTCAGAAAACAGAACAGAAATGAGAATGACACGGCTCAAATTGAAAGTTGTGAAATTAGAGAGAAAACAGGAAAAAGGGGTGGGGTTAGTATCTAAATGGGGAAGAGAAAGAGGGAACAGAAGGGGGAGATAAGTGGAATCGACAGGCAATCGGGCAAAGTTTTGAACGGATCAACACTGCCCTCCCATCCCAAGGCCGTCGAACAGAGCTGAGCAAATTCAAATGAAAAACTGCCTGCCCCTCTTCCTCTTTTAACCCTCAGCCCTGCAGAAAAACGCATAAAATGACCCTGATCAAACTAACAAGTAGCAGGAAAGCAGGGAGGGTAAGCAGCCAGACGAAATCACTTATTCCGATAATCCTGAAGGATGGTCTGATAAACGAACTTTCGGTTCTTATTCTCAGACTCATTACAAAAAGCAAAGGGATAACAGGAGGAGCAAGTGTTCAGCATTCAAGATTTTTGTCGAAAGTCGAAAGTGAAGATAAGGATTTGTCATTGGAGATCTGTGCTAAAATTCTAAATCTGAGAAGGATAATGCGTATTTTAGCGGATTTAGATGAACCGATCTAGAATTTCGAACGTTTAGAACATCGATTGAAACGTGGAATAGAAAGATATTAGTGAAAAAGTGGAATTGTGCCTGAATAAAGAGGGAAAAGATGGGAAATGTGATGAATCAGCCTTCGGCAGGTTGCGCATGCTTATAGACAACAAATCACAGCTGTAAGGAACAGAGCAAAGCAAAGCAAAGGGAAGAGAGAAAGAGAAAAATACCATGGCTAAGGCCCATTTCTATGCACTTCTTCTCTTCTCTTCATACTTAACGCAAAACCGTAAAACGAAGATAAAGTCTCTTTGGCAAAACATTCAAAACATGTGAAAAAAATCTTTGAGAGAAGGAAAACTCAGCCAGAAGAAATTTGAAAGGCACTGCAGATGTGGACGTGAAAAGCCTTTGAAATTTGGAACAGAAAGAGGAAAAATGAATGCATTCATAAGGGGCTGCTTTCTACGTGCTGTTTTCGAAAGAAGGTAGCTTATCAAGTGGCTCAAAAATAGCTTGAAAATGAATTTTGTAAGAAAAATATTATTGTTTATTGGCGACAAGAGTGATCCTTTAAAAATCGTACTTCACGTCACCCTTGCCACCAAAAATATTTGCTTAAAGCGTATTTCACCTGAAACATCAACCGTGACTAACTTCTTAATTTCGAAACTTTGATGTGTGAATAGCAGTTTTATTTTGAATGGTATTTTATTAACAAATGTCAGAAATAGAATTTATGTATTCACCCATAAAATATTCGCTTCTGAATAAATCATAAGCTTTGCTCATTGAAGATCAACTTATTTGTAATTGAAAAAAATCTCGTTTAACTAATAGTAACTTTTGACGCGTGAAGATCAGCTTTATTTTGAAAGATACTACCTGAAAAAGCACAAATATGTAGTTTATCCAGTAAATATATCTTGTCGAAAATAATTGATACTCGAAAGGGGAATTGACTAAAGAGGACTGAGAAAATAACCATCAAATGGAGATGGAGAAACGAGACATTCGGAAAACAGCCAAAAGGAACGGGGAACGGAGCAAGGGATGAAAAGATGAAGGGAAGTCGGCAAAATAGGCTGATTTGCCTGGGCAGAGGCGGAGCACAGGCCTAGAATTAAAGGGGGTTGCCTCTTCCTCTCAAATAGGCCTGCCCAAGGGAAAGAGCGAGGACGAGAGGATGGCAGCGGGTTTTTTCTGCCGCAATTCTCCGGAAACGTAAATAACTTTCCCTTCTCTCTTCTGCTCCTTTCATGAGGATTCTTTGTGCATCTTTGGACTCCACTCTCATCTCTTTCTCCAATAACATAAGAGCATGAAAATGAGCGTGTACAGGTGCGCACGCGTATAAATTTTGCAAAGAAATGTATAATTGTGAAATTCAGCACCCGCAGTGTCACGGGCAAAAAGACATATTGCCCTCGAATAAATATGCATTTGAGAAGAAAAAATAGGAAATATGATTCAGATGAAAAGTGAGATATTTTCATAGATGTTAATCATAGCTGATGAAATATTAGTAACCATCCAGTGAATATTTCATCTGACGAATTTATTTTTCCTAGGAATTTTCATTTCGCAAATAATCTGTCACAGCATTGGTTTCATCGTTTTCGCATAATATTTATTTTTACTGTCACCCGTTTCGAGAAAAAATCGAGCTGCGTAAAAATACACAGAAAATTGAATAAGTCGTAGAAAATTTAGCGG
The DNA here is from genome assembly GCA_964036155.1 of Diploscapter coronatus. Classification (NCBI taxonomy): domain Eukaryota; kingdom Metazoa; phylum Nematoda; class Chromadorea; order Rhabditida; family Rhabditidae; genus Diploscapter; species Diploscapter coronatus. The sequence continues at coordinate 55,266,318 of OZ038423.1, forward strand.
AAATTTGAATTTTGTATTACGGAGTAAGAGTGATAAAATTTTCATAAACATCCAATTTTAAAAATATCAAATTTTCTTGAAATTCCAAATTTAAGATACAAACTAGATAAATATCTAGAAGGATAATAATCAAGATTTTTGTTGAAGTTGAACTGCAAACTATGAAAAGATATTGGCATGATAAAGAATATCCAGTTCGAATAAAACAAAAATTGATTTTGACTGTAAATATATGAATTTAAAAACTTAGCAAATTTTCACATATCACAAAAGCGTTTTCCCATCGATTAATCAGGTATATTGGACTATTGAATGATTGAATGAGTTGGATTGCGACAATCGTTTTTGTCAGCGAGAATAAATAGTATGTTGATTCGTAAAAGATTTTTACTTATTACAATTTTAAAGGATATTTTCGCGCGCCTAGTTTTTGTTAAAATTATTTTATCGCGTACAATCTAGTTGCTAATTTAATTTCTATCGTTATCTCCTACGATTCAACATTTTGGGTAGTATCTCAGATGGAAGCTCATTGCTAAAAGTTTTCGAAAATTACAAGATAATACTGCTTAAAATATAGTTAAAGTAGCAAGTAAAAATAAAAGAAGTCTGAACGAACCCGAATTGGAACTGGAATGGAAAAGGGAAGTTGAAGCTGCACAAAGGAAGGGTAGATTGGCAGAGTGGAGGGAGTGCTCATTCGGATAGCTGCACAGATGAACGAAAAGTCACTAAGGGGCGAAGAATGGTTTTGAGTCTCTGAAAAAATAATCTTAAAATTAAGTCTTGTATTTGTGACCACTTGGTTATCGTTGCCGCCTGTATTTGCCACCGGCTCTTTCTTACTTCTCTTTTTCCTACATTACCACTCTCTCCAAAATTCGGGGACAAATGCAGGAAACATACAAATTAACATTTGAAAATATAGTCACTTTTCACATTAAAAGATTTGCTTTTTTATTAGAAAACAAGAATAAAAGTCGCTTTCGACATATGCTATGTATATTTTCGAATTTTCAAGTATCATATTTAGAAACTAAAGTAAACAACTTGAATGCATCTGCAGTACCTGTTAAGTAGCGTGTGGCAGACTTTGCACACACTTGCAGGCCGCCTGTTTGGTCCGCTTGTCACAGTCTGACTCACACAAGACGCGCAGAAGATCTTACCGCAATGCAGGCAACTGAAATTTAACAACAACTAATCAGAATCTAAAGATCGATAATTTAATTTGTCGCGCAAGAAAATTAGATTTCGAAATGCAGATTCATAATAATTGGAAAAGGATAATTTGTAAACGGTGTAATGACGGAATGACGTAATGCGAAATGATAAAACAAACGTGTTTCAGTATTTGACGAAATGACTCCCTTACCTGCATAAACTCTATTAATTTTTATTGTGCTCAGTCATTTTTGCGTTTCGTCAAATACCAAAAAGCGTTACGCCATCCGTCATTACGTCATTTATGGATTGCCAAAAAATCTTTTTATAAATTTGCTGTAGTGTTAAAAATCTGGATAAAAATGTGTCATACTGTGGTTTAGGCTTGAGTTTAGCGACAGAAGTCTCGCAACCAGTGCAATTGTCCACATCGTCATCGAATTGCCAGCGAACTTCCTCAAGAAAATTAATTTGCGTTTTCATTTGAGTCATTTAATGCAGTAATGTCGAAGGTTCATTTTTCTGTAAATGCAAAACCACCAAAAGTTTGGATGAGTTGGAAGAAGAAGCGGGCAGATTTTGAGCAAGTAAGAGCGTATTTCTACCTGCTCGGAAGCTCGAATCTTCTCGAGTTGAATCTGCAGATCCTGTGAGAGTTTGACGAAGTCTTTCTGCAATCATGATACAAGCTATTATAAAAAGTAAACAGGGATGTACGGAATACTTCGTACATCTCTGAAAGGTTAATTTTAACTTCGTTAAAATGTATAAAACGTAGAAGTTTTTCAGCATGATTTAATTTCATCGTATGATAGATATTGTATTAATGCAGTACCTGAACGGTCTCCGAAGTGTCCAATTCTGCCTGCAGAGCGACGCAGCGCTGCTTGTAGTTGTTCGCTGTCGAACTCACTGCTGTGATTTCTCCTTGCATCTAAATTTACAAAAAAAATACATTTTCAAGAAATGGAATTTGAATAACTGAAAGAATAGTCGCTTAGAAAATTGAATGCTTACAGTAGTGATTTTCTCCTCCATGTCATGAATCGTCGTCTTCAAATCCTGCACCTGACGCTCATATTCTGTCTTGATTTTGATCGCGTCACCGACTGATGAGAGCTAAAATTTCAAAGAATTCACTCAGAAGCAGAATTTTGATCGAAAAAATGCTATCTGTTTGCTTTTCAGTAATTCGAACAAAACTATCCATTGAAAGAGGAGTCAGATCAACATCTTTTCTTGAACCGAGAGTGCAGCTTATTTTGTAGCCCTCACGATTTGGGTAAACTATTCAAAATATCTGTACCTGGCTGTTAGCGATGCCCAATTCAGTTTGGAGACTGTTGACCTGAGCCATCATTTCACCTTCCACCAGTTGCCGAGCACGCCGCTCTTCAGAGATTTGAGCCCTGCAATTTTTCAATCTTATGAATTCAATAGCCGTCGGCTTACGTGAGCATGGCGACCTCCCCTTTGAGTGTCTGTTCGATGTGATTCTTCGCGGCCTTCTCCTCGATGAGCTCCTCCCTCAACTGTAGGCACATGAATTGCAGCTGATCCACCTCGGAGGGGAAGTTGATTGGCTCGGAACGCATTGCTGCTGCTGTTGATCGCTGCGCACCGAGCAGGTTCTGGAAAAACATAGTAAATCAAATTTATCGTAAACTCTGAAAATGAAAATCATAAACATATGCAAGTAAAAAGTCACTTGAATTATCGTGATTCTTTCAATTTTAAACAATTCTCAGTAAATTTTAACTAACCAAGTATTTGGTGTTGAGTGCCTCGAGATCGGCTTCAAGATTCTGCACAACGACATTGCACTGCTGCAACTGTTCGATAAAAGCCGCTCGGGCCTGAAATTATCCTTTAGAAAATTGAAAATGAATATTTGAGTAGCAGTACTCTTCCATGAAATATACGATTTTCAGAATATTCCTCTTACCTGATCATGTTTGGTCTGAGTCTCTTCAAGCCGCCTTTCGACCGTTTCGCTGCCTTTCTTCACCTCCTTGATTTTGTCGTTCACTTGTTCAGAAACCTACAGAACAAATGGTGAATGCAATTTCGGATGATAAGAACAGATAACGCAAAAATATTGAATTTTCATATCTTTCTACTCGGTAAAGTTCATTAGATATTAAAAATCGACAAATCAAAACGCCACCTCTAGCATTTTCTTCTCAAGATCCCTCCGATAGTCGCGTTCATTGGCTAAGTCGCTCTCGTACCGATCCGACAGAGCTTTGGCTGCTTTCAATTCCTCCTTTAGACGCCTCTCGTTGTCCTGAAACAGATAAAATATTCAAATAAAGATCAGAGATAGACCTGCATGATTGTGAGGTTGAGTTCGTAGTTCTGACACATTTCACAGGACAAGGTAGACTGTTTTGCAGGTGTCGAGGTGGCACTGTTGTATCGAGCAGATGAGGATTCCTAGAGAAAAACTACTCTATTGGTCTGTCTGGTTACTTGATTCTTCTAGTTCAGCTAATTTTTCGTGCTACCTAATCAGACATTTTTATCATCAAACCCACGAAGGGTTTCATCGAGAAGCAATTTCCTTCAAACTCCAAAAGAAGAGCACATTTCTCAGGATATCTCCAGGTCGATAATAATTCGATTATGAAAGAGACGCAGTAGCGAAGCAACTCACCAATTGACTGTCGTTTTCGGTGTTTGGACTGTCGAGACTGACTGCCTCCTGCACATCCCCGTCCACTGCAGAGGAATCTATCTGGTCTGCCATTTTCCTGCAAAATATAACCAATCAGAAAATAAAAGAGGAAGATGGGAATAATTGCCTGCAAGGACTGCAGAGATCGACCCGACTCTCTACGCGAATGAAAGGAAATCCGAGTAAAGAGCGCGCATTCTCAAGAGCCAGGCCTGCATATTGGGATGCACGTTGCAGGCAAAATTAGTCGATCCTTTAGGACCTTGCCAACAACATTTTTTTTAGAACAAGATCAGTTGAAGAAGATAAGATTTTTTGAGCAATAACGTTCATTTTTGGCATACGCTATTCCTCTGAACGGCAAAATATTTCAGGAAGTTCTTGCAGGAACCAACTAATCGCAGTGAAATCATAGCAAAGTGGCTTTACATTGCATTATGCGGCTAACATTGCTTTTGACGGGGGAGATCCGCGTTGGAAACGCACGCAGCGAGAGACACGACGAGAGTCGAAAAAGTTCGAAGAAAATGGACCATTGCGAATAGTTAGCGATGGGGCAGGTTTTCGGTCACGTTTGTTTCTAAAATCGAGCGAGCGAAACCCCCGCCCACTATCGATGCAAAACGAGTGTTAGCAAAAGAAGAAGATTTTTCGTTCCTCCACATTCAGTACTGTATTTTTGAACATCAGTCACATAATACAGTGTTTACAGATTCTGCAACGATCGCTAAAACTTTGACAACTGTCCCATTCAGTCATGTTCATTAACGAACGCAAGCCACGCCTTCTTTACTTCTAAAATACGTGTATCGTGAGTAAAATATTCCAGACGACGTGATACCCTTCTCTTCCTGAAAAAGAGAAGGCAAATCTCTTATCTTGCCTGTATTGAAGCATGGGGGCGAAATAATATATTTTACTGTGTGAAAAAGCGAGAAGTGAAATAATTGACATATAAAATACACCTAACATTGAAGTACAGTAGTAAGCATCTGACACCCACCGAAGCCTGTAAAGGTTTCGCATGTAAAGGGCCTTCGTTAATGAACATGGCTGAATGTCCAATTTAAAAATGCCAGTTTTCGGCATGACAGAAGAGGTTCAGAACAAGCTGAGGATAGTCAATTTCCACATTAATTTTTAAGATAGCTTCTTAGAAAAGTTGCAAAGAATTTTTCGATCTACAGTCTCAAAAAAATGTTTGAAATACTTTTCTAGAGGAATAACGACTGTGGCTGACCTACCTGATGAAGCAGGCGAGATTTCGGATGAACTTCGACTCGGTCACCATCGAGAATCGGGAGACTCTGAAATAGAAACGATGAGAAAATTGCACGAAAGGGAGCGAGCAAGTGAAAAGAAACAACCACTTTGCAAAAATCGAGTTGCATTTCTGCTCGAGTGCCGACTCCGTGCTTTGGGCTCTTCGGCGTCATTTTTTCAGAAAAAAACCTATGCATTTTTAGAAAAATATATTTTCTCGCTGAAAAACTATTAAAAATTCTTCGGCGATATAAACGGAGAAAATTTTCAACATTTTCTTTTTCAGTTGTGAGCAACAGCGGCAAAAATGATGGGTGACAACCTGGCGAGTGCCTCTGTGAGCGCTAGTGGGACGAGTGTCCGCAGCCAGCCGCTCAGCGAGTTCATCCATGAGCGCCTCACCAAGTCCGGCGTGGAAATCCTCACCAGGGTGGTCAACCTCGAGACTCAGCTCCAGATCTACGAGGTGAGCTAAAAAAATCAAGAACGTAAAGATTTCAAATGAGTTGTCCAGCCTTTGGCTTGAAAATATTCAGGAAAATGAGTGAAGAATAGCGCATATTCACGAGTTAGAAAAATGTGTAAACTTCGCAGAATGAAGAACTTTCAGAGAAAAACTTCTTTACATTCTTTTCACCAGTTCTCACCCAAGAAAATGTTCAAGAAAAGCGAGCAGGAACCTTGAAAAGCGCAAAAGTTTTCATTTCAAGTTGACGAACTAATTTTTCAGGCTCAGATTTCTGAACTCCGCTTGCAGCTGGAGCAGGCCAAGTCGGACAAGGCGAAGCGCTTCGAGCTGCCCAAAGCACCTCTGTTCGGGACGAAGGAGACTGTCGCACAGGTGCAAAGAGCAACGTTACAGCCACAGCTACAGATGCAGATGCAGCAGAACGCCAAGCAGAAGGACAAGATGAGGGAGGAGAAAAAGAAGACTGTCATTGCCACTCCTCCTGCACAGATACAGCGCAGCCAGCTGAAGCAGCAGGTACTTCAACAGCTCATGGACAAGGAGAAGAACGAGGGAGACAGAGAGGCTGAACAGACTGAACACGCCGAACACAAGGATGAGGAGGAACACAAAGCCAGGCACAGTCAAGTTAGTCAAAGAATATTTTAATTTCTTGCAAAATTTATCCAGTTTGGATTTTTAGTACTTGCCATTCAAATCAGATTTGGCAATTTTCCACCGCAACTGCGGTACGGTAGCCAAATTTTAAAAAAATTCCAAGTTTGATCCAAATAAAGCAAACGAGGCAGAAACCTTGTCTCTGGGAAGAAAGTATTTGCAGCTCTCAATTTGGATGGAAAAATCTAAAAAAAAGGAAAAATAAAATGTTCAAACTAATGATTTGGAGAGTCTAATTAAAGATGAACGGATTTTTAGCAGCCAGAACTGACGGCCACCAACACGCAGGGCACTCAGCAGCGACAGGAGGAAGTGAAGGACGACGTGCAAAAAGAGGACTCGACGACTCTGACTGAGTCTGATTGTGAGATGGTCAGTGCGAAGGCAGACAAAGCAGGCGAAAGCGGGAATGCAACCGGCCAGATCTTGGACCACATCGACTTCTCTAAGCCTCCGCCCAACGTCGTCAGCATCCAGCTGCCTCCCACTACCACTCAGGCTGAGGTTTGTGAGATGGATTGATGGAAATTCAAAGAATAAGTAAGAGCAGTTGAAAATTGGAAATTCTGAAAATGATTAAAAGTGCAAAGTTGACATCGAATAGCGATGCAAATCACAAGAACCAGCTTCATAGTTTTTTTTTTTATCTTTTCCCAAGACTTGATTTTGTCATGACGTAATGATTTTTTTTAGGTGAAACCTGCTGCACAGGACCACTCGCCTTCCACTCGTACATCTGTGCCAGCCTCGACCGTGATTGTCCCTTCTCTCACTCAGCAGCAGCAGCAGCAAACCCAGTCCCTCACCCACCCTACGCTCCTCCCGCTCATGGCCATGAACATCCAGCTCCCTCCATCCGAACAGCGGATCCAGTCCATTCCCTCTGCTGCCACTCCCAGTCTCTCCAACGCTCGTAACAACGTCAACAAAGGTAGGGACATCAGTGGGGGGAGGAAGTAAAACGGAATGAAGATTGCTCAGCAATGACTACTTGTAAAAGTCGCATCATACCTGCAAATTCGAATAAGGATAAAGGGGTATGGCCCGGTAACGGAATACTTTCCCTGTAACGATCTTCAGAATGCACTCAAGACTCTGAGACTGAGCATTCTCTACCTGCTCTGTCCATAATCCTCGGTGTAGATGCATAAAATTACGCTGACATATGCGGCTTTTACAAGTCTGCGATTCTGCGACCTGCGGCTTTTACAAAAGCCTTCGAAAATAACCCATTTCTACCAGTTCTGTTCATTTTATTACTTCTCCGCAAAATGAAATGAAAACGTCAAAGAAGATTGGATCATTTGTTGCTGTAGCTTGAAAGTGATTTCAAACGGGAATACTGTCATTTTGCAGACCAGAGCAAAAATCGTTACGCGGACAGAGGACAATCCAGCCAGCAGCAGCAGCAGCCGAACCAACAACAATTCAACAGCTTCGGACAGGGACAGGGGAACGGACACAATCAGGGAGGTAGCAGGGGACGTGGGCCTATGAACAACAATGTTGCAAAGGGGGCGTATGGAAACAGGTCGGTTAGCTGGAAGATAAGTTGAGAATTTTAGGGATTATCGTATTTTCAAAGTACGCGGATTACTTAATGAAAGTGAAACATGGCGCATTTTTAACACGTGAAGCGAAGAAATAAATAAGAGTGCATTGTAGTAGACACGGGCATTGCCTTATGGACTTTGTAATACAACGAATGGAAAAAGGGAGAGAAAAAGAAGGAGAAACCGTTAATTGATATGCATGTTACTTTCGTTTTGAGCGTGTGAAGAACGAATTTTTAAAACAAATCTTCATCAAGTAATCGGACGGCTACAATAACAATGTGAATAAAGAAATAGAATACATAATGAAAATCATTCGGCAACAGCTATATGACGATCCCTTTCTTTTCTCCTACTATTTCGCCCTACTCTAGCTATAGGGGTCGTCAGGTTGTCATTTGGTAACTGCCAAACCATTCCATTATATTTTCTTCGTTCTGCACACCCTCATCGCATCTCAGCAAATCTAAATTGTCGCAAATTGTTTTACCTATTGAATGATTTTAGAGGTAATCGCGGTAGCGACCGCGACCACAACAAGCAGGAACACGGCCAGGGCAACTTCAACGACGACAGTTCGCCCCAGTTCAGCAATGGTTAGTTCCCATTTTGATGAAACAAGAAGATGCATTTGCTTATTAGCTTAACACAAATTGTTTTAAAAACCCGAGCATATCTACGCATCAAGAAGAAAGTTAGGAGAAAATGAGTAAAAAGTTTAAATCTGGAGAGTGATCTTTATGAATAACAACCTACATCTTAAAATCTCACGGAAGATATTGAACATCTATCTCGAGCTTAGACAGAAAAATCCGGAATATTCAATTAATAGTTCAAAATTTACCTGAACGTATTCCAGGGCCCGCTCCGGTTGAAGAAGAGGAAGATTGGAACTGAGCGGCAGGCGACGAGCACAAGGCCCTCTGCCTTTCTGCCTGGCAGACCAACGGTCAATCAACACATCTCTTCTCTCAGTTTCTTGTATTATCTCCTTTTCTTTTTTTAGTAAGTCACTTTATTCCGATCTCTACAGCCTAGAAATTTGATTCCTTTTTCTTTATTGTTTTGGTATCATTACCGTATATTACTTATTGCTTTTTGATCTGATTTCTTGTTTTTCATTGCCGAACTTTACTATCCTTTTCTAATTTTTGTTGTTTTAGTGTCATTGCCATATTTTATATGACTTGTTTCGAGTTCTTTTTTCTGTTCTTGTTGTCGTTGTTTTCGTTGGCGGTTTTTTGCTGGTACATGAACTTTGAAGTTCAAAAAATGCCCGGAATTTTTTAACTATCCCTCATTTGCATCAAAGGCCAAAGGATTATCTTGAATTCCTATGACTTCTTTCTGAAATCGAGATTCACGCCTATTTTTTGCTCGAATGATATTTCGCAAATAGTGCTTATTGTTTCTACACTACAATTCTTTCTTACAATCAATACTTAGTTTCACCACTATCAATTCACATCACAAACAAGCAAATACAGGCCGATTAAACCTTGTTTTTTATTTTTCAAAGTTTTTATCACAGCTTAAAAATAGGGGAAATTAAGCATGCCTCAACAAAAGGCATGTGCTGACGAAATTACATAGAGATACACCAAAACGATACCAGTTAACAGCAATTGACGGTTAAAGAAGTTGGAAACAAAATCAAATCAAATCCATTAGCCTAATGATGAAGGATAACGATGATAACTCGATTACGGCCTTGTATATATTGTTTGTAAAGGTACGGTAGCTAGCTAATAGTAAATCGATCGTTTCAGCTAGAACTACGACGATAGAGCGGAAAATAGAAGATTCATTTAAAGTTGAAAAGAATGTATTTTAGAGCGCAAAACGACGAAAATATTTCATCATAAATATAAATATGTCGATCGAATATAATAAAAATGACAACAGCCTTCATATAAAATTCTTAAGAAAGGGGAACATTGTAAAGTCAACGGGAGAACTGCTTCAAATTAAATGTTTTGAACCTTTGTAAATGAAGTTCGAAACAGTCTTAATTTTGGGAAGAGCACGACAAAACGCAAAACCACAATTAAATAAACAAGAAAAAGGAGAGGGGAAAGAAGAAACCAACACAAAATACCTGTATACGAAAAACGAAATATAAAACGAAGATCATAAAGGACTGAGGAATAGGGGAAATAATATATTAGCTTACACACATTTGCGCGAAGAAAAACAAATTTCACAAAACATAGAGGTCACTCCTGAATAGATGTAAACAATAGGAAGAAAAGAACACGAAAATGAGAGAAGGGGAAGGTTCGCATGACAACGTACGATAGAATGATTAATTAGTCAACGATTGAATTGAATTGAGTTAAATGATGATGATATTTGTTACAGATAGTCCATACGTTACTCTGTGTACTTCTGAGAGCAGATTTAGAGGAAAGAAAATAGACTTTGTCAAGTAGAATATAACTTTAACAGGACTGAAAAAAATTTCAGCTAAACTAAAAAGTCAGCGATTTCTAAAATCGTTATTCTTTAAAAATGCTGAATATGTAACTTGACAAATTATTATTGATGGAAGAGAATAATCAACTCAAAAAATGAGGCCCAACTTTAAAGGGGGAAAGAGGAAGATGAGAATTGCAGATCTAATGTCTCAAAATGCAGAGATGCAGAGAGGGGAAATGAGGGAATAAATTAGTCGGAATCCGGGCAGAGCGGCATCCATCACGGTCAAGAGAGGATCGGAGAACTTGGTGCACGAATCTATTGTCGAGTTGTCAAGAAATTCGGACTTGTGTTTAGACAATTTGATTATCATATCTTTTAAAAATTTTCGAAGATAGACTCGAACGTGGACTCATAAAAAGGGACGGAAAAGGGCTCTGGACCGTGATGGAGCGCGCGATTCTCCTCTATCTGTCGTCTATGAGTGAATCTACGACAGACTCGCAGGCGGAGTGGCTGCTGCGGCTGCAGATAGGAGAAACGCGGCTGTCGCTGCTGGTTGAGTGCAATCGTCCAGTTTACTGCAAATTAAAGGAATGAATAAGAATTTTGATTTGTCGAGTACTTTTAATGATTTTTGAGAGAAATCGAATATGCGCAGTTCTGTTTTCGATGATTCATAAATTTAGAGAAAAATTCGTCTTTCAGGTGTGTTTAAAATTAGCTTCATCGTCCCTGAATGATAGGTGACCGTCACCTTTTCTGCATAAGGAAATACATTTATGTGTATAGAAAGATGTTCCTTCAATCGACCAATTTTTCCTATTTATAGTTTGAAAATTTAGAATTAAGATGAAGCTCAGCTTGTAACTTTTATCTTCAAACATAGTAATGCTTACGGTTGTTTTCCGATGGGCGGATGTCTGGCGGACACGGGATGTTCGCCTGTCCTGGCTTCCTCCTCACTGGCCAACACGAACGCAATGTGGGCACCGAGAGAGGGCGCAGGGGCTGAGGAGACTGCTCGGTGCGCTGCACGGCCATTCACCCCATTGCCATTGACTGCAGTGACTGGATGACTGTTCCACTCGGCCGAGGAATTCGACTCGGACGGGGAGCCTGACGCAGAACGCCACTCACCACCCATCCCCGTACTGCCTGCGCTGCTGCCTACTGAGCTCTGCAAATGAAACAAGTTGGATGGCAGAAAATTATGAAAATTGTCTATCAAACTGCCGATAGATGAATATCATTATTACGTTCTTGAACATTTTAGCATCTTCTAAACATGTGAGTTATATCACGATACAGGTCTTGGACGAATCTAGTTGCAAAAATATTCATAAACATTAGGGCTCTTAAGATGTGCCGGAGGGGTAAAACTTGAGAAATAGATATGGAGGGTAGGGTAAGAGGACCAGATAGGGGTAAATTTATTATCGAAATGATAAGCTCGTCGAGACGCATATTTTGGTGTTCAATTTTTCCTACCACACCCTAACCCTGCCCTCTCCATATTCATTTCTCAATTTCTACTACCCCTCTAACATATTTCGAGAGCCAGCGTTAGAGCGGTTTTGATTTTTAAGCCCAGAAAACCAACCTTCGTCTCGAGTTCGATGTCCTCGATCTTGATGCTCCCGTTAGCGTGTCCATTGCAGCGTTCGTCAGACAGTTGCGTCAGTCCTCTGCCCTGCATGTGGTTGTCTCGGCCGTGTGCATCCGTGCTCTGCTCGCTCCCTCTGCTTCCCATCTTCGTGTCTCTCGCTCTGTCCACTCTGCCCGTTTGTCCGTTTCCCGACTCGTCAAGGATCAGTTTGTTGTTGTGCTTCCTCCCTGCATCGCTTCCCGCAATGCACCCACCCAGCCTGGGGGTGTCGTCCTCGTCCTCCATCTCCATGTCTTGTTCGTCCTCTTCCACGGCTCCATTCCGCTGTCCAGGGGAGGATGCGTCTGTCGACGTCGACGAGGACCGTCTCTTGGCTGGACTGCCTGCCGCCTCCGCTGCATCTGCATCCACAACCTCCTCCTCAGTGCCCTTCAAGTCGGGTGACCGTTTCTCTGCAGCAGCAGCAGTGGCAGCAGCCCTGCCTCGCGTTCGTTCCACATGCATCTCCTCCTCGGAAGGGGGCGGCCTGTCATAGTGAGGAGATATTTTGGTGAGTAGATTGCGTGAGTCAGACCCTGTGTAGGCAGAAGAAGTCGAGGGCAACTGTGCAGTACTGTCTGGCTGTGACTGCATCCGCCATTTGCGTTCCCGCTCCTCGTCGGAGTCCCCAGTACCGAATCGATTCACGAATATCCGCCTGCGTTGGGCGAATGAGAATGGCTCGAAGTCTTCATCCTCATCGACCAGAGCGGGAGGTCGGGCACGGAATGTGCTGAAAATTGCAGAATTGATCAATTAAAGTAGAACAAATTATGAGGCAAAAATATTATCGTTCCCTTGTGTGAATTTGAAAATTTAGTTAGCATACATCACTTTTTTAAGCATTTACGAAATGAGAAGGGAAAAGATGATGAATGCACTTTCATCATTTGACTGCAATTTTTGAAAAGCGAATGATGATGAACAATCTTGGCTTCAATAGAAATTCACTTGCAAAACAATGATCAGGAAGAAAAATCGGAATTGACTGAACAAATGACTTACACATTGTGGTCCTCGAGGAATTCATCGTCGAACGGATCGAATACTTTAGGGACGCGGAGGGGCGGGGCCTGAGTGCTGTATGCGGGCTGTGCAGAGGGTGCAGCGGGAAGGGCTGCGGATGAAGAGGGCTTGGCTGCTGCCTGCTCACTGGCCTGCTTGTGGCTGTGGACGAGTCTGTCGATGATCACCCTGCCCCCTCGGCCGAGTCGTCTTCGAGCCATTCCGAACGATCGAACAACCCCATTCACACCCACCAAATGCGTCTTGAACAAGTGATTCTGTTTAGCGATCTGCAAATTCCTACATTATTTTTCGAGACAAGAGTACCCCTTGAAATCTTGAGATATGGTTTTTCACAGTGCAACTTTGTCAACACGTGCTGCGAAAACAGAAAGATTATAAAACTTCAACATTTCATTAAAAATGTCAGTATGTGAAAGCACGACATAAGCGATAAAGATCCGAGGTAAAAAGATAGAAGAATAGAAAGAAATCAGAGATAATATTGGAGGAAAATAAACCAAAAAATGTAATATTGCAAAATCTCCCGTAAATTAAAAACTTAGATAGGACAAGAAAGAGAGAAAAGAGATCAGTATTTAAGCAGGAATTTTGATATAATACTTATCTACGCAAATACTAGACATGAGTATGCGTATACTTTTTGATAAACGATAATTTTGGCTGTAAGTATTTTTATCCCACAACTGAGTGAGTACTTTTATCTCAGAGGGAGAGAGAAAGGCGAAATAGCGTAAGGAAAAGAAAGAAGGATAAGTAGCGTTTGGGACAAAAGTACTCGTATCCGATAATTTTCACGGGTTAATGAAAAGTATACGTTCCCTATGAAAATGTTCAAACAGTCAGTAGAAACCGAGTAAAATGACTAGGGCCTGTGTTGCCCGTGGCGCCGGGCATCCGAGAAGAAAGTGTAGTTGCGGCCGGAGCGAGTGATACCCTTCGACAAGACAGGCTCAACATGCTTCATTTCATCATCCAAATCCTGCAATGCACAAAACAAGTGAAAGAAAAATGAACAAAAATTAGTCATCATTTAGGAATATTCCAGATAGCAAAAATTCTGCTTTTCTCGAAAAGAAATTTTCGTTCATCTCCGAATGTATTGAAAAAAGATGCATAAGTTCATAAATAATTCAATTATGCATGCAAGCAACTGCTCATTATTTCTTTCAAAGAAATTCTTTTTGAGCTGATAAAAAATTTCAGCAAAAATAGATATTTTGAGCTTGAGTAAAAATATGCTAAATTTCATAATTTCTAAAAAAAGAATGAAGTTTTGAGGATACATCTGGGTCCAGCGATATTTCCTATCGTCATATCCTAATTTGCAAATATTCCTAATCTAATTAGTCGGGATTAATGAGCAGTTACGTGTTAGCTTTGTCGATATGACATGCAGTTAGGGGGAACTAACGAAACCACACATTTCCATGCAATTCATGTAGATAGAAAAGTGCACTGTGATATGTCTATGTGCATAGACGGGAGAATGTACCTGTTCAGGTGGGATGTTGTGTCGGTTAGCCATGGGTAGGACAGGCATAGCAGCCCTGTAGATGCATCCCCGTCTCCGCTTGAACGTGTATCTGCCATCCAAATTCTCCTCGCTCGCGATCTGAGCTGATCGGTCCACTTCCACCACAGGAGAAATAATAGAAGACGGAGAGAACACGGTCGGGGGACGATTCCATACCTCCGCATTCTTCTTGAGCCAGGCCTACAAATTAATTAATTAAAAGTGGTGATAATATTGGAACACAATAAATGTGAGATATTCATTATGCTGAAGAGAAATAAGGTAATTGAAACTCAGAAAAATATCAATTTCTGTCGGTACAAATTGACTAAAAGAATGCAGAAGCCTTGAATGTATAACAGGAATATCCTTTCCTCTTAAAAAATTTTTGGAAGAAGAGAAAGAACTCATCATGCATTGCATTTACTCAATTTATCCAGACAGAGAAAAATCTTCCCAAATGAATGGTTATGTTTATTTTGTAACGGTAGCATTTTGACATTAAAAATTTCCTCCTTTACCTTGTTTGGCACCTCCCTGTCGAGATTGGTCGTGGATGGCCGAATCTTCCTCTTCCTCTGCTTCTTGTTGTTCTTCGGGGTCGAACATTCGTAGTCCTGGAAGTGAATCAATAGAATCGATTTACTATTTGGAAAATCTCTTACGGAATCGACTTTTGGAGTGGAGACGCCGTTGATGGAGAGGGACGATTTGAGAGGAGTGGAGATAGAGGCCAAATCCGGAATGCCCAACTGAAAAGTTAGCTGATAAGAAATTGAAATTCGAATCTCAGAGAATACAAATTCTGAATGTTTTAGAATACCACAAGAAAATACTCGATTCTCTTGTAAATAAGTCGGTATTCTTGATGCAAAGAAAATACAGCGCGATCGAATTTTTAACAGGAAATAAAACATGAAATCTAACCCGTGAAATGTACTGATTGTAGATGGCGGATCCGTGATCGTCCAACTTGATCCTTGCACTGAGCAGTTGCGAGTCCAAGTCCATCACCACCATTTTGGTCTTCTCGCGTCGTTTCACCATATCGAACAGGGTCACGCTCTTCCTCAGGTCGTAGCTCAATTTGAGCACCTGAACCATTTCCTTCCTCGAATTTATCAGCATTTTCAAACAGACCTTCTCATAGGATTCCTCATCGTTCTTCCTGTTCTTGCGAGTCTGCATCTTCTCTGCTCTGCGACGGAAAGCCACGTATGGATTGACAGTGCCGGAAGCGTCCTGGAAGATCGATCAATAAAATTTCAAGGAATACAATTAAAATGGACGTATGTGTTCATTTCAATTCTAACTATGCATCCAGTCAAATAAAAAGCCAAGTTTTACCTTTCTACAATCGTTGCGAATCTTGGGGATGAGCCCTCCAATGCCCAGGTTGAACGTCCTCGACTGCATCGCCTTCTGCCTCTTGGTCAGCCAGTAGTCATACACATCGTCCACTATTGATTCGTCGAATGCTGAAAGAAGGCAATTGAAAAGGTGTTTGATAAGATTATTTCAAGGAAGGAAGTTGTAGAAGAGGTTACTTACGAAAAAAGAGGTGCAGGCAGGTGAAAATACTTTCAAGAAATGAGAAAGATAATGATAGAGAATATTCAGCATTTTGATCAAGCAGAAACCAACTGTTGACTTACATGTGAGAACAGCTCTTGCAGTCTCAGGCCAGCAGATGTTGTTGTCCGAGGACTGTGCCTCGAGCGTGTCGAAAATCCTCTCGAGGACTCGCGGCTCGATGTGCGGTCGCTCTGACAGATACGCTTCGTCCTCACTGTCCATGTCGTATTCGGGCTCTTCATGATCCAGTGACAGCCAGGCTGAAGTGTTTTTATTTACTATTTTTCAGCATTATTAATGTTTCATTGCTTGACAAGCAGAGTCCCCAAATTTCGTCCCTTTGCAACAATGCGGTTTTGGTAGAAACATGGTAGTTGGAAACCAAAAATTTGGGAAGGAAATACCCTTCAAACCCAAAATATAATTTTTAAAAAAACGGTCTAAATCGATGATACATTGTATAAAACGGTTCTGTGCCAAAAACCAGGTCATAATTTTTGTGTCCACGCAGTTTCAAGTTTACCAAAATGTGTTCATTTCAAGCAACGGATTTTTGAGATTCGTTCAGCTAGGAAAATTTTGAATTTTATTTTCTTAATAATCTTATTTCCAACCCTGTTGATATTTCTGGCAAAAAAATACCACCAACATCAAATCGCCATATCTACTTGGGAACTCTATTTGACGAGATTGATGAACAGCATTTTCGCGTTTTTATTGATATTTTTCTAGAAGACTGCTGTCATCAATCATTCCTAATATTTGAAAACCTCACAACGAAGGAATAATATTTAGGCTAGAATAGTGTAGGAAAATGCTTTCAACTTTACATAATGTCTGTTTAGTCGTTGCGAGATTTCCGAATTATAATTATTTCCATTCTGACTTACCTTGAACCTTGAGGTATTGATTGTTGGGTTGATGTGGCTGCTTAGGGTAGACCTCGTCGTAGCGCTTCTCGTCGATGGGGAACACCTTGGGCGTGGGAATGACGTGGTTGTCGATCTTGATGCCTGACGTCGAAGCCTGCTGTGCCAATATGGCATCTTGCAGGTGAGACTCCTGAATAACAACAAATCAATAAATTGTCATGTCATTGTCCGCTTTTCCTTCATCAATTGTTCTCGTTCCGAAAGCAAGACAGCCATTGATTTCTTTTTTATCACTTTATAGATGACTAATGACCAGTAAAGGCTAGAAAAGTCCGAAGAAACTCGTTGATCCTTGATAAGAGGAATGAATGAAATAAAGTTCTGGATTTAGATAATTTGCAGAAGAAATGTAGCAGAAAATTCAGCTAATTTAGCTCATAAATGCCTGACATACGAAATTTCCGAAAGATCTTTATCAAAACACTTTTCAAGAAAAATTCAACACTTGTCCTAAAATTTTCGACATTATTTATCCTCGTTTCAAAAGCTTCAAAATAAGCTGTTTTGTATGTGCAGTGTCCAATTACTTTGTAGTACTAGTTACTGCCTAGTAATTACTAATAAGCACCACTCCATTCCCAGTGTAATTGTATGCAAATCGATATGCTTCCCTCCCTCTCTCTGAGTTGATGACGTCAGAAGCGGCCTATGAAGTAAACAGGAGAGAGAGAAGAGGAGAGAAAGAGAAACGGCCTCGACTTAAAGAGGGCGCACTGCGGCCCGGGCCCTAGGTCAATCGATAAGAGGCCCGAGGGGAGGGAGAGAAAGAGAGGAGGAGAGAGAGAAGGGGCGAGGAAGAGGAACAGAGAAGAAGGGAAAACAGAAACGATCGATAAGCGAGTGACCTAGATGGTTGTTGACTGACCCACATGCGTGTATGTTTATGTGTGAATGTGTGATGTGACAATAATCAATCCCTGACCATGACTGCTTGCTTCTGTCGGAATGAGAACGTGTGTATTGATTTGCCCCCTCCGCAGTGGAGAGGGGTGACCGCAACGCGACCGCGTCGCATCCCCCCTCCCCTCTGGTTGTTCATCTACAAGTTCCAACTCACCATCTCCTCATCCTTCTCCATGCCGGTGGGCATCTGCGCGACAGCCCTTGCAATGGGGGCACATTCGTCCCCATCAGGCAGATCTGTCGTGTAGTAGACTGTCATGGGCTTGTTGGCATCGATAGCCCTTGCACGAAAGAGCGTCTTCATTTGGCTGGCCATCCTGGTGTACTCCCGCACTGTAACTGCAGCCACCTAGAGAGGGTAGAGTGAGTAAAGAGGGCAGCCAAACGGGCCGCAAGCAGCAGAACGGCGGACGAAACGAATAAGGGTTCATCCGCCGAGTACGGCGTTCATCGCTCCAGATACAATCAATAGAGAAAATTAGAATATTTCGATTTAGAGCTCACTGCTTCAATCCAATATATAGAAGGGAGGCTAGGCACAAGGCAAGCGCCCCGACTGGGTCTCTCGCCTGTCTAGACGCACACTATTTCCCACTGCTATCGTAAGACTCGGGCTAGACGACCAGAGTCCCAGCAAAATAGTGGGTTGAATAGAGAGTGTCAGAGAGGGACGATCAATAAAGGGGTAGGGATGCAGAGGCACTCACAGCAGCGGGAAAGAAGGAAAGGGGGACTGACTAACCCTGTCCCTTGCTATCGCTCGTTGTGCGGGGTGAGAATGAAGAAATCGAAGAGAGTGGAGAGAGTGCAGAAATGACGAGAGACTGGGGGAGCGGCAGAGGGAGTGCGGCTGTTGGGAGGCTGCTAAAGAGGATAGAAATAGTGGGGAAGAGATGGACAGAGAGGGCGCGTGATGAAGGCAAGAGGATCTCTCTGCATGTGCCTGTGTCTCTGACCATTTCGTAAAATCGTCTCCTCTTTGCAGTGGACTCTCGCCCCCTAGGCCTAGCCTCCTTTCTCAATTCAATGCAAAAGCAGAAAATTCCCTCCTAATCAATTCTGGTACGGAGCCAATTTAGTGCTCCGCTCGAATTATGCATTTCCTACCTATCTGCCTCTGTTTGTCCTCTCTTTGTCTGCCTGCTCTTCCTCTCCTCTTCTTGTATCGCTGCTTCTCCGGTCCCACAACGCTCAAACACAGTAGGACGATCGAGTACTGAAACAGAAAAGATAAATTTCGAAAAATGCAAAAATAAAAAAAGGATGACAGAAAAGTAGAATCGATAGTGGATTGGAGCAAAGCTGCAACGAGAGGAAAAGCTCAAAACCACTCATTCATCCGACGGCCACTGTGCAAAATCCTCGTTTATTTTCGCGATTTTCTTCGAGCTTCACTATTTTTCGAGGCGATTTCTTATTTTTCAGGCCCGAATGGACAACGAAAATCCAGAAGAAGTCCTGAAGAAGGAGGACGTCCTCGAGGTTCGTGTATTTTCCTTGTTTTTGTCAGGGAAAATGCGAATTTGTAGTTTTGCGATTCTATTATTTTTCGTTGTTTTCAGGTAATTGAACTGGAAGGCGCAACGGATCCTGCAGGGGAAGAGATCGATGAGGATATTGAAGCAGGCGATGACGAGGACCAGCAGAGCACTTCCAAGTAAGGAGGAAGATTGAATTCATTTCGAAAATCTGACGAATTTTTTGTTCTTCTTTTCGAAAATACTCTTTTCTTGTGGATTTTTTAAGAACAAATTCTAATTTTCTTCAATTTATCCTTCTCGTCATATTCATTTTCGTGATCAAGAAACTTTCATCAGAATCTAGGTTTTATAAAATGTCAAAATTCATTTTCACACGCCAATTATCAAAATCTCTTTCTTTCTAGAATTCCAAAGATTCACCAAGCCAATTTCAGCAATGGAATGGACGTGGAAGTCGTTGACGATGCGCGATTTGCCCTGCAGGCGCATGCCCAGGACTGCTTCTGTCTGGCCATCTGCAACGACCGATTCATCGTCACGGGGGGCGAGGACGACACTGCCTTCCTCTTCGACATGACTGTTTCTGGTAAGAATACAACTCATCCGTCTTGAGTGATTTGCATCTGCAGAATCCGACCCAGTCTTGAAAATCGAGCACAAGGATTCGGTGATAGCGGTGGCTTTCAACCACAACAACAGCTTGTTGGCCACGGCAGACATGAGTGGCAAAATCGTCGTCACTCAACTCAGCGACCTGAAGACCAGAGCTGAAGTAAGACGAATGAAATTGCATTTCTTCGAAAAATCTTCGATACTGTAGAGGACATATTTTCTTTCATTTTATTCCTCGAAGACAATGTTGAACTTTCAAGAATGCTATAAAATTTGACACTGCTTATCAATGCCATCAAACATTGAAGAATAGAAATTCACAATCCTCTGAAATGTTCTACTTTTCAGCTGGAAGAATGCTCCGATTTGGAATGGATCGAGTGGCACACGACCAGCGACATTCTGTTTGCTGGCGACAAGGATGGAATACTCTGGATGTGGTTGATTGGGCCAAGTGGAGTCGCGCAGAATAAGGTGAGTGTTTGCAGGATTCATGAAAGAACTCTCATACTCATTATACACATGAGAAATGAGTCATTTTTTTCTTTCAGGTATTTGCCTCTGCCGGTCTGCCTTGCACTGCAGGCTCGGTTTTGTCGGATGGACGTCGATTGCTCACTGGATACTCTGATGGATTGATCAGTGAGTTTAGCAGATGACATTCAGTATAGTTTGATTCTTATGTCCTGCTTCGAAGACTATTACTTCTAATATCAATTCGAAGTGGTCAAGGTTTCGTCTCTTCTCCCCACTAATGCGAGTCGATAATCGGAAAGAAGTGTATTGATTTTAGGACTGTGGTGTCTGAAGGACCAAACGAGCACAACGATGAAGGTCGACTCTGCTGTGACGAAGATTGAACGACACCACTCACAGTCCATTTCTGCCGTTGGAACTCAATCGGGTAAAATTTAAGGGTGAATAAGACTAATTGTGAGATGATTGTTTGCAGGAGCAGTTTACCTCTTCAACACTTCTGCACCCGAAGGCACTTTGAAGCGACTCGTCTGTTTCCCTCCTCTGGATGGATCCAGTTCCAATAAGGTAGGATTTTGACCTAAACTGAATGACATAGCGAAATGAAACGAAACTTGATATTTTTCGCCAAAGTTTTTGGGAAGGAAATTAGATTAATCTTAGCTGCAGTTGGCGAACATTTCAATAATGAAAATATATTGTTTTCTGCATTTAATATGAAGAAATTTCCTTTCACGCGTTTCTGTATTCGATGGCATTTTATTGATCGTACAATTCAGAAATTCGTCTCACTTGTTTCTCAATAATTTGATCAGGTTGTTGTGATTTGCAGAACGAGGAAGACGAAGATGTGGGCTGTTGTGTGGAGAGCATGCAGTTCAGCGAGCACTTCCCCTGGCTGGTGGTCGGTCGCAACGACGGCACTGTCACTGTCTACGAAATCGACAACTCCTCCCCAAGATCAATCTACAGATCCACGCAAATGCAGGTCGGTTCTTCTTCTTCTTGTAAATAAAGTGGCCAAAGTCAATGCGAATTTCTTACTTTATGAAGTGCATAGTGTCATTGAATTGATTAGCGTCTTCCACTTGGCGAACTTGTTTCAGAGATTCTACATTTCAATATTATTTTTTTAGGCGATAGTGAAAGTGATCTGGTCTTACAAGGGCACAGCCCCATATTTCACTTGCGGGTCAACCGACGGCACCGTGCGAGTTTTCGATGCGCGAGATGGAGGACTTGTTAAGGTACGAAAAATATTTTCTCTGAAAAGTAACTAGCGAGAAAATTAAGGAATTTGGAAACGGTGGTGACTCAGTGCTGGACATGGTCGTGCTGCAAAAGGAGCCCCTGCAAATAATGACTGCGGGAGAGAACGGAATGATCCGGCTCTTTGAAATTGCACTCTGAAGAAATTTCCTTCCTCAAAACTCGTTACTTTTTCTGTTTTCGAATTTCAAATTCTATCATACTTTTTCCTTGTTGAACACTCGTTTGTTATGACAGTTGTTAATGAACTTTTGATTTTAAAAATTGAACTTTTTATTATTTTCAAGATCCGTTTGAATCGGATTGGATATCTGGATTATTTTCGATCTTCTCTATTTTTAATTCATTTGATTTTCAGACCCTCGAAAATGGCGAACTATGTGATGTACAGGAACACGACGCTCGGCCACGCGCTGCAGAAAACGCTCGACGATTTCGTTCATGAACGTGAGTCAAATTCATTTTTTCATAAACTCGCGAGAATTTTTACATCGTTTGCTTTTCGATATCCGATGGCAGTTACCAACAAATTACATATAAAATCTCTTTAAATTTTTCACACGTCCAGAGCGATTTTTCTTTCAAAGTTCTGAATCAATTAGAATTTCGTAAAATGATTAAAATATGCTATTTTAGAGCAAATTCCCTCAGCGCTGGCAGAGAAATTTATGGCGACGTTCGATAAATCGTTCAACAAAGTCGTTTCGACGAAGCCCAAGAACAAAGTCACTTTCCGGGTTTGTTGATCTATTTGTTTAAAAAATGAGAAAAGTTTGCTTTCAGGCCGATAAACTGAGGGCATACCGATACTGCGACAACGTGTGGACGTTCCTCGTGGAGCAGGTCGACTTCAAAGAGGTCTTCGATAACAGAAAGGTTCGATTTCTAGAAAAAATATTCTTGATTATTTGAAAGGAGATTTTTACCCACACTGCAATAGGTAATAGAGAATAAACTGAAGAGAGGAATTGGAAAACAAGATACATTCTGACTTTTTTGTCGAAAGCCATGTTTACTCAGAATTGTAAAAAAATTTCCCTTGCAAATTTACCATTTTACAGATTGGGCGGGTGAAGATCGTAGCGTGCGACGGGTCGAACAAAGCTTTGACGACGATGTAGATGCTCAGCAGGCTGAGGAGCTGATATAAATGCAGATGCAGAAACGAAGTCGTTAGTCAAGTTAGTTTCATTCAAAAAGATTGTTGGTGAATTGAATTGGAAAATAGCGCAATGATATGATTGCTCATTTTAATCATCAGCTATGAAAATTCCTATCGTCCCACGCCATTTTTTATTATTAACTTCTCCGATTATTTATTTAGTCTGCCCAGCCTTTCAATGCCAATTCATTCATCTTTATGATTTGTATAATCTCTTACTGTAGGCAATTTTCTCTGTAAATATGAGACGAAAAATGATTTTCATTCCAGAGAAATGTTTTATATGAAGTTTCATACATACATTGTCATCGTTGAATTTAAAAAAATTAAAAATCTACTTTCTGATAAAAGTACTATAATTTCAAAAAGGTCTTCTATGCATTTCAAAATGCATTGTTTTCAAAACTTCAATAGTGAAAAATAATTCGTTTGTATTCATTCATTAATTTAATTTTTAAGAATCAGTTGATATGAGTTTGTTCATTGAATCTGGATGCCTTGTCCTCTTCCTTTTTCACATATCGAATCGCTTTTCTTTGGATAAGGCTCATTATAAATCCCTTTATAGCTCTGGGATTCTGAAACTTTAAAATGAAATCACCAGAATTTGTATAATTCAGGGCTTGCAAAATACTGGAAGGGTTACTGAATTTTTAAACTAATTTACAAGCCTGAAAGAAATCTTGTCTTTTTCGATATCACTATTTCCGAGAAACACGTTGTGATTGTGATTATTTTTGAACGGTATGTCAAATGTCATTTTTTAAAATTGTGTTCTACTTGTATATTAATTTCATCGTTTTTCTAAAAGAATAAATAAAAGTTTTAACAGAATATTTTGAGCATTGCTAATATTTTATACGAGGTTTCATGGCCTCTTTCAGTACATTTATGTGCATTACACTTTTAGTGTTAATTTTTCATTCGATTTTAGGCAAAATGTCGTCAAAGAGGAGTAAACACGCGAAGTCGGAAACAACGAGCAATAAGCTATCAGCGGTCGAAAGAAAGGAGGCAGGCACGTCAAAGGCTGCTGCTACACCTGCAGAGCCGACCCCAACTCCATCCTCTGCACAGAGTCCTCAGGTCTACAGGGAGACCACTCTCGGAATCGCTCTCAACAGTGTCATCGACGAGTAAGCTTTTTTTTTTTTTTAATTTGATCTTCTCGAATTCGAAATTTCTGAAAGTTTTTCTCTTAACGTTTTTTAAGGCTATTGACTTTTTATCAGACGAGAAAGGAGAAGATCAAATAAATTAAGAAGAATTGAATTAATTCATCTTGTGACTTCAAGAAAAAAACACGAATATCATAAATATTCTGGACAAAAAATTCTTTCAGTTTCGTATCGAGTGGACAAATCTCGCCGGTTCTGGCCAGCCGAATTCTCGCGATTTTCGACAGAAACATGAGTCACGCACTCCACTATCGCTGTTCCAATAAGGTATGTGAATAAGTAAGTGATAAGTCAAAATTGAAATGTTGCAGCTCCACTTCCACGCAAAGGAGATGTTGGCGTATCGCTACTGCGACAGCGTGTGGACGGTCATTCTGAAGGACGTCGAGTTTCGCGACATTTCCAGGAGTTTGCAGGGGATCATTCCCAAGTAAACACCAGTTTTAATTAAGGCAAACTGAATTTATTTTTATTATTCTTTCGTTATTGATGAATTTAACTGAAATTCATTTCATTCTGCGAAAGCTGTAGAAAAAACGTAATAGTCTCGCTTCTAAAAACAAGCGTATTAATTCTATCAAAATGTTGTTTCTGATTTGAGGATAAATTACTCATCTTCATTTCAGAGTAAAGATCGTTGCGTGCGACAGTCGTTGATTTCTCTGCCTCTGTTACGTCAGCTCCTTTCTTATCACCAATCACCTCGCCAACAGTGCCCTTCCGTCATTCTGATCATTTCTCTACCGGTACATTCGTCTTTATTTTTCATTCATATAAAAGTTTAGTTGGATAGTTGTACAGTATTCATTTGTTCATCGTTATCTTCGTTTGTTTTGTTCGTTGTTAACAAAGTGACATTTGATTTTGATATTGCGAAAACTTTCGATGTTTGTTTGAATAAATAAAGTTTTCCAGAATTTTTTTATTTTTAAAGTTTTGCTTTAAGAGGATAATATCTCTTTATTTTCTCTGAAAAGCTAATAAATATGACAAGATATTTACATTTTTAAGAAAGAAAACGAGAATACCCATAGTCGATTAGCCGTAGGCGCAAGTGAGTAGATTTCTTGTTGGTTCGAGTCTCGTGACTGATTTGATTGAATTATCCCCAGGCTGGTGTTGTACTGTAATGCAGCACCAGATGGTCATTCGAAACATCGCCACCAGTCAGAGCGTAGCAGTCCTAAAAGTAAACTACTAGAAATAATTCGAAATCATTTGATAAACCAGAAAAAATTTTACTTTCAATTAATATGGAATTTCGTAAGAGAAATAATGCTTACTTTCAAAACTTCGAATGTGTGATCGGGTGACGGCGCGAATGTCTGCGAAATGTAGAAGAACAGATTCTGATTGTCTTCGAGGGCCATCAGTTTTCGAATCGTCTGAAAATCCAGAGTTTTGACAGAATAAATTTCTGCCGAGGCAGGTGGCTATGATTCTATCAAGTTCATTCAATAGGTAACAAAATGCTTCCATAGCAATTTCAGACTTTCGTTGTGACTCGTGCAAAAGGAAATTAGAAGGGAAGTTGAAAAAATTTTGAAAGAGAAAGAAAACCGACCTGAGTGAACCAAGCGATAGTTCTGGCCCTGTCGACGGAGAACTTCTTCTGTTTGAGAATGGGTGCATCGCCCACGTGCTGCAGCAGAACCGTCACTTTCTCCGACATCCCTAAACAATCAAAAATCAATAAAAATCAGCAAAAAATTGCGAAATGAGCGATAAAGTTGAAAATCGACAAGCAGAAATAGTCAGCTTCGCTGTTTACGGATCAATTGTGTTCTCGTTGATTTTGAAATTCCTCCCCATTTCTCGTCAAAATGATTTATTTTCTGTACTTTTTTTTTTACAATTTTGTACATTTGTATAAATTATCGATTAATTGATTGTATTTTCTGTACACATGACTGATTGAGTCTGTTGCAGATCAAGTGAAGATTTCGTGGACGAGATTGACGAGAGCCGGGTTCCTGATTACTGCCCCCGTGAAGCCGATCGACTTGAGCGTGCGGAATTCCATCTCGATACTGAACAAACAGACAGGTTGGAGAATTTCAAATTAATTTTTTCGTAAAAATGATTAAAATTGAGTAGAAGTACATGGAATTGTTCGAGGTGTATGACTTTCGGAGAGGCCAGAAAATTAAGATTTTTTTGTTTGTCTTTTTGTTTCTTTCAAAAATACCCACTCGTTGTAAGACACACTCCTTCTGGCCCTCCTCGCGAGCGGCTGGACGCCCATCGCCTTGGCCTTGTGCGCTGCCTCTTCCAGTTCTTTCATGTGCAAAGTCGGACTTGAAGCTTCCTAAAACTGCGTTTTGCAATGATGTTTTGAGCTTTTCAAAACTAGTTTCTTGAAAATTCCACTTTTCTAGAACCGAACGAAACTTCTTGATTTTCTGTCGGAAAACCAATTTCTCTGTACCTACCCATAGCTGATGATACTCGAAAATGACGCACGAGAGAACTCGCATAGGCACGTTGATGATGAATGAGTGATGGAGGTAGGACCACGGCTCGCACTGCTCTGAGTTCGACGAGCCATCCCCGATCTGCAGAGATCTTATTAGGGGGTCGTTCTCCGAGAATACATTCAAATTCTGCAATTCTCCTTTTATAAAATATTCACTGAAAGGCACAGGTTACTCACGGAAATGGTCCCATGTGTACCGTCCTTTTTCCGAACTAGCAAATCTCCAATGTCGTCCAGAATATTTTCCTTCCAACCTCGCACACTACAAATGAAGACTTAGTTTGTGAAATTGCTATCCAGAAGCTCTTTTCTCGGGATCCTTGTGACAGAAAAATGCGAAATTGTTGTTTTGGCAGAACAATTTCCGAATTTGACTACTAGTTTTCTAAATCTAAGTAAAATCTCAAACCTGAACCCGTCGAGCTGCAAGTGATGACAGAGCAAGACATCCGTTTTCCACGCGTTCTCGTCCACTAAAGGGCTCGTTGGCTCTATGAAAATCTGCGGGTTGTAACGAGTTCTGTAAGGATTTTTTAAATTCCTAAATCTATAAATCAAAGTTCTGGCTTCCTGTAGAATTCATCAACGAACCGTTAGCTATTTGTAACTATTATCCATTTTCCTGCATTACATATCTGAAAATTGATGAATTCTACGGAAGAGTGAACTCTCAGAAAAGTGCTGAATTTTTTACCCGGTAATAGCCTTGAACAGAGCCATCCTCCTGAAGGGCCCGAGGTGCTTCTCGTTCTGTCGAATCGCTATGTCGATTAGCAGCGCATCCACGTGCGAATAACGATTCCAAATGTAGACATCTGGTTTGAAGAATCTGGAATCGACAGGGTTTTTTTTCTTTAAAGTTCATGCAATTTTTCCTTTCCAATACTATCTTCCATGAAAGTTGTATTAGCTTTTCAAGAAATCAGAATCAATTATCTCTTTAGATTTTCTTTCTTATCAGTCTTCTTCTTTTGCGTTTGATTTTCCCGCTAATTTTTATCATAGAATTCAAATGTACCTGGGCAAATTGACGAGTACTAGACTTCTGATGTGTCGTGCCTGAGCGGCCTTGTGTTCGACCGTGCTGAGTGTCGTCCTCGCGATGTTTGCCATTGTGCTCCTTCCACTTCTGCCGTTTTCCTTCAAAATGTTCTAGGTTATTTTTGCTTCCTGATGTTTTGCCTTTTTACTTGTCTCTTTTTCCTCGTTTCTCGCCAGCTGATGGTTGTTGATGTGTCGATCGCTTTGCCGGGGGTCGAGAAGAAAAAGGAGGGTTGGAAAGGGCTGCAACAAGTCAGGCGCTCTTCTCTGCCTTTCTGTCCTCCTTTCAACCAACTGCTTTTCCGCTCGGGCTTCCCCCGTCCCCCTTCCTGTTCGTCCTTCGGTTATCAATCAGTAGAAATAGAAATCTGTAGAAAAATTCAGGAACAATGATGACTTCTCGAAATGTGTTTCAAAATGAGATTTTAATTAGCAACATGAATCGCCTTTTATGGCTGTTTTTCTTCCAGATTGATAGATAGGTTGTTTACCTAGTTTCGTCTTGTCTTTGTCTGTGGACTTATCGAGTCAGTTGATGAAGAGAGAAGTCAGTGATAATCGCTGCATGAAACGCAGCCAGTGGAAATGATACATGAGGCAGAAACTTTGCAAACAAAAATATATTCTAATTTTAGAAATCGAGATAATTTCGCAATTTGGGAAACTTGCAAGATAGCATGGCTTCCCTATAGTTTACGTTAGATACCAAATAATTTCTTAACTTTTCAGAAATGCTGAAGGCAAAACCACCTGCTCGCAAAGGGGCGAAAGTCAAAGCTGCAGATGGAACGAGTGCTAAACAGATCGACATAGAGGACATCTGGAAAGTGCATGTGAGTAAAGTTTTGATGAAATTATGAAAAAGTTGAGAGATTTCAGCACGATTATGTAGCTTGAAAACATGAAAATTAAGAAAGATGATAAATTGCATTTTTTCTTCACATTGTTCACTAAAATACATGAAGTACAGTAAATTTCCCTATAACTAAATGAAAATCAATATTTGGACATTTGAAAAAAGATACTTATCTGAATATTGTATTTGTTTCAATTAAAATTGACGAAAATCACTTTTTCAGTTGGAGCGAATCGAGAAGATGCGCTCCGCAGTGGAGGCTCCAGTCGACACGCAGGGCTGTCACAAACTCGCGGATCCCTTGGCCGAACCCAAGGTGCATCGATTCCACATTCTCGTTAGTCTCATGCTCTCCAGCCAGACCAAGGATGAAGTCAATGCTGCTACCATGAAGGTTGGATATTTTGAAATTCTTATGAAAATAGATTCTGTGGAGTTTTATCGAACCGTCTTATGAAAATTTTATTCTTCTGTTTTGCTATAAGACGTTTCTTCTCCACATTCTCTAGTTCTATAATTCTTGTTACACAAAGAGGCAAACATTTTTTGAATAATGGATTTTTTCACGATTTAAAAATTTTTCCAGACTCTGAAAGACTACGGTTTGAACATCGAGAACATTCTGCAGATCGAAACGGCTGAATTGGAAAAGCTGCTCTATCCAGTCAGCTTCTACAAGGTTAGAAAATTCTGACTTCAAAAACTATTTTCGACGTTTTCAGAGAAAGGCGATCTACCTTCAGAAGACGGCGAAGATTTTGCAAGAGAAGTATGATGGAGACATCCCAGACACTGTTGAAGGCTAGTTGAAGAGATTTTTCTTGAAAATTTTATAAGGTCTTGATGAAGTATTGAGTTCAAAATTTTAAATCAAGTTTTTTTTTTCAATTTTGATTATTTTTAGGACTGTGTGACTTGCCCGGTGTCGGTCCGAAAATGGCGTACCTCTGTCTGTCGACTGCTTGGAACAAGGTCGAGGGAATCGGCGTCGATGTCCACATTCACAGAATCACTAACAGACTTGGTATAAAATTTTTGGATTTTTTAGAAAAAAAATCGAATTCAGGCTGGGTGAACACGAAAACGCCCGAGGCGACGAGAATTGCACTGCAGGAACTGCTTCCCAGGTAATGATTATCTTCTTTCATCATTTAAACAAAATGATTTTTGAGCAGAAACACGTTTTTAAGATGGATTTTTTATAATCGAAAGATTTTTTTTTCAGAAGCGTGTGGCAGCCTTTCAACCCTCTGCTGGTGGGCTTCGGTCAGTCGATTTGCCGCCCGGTCGGACCGAAATGCGGCGACTGCCTCTGCAACGACATCTGCCCTTCTGCTAACATCAAGAAAGAGAGTGGCAAAGCCAAGAGCAAGAAGAAGCAGTGAGAAGCAGAATCAGAAAAATGACATAGATGGTGAGTAGTTTTCAAGTAGTTGGGTTTGAATTTTGAACTGGTGATTTTTTGTTTTTATATTTTCGCAAATATTCTCCTTGTTTTGTGCAATGTAAGGGTTCAGATTTTTTTGCTATGGACTCATTTGATCTCATTTATTCATGATGGAATTTACGGGTGAAATTTCACAGGTTATTCGTCTGCTGGTACACATATGAAACGAGTTTATTATTGTTGTCGAGCATAAATTATTTGGAAGATCAACGTTTCTGAGATTCAAGAATGAAAAAGTTATGATGACTTTGATTGAATACATGAATAAAGTGCAATTTGGTTGAAATTTGATTTTTGCCTTTAGATGGCAGATTCAGTGACAGTCTGGATGAAGGACAGGACGAATCTCGTCGAGAGGATGAATGGACTCACTTTGCGAATCAGAAGTGCCGAGCATTTCGGGGAAAGTGTTAAAGGTTAAACTTTTCTGCGATGATTGAAATTTACATCTTTCCTTGAAATGTAAAACGCCCACTCAAATACGATTTTACTACGAAAATGCATTTTTTAAATTTGCCCAGCTATGGATACTTCAGGCTTCCCGGAAGGCAATGGTCGTCTAGTGCAACTCACACTGCCCCAAGTTCTCGCACTAAAACCGACTGCAATCGAACTGCTCAATTCCAGAGGTGCATTCAAGGAATTGGCTGCATTTCTCGAGGGAAAGCAGAAGGAAGAGGTAATTTTTGAGATTCTGCAAGGTTTAGATTTCCTTTCATTTCTAGGTATCAGACTTCTTTTCTCGCATAAAACTGATCACTTTGCACAGTTGCGACGTTTCTGCGAAAGATCTTCTCGTTCTGCTTGACAAGTAAGTCAGCTATTTATTCATTTAGACACAGAAGCTTCATAATACTTGGGCATTATAACATTCTTTCGATACTTTATTCTGTATATCTCAATATTGCAGGATTACAAAGTAATTTTTAAAACTATTGTTGTTTTCAGGCTCGATTTACTAGCTGCATGGTCTTCTGCTAATTCAAATTTTACCAAATCAGAATGGGAGTCGATCGTGGAGAAACTAGCCAAACTGAACGTTCGTGCAATTGGTCTGTCGGAGAACATTCTCGAGGCAGCGTCTAGCCAACTCAACCCGGAGATGCTCGTCCTCGCTTGCAATTCCAGTCTCAAGGCTGTTGATTTTCAGGTATTTTTGTAAGATGAATATTTTTATCATAATTATATACTCGTCATGTCCCGGTTTTTAATTCATCCTGCTCATCCACCACCCTTTTGACAAGTACCTGCAGTTTGAAAGCGAATTATCGTTCAAACTGTGGGGAAAATATGTTATTTTCAAAATTCAAAGTCTATTACTCTCGAAAATTTGTATTAAACGAAATATTTTCATCATGTTGTCTTATTTTTCAGGGTCGAGTTTTCCCGACGATCCGAATCCTCGTTGCACAGGAAATTTATTTCGTTGATGATGCAGATGCAGAGCGATTCCTCGACGTCCTGGGAAAATCGTGGGAATTTTTCCATTTAACTTTCCAATTTAATTTATCTTGCTCTTCAGATTTCCGAATTTATTGACTCTCTGCTTCGACTGGAATATGGTCGACCCTTGCATCATTTATGATGAACGAACCAAAACTGTCTTGGATATGCTCATCAAACTTCACAAGTCAGTAAAAGTTTTATTCTCTTTTCTAACATTTACTCTTCACCACTGACCAGACTTTCCAAGAATCCAAAAATTATTCCCTTTTATTTTTCCTGGATTTTCAGGCAAGGCATATACCGTAATCTATCCATCGTTGGTTATTCCCCAGATGCTGAAACAAAGGGTGCCACTGACAACATCGCAAGGCATCTGAATGACGCAGGTCTAAAAGAAATCGTCGTCACGAGATTCGCAACGAAAGGATATACGGTAAAAATGAACATCTTTCGAAAGACTATTGGTTTTTTTTTGTTTTCTTCAGGGCGATCCAAATTTCACCCTGATTGTCGCTGGAAACGATATCGATCAGAAAGAATCCGTAGTAGAATTGTACGCAAATCAGAGAAGCCCTACTCCGCAGATGGTGTAAGTTAATCTTCACCATTTTAATATTTTTAAATTATAATTTTTGTTGAAGACAAAGAATCTCTCGTATTATTATAGTCTCAAATTTGCTCGAGGTTTTCCAAATTTTATGATTATGTGGTGATTTTCAGCGAATTACTCTCTCTTCTGCCAGCTTCTCCAATCCACTTGCTGCCAGCTTCCACAGTTGATTTTGGAGGATTCGATTCTAGAAAGGCTACCAAACTGTATGAAGAGGCTTGTAAACAGGGACAGAGTTCTTAAGTTGTTGAACATGCAGTTCGAAAATATCATGACTTTTGATAACACGAAAATAAGCTTCAATTCTTTCCTTTTCATGTTATCAAAGTTATGTTATTACAATTTGTTTAGAAAAAAATTATAGGAGAAAAATTGTTACCTGTTATTGTTAAACTTTAAAAACTTTAATAAACTAAAGTAAATTTGAAATTACGAATAATCAGTTAAAATGAACAAACTAAAATAATGAAAATCATCTGCCAAATGATAAGTGGCAGCAGAGATGAATAATGAAAAATGATGGAGAAGTAAGATTGTGCGAGTTATGAAAGGTATTACCAACATTGAAAAGACGATCTTAGTCATGAATAGCGAATTATGAGGAGCTGTTTGAAACAAGTACTAATAAATATTCATCAGGTTTAAAATACGCTTATCAAAAATTCATAGTAGAATGAGTGAGAAAATTATGACGAACAGAGAGAAAAATGATCTAATCGACCCAACCGAGTCCGGATTCCCAGATTCGTCGTCTCCTGTGGTTGTTGGCGGTGGAGGAGTTGTTGTAGTTGTTGTTGTTGTCGTGGTTGTTGTGGTAGCTACAGCTGAACGATAAATAAAATAAGATGGAGAAAAATGAATTTTATGGTTATTTGGAAACCTCAAGTCCTGCGCAACAGTGAGAGATAGTAGGGAAAAGACTTTCCCCATACTATTTCGCATGGCTTGACGGCTTGAGGTTTCCAAGTTGGAATTTTATTATGGATATATCCATGATGATTTAGCCATTTGCTTTTAAGTTAAACTAGATGTTTCGGAATCAAACTAACTAGTCGTCGTCGTTGTTTTAGCTGTTGTTGTCTTCTTTGGCTTCTTTGTCGTTGCAGGTTCGTCATCTTCATCTTCAATCTTTATCAACTGACCTTGAATAAATTGCAAATTAAGAATATTGCTTTTAATACTGTCTTACCTCTTATAAAATGAATAGCAATAGAAAATATCAATATGCCATACAGCAATCGATTATTTGTCATTTGCAACTACAAAGAAAAATAGACTTAGAAAGTTAGAAATTGAATCGATAAATTTTTAGAAACGCTTCAAATTTTGTTAATCGAAGAAAACTTTTGAGATTTTGTTTGATTTATAAAACATCTGTAGATGAAGTTTCAGAGCAGGTGAAAATTCGCATTAATGTGTAGGCTGGGATGCAAAAAGTATGAAGTTTGTAAAAAAACGATTAGTTGATTTTTAATAGGTAATACTTTATTGTTGATCCATCATTTACACTGAACGAGCACAAGCATAATAGCCTATCCACTAAAATAACACAATAATTAGAATAAATAGTCCATTGGTATCTCATAGAGTATGTATCACCGGTTTGTAAGTAGGAAATATTACACGGAACAGATATTCAGAATCGCATGAAATAAAAATAGTAATGAATTTGCAATTTTTAACGAGCATTTTAATGATAGCATCAAAAAGAAAAATATTTAAAGTGTGGTTTGTTTTGTCTTTCCACTAATAATGCTGTGCATTGAAAAATAGCAAACTTGATGAAATTATGTATCGTATCATACAGATTCGTTAAAGCAAGTGAATAAATATGATGAATGACAGGTACAATATGTTGGTTTAACGGGACGAGTTATATAAAATTACGATAAGCTTTCCATAAAAATTACATAGTTGAGCAGATGTAAAAAAAGTTACATTTCGTCAAATTCTTGTTATTAAACCGTAATATTATTCCGTCTAAGCAAATATTGTTGGTAAGAAAAGAATTGCACTTTGGAATGTCATGATGTGCATAATGCAGTGACATGGTTTCTAATCTCTGGGCCTGGAATCTGTGTCGATGATGTTGAAAACTTCGGAGAGCACGAACACGACAAGGAGAGTCGACAGAACGAGAATCGACATACTGATGCAGATCGTCTTTCGTCGCTTTTCACGTTGAATCTTCTCGACCTCGTAGTTATCTGAAACTGAAATAATCAAACTACAAATAAGATTTCATAATATTGTATAACGTTTTTAGGTCAACAGAACTAAAGTTGTACACAAAATTGATAAAGTTTGAATGTCATGATATTCCTACGCGATAATTTGCTTCTATTTATGGAGCTGTTACGTCAAAGTTTAAAATATCGCGTTATCAGTTTTTGCATAACAGGATATAGAAATGAACGTCAATGATCATTATTTGAAGGCCAGCTGTGAGAAAAGATTATTAATTTGTATTAGACGGGCATATTTACGATCGTAGACTAATTGAAAGCTTGAGACTATAGGCATTACTAATTGCATCAATGCGGTTTCTTATTGCTATGGAGCTTGATGAATGACACAAGCGCGCTGAGTTTATGCAAAAAGTGAATTTAATCGAGAGAATTGAATATTTATTTCTTTTAATTTTGTAGTAATAATCTTCGAAAGAAATCACGTTTAGAAAGAGATGAAACCACTGACACAGCATTATGCAAGTTTATTTTGGAAAGGCATAAGCTAAAACGAAATTCTAATACTTTAGGGCGACTTATTTGTTCGTTTTTTAATTGCACCACACAAAATTTGTGTCTAGAACAGATATTTTAAAATTCTGAATGCTTACTCGGAAAATATCCGCATTCTGGTGAAGTTGGCATAGGCAGATGCATGATTTGACCCTGCATAGTCACATGTTCGACACAATTCTGGCCTTCCGTGGTCGAGGTCTCTGAAATAAAATCGTAACGATTCAATCTGAATTAAAATATTGCCTGGCAATGCCGAGTAGTCAATGTCGGAATAGGAAGACTGCAGTGACCCGTCCATGCTCGGATTCATCTGAAACGTGCAGTCCGTCTCCTGCAAAAATATCGACATTTTCTGCTGAATCACACGCACTTTAGTGCTCAAGATGACGCAAAAGGAAAACTATGGAAGGCTTAAACGATGCGATCAATTTTGAATGGGTTGAATGATGGTCATAAAGATGGACGGAAATTCGAACCGATATGCATGAGTTGCAGAGAAAACGGGTGTTTGTGATGATTTGGACGACTTGTAAACTCGCAAAGATGAGAGGAAAGAACGGCCGCTGGCAATACAATCGCAAAGAGGGAAATCGATTGTACAGAACAAGAGAGCAGAGAGAATGAGCGCTGAAAAGAGAATGATGAAGAGAAGCAGATGGTTTGCACGACTAATTGGCAAATAGAAACTGCTGATAGACAGAGAAATAGAGATAGAGGGTGATAGTGGTTCCTTATCACAGAGGACCACGAGATAACAGCTCGAATTTCCAGAGCGACAGAGCATTGCATCATAATGAAGTTCATCATTGGTGTGCATCTTTATAGTTCGAATTTCTTAAAGCAGGGAAGTAAACTTTGAAAAAAGCTGGATTTCAACTGAATTTTAATGAAGTCGAGATGAAGTTTTTATATTTGTTTCAGAGAAAGGTAATATTTATGTATGCTAATTTTTCTCGAAATAAAAATCTGACTCGAGTTTATTTTTCGGGAAATTCGAAATCATGAAACATTGGTTATCTTGATTGTATACTCTTTGCTCAAGTTGACAAAGAAGCATTCGACTCAAACTTTGGATTTCCCTAAAAGTAAAGTTAAAGTCTTACCAAATTTTTAACCTCGAATTCGTTGATTGATTTGTTTGCATTTTTAAGAAATTTCAAAGTTTGCATTTTGCCTCAATTTGTGCCGTGCTTCACATAAAATTGATTTCTTGGAGAAAAGACTGTCACGAAAACTAGATGCCTCAAGTAATTTAGAAACAGATAAAAACGTGAATGAAGCTGTGATAAAAATAAATTGAACTTTGAAAAAGTTTACGACTTTTGGAGCGAGGTTGCAGCAGGAACTTCTACTTCAATTCCAAAAATTTTCGTGAATTGAAGCGCTAAAAATGGATAAAACTGTCTGAAACAGGAAGAGAATGACTTTAGAAGCGGTTAACTGAAAATACTCAGAAATAGCGATTGTTTTTCCGCTTGAAAAACTTGTGAAATGTGTTAAGGAAACCGGGCAAAATCGATGGAAGCGGGAAGTGTCATGCGACGAGACAAAAAGGCAAAATGGAGAATGAGGAATGAGATTGAAAGACAGCAGAAAGATAAGAAATGTAAACTGCGAGCGAGAGGAAAACGACACAAAATGATGCGAACGGAGGACTGACGATTAGATAAAAACAATTAAATTTGTAATTGATCATTCAACATTTACTAATCCGTAAATTAATCATCGATATATAGAATGAATAGATTCATTTTAGTATGAAGTACAGCTAGAGCGGCCAAATCTTTCCCTTTTAAGTGAGAGAAAGAACGCATGAAATTTTTCGACGTTTCAATTATTGTTAATTAGTTGGTCATTTCGAAAAAAAAATCAAATTATCAAATAGGGTAATAAGCGACGCTCAAAATGATAGCTAATAAGGTTAATTGGTGTAAACGTAGTGCAGCTTCCTTGTCGAAAAAATTTTGGAAAGCTACTGCAGAAAAGAGTTGCGGCACAAAAATGGTCGCAACTTTTGATAGGATGAGCCGTTTTTGAAAATCTAAGTTTTTTTTTAAATCCGTCACAACCTAACCCATTATTCTGAAATGGAACTTACCAAACTCAACCTATTTCGAAAAGTCACTTGGCCTCTCTAGGTACAGGCTCATAAATTCTTGATAGTGAAGTTTTCTTCATTATTAATTTAAGAAAATATGCCACAATTTAATAATGTAGCAGATTTCAGCACGATTTATTTAACACCAACCTTTTGTTTTTTTTAGATTCTTTTCCGATGAAAGGCAATATTGCATATTTTACTTTTTTTATCTCTTTATTCTCTACAATTTTATTATCTGAAATTGAGATCTCAAGTCCCAATTGCGCGAAGATACAGTTCTATTTCTCCGGTCAAGTTTCAGATGTGAGATAATTCTTGCTGATAAGCCAATCAGCCCTATCTCTCTGAACAATGCATTGATTTATTGCTTCCCACCAACTTGCCCCTTTCTGGCCGATTGTTGTGTTATTTCTCGTATTTCCGTCTCTATTTTCAGCACCATTTGTGTTTGTCTGACAAGTCAATTTCGTGATTTGACATTTGAAGGAAAAAGTTTGGGAATTTGAGAACTTCGATAGAATTGGCATTGGAATGGGGAATAGGAATGACAGGAAGGGGGCGCGGCAAAGATTTTCGATTGACGGTCAACTCTTGCGTAAGGGGCGGAGCGGAGGGAGAAAGGGAGAGAAAGAATGTCAATGAGTGTGCCTGTCTGCACTCTGTCTGCATTTCTCTTTAGCTGTGCCTAGGGCATTGTCACTACTCTCTTCCTCTACTCCGCTTTTGCATCATATCTAACCCTCTCTTTGCCCATGCATCCCTCTCTTTCTTACCCATCTGTTCAGTAACCCCTCTCTTCCTTCAGCTGTTCTGTTTTCTTCCTATCTTTTCCCCAGTTTTTCATACTCTCCACCCCGATCTTCTCATTTTCACGCCTATTTTCATTCAGTCACTTTCTGATTCTCTCGCCTGAAAGTTACAATCTTCCCACTTATTATTAAGCCGAAATGGATATTGTATTTCGAGGCAAGTCGGGCATAAACCATTCATCTTTTACGATCTGTAGTTTGCAAATCGATATGTCATGCATTGAAGGAACCGATATAAAGGCGCTATTTATTTTGAGAGCATTTTGTTTGAGCAAAATTTAGGTCTTTGATATATTTGATAACCCTCAATAATTCCATATTTCAGCTCAAAAAATAGTATAGAAGACGCTTGTCATAAACTTCCTATCACTTAATACTATTTCCTCGAGTTGAGGTGTTTTTATATTGAGAAAGCTTCGAGTTTCCATATTTTACTAACGATTTTAGTTTCAGACAAAATGAATACGCGAATGTCTCGACTTCGCCGGTCTCTATCACGTTCCGTCCACCAATTGCAAAGCTTATCCCGTACGTCCAGTCTAAACGGTTTAATTGAGCTGCCATCAATCAGTTCCAGTTCACTAGTTGATCGATTTTCGGTTAGTATTTCTTTATCTTATCATTGCGAACCTGATATTTTGATTCTCGACCATCTCACTTGCCTTCATTACGTTCTCATTAATCTGCTTGTGTCTCTCTAATTTTATTTGTCCGTAAGCACATTTATGTCCTTTCTCTAAGTCAGCTACAGCTTTTTCTTTGTTTGACTGCGCGACTCCATCATAGGAAAATGACAGGGAAAGGGGAACAGGAATAGGGGCGACTTTTGTGCGTAATGCAAGAATCAGAATCACGACTTTCTTCCTCTGCCATTCCTCCAGTTCATTCTCACCCATTCAATTCCTTTTACTGCTGCAGGCAATCGATGAAGGGAGCGACCAAAAGGGGACACATTGCGTTGCGTTGCATTTGCATACCGGATCAAGGCCGTTCAAGTGAAGGGAGAGTTCTGCTGAAAGATGGATAAAAGAACCAAACACAACCATATAGACTCGTTCATCTCATTGAAATTTCACTACCGAAACAGAGATAAGCCCATGAATGGGGAAATATCGATTGAAATTACGATAGTTATGATTCTCCTAAATTTTCATTAGTTCACGAAGACATTCTTGTTCAGTTCTGCGAGGCTTTGCCAACCATGTCTCTTTTGGACTAAATATTTTCAGTTTTCGAAATTTAGGAAAGAAATTCCATTGCTTGTAATCAGACTTTTTCTCGAAATTTTTCAGTAATAGTTTATTTTTTGCGAAAAAGCAGTGTGCATTCCTGTATGACTAATCGCGTCCTGTGACTCATTTGAATGCTCTGATTTTCACTTCAGCGGTCGATGTTATCACCCATTTCTAACTTACTTTTTAGTATTTCTGTATCCCACGCTGCATCAATCACTAAATTACAGCTGATAAGCGATAACACAGAAAGAGAAGGCTAAATAAATGGCTGCTGGCTCGAAAATGAGAAATGCGTTCGCCTTTGCAAACAAACAGATGATTTTTGCGGTGGCTTGTTTATTTTGTCTGCAAATCGATGATTTACGAGTGATGCTGCATAGAGAATGTGTTCATGTAAAATAAACATGATCGTAAAATCGAATGGAATTCTTTGGAGTTTTACCGAGAAAATCTAGAATTTATACGAAACTTCTGATAAATAACTTATTGCTTTGAAAGTTTAGCTGGACTTCGCAAATCTTACAATTTTGTATAGAATTTTGTGTTTCAATCTGGGCAAAAACTCGAGCTGGAAATTGAAAATAGTTGTTTCGACTGAAATTTGTGACATTTCGAGAAAGTTTAAGGGATATTCTAGGGTGGAACAAGCAAAAAATCAGTAATGAAGTAATGAAGAACTTGCTGGGCGACAGTTGGCAAAGGGGCCCTTGTGCAGTTCAGGTTTGTAAGCTGATAGGCTAAAAGGGGGAGAGAAGGATGGAAAACAGGCTGTGATATTCAAATAGGCAAGGGGAAATTGTGGTCAGCTAATATTTTACTTTCTCATCTGTCTTTTTCTTTGGTTCTATTCTATGCTCAGCACTATTTTGCTCGTGACATTCACGCTGCTTTTCTTCCATTTTCTTTGCACTCTTTGCACTGCTTACACTGACCAGTTTTTGTAAAAGCATGAGCCGAGAAAATAAGAAAAAAGGAGCAAAAAGTTACTGGCTAAATGCCACAGCTTTCTGAATAAGAATAACTTTAACACATCTAGGCGATTCTTTTTTAAATTTCATCCAAATTCGCTCTTCGAATTTTTATTCGCTGACCTAGAACATTGAAGAGCAATAGGCTAAATTTCGCAATTCCATGAATTTCCTAATACAGAAGAGGAGGAGTTGAGCATGTCGAAACTAAACAACAAGCACCTAAAATCAATAGAGAAGAAAAAGTTATTTTTGTTTTTATCTGCGAAAAATAGATAAATCTCGATGATATTGAGATTGTTTGATTTGATCTCCCCCACGGAGAGATTTACAGAAGTACATCAAGTCTACTCGTTTTTATCTGCACCAGCAGCATATTTTATCGGCAAACATGTAAAACCAAAAACCTGTTTCAACAGATTTTATGAAATTTTATCTGTGGAAGATATAGTAATTCCAATTTTAATTCATCCTCATGATTATTCGTTCTACACTAAACTAAGCTAAAGGTACAGACACAAATTCAGAAGAACAATTATCATACATACACGAAATATAGTTTAATAGAGAATTTAATTTCAGAGCCCAGGAAATTTTCGTCAATTGAGGGATCTGATTACGAAGAATAATAACCTCCTGGGTGAAGTCATTGCTGCATTCGAGGAAAAGTAGGAGCCATTTGATTTTTAAAGAAATTTATTTGAAAATTCCAGGGCTGCTTTGGATTTTCAATATTCGAAGACCCTGAAAAAGATTTCATCTCGCTTACATAATGCTCTTCACGACGCCGAATGCCAAATCGATAAGGGGTGGACTTCCGCTGCAGAGCAATTCGACATTCAGTCTACTTTGCATAGGTAAATTTCAACTTTGTTTTTATTTATTAGCAACTCGAATTCAAGCAACCTCGGCTCCGCATTGACTGATGATATCGTTCAACCTCTCAAATCAATCAAATACAGCCAAACTAAAACACTCAAAGCTGTAGGTTTTTTCCACGATACTTTCTGAAAGTAGCAACAATCAGCTCGAAAGCTGATCTTCATTAATTAAGTTGCACAACACGTTGACTTTCAGGCCGAGATTTTTGTGGAGAAAGAAACGAAAAAGTTGAAAGACAAGAAGGAAGACGTCATGAAGCAGAAACGATCGCTTTACGTGGCCTCGAAGGAACTCGAGAAGTGCGAGGCGCAGCACGAAAAAGAACAGAATCTGCAAAACAATAAGGTTTGAAAGATTAATTTTTCAAAAATTATATCAATTTTAAAATCTGCAGAATCTTGTTCGGAAAAGACGACTGCAAGAGCAAGTAAAAAGAAGTGAAGATGAATATATCTGGGCCACGATTGATTTGGAGAAGCAAAGAAGAGTGACGGAAAATGTTCTTCGAAAAGGGGTGGAAAGTTTGGAAGCCGTCGAGAAGCAGCGATTGGCACACTGTCAAACTGCAATTGGGAGATATCAGCGCAAAGTCGAACAGTTGGCACCAAATATTCAACAGGTAGAATATTTTTGATAATAAAATATGGGTTTTTAAAGATAAATTGTAATTTTCCTCACATATCCTACCTTCAGATGTTCGAACGTCATGCTAGCAATTTGGACGCCGCTCTGCAGGCTGATTCCACAGATTATATCACTTCGATTCAACCTTCTACTTCTGCCGTCAATCACATTACTTTGACTGATCTTTATGTAAGTCAAAATATCTTTATTCTCATACTTTTATTGCAACCCGATTTCCTTATACTTGGTCATGATATTCGCTTCTAATTGCTCTCTAAACCTATCTAAACTAGAATCATCTACAATTTCCTCTTTTAATTTTGGGCACTCGTTTCGAGATTCTATAGGACAATCATCTTTGTAGTGCAATTTCAAAGCCAGTCTTTCATCGATGTGAATTGTTTTGGAGACTTTTGAATTCAGGCGATGTAGACCGAAATGGTTGAATACAGTAACGAGAGTGGAGGAGCTAAAAAATTGGATTTTCCAATAGAATTCAACTTTTTTAAACCTGCTGAAACTTTTGCTATACTCTCCAGGTCCTTGAATATGTTTTGATCTTCTTCTATTCGTTAAAAATTCGAAGCTCTTTCTATCATCTTTAGTAGAGTTATTGGGGAATTTGAAGACATTTCTGATAGAAAATGAGCTCGGAATTCGGCCTTCATATTGAACTTCCAAATGATTCAACAATTGCTCGTAGTTAGGATGCTGTAGAGGGACGATAATTTCATCCGTGTCCAGGATGAGAATGTAACGATGAGTTGAAAAATGCCTTGAAAATTTAGCATAGATTTTTCCCTAATAATTGAACAGACCTGTAGAAACAATCGTTATAAGGAATTAGCTCATGTCTTCTCTTCTGCTGTCGATTTCTTTGAACGTAACCTGATCGAATATTAGGCTCATTTGGAGAATCTCCAGGCAAATCCAGCTCAATCTAAAGACAACAGACAATATTCGGGGAAAATAGGTATCTTACGATATCCACGAATCCTTGCGTCTTGTAAAACTCCATAGCTTTTCTAGTTTCATCTGTTACTAAATAGACGTAGAAAGTAATAATGTCGGCTCCGAATAGTTTCAAAATTTCTACCCATTGAACTAGACGATGAGAAACATCTTCCTAAAGGCGTTGTTTTGCTTGGAAGAAAATGTTGGCTATTGCCTACTTGAAAATTCATCCCCTTGACGCAAACGGCGACCGATTTTTTCTTTGAGTCATCGATAGTTTCCGGAATAACGACTTGCATTGCACTAGTTTCGCTTTTACAAGGCTCGTAAGAAAGTGATACGAGAATGTCGACGGAATTTTGAAACCGTTTCGGAATTGGACAGGAAACAAGGTTCGGAATGTAGAAATCATCCCTAAATTTTAATGAAACAAAGTCTTATTTCTTCGAAGACCTAGGATCCCATCCTCTCTGCCAGATTTCCCGAATGTATCCTTCAATAACGGTATGAGTGCCCATTTTAGGAAGATACAGATTACAGTAGATTTTCGTAACGTTTTCAATCGACTCGTATGACATGGTTAGAATCTAAAATTTAATTCGAAATTTTTAAATACTATATTTTAACTTGAATGATGTGGTTTGATGGATAGAGTGAGCTAACTCTTGCGTCATAATATGCAGAGTAAATGCTGAGATTTTCGTTCTGCATCCATTTTCCTGATGGATGAAATGTAGAAGGCTGATCCAAATGGCAAAACCATTTGTATTCATTTACGTAAGATTCCTAAAAATAATAAACCTGCACAAATTTGATTTTGAAGTCAGTCTTATTTTCTCTACAACGGGTCGAATGTAGGCCTTTCCATTTTGCAAATCATGCAGATATTGCATATCTTCAAGAGCATTTTGCACATCATCTATTAGATCACGATCAAGCTTCTGAATTCCACATTTAAAAATCAGGGAAATCTGGGAAAAATCGGAGGCAAGAAGGCACCTTTGATCTATCTTTGTTAAGCACTTGTATAATTTCATCGAGCCACGCGCTGCATACTTTTAAATCATAGCCAAAAATGGTTTTTACCTTCTGAATTATGCTCAAATCGATTGATATAGACCGAATATTGAGTGCAGTAATGCACAACGCACAGATAACGATGGCAGTTGACAGTTTGAGTCGGGAATTCCAAAAAGAAGCTGACTGGGATCCCATTTTCCGAATGACCATTGTTTACATCACATAGTTAGAAAGGGATTGAACCAATGATATTGCAGTAATAAAATAGGTTGTCTATTCTTCATGCATAGTTGAGAAGAAGAGGGAAGAGGGTGAGAGGAAGAAATAAAGAAGTGAAGACATTATGGAGAATGGCCTTGGATGAGGAGAATTGGAAATGAATGAATGGGAGAGAACTACCTGTAGAGGAGAGAAAGAGTTCTGTCTTAGATTAGAGAACATAAAATAATCGAAAAATGCAATTATTTCAACTTTTAGGCCGAGAATTTCGCTGAAATAATGTGCAGTTCCCGAAGAAGAGCAGCTCTAGACAGAGTGTCAACCTTGTTAGATACAGAACTGAAGAGATTATATTCAAAAGGAACCGCGGATCTTCTGGCTGTCAACACAAAGCAAATTGTAACTTTTTTAGTTTATGAAAAGTAGCTTATCATAATTTTCAGACACTAGTCGAATTCATCGAATATCTGTTCTACAAAGTTAATGATGCGATAAACTCTTTGGACGGCGGACAACATAAGGGCTACCACAGACTGAGTCGATTCCAGCACAAACTCAAGGATAAATTTGTACGAATCGGCAATTTATGGCAAATTTCAATGAACAATTTCAGGGTTTGTCTATGACAATCCTTACGATTCCTATCACCGGTGAGGATCAATCTCTGCCTCCTCCGTCTTTGAATTCTACATCACAATATGCGCCTTCATCAAGGGGAAGCAATGATGACTACGAGGAATATGATCAAGTCGAAACTATTCTTGAAAATAAATTTCACGATTTAAGTTTTTTTTAGATTTCTGACGAAGGCTTCCACAGTTCATCTCGTCA
Organism: Diploscapter coronatus; assembly: GCA_964036155.1. NCBI lineage: Eukaryota > Metazoa > Nematoda > Chromadorea > Rhabditida > Rhabditidae > Diploscapter > Diploscapter coronatus. The sequence goes on from OZ038423.1 coordinate 55,310,561, forward strand.
AACCACTATAATCGACGAGCCTGCAACAACCCTGACGATTTGTCGAGTTCTGTACGATTTCACCCCCAAACATGCTGATGAAATTGAGGTAGGAAAAATTTATGAGGATTTTTTCATGTTTCATTTTTTCTAGATAAAGGCTGGTCAGTGTGTTTTGGTTGAGGACAAAATAGGAGACGACTGGCTAGTCGGGAGGGTTATTCCTGATCCGACGACAGCTGAAAACAAAAGCCAACTGAAATCGAATGGATCCACGAAATCCGGAAGATTTCCGACTTCTTATGTCGCTTTTTAACTCTTAACTGCCGTTTATTTTTACCTGAATATTTCATCCTAGAAAGCTCAATGGTCAGGCTATCATTGATAGATCAAACTCGTCCTTTGTATCAGATCTATTGTCTTATCCGAGCGAGTTACAACATTTACTTTTAGCATCAATAATTCATTTCGTGCCTTTATTATGAAATAATTGTGAATTTCAACTAGTCTCTCAATATTCATAGAGATGCTATTCTTCAAAAATCAGCTTTGCTTTCTTTCAAGCAAACCATAAACATTGAATTACCATAAATTTGCCGGTATATAGAAATTTTATGATTTTGATAAGAATAAAAGTTCTTATTGTTTTGCCTGAGGATGATCATGAACAATGCTGACAATCTATCGGGTTCGTAATTTCGTGACTGATACCAGATTCAGTGGTAGAAACAGACTGATGATCAATATCAATGCCAATATCAAAAATTGACCAAAATCGCACTTTTAAAAGTTTTTTTTTCATTGTGTTGGATATGAGCCCTTCTTCCCATTTTAGGACATATTCAATTTTTAATGCAAAGAATATGAAAGGAGGCGAAGGAAGGTGTCTCTGTCAGAGAGGAAATGCCATTGGAAGGTTTTTTTCCTTACATGAGAAGAAGGCAATGCATTTGAGGAGCATTTGATCTGGCTCCTTCCACTTTCATTGTCTTCTTCTGTCGCTTCTATTCTTCCTATCCTCCGGCCTTTTTCATTCCTTCCTACCAGCTCTAAAGCTTCTCACGAGGCTCTTCAATTAGATTTCATTTGGATTTGGAGGTATACCAGGAGATTCTTCAAAGTTGAATCGCAAAAATTGTGGATAAAATGTGACTCTTCTAATTCGTATCATAGTTTGTAATTTTAAGGAAAAAACAACGAAAACTGAATGCTAAATGAGGGTTTTTCTAAGATCAACATCTAAATTTCAAATAAAAACTCTTGAATTTTCCCAAGAATCTACAAATTATGCGATTCAACGTCATAAATCAGTGTTCCCTTGTGATTTTTCACATTCACGCAAATTTATGCCTCTCCTTCTCATTGTCATGCACAACACGTTCGTTTTTCACATGTCGTTTTGCATATTTCGACTGTTCGTTGTTGTGACGACGCCTTCTCTCCTTCCTTCTTCATTTCTTCATCGTTCCTATTCGCATTCATTGTGCCTCTTCCCTCGAGTGTTTTATTTCATTCGCTTCGTTCCATAAGCTAATCGGAAATCGCATTGCGGCTAGATTTGGCTTTGGCAACTAAATGAGGGAGGAAGTGGGCGAGGCCAGAAAGGGAGGGAAAAGCTGTCTAGATTAGGAGGGCTTGTCTCAATCTCCATTATCTTCTTTGTTTGATTGATTTCACTCAATACTCTTCTACATTGAGACAAAGATCTCTATCAATTTTCCAACAACATGCTTCAACATTAGCGAAATTCTCTTTGTGCCAACAAAACAGTGCCAGAGTCTGCTAAATTTGCCCCTCTGTTTTCCCTCCACTCCAATTTCGGGTATTATTCATTCCTCTTCCCTCTTCCCTCTTCCTCTTCCTCTTTTCATTTTCACTGTTACACAAACATTTAGCATTCAAATGCACGGAGTATCGAATCACCATTTTACACGGAATTTTGATCACTTTCACTTTGTGGGTTTTTTTCTTTTTAGATTTCATAAAATTCGAGTGATAAAATCTAAGTTGCACAGCTGTTTTATGTCCACTGCTTTGATGAGGTGTGAAAAATGGCGCTGCAGGAATACTCGTAGATCATAAAATTAAAGGGCCAGCAACCGAGTGTCGACTGGCAGAAAGGCAGCAGGACGGAAGAATGGACAATTGCCGAGGGGAACCTGGGAGTGAAAATGTGGAAGTCGAAAGGGATGGGGAAGGACTGGGAGAGGAAGTAGTAGAATTGGAAGCCAGTGACCCACAGAGCCCACAGAGTGAATGCATTCGAATATGCAAAGACCTGCAGAAAGAGCAAAACGAAGAGGCAAATGCAGAGGAGGCAGAGCTAGAGGAAAAAGAAGATCGAAGTGAACAAATTCACACGCCTGAAGAAGAACTAGAGCTAAGTCTTCCATTTAGTAGCTTCGGAATTTTACTTTATCCAATTTGCATCAATATCGCATTATTTTGTGGTAAAGTTCGAGATAAACTTCAAAATTTACACCTATCCGAATTCTATCCATTTTAGATCGCTATATCCCGTCCCCAACCAATAATCTTTGTGCTAGCTCATAAAAACAGCGATGTAAAGTCCATAATTCACCCCGCGTATCATTTCCCTTCCATTGAAGTTCCGGCTGAAATTTGAAATGATCAAAACTCGCGCTATTTTTGTGTGCAGCAGCGCAGGGAGTAGCAGAGACGGAGGGTTATTTATTATTGTGGAAGGGTTTTTTCTTCTCTTTTCAAAACAAAATAGTGGTATCTAGAGTGCACGCGCCACTCCCATTTCTTTTTCTCTTCCAAGACTTGCCTTTTTCCAGCCAAGTCCTATTTTAATTCATTTTCCTTCGTGTTTTTTCGATGTGTACTGGATTTTATCCCCAGGGCATTTTCTAGCTCTTCTTAGTATTTATTCTTATCTGCTTCGCTTATAGAAATATGATTAGGCCGCAGAAATGCGGTTTCTCATAAAAAGCAAATTTACACTTCCTTTGAATATAGGACTTGGCTTCAGCGAAGACAAAACATTTAGATTTTTATCCTATTCGATATAAATTTTCTTGACTAAATAATACTCCTTCTTTACCCAATCTCTAGTTTACTACTACATATTGGCATCTGAAAGCAATAAGCATTTAGAGCTAGAGTTGCGAAATCGGACCTTAATTCCTCCTTCTCCAAGTGTTCGCTTGTCACTTGCAGAGGGCACTTCTTCTGCTTCTTTTCCCGAACCTCTGCCCATAAACCTAACTCTAACTCGATCCAGCCAACCTGCATCTTGCCTCTATTCAGTCAGTCAGTACGAAATTGCTGCCATTTCATCTGTTGCCTCTTGTCTTCCCCATTTTATTGCCATTTTCCTTATTCTCTTATACTTTCCATGGCAATTTTATGCGTCGGTTCCATAATTAGCGAGAGGGCATAGCGTGGTGATAAGGTTTCAACAGAATTTGCAACAGAACATTGGGTACTTGTTGTCTTTCATGCTCGACTTTTCGATATCAAATACTTTTTTCCTAAACTAGTTAGTGAAGATCAGTTTCTCCAATAAGCTAATGTAATTCATACAATATCACTTGAAAAGTTTATATAGAACTTGCACGAATGCTTGATACTCCAACAACCTTTTCACCATCTAGATTTTCTCATGCGCGCGAGATTATTGTAAAAACCGTTATAGAGTATCACAGCGATAAAAAGCTTGATCTGCTCAGCTAGTGAGGTAAAGAGGGAGGACAGGTGTGTTTGTTGATGCTTCCAGTCGTTTGCTTACATCTCAGGATGTTTACCGAGAAAATGACGGTTGGCAGAGAAGCGAGGAAGGGAATGGAGAGAAGGGAGGGAAGGCGCATGGCTCTTTAGCCTGGCCTGGCCGAGGTATTGTGGAAGAGTAGAGTTGCCACATTTCTCCGTGTCTTCTCCTTTCCTACTTTTCACTCTCCTATCTGATCGATTACACTTCGCTAACTTTTCAATTCTAACTGTTGAAATGGAAATTTTAGGTGCCATCACTTGTTCAATCAAAACAACCTGAGGAAGAAATTTACGAGCCAGAGAGAAACGTTAGTGAAATTGAGATTGAAGGCAAGTTTCGTTTTCTTGAGAGAATTGTTAATCAGGACTTTGTCGCATTGCTTTCATCTATCAATGCCATAAATTTTGCCAAACTTTTATGATATGGTTTTCTACAAGACATGTTGGATGTGATCAATTTCAACAAAGAAAACTTTGTGTATTGGCCTAGAAAATAGATTTTTCATAGAGCGCGCAGTAGACTAAAACGTTGTCTTCTCGAGGAAATTTTTGAACTGTAGGTGTTCCTCCTCTCACAAGGAAAACAGTGTCGAATTTTCTATGGAGGACGCTCAAAGAATTCTATGTTCGGAGAAAAAAGCGAGGAAGTAAGAAATTTCGCACGCGCAGCTAGGAGTGAGGAGGGAGAGAGCAAATCAGCTCAATGACCCGAATTCGGATTTGAGGAGACGACGATTCGAAGAGTTTCTAAAGAAGAAGAGAGGAAACCCGTAGAGAAGTAAACAGTCTTAGCCTCACTTCTTAGGGCGCCTAGGCGACACGCTTTCTACCTTAACATTTACATCACGCCTTTACATTTGGAATTATCACAACTAGTTTTCAGCGACTAACTTTTTATCAGTCTTCCTCTATTCAGCCTCATTTCCCCTACAAAAATCATCTGGTTTCTCACTTAATTTCGTAAAAATGGATGTTTTTCAGAAAAAATGCCGATGATTTTTCCAAAAACTAGATAACGAATTTTCCAGGCATTGCGCTAAGTCCTGATTAACACCTAGGTTAGGTCTCCACTTTCATTTTCTCTCTACTCTGCGCTTGTTTCTTACCGAACTTGTCAATCCCTCCAATCTGCAAATCGATTAATTCGATCATTTGCGTCACTTGCCCCTAGCCACCAGAGAGGAACTGTGGTTGTTTTCAGCAGCTGAGGCAGATTCGATCGAACCACAGCCAGACGAACCTGCTGAACAGATTGAAATTCGCGAGGAACATCAACTAGAAAATCCGGTTGCACCTGAAATTGAAGAAATTCGCGAAATCCAATACGAGGAAAGTAAAGAGATCGAGGTATGCATAAACTTCCAATCTTATGTTCTTTATGGCTGGGCCTTGGCCCTGGCCGTCTGCAACTTTATTGCGGCGTTGTGCATCGTTCTCAATCGCGCAAATGGTGACCGTTGTTTTGGCAATTAAGCACGATCATTGTTCAATTTCGTTCATTCGTTTTCGATTTTATTCGGATTTCCTTTCTTCAGGAATGACCGTAGGACGTTTCGAAAGCATAGCGTTCATGAGGCCGTGCTTTACACGTTTGTTAAAATGCAAAGTGTTTGAATGTTTCCAACCCATTTTTCGCTTGTCACTATTTCCCGGAAAAGTATTGATTTTTTCAGATGTCACTCGACGAAGAACACGTGAATGAGCAGCAGATGCACCAGGGGGACGAGTTCGAAGCGCTCGAGAAGAAAATGGAAGGATTGATGACGGGCGAGAGGGCTGACAAGGAGAACGAGCAGAAGCAGGCAGAGGAGAGGGAGAAGGAGGCCGATGCGGAATTGGAAGCTGAAATGCTCGTCCATGACGATACCTGTGATCAGGACATGGCTGAGAAGACCAACGTGAGTGAGGAGGGAAGCAAAAAATGAAAGCATAGCTGGGAAGGGGTAAAACGTTAAACAAAAAAACATTTTTCCATTTCTTGTTCGAAAATCGAAAAGTCGCAAATTGTTTGGATTTCTTGAAATATACACTGCCAACGTCTTGCTAGACGTTTAAATTTTCAATGGCAATTGTGAGTTTTTAGATCCTCGAGCAAGCTTTCGTGAAAAATCAGTCGCAGCTCGTGGAAGATGACAAGAAGCTAATTGACTTTGGGGATGCCAGGCAGGAACAGGAGAAGGAAGAGGAACCTATACAGGAAGAACAAAAGCAGGAAGAAGCTAAGCAAGAGGAGCCTGTCGCTGCGCCTGTGCCCGAAGTCGACCCCTTCATGCAGCTTCACCATGGACCGAAGGTGAAAAATAAAGTTTTTGGTTCAAGTAGGAGTGGGAAAGAAATATTTTTTAAATTTCAGAACAGAAAATTGAAAATTAGCAAAAAAAATATCTGCAAGAGAAATCGCGAAAACTCCTCCTTCCCTTTATTTCTATCTGAATTAATTCACTGTCAAATAATCAGTTGATATTCTTAAAAATGTTTATAAATTCTATGAATGGCTGATTTGCAGCCTGTTCCCCAGAAGAGCACGGGCATCAGGGCGCCGACAGCCACCACTTCTGTCTTCAAGACGCCTGCCACTGCGCCGAGGCAGCAGAACAAGACTCCTTTGGCTCACCCGCCTGCCAAACCTAGCAGAGTCTCCAGGCTAGGGATAATTTCTAAATTCACCAATCTTTCTGAAACAGACTAAAAAATGTCTTCTTAAATTTCATCGAGTTAACAAATCATATTATTCTGCACCATTTTTCTCTAAAAGGCTCATCATTGATTTCATTCAACGTTCACCTCTTTTTCTAAGATTCTTCCAAGTCATTCCTTATCAAAAACGGTTTTCCTGATCAATTTCCCGCCTGAATTCTTTTCGTTTTTCTCCGGAAAGGCGCCTGTGAGCGATTAGAGCGGAAAGTTGGATGAAACGCAAGAGAATCGGACAGCGGATCGTGTTTGTTTTGGCTGGGAAATTGGAAGTGAGCGAATAAAAGCTATAGAGACGGAGAAGACTAGAGGAATGGGAGAATGAATGAAATATATTTGGAAGGAGAGAGTAGATATGTAATTGCATTGCATCAGTCAAGTCAGTCGCGTTTGGCTTGTGCCTCTAGAGAGGAAGAGCGACTCTAAATCCCCTTTTCTGCCTTTTTGTGCAGCTAATCGACTTTTTGCTGTCTTTTTTGCTTTTTCGCGCGTTTCTTCTTTTCATTTTCATCTTCTATCTTCCCATCTCCAAAATCGTTTCTTTCCGAGATTTTCCCCGTAAGAATTTTGCATTTCGCCGTGCCATCGACCATTTTTCCGCACTCTTTCTGAATTCTCTCTTCCCATTTTCCGCCCAGTTTCCCTTTCTTCGTCTTCAAAAATGGAACATTCTCGAGGGTTTTCCACTGAATATCAAATCTTTTCCTTCTATAAATTCATCTAACTTCAATACTTTTCCTTTATTAGCATTATTTTAAATGGATTAACTTTCCAAGCTATTTTTCTTTATTTTCTCATTTCAGTGCCCAGTCCACCAAGTCCTCTTCGATTTCGGCCCCATCTGCCTCTGCATCGTTTCGTCCGTCGACCACTTCCACTCCATTCTCCGCCAGATCCGCTCCGCGCGTAGCTCAGAAGAGAGCTCCTGCTGTCGCTCCACTCAAATCCAGGTAGATTTAAAATTTGTATATAATTTGTTGTTCCAACAAGTTCTTGAAGTTTTCAAAATTAGCGCCCTTCAACTTTAATGCTATTTTCACCATACTTGATCAAAATAATTTGAGAAAAATTGGATGCTAATTTTTTATTTCCAGAAACTCACGATTTAGCTCGTACAAGAAGTTTCTATTTTCTTCATAATTCATTCCCATTGCTCTAGTGGGGGTTATCTTCCTTTATCTAAAATCAATTTTGAGAGACTCGAAGTTTATCCTTAATGTCTCCAAAAATGCCTGAATAATCCTAAATTCTCTAATGCGCGAAAAACCTTCTTGGAATATGGAATAAGGGAAAGTTATGCTAGTTGAATTGGAATAAAGAAGATACTTTCGGACTGGGCAGAGGCAGAGAAGTTTCCGTCCGTAATATACGTTCGTCCACTCTTACCTCATTCCCTATTCCTATTCCTGCTTCCTTTCCACCCTTTCGTTTCCTTATTTAAACTCTATTTCTTCTTTCGTCGTCCTTTTCCCATCTTCTAGTAAACGGGCACAAGTCACTTGTCATGTCTTCATCTCCCTACTTTCGCGTAATTTATTTTACCCATTTTAGCTGACATCAATACTTTTTTTTTTCAAGAAAAGAGCATTTATAGATGAAAAATTGCTATGAAAATAGTCCGCCTTTTGGGCAACGCGATTCCCTTGAATCATACTTTAAAGGCTTGTGCAGCGAAAGATTTCAACTATCTTTACTTCCTTATGCTAATCTGCGATATGATCATAATTTAACGAGCCTCATCCAATTCATTAACTCTTCACCCCACTCCCTAACTAACCTTTTCCCTCCCCGCCTATCCAATTATGCTCTGGTCATATTCCCTTTCACCCTTTCCCTTCTCGAATATCCTCTTTCCAGCGAGTTCTCCTCCGGTCTCCCCTGTCTGCCCAATTTTGGTGTACATATATCCGGAGGCCTGAGGGTCGAGGGCTATAGAGACATGGCTCTACACTCGGTTCGACCCGTTCTTTATCCATCTGACTATAGCCATTCTTTCTCAGGCCGTCTTTGAAACTCCGCAGTCCAAGCATTTTTGCAATTCCATTTTTGCATTTTCCATTCATAAGCAGCATCTTTTCGTGAGCTAAAAAGCTTCTAAAAGCTAGTTTATTGTGTTTCCTTCTGTTTTGCTTTATTTTTTTTTGCATTTCCAAAAACAAAGAAGGCTGAAAGATGAAACATCTATGAAATTAGTCTTACGTGAGGCTAATATTTTCCCCTTGAGGAAGAATTAGACAATATGAACTTATCTCGCAATGAAAAAGTCGGTTTCTAGATGACTCTAGAACAAGATTTATTAATTTATTTATACTTTTTTCATAGAATATTGCGATTTTTAATAGTCGCAATGTTTCAATAATTCCAAATTATCCTAAAATTTTTAGACGATTATTAAAAACATTCCGTTTTTCAGTTCGATGTCGAACCGTCGTTCGGAGGCTTCGGCCACGACAACTTCTGCCTCTGCGCCGCGTGCATCGCGTCTCTCGACTGTGCCCTCTGCAGCTCGCAACAATACCACTCCACAGGCACCTGCAACTCGCCTTCCCAATCAGAATCAGTCTACCAGCAGATCCAACTCCAATCTCAGGAGCAATTCTGATGGTAAGAATTTTTAAACATTTTATTTTATTTTTTCAAATATTTTTCTGAGCATAAGATATTGACAAAATAGTTCCATCTTTATTTTTTTGTGTAAATTCAACGTGGTTCGAAAATTGAACTCAAAGCCTAAACTCTGGAATAAGTTGAAAGCGTGAGTGAAGAATGTATGATACGAAACTTTTTTCCATGAATTTTAATGCCCCAATAAATGGAAAAGTTGCGTTCAAGACTTTTGGAACTGCAACAAACTAGCGCTACAAGAGTTGTGAAAAATTACGAACTATCCTCGTTCGATTGTTCAATCTAGTATTTTTCGACTATTCTGATAATTCTAACAAGAATATGCCAAGTTTATGTCAGTTTTTTTTTTTAACTTTTTACTATTCTTTATTATCTTTCAGCGAAAAATCCGAGTCTTCCTGCTACGCCCAAGATTATCAATAAGAAATACGCTAATGTGCAGAGGTTTGTTTGATTTTAAAAGTTTTCTGAGAATAATTGATTGATTTGAGCAAGGTCGGCAGCATCACGGACCACAAGCCTGGCGGTGGTAAGGTGGAGATCTTCAGCGAGAAGAAGACCTACAATGCCGGTTCCAGAATCGATGCAAAGGTCAACTGGGAACCCCCCAAATCGGAGAAGAAGGTTGATTTTTTATTAAAATTTTTTAGCTGTAAAACTACTCACCTTTTCCTCTTTACCAGAGCAATTTATTATTTTTATAATTGCCCAATTTTCACGGAGTTAATATTACATTTCTCAGATCATCACCCAGAAACTGCAATGGAAGGCCGAGTCCAAAGTCGGCTCGAAGGACAACATGAAACATCAGCCTGGAGGTGGAAATGCGAAGGTATATCAATTTTGAATTTTTATCTTAAAAAAGTACAATTATTTTCTTCAATTTTGCTGAAGAATATTCAAATGAGTTTCAAGTTAAAATATTTTGAAGAATTTCCTATGCTTCATTTGAATAGTGTGAAGAATCAATCATGTCACAAGCACACACCACAAATTTGGCTACCTGTGAAGTTAGCTTTCCGCAACTGCTTCTCTTCAGATCGTGACTCAGAAGTTGGAATGGAGTGCGGGGAGCAAAGTCGGAAGCCTCGAGAATGCCAATCATAAGCCAGGTAAGGCTTTTCTTTACTGACGTTTTAATGAGTTATCAATGATCTATAAAGAAAAGTCTCGATTCGAGCCACTTCTATGGGGATTCTAAATAATTCAACTTCGAATTGAGCACGTATTTCATTCGAACTGCGTGTTTTCAAATTTAGACGCTCCTAAAAATATTTGACTTTTGCAAAAGTTCACTTTCTTCACGATTTTTTTACATCATAAAAAGCTTTGATTTTTTTTTATCGCAATAAGCTTTTCAATTGTTTTTCTTCTAAGGCGGTGGCAACGTGAGGATCTTCGACGAGAAGTTGGAATTCGTCGCAGCGCCCCGAGTGGCCTCTCGTTCCTCGGACAACTCGAACCACGCCAGCTCGGCCAATATCAGCGTCCTCTGAACGAAAGGACAAGGAGAAGCGTCTACGAATCTACAAGTCCTCCCGAATTCAACGCCAACCCTCACCTCATTTCTTCCTCGTCTCCACTCCAATTCACTGTTTGTGAATGCATTCTTGGAAAATTCATCCACTTTTCTTTCTCTTCAACAAAAATTTACGTCCACCAAATTGGGTGAACCTTTCAAGAAACCACTCAAATCCATCACCCCATCTCTGCCACTTCATTCAAAATCGATTTATTCGTCACTTTTGGCCGTCGTCTTTGCATCAGCAGGAGAGTTTGGTAATCGGGAAAGAAATCTGAATTTGTTCCGATTGCCATTTGTCCTGCCCACCCCATTCGTGTATTTACTCCCCACATCTCTCGATTGATTGTATTTACTCAATGTTTTAGACTGAACAACCACAGCAAGTTCAAGTTCGGCAAGCTTCGATTACAGTAACAACCACGCCTCCAGTTCCTGTGCCTGTGCCTGTCATCAAGAGTGCAATAATAAAGGGAAAAGCTCCCTCGGTGGAGTTGGCAGAAACCAAACAGGTGGTCATCAAACCGATGGCTGTGGGATTCGTGAAATTAGACCAGTCAATGATAGAGATAAAACCACCTTCTAGGGACAAGTCAAAGAACATCCCGAATATTAGAGCAAAACCACCCACCATTCAGAGAAGAATATCCAGCGCGAAGTTGATGCCTGGTGCAATTTATCCGCTAACAGCGGATCAAATTATGTCTGGATAAATTTTAGATTTTTAAATCTAAATTTTCTTTATTCAGTATTCATGCAATAGCAGAAATTGTGTGGCGCGAAGCTTGTAGTTCTTGCTTTCTGATTTTGATTGATTTTATTTCAACTTCATTGCAAAAACATCTAAAACCTAAAATTGAAGTACATCGACTTCATTTTAGGCTTTATGATATGTCGTATTTATTCTGTCTTGCTAAACATATGACCGGTGATTTGTGTAGATAATTTTGATTGACTTGATTTTAGTAGACACTGAGAAGTTTAGCTCTAAAATCTCATCTGCGAGATTGTTCTTCGATTGTATTTTTATCAGCTGCTGACCTTTTATCGATGATAATAATATTTTATCGAAAATAAAGAATTGCTCTGAGTTTTTCTTTATAAATTTTGCATAACAAGAGCTTAAAACACTAAAATTTTACTTTCTCCTTATTATTACTATTCGTTATTTTACAATGTATGATGATGTAATTGCAACATTTATTTTCCTTCGTTTTTATCCCAGCAATTGCTTTTTAGCAATCCAGCCAAATCCCCTATTCTTATCCCTCAAACAGGCTCCTTCTCTGGGTGATTCTTCATCTGACCATTCTCTTCCCCATCCTTTCTCGCAGCCAAACAGTTTGTATTCCTTTCTTCTCCCTCATTTGCATACTCGGCTGTTTTCTGTTTTCATTCGAAAACTCAATCGCCTTTCTAATCCCTCAACTTTGCTTTCTGTGTCAAGAAGCTATATAGAATTCGATTCCTCAGTCAATGACTATTTATGGAAGTCAACAATGCACTCGGCATTTTGACTGTGCTTTTGAGCTTCATACACCTTGGACTTGCGGTAATCTAGCTAAAACTAATGATATTTCCTCAAGATGAATTGATTTTCTCATTTTAGCAGTTATTTTCAGTGCATGTTCAAGCTGGACTTCAAAGATTTACCCCCACCAGTAATTTACTACGAATGCAGACCTAATGAGTGAGGATTAATTAGATGACTTTTGAATCTAAAAAATTATCAGACGATCCTATGGATGTAGTTCAAGCAATAATTGTGCTTCTTATGGTTGTGCTAGATCCAGAGCTTACGCCTATAAAACGAGTCAATTCCAGACGCCTGTATGAAAACGTTTCTTCACCTCTTTAATTTATCGTAGTTCAGATAAAATATCCCACGATTCCTAAACGGTCAAGATATGATGTAAGAATTCTGGCCGCTTTAAAAAATTCGATGACGATGAAACTTTTAGATGGCAAATGCCTACTTTACCCGTTGTTGCGAACAGTATTCTCTTCCAGAGTCTTGTTTATCTAAATGCTCGTTCAATAATTACAACACCGATACGGTAGTACTTTTTCCAAAATCAATAATTTTATTCAAAATGCTAGGTTTTATCAATTTTTGTTCGAAATAATGGAGTTGAAGAATGTCCTATACAAGCTCTGCCTACAATGCATTCTTGTGCGTCGAGAAGACTGGACCATAGAAATTGTTGTGTAAAGGTAAATTTTCTTTTAAATTCAGCAGCTTTTCCAAATTAGGCAGGCGTCCCGATAGAATGCTTCGTATTTTGTGGACCTCCGGCAGCTGAGACTACAATAGATCCGATACAATTTAGCTGTTTAGAACACTTGGAGAAAATGAAATGTAAGAAAATTTGCTAGATGTTTGAAGATTCATAATTTTCAGCATGTTTTACTGCCGATTTATTTGAGCGAAAGTTGAAGATACAGAAGATCAGAAAGCAACTCAGAAGATTGAGATGATGCATCATGACATAGACTACTGAATGTTACTTTTTTCGCTAGATGAGAATAGACCTGAATTTTAGCAATAGAATAAAATTGTATAAGTTCGAAAAAAATTTATTGAGCAAAGTAAAACGATAAAAATGAGCAAATTATCATTTTCGATATACACATATGGCGAAATTAAAGCACTTCTCATGATTATACCGGATATCATTAGTGAGTAGAATTTTATAACAGGTCTTTACTATAAAATTAAGTTTCTATTTTCGTTTTGAAATTTTGCAAAAGCCCGTTTTTAAAAATTAGAACCTCTTTGGCACATTTAATAATGACTATGAAGAGATAATGGACCGTTTTGATCGGTCTACCAGTTGCGAGTAAAGAGAGGACTTGTTCTGAAGCAGCACTGTCGGACTGTCGAATTCCGCAACTCGACCGTCGTCCATCACTAATATCCTAAAATTTATCAATCATAAAGCAAACCTAGAAAGGTCAGATCGGAATATTTTATCTTGTCAGATTTATGCAAGATGAGTGAATTTTGGTTATGAATCTATTTGAACAGCTTGCACCTATTGAAGCATCATTCTTTCATCTTTTCTCAGGTTATTTTTCTATATCACCATTCTTTTCGTTATTTCAAGCGACAAGTTTCGAATAGTCTTGCTTTACTAAGCAAACATTGAAATCAGACCTATCATAATCAGCGACTGTGTCCAATCTATGCGCTATCGCTAGAATTGTGGCTGTCGGGAAATGTTTCCTCACTGCCGACTGCACTACTGCGTCTGTAGCAACATCAACTGAAAGAAGAAAATCAATCAATTCTTGCACTATTCGGCAAATAATAAAGTTATTCTATTGAAAGCCCATTTTCGATGAGAATGGGATAAAGCTACTTTCGAAGAGATATGTGCAAGCTAGAACCTGAAGCAGTAGCCTCGTCCAGAATCAACAATTTTCCGCCTCGTAAAATCGCTCGTCCCAAACATAGCAGCTGTCGTTCGCCAACGCTGGAAAAATAAGAAAATCTCTTTAGATAAAGTAAACATATCTAAAACGTGATGAAGATAAATGGGATTTGACTTATTTAAATAAAAAATAAACTTTTAATAAACCTGGTTTACCTCATATTCTTTCCACCTTCCGAGACATGGAAGTCCAATTTGTCAGATTGTGAAGAGACAAACGCTTTCAGTTGACAGGAATCGAGAGCCTTCCAAATCTGCTCATCCGAATGTCGATTGAATGGGTCGAGGTTGAATCGAAGAGTGCCAGAGAATAAAACTGGCTCCTACAACTTATTTAAAAACAAAAAACTAAAATTAAATTGAAATTTACCTGTGGAATAATAGCGATTTTTTCCCTCAATTGATGCAGTCCAATTTGATCAGTTCTCGTTCCATCAATTTCAATGTATCCATTAGTTGCTTCAATCATTCTCAATAAAGCTAAAGTCAAACTGCTTTTGCCTAAAAGTTATAAATTAAAGATGTTTCAAATAAAATTATCAAACCAGATCCAGTCCTTCCTATTACACCAATTTTGAGACCACCATCAATTTCTAGATCAATTCCTTTCAGAACGAGCGGAAGTCCATCTCTATACCGCATTTCGTACTGATGAAGGGAAATTGCACCATTTTCTGGCCAATCTCTTCGAGGACCCGGCTCGGTTACCCAATCTGCCTGAAATAAGGTTTTCGAAATTATTTTTACATAAAACAAAAAAGTAATAGAATGAGTGATGTGGACAATCTATCTTTCATGATTTGACTAATATTTGCTATTTCATATCATTAAAAACGTACTTCATTATTTGTTCTGATGCTGAAAATTATAATATTTTACCTCAGGCGGTATTTTATGGTACTCCTTGACTCGTTCCACCGACACGATATTCGTTTCGATTTCAGATAACATTCTAACTGCCATATTTAGGACTTCGGTTATCTGAAACATTTTATAAAGATCCGAGTTGGATAAGAAAAATCTTACCGTTAGAGCATAAGAGACCGAGAGACCGACCATTCCTGGGGATAAATCGAAATATTTGGCTGATAGAGTGCCGCAGAGGGAGGCGAAAAATACCTAGAGATCAAACGATGCAGCATTTGCAATAAAACTAACGTTTACCGTAGTGTTTCCGAGCAGTTCGAGTCGAGTAGCGAGCCACCGATTCCCACTGATCGTCATGTATCTGCATCGAATGAATCGGTCTACTCTGTGCATCATTTGTTGACGAACGACGTTTGTCTAAAATTTACCTGGATTTGAACACTGATAAATTTTCAGAGATAAAATACAGGAAAATTATCGAATAATTAGTTTATTAATAGGGATTTGAAAAAAGAAACAAGTCGATTTTTACCTTTCCGAAAGCCCTAATCGAAGAAACTCCTTGAATGACCTCCCCGAACAGAGACAGAATCGGCGACCGATTGACACTTTCCATTCTCTTGACTTGTCTGGCTGTGGGAATGAAGTACTTCATCACCAAGTAATATCCAATTATAAGGGGTGGAGCAGCCAGCAGAAAAATAGGAGTTGAGAAGGAAACCAGCACGAGGATCATTAGCACCTGAAAATAAGATAATAATTCATTACTCAAAACTCTTGAGTAGTACACGTTTTTAAAGGCTAAGTTTTTTCACTGAATAACGAATATTCATCTTCTCGAAAAGCACCATTACGACATGGCAAAATCTTATATCTCGAAAAAAATCGATTATTCAAAATTATTAGCTTACGTGGAGCATGCTTTGTGTCAATTGCCTGAGACTATCGGCCATTTTGTCGATCACATCGAGATCCTAAAATTGTCTTTTTCTAAAAAATAATCCAATTTTTATACACTGACCCTAGCTAACCGATTGATTATGCGACCAATTGGAGTCACATCGAAAAACCCAATCGGAGCTCGGAGCAAAGCGCCAATCAAAGGGGCGTGGAGACCATAGGAAGCTCGGATAGTGCCAAGGGTCAGGAATATGAAGGTCAGCAAGAGAAGAATTACTGAAACAATCAGATAAAATGATGTTCATTACTTCATATTATATTTTAGAAAACGACACAATTAGATACTTGTGATGCGCTCCGCTCGTTTGGACGTCTTCATTGAATGTGATATTCTTTGAAAAATATGAAAAAGCCTATCTTCAAAGATAACAGTTACCTTCGAAACCACCAATAGCCCCATAAACAGCTAATCGAGTTTCAACGGTGAGGTTGCTGGGCTGCTCAACTCGAAGAGTATTGTCGTTGGACCAGTCAGACAGCCACATCGAACGGAGCATCTGAGTTTTGGTTATAAAAATCTTAAATATAAAAATAGGATTACTGTAGCGGCGTAGTGAGCAAGAAAGAAGCCGAAGAATCCGATGGCATTGATGAGTCGCATCGCTTTGAAGTACATGACGTAGACGCTTTTCTTCACCTGAATATGAAATTTTACCACCAAATATGATGCATAGATTTGAAGCATCAGAATATATTAAAAATTGATCGAAAGATACGAGAAAACTGATCTTCATGAAATTTTTGAGAGATTCTTGTAAAAGTGAAAAATACTAACCCTTCCCATCATGACTTGCTCCTTTTGGACTAGCTTGGCTCCCTGTCTGTCCCCATCCCTGCTCTTCTCATCCACAGTCATAGTTGACTTCCTCTTTCTAACCGAAGCCGGCTCTTCTTCCTCCGCATTCTCTGACTGCCTTCTTTGACTGTTCATTTCTTCCAATAATTTCGAGAAGAGGCCTTGCTTCTTCTTCAATTCAGAATATGTCCCTTGCTCGGCTAAAAATGAAAGTTTAGGCACCATTTCGATTTTTTACAGAATGGCTTCAAAATCAATTGAAATTGAACACGAATTTAGGATGGAAAAGGTAGATTTTGAGAAAAAAACACGTGAAGATCGAAATTATCGACTGGTGCAAAAATTTTACAAGGCTAAACTTGTTGAGGGAAGTAAATTCATCAATGCCAAATATTCTAGTTATGATAGGATGACTCACCAATGACTCCTTCGTTCATCACCAAAATGACCTCCGCCTCCCTCGTGTATTGCAGTTGATGTGTGACCAGTAGTCTGGTTTTCTTCGACAGAATTCCACTCGGTCCAATCACTTCATTGTACAGCTTTTGACCGACATGGGCATCTACAGCAGAAAGGGGGTCGTCAAGAAGATAGATGTCACCGTCTTCGTACACTGCTCTGCAAAATGTAAATAGGAAAATGTTCAAGGTGTTTTTTTTCTAAAAGGCAAGAGTTCGTATCAATACGAAAAAAGAAATCTGAAAAGTATTCTAAAATCCTCTTACCTTGCCAACCCAACCCTTGCCTTCTGACCACCAGAGAGAGTGATTCCATTTTCTCCAACTTCTGTCAAATCCCCATTTGGAAATTGCTGGAAATCGTTATTGAGTTGACAGGCTCTCACCACCTAAAGTCCTTCAGGTAAACAATTCATAACGACAAATTCAAAATTACTCTCTGATAGAATTCCTCATTGTAGTTCTCGTTGAATAGGACATTATCCCTGATGGTTTTATTCGTGATCCACGACTGCTGAGGCGCATAGCCCAATCGACCTCCCACAGAGACTTTCCCGCTCAATACGTGCATTTCCCCTGAAAGTTCGAAGTATTTAAAGTTTCAGAAAGACATTCTTACCTATCAGAGCGGATAACAAACTCGATTTCCCACTGCCAACGGTACCGACAATAGCGATGAATTGACCGGGTTTGACGGTTATGTTGAGCTGAAAAATTACTCTCGACAAAATGACACAAAAATTTCAAATGATGAGAAAATGAAATAAAATTAACATACATCTCTCAAAGTCGGATCGAATTTAGCTCCCTGCCAATTGAGACTAGCTTCTTCCAGTTTGACAACTTTTGGATCAGCCACCCCAATCACTCCCGGCTGCAGTTCTTCTTCTGACAGAAACTCGCTCAATCGTTTGTTCGACACAGCTGCCTGAAAACGCGATAAATTATTATCGACGAAGAAAATTTCCAACATGGAGCACGACAAATCAATAGAGAAAAAGATGGACTTCGCTATTATAATTTAACAATTACATTAAAACTGATCTAATGGGCCTGCGAATTTATGATGAAATGGCAAAATTTTTTCCAAGTGAAGGATAACATAAAAAGAGGGTTTGAAATAAATGGTACCTGCACGAAAGTGTTGATGAGTTGTGCGAATATTCGCATTGGTTGTCTGAGCTGATTGAAGACTGTCAGAGACACGAACGCGATCGACGGAGTCAGCACGTTGTCTTCGGACAAAAAGATAAAGCATGTGAATGAGGCCATTGCCACCTAAAAATAGACATAAACTAAAGAAAATTTGAAAATTCTCACCAAAAATGGCCCAGTCGCATTGAAAATGTCGATCAGTCTGCTTGCTATGCAGACCTTCTTCAGCAATCGAATTTCTTCTTTTCGAAGATGATTTATTCGCTCTTCAAATGGTTCTTCCCAAGCGTAGAGTTTAACGACCTTCATTCCATTCAAGAGCTGGAATAATTAAATTTTTCTAGATTAAAAAATCCTCAAGGAGCTTAGTTGATTTTCAAATTTTTATGGTGAAGTCCAGCTACAAAATAAGAAAAAACATAAAAATGATCACCTCATTAGATAATTTCGTTCTTTCATCCTTGACTTTCATCTGGGCGATTTGATATCGTTTGATGTATCTCGAACTGAAGTAGTTGAGTGGGATGAAAATAAGCATGATCGTCACTCCGGCAAGGGCGGCAGGACCGAGTGTGAACCATAGCATTATCATTGCGAGGGTAAACTGAAAGAAGCTAAGATGCTTTAGGGAATTCAAGAAACGTACCTGAAACGGTACGGACCAAAGATTCTGAAGATAGGGAATTGCTTGAATCAGGATTTCGACATCGACTGCCGCATGGTTGAGAATTTCGCCTGCAGTGCGGCTGGCACGGGCAGATGGGGACAGGTTGAGCACCTAAAATTTTGTTGAGAAACTATTTAGTATGATGTTGTAATGTCTTCTCACATACTTGTGATTATCAGTAGTTCAGAGATATCTCATTGAGAAAATACAAAAATGAAGATCTTTTAAAATCGAATAAGGGTTAGAGTTCAGAGCACTTTCTACAATAGATTTTTCCGAGTTTTCAAGAAGATAAAAAGTACAATTTCTAATTTCAGGCTTTCTGTTCTATTTTGATAATTATTACGAAAAATACGAAACTAGCAACTCACCTTATTGAGCAAAGCATTCTGGAGTGTGCTTTGGTAGTAGACATTGAGTTTGAACATGCAATTGACCTGAAAGTTCTGCAGCAAAGAGCGGGTCTCGGCCGAAACGAACATTATGCAGGCGATTGCGATGCCGAATGAGAATGGGGGATTCGGCATCGAAACGAATTCGATCAGTTGTCTGGAATTTTTTCAAATTTTGATCGAAATTGGAATATTGGATCATTGTTAGTTTTTTCACGTTTATATTCTGAAGGCGAAATGGTATTAATCAAAAAGGAAACTAAGTCATTCTCCAATAACACATTATTTCATATAGTATTAGAAATGCAGTGAAGGTCACCTTCAAAAAGTAGAATTCTTACTTGAGCAACAATGGATTGAGATAATGAATGCAGTCCGACAGAACGCGAACGAAGGTTGAAAAAAAGATGATTCGTTTTTGACTTCGAATGAACGGCCAAACAACTGATGTCGGTTTGTCCTGCTTCTTGGCTGCGTTCCTCTTCTCTTGCGCTGAATACTTAACAATGACTTTTTACATTGCTTTGAATTGAAGAGAAACTTTTGAAAAATATTGAACCTTCGTTGAGATAATCATTTGAAAAATTACTTTGCCGCTGTTTGGTCCATTCTTTAGTCCAAGTTTTGGTCAGATTCTCAGCTTTGCATCTGTCTGCCAGCAGAAAAAGATCATCGAATTCGAGTGTCCGATTTGCACCGATTCGGAGGATTTTGTTCATCCAGCAGAAAAATGCCCGACTGAAGATCGAACTGCCCTCTTCGGGACAGACATTCTTCTGGAATTAATGAATTTTTTTTGGAAATAATGATGATCTTGATCAAAATTAGCGAACAGAAATAAGTTTTCGTTATTCCTTCTAGAAAATTTCAGCTGGTTTTAATAAACTTATGGTATTCATATGATCATCTTTTGAATTTTCGTCAAAAATCGGGATCAATTATTTCGATTTCCTGCTCAATTTCATGCCTTTTTCCTCGAGAAGAATAAAGCATTCTTGTGGGTGTAAGTTACAGCGAAACTTAATCGCCACAAATAAACGTTATTTTATGATCTGGGTACCTGCTTCTGAGCCGGGTCATCGGCCCCTTTGCTCGTTGACAACAAGGCCACTTCAGCCATTAGCAAACCCGTTTCGATAAGTAAAGGCCAATCGATACGTAATTCGAAAACCTGAATAAGAATACTGTAAAGATAAATATAGAAGAAAAGCCCAAAGAGTAAATCGATATTGCAGCTTTTCAGCGCTTTTTGTGATATCTTTGTTTGTTGTTTGCAAAAATTGCAGAATGGACAGTTCACAGACAGATCAGATCTTGAACAAAGAAAAAAATTTATTTGATTTGTCTGATCTACGTGAAATTCAAAGCTAGGAATGAAAATGACCGGTAAAGTCTGATAAAAATTAACACCAAACTTCACAGGATGTTCTCGTTGTTTGTTTCAAATGCTAGAGTTTTGAAGTTATTGGCTTTCTATACTTATTGCTAAATTTTAGGTTAGGAAGCAAGAGGAAAAAATTCTAGTGAAAAAAAACAGAAGGCCAAAGATTCTTAATAAAAAAAATGTAGGACTTACTTCACTAACTAGAAGGGTGAGTTTAGTCAAGGCACAGTAGAGGAGGGAAATGAACACAGCTGAGTGCGGATGCGGTCGCCGGGCAGATCGCACGCACACCCACACGCATAACCAGCACAATACCTGAAACGGGAATTCGAAGATTCTTATAATTATTGCTGTCTCACCGCAGTGAAAACCCTATTTTTCACCGGTCTACTTTCTCACAGGCAACTTTTTCAGCCCTTTTTCGCATTTGAAAAGCGAAAAATGTCTGTCGATGAAAAGTAGTATGTTCACCGCGGTATGATAGTGACAATTTTAAAGATCCGTAATTAGAAAATTAGACAAATGGAATGAGGGTTTAATAAATACGTGGTAACTGATAAGAACAAGCTGGACTTCATTGGAAGAAGTTGATCAATTTCAAAGAAATTAGAAGAAAAACGATTTTTAAAATTTTGCGATAGAATCAAAAATAAAAATCACGCGTAGAATTCGCCGCAAAATAAAATAAACAATGCACACGTTTCGATTTCGATTTTTATTGTTGCACTTTTTCGTTTCGTTTTTACTAATGAGCGTAAAAGTTTAACGTTTTTACAACGTTTCTGTCGATGTTTAACAAACAAATGTTGTCGGCCAAAAACGAGTGGAGTTTGTGAAGACCAAAGAGTTCAGTCCCATTCCACAGTTCGAATGAATTTTGGTCATCTCTATGGACATTAGGAGACTTTCTTGTTCTTTCAAATGAAAATTCTTATAGTTTTACGTTTTCCTGTTTTCTTCATTGCCATTTTCAATCGGCAAAATGATAAGATTGAAGAATGACAAAAATGCTCACTGCTTGCGTGAAATGATAAGGAAAACTCGAAGGTCAAACGTGGACATTTTCAAAGATAGACCAACGGAAATGAAGGTACTAAAAATTTTCAACGCATAAATTACTGCCTAAGAAAGAAATAGCTTGGAGAATGATCTTAAACATTTCACGGTCAAATCCCATTCTGCTCATTTTAGCAGACTGACGCAACGTCTAATCGGGTAATAGGGGAATTATTGCAAGTTGGTGCAGAACTCTCGAGGCTTTCTAAAGGAAGAAGTGTGAATGAAATGATGGAGAAATTTGAAATAAGCAATGAGTAAAAAGTGTCGAGAGAGGTGAAGAAATAGAGGAAGAGCTGTGTGCATTCGGAGAGCTCTCCATTTCTGCCTTCTCCATTTCACGCACTCTCTCACTCAATGTCCATAGACCAACACCAACAAAGAGAGAGTGAGAGAGACAGAGAAGAAGCTCCATTCCACTACGAATTCCTTTTGACCCGATACTTATGCTTCAAAGATCCCAGCCTGTTTTTCATCCCTTATCCTTCAACATGGAACCAGATATGGTGACGAATTCGCACAAGAAACCCTGCGAAATTGCGTGTCATTTATGGAAAAGAACAGCAGCAAATATCTGCAGTGATATGGAAAGCGTATAACAAACAAGGGGGAAGATTAGGCACATAACAAAGGATGGGCAATTATAGGCAGGCAGGGCAGATAAGCACTGAGGCTGCAACTGGTGAGCGAAAAATGAATGGAAGGGTTCAAAATTTAAGCCTATTGAAAAACTGTTGAAATTTTTATCATTTAGGAAGCGATCTTCATGATTTTTAGATATTCCAAATTTATTTTGGAAAAATATGGCATTTATGTTCATGAAGTTTGGATAAAATGCCTAGGATAATAAACCTAAAAAGTTCCGAGTAAAAGTAGTAAGAACAGGTGAAAATGGAAATGTCTAGGTTTATGGCATATAAAAATGCTCACTGAGCAGCGTGCATTTGAGGTGAATTTTTGTTTTGTTGAGTGAAATTCAGTCTCATTCGCCGAGTCCATTGGTTCAAAGTAGAGAAGAAGGACGGTGTGGAATTTGAAAATATTGGCAAAAAATAAAATATTACTATTTTGTTCCGTGTTATGCATGATTACATGATAGCCTAGCAATTTGGCCTGTTTATTTCATTCGCGCTTCGTAGTAAACAACTGCAAATTGCGCTTTTGCACCGATATGTGAAATTGGGAACAAACAAATATCAACAGCATCTTTTTTGTTTTCACATTAGAGCTGTGAAAAGATCAACATCATTCGAGCTAGATGAAAATGCAGAATTGCACGCGATAAAAATGCTCTGGCCAGAATACATTTCTTTACATCATTCCTAAAAAATCCCGAAATATCGCATAGAAATCTATTAAAAGTCTGAAAGTTTAGATATCGAAGTGGAATAGGGAAGATGTAAAAATTAGACATTCGAGAAGCTGAAAATGTCCGTTGCTCACACAAAAACTCGCAAGAAATGACGGCTGCTGGGACAAAGGAGGGTAAATCTGTCGTGCAAAACAAAACAGCAAAACCGCCGCCGTGGCGAGCAGAAGTGAGGAGTCTGCCCACGAAACGACGCCGCGACAGAAACTCGATCCGAACGATGCGGGATTGACTGGCTGATTTGAGGTATTAAGCAGAGGAAGGGGAGGAAAGGGCACAACAGCCGCAGTCCCAGTCCCAGTAGATAAGAAGGCCTTGTTTCTGTCAATCAGCCCGTCAAAAAGCCCCCATCCCATCCAAATCTCTGATCTGAGCCAATCATGTTGAAAATGAGCTGATCGAGACATTTTCAGCCGGAAGAAGATGGATTGCCGAAGACACAGACAAGCATTACGCAAATCTGGTTGCAATTACATTATCGTTGTGATGGGATTTTAGCGAAAATGCGGGTCGAGGTAATTTACATAGATGTAAGTGAATTGGTTACAGATTTAATTCGCAAGTTCCGCCCCACTTTGTCAAGCAAAAATCGGTTCAATTTTGGTTACTCGCTAATTATGTCGCTAATTAGGCAATTTTGAGCAAAATTTTCTTACTTAAATATTCAAATGAACATCAGCTTTTTCATGGAGTTAGGATATGTATTTTTAATTTAGAAAGGAATGTGATTCGTGCGAGTTGTTGACTTACGTAGGTGATGAATGAGAAGGCGGAAACCCATGCGAAAAGGGACGGGCGAAGATGACCGCTGATGAAGATGTCTGTCAGCAGACTCAGCAGCGAGTGGAGTGACAGCAGAAAAACACACATCTTAAACTTCTTTCGCTATTAAACTGAAAACTAATATTTTGAAACCTATAGTTAGTAAGCTAAAGCAGAAGATAAAAATTTAATGTTCCCATTAGACTTAGCAACGGGCGAAATTTAGCGTCTTATTCAGAATTTTTAAAGTTCAGCCTCATCTTGTTGATGATCAAATTACTTATTTAAATTGTTGATAAAAACAAATCATTACCAACTGAACCCATGGCTTATACAAAATCGGTCCGGCTTTATCACTTGGATAATATAGCCGATAGAGTAAGTGAGGTAGACTCAACCAAAGATACAGGAGAGGTGATGTGGCTGCTGCTTCGCGCCAGATACATGGCTAAATTAACCAGTAGAAGAGAAATTCGAATGTTCAAACCATATGATGATCCCCGAAGCAGTTCGAAATATAGTCGTAAGAATGTTTGACCTTCGCAGAATAAATCGAATTTTGCGTGCCCAAATATCCTTCTATCGTGTTCGAATTCCGATGCACTGTAGTTACGGATAACATTGTTGTCGGATGAGTTGAATATAGGAACAAGGAAGGGAAGAACTCCCCGTTTGGGACTGGAGTTGATGGATGTTGGCGATTGCCCCCGTGGATTCGGCACTCTTGTTTCGATTCTTGTCAAACTGCCTGCCTTTTTATATGATCGACAAAATGAGTGTCAGAGGAAATCGGCGAGAATTGCACATTGCACCCTCACAATTCGCTCATTTGCATATTCCAAGAGCACATGCATCGATGGATGGATGCATCGCTCTCTTCCTGTCTTCCTCTCTCGATTCACAATAAATCACGTATGTTTAATTCGATGAACGAGAACTTTGACGGTGATATGAGCAGAAATTGTTCAACACCATCAACACCACGACAAAGATAGACGACAAACGAATGCTGGCGCATAATTTATGTTAGTAAACTATTAAAACCATCGTGTCGCTGAGTGGGTGATTTAAAAGAAATGATTCTGATGTATCTTATATAACTCGTACCTCTTTCTTTCACATATTTGTTGATAGTTTATCTTGTATGTTTGAGCCCAGTTTAATTTAATGTCGAAGTATTTAGTATAAGATTCTGTAGGCCACTGGAAAAATACTGAAACAGTTCTACTTCACAGATAGAGACCAAAACATTAAAGATTATGCAAATCAACGAGGTTTGGTAATCGGAAATGATGTAATGAAATGAAATTTAGTGGCAATTTGAATTTATGCAGTTCGGCACTTTTGCAACCATGAGACTTCTAATATTTATCAGTATTTTGCAAATATTTATTCATCGAAATTCAATCCTTCTTCTGCTTCCTAGAAGGAATACATTTACAAATTAGGAAGATCAAAATTTTGTAAATTATATAAACAACGCCTAAAATGACTGTTATGATCAGCAACACGACATCAATCAAATAATATTCGAGGAGATTTAGATGTCTACCGTAGGAGTCGAGTTCAGGCAAAGTTCCGAATTTTGCTGCTAATTCGCAATGTTTCACGACAAGTTCTTTGGTCGAAAATGGTCGACTATTCAATAATTCTGCTAGTCTTTTGGCCTTCTGCGTATATCTGAAATGTAGAAAGATCACTTAGTAAATAGAGTTTAATTTGCATACATTTCATTTGCAAGAAGTTCCCCTACAGTGTTCTTGAATCGCTCAGCGTCAACCAGATCTTCCTTGAGGTAAACGATCGCAGTATTATGTCGTACCAGCATTTCCCCATTTCGCCGTTGGTCAGCCATGATAGGAATCTGAATTTTTGGAAATCCAATTTCACTTTTTCCAGGCTTCCTCAAGATATACCCCTTCCCGCCTCAAGTAAGAAAAAATAGATCCGTCACCGTCTCAGAAAAACTAAATTTTGAGGAATTCTGCTTTTCCGCCTATCTTACCACAATTGCAGGTTTCCCACTGTGAGCCAACTCATTCGTACTTCCCAATCCGCCGTGAGTTATGAACAATGATAATCGGTTATCTGCCAATAATTGATCCTGTGGCATCCATTTTGTCAGAACAACATTGTCAATTCCTTTCGCAATATCGTCATCCAGCTCGTATTTCCAAATAAATGTGGTTTCAGGCATCGATTTGAACAGGGCGATGAATGAGCTCTTGTATTCATTTGGCATGGCAGAAGATAGAGCATTCGTTCCAAATGAAATCAGCACATTTTTCTTCCTCCTATTCAAAGTTTCATTCCACTCCTAAAATTTAATGAAAATGTTAAATGCGTTTTTCTATGATAGACCTTCGACAATACCAAATCAGAACTCTTCTTCCGAGCTGGGACAATTCCTCCGATAGGAATTGTCTTCGGTAGGGCGGGAGAAGGGAAATCCAAATATGGGTTGGAATTTACGAAATTAAACGAGATCTTTGCCATGAGGTCCTAAAGTATTTCATTGATACTTTCATGTTTTTCTCAGACCATCCAATTCTTCTTTCCAACAACACTCTCAATTCCTTCCAGTTCGTTTCGATGAACGCTATCAGCAAAATATCGAAACATTAGCGATGACGCGAGATTTTTTACTCTTTGAAACAAGCTCATTCGATCACCCGATTCGGCAAACAGATCTAGAATACTAATTTTAGATAATGTGAAAGTGGTTTAATTTTGGAAGATCTTTTAGGACCTGGCACATAGCTGACAGCTAAAGGTTCTCCAATAGCATTCGATACACCGACTAATTGAACAGAAGAAGATGCACCGACTATTGAAGGGATTTGAAGATAATCAAATAGGGCTAAATTAAGGAAAAGATTCATAAAGAAGCTCATATCACACCTATTCCACAAATATGACAATGTTCTGCAATAGCAAGATCGAACTTCTCTGCACGCAACCGATCCATCAAAGATTTATCGTTCATTATGTCTAAAAATTAGTTTATTACTGAAATTCGGATAAGAAAAAATACTTTCGCAATTGAATCTCGTGATATCCTTGACATAGCCCATCATTGATGAAAGCACAGAAAGAGCGGAGGGCTGCATTGTCCAGATATTCCATTCTCCGGAGGAATTGGCAGTTCCACCCGTTCTCTTGACCAATTCAATTACGCTAAACATAATATTTTAAAGATTTAAATGGGAACTTTACCGTTTATCACCCGGATGAAATATTATATTCTTCACAGAAGTAAGACCCGTTTTATTTCCGAATTTCTCCTCTAACACTGGCATCAATACGGTCTAAAATATTGCTATAATGGTTTTTGAAATTTGAAGCACGAATATTTCAATTAGAATTCCACATACGACATCGAATCCGGCTTCCGCCAAAGTATCAGCGACCGAACCCATAAATTTGACATGGGAATGCCAAAGTAAGGGTGAATAAACCAAAACTTTGTATGAATTTAATCCATTGGCCAGTAGTGAAAGTAAGAAATTGAATAAATAAAGCTTCATCAAATAAAACTCTAAACATAAATTATTATTTAAGTTTTGAAAACAGAAATAAATGCAATTTAAGCTTATTTTCGCGGTAAATCATTTGTCTGCCTTTTCACTTGGTTGTGCAATTCGGTCAGTGGTTGTTTTCAAGACAGCAACGTTCTTATCGTTTTGTCTGCTTGTCTGCCTTCCTTCAACCTGTTGTATTCTTCGCAAAATGTCTCTGCGTCTTTCACTCGCTGGTCAATATGAAGAAGATGAAGGAATCGGTAGTGTCTACTCATAATATCGTCATTTTGAACCGAAATATCATTGAGAAAAATCCATTTTTAATTTAAAAAAGATAACTGATGTAAACAATAAAAAGTTTCGTGCGTCCACTAACACAATAGTCCACGAAATTCACGAAACGACCATGAAAAATGAAGAAATTGTGACGTTTATGAGCATTGCCATCTCTTCAATTGAAAAGGTTATTTTTATTACAAAAATTGTGTACAAATTATATAGATGTTCTCTAAACAGCGGTATTGTATGGCTGATAGGTGGGACTGAGCCGATTGTCAGAAGCCATGCTACTGTCTTTGTCGTTAGAGGCTGGCAGAAATGAGGCTGCCTATAAAATCATCATTCCCAGGGAGCTTTCAAAGTATTTTAGACCTGTTGCCTTTTGATAGCTTCAAAGTTTTGTGTGCCAGGCTGAGCCACGGCCCCACCCTGTACTGAAAGACGCAATTGTGAAGACAACGCTGATTTGAGGTTCTTCTAAATCTTACGAAGTTTGCTTTTCAATGATTTTCAAAGAATGCGTACCGCAAAATTTCCTACTAATGAATTCGAATTCGACTTCCTTGCTTCGATTCGAGACCGATAGAGGAATTCACCCAGCGCCGCTAGCATAGAAGCGATCATTCCTCCCATCAGAATATAGAATATGCCTGCTACTTTGGACAAATTCAGGGAAGCACTTGAACCGTCCTGAAATTTAATATCCTTATTTCTATATCTCATATGCATGAGACTCAAAATTGTGCCAAATAAGGAAGATAATGATTTGTGACTTCAACAAGAAGTAAAAAAGAATGGAAACAAGACAATCAGAATAAAATAGAAATAAATTTTGACATACCACCGACGTGTCCTTCACGCAATCAGTCAGCTCAACCCACCATTTTATTTCGAGTTTCTTGAGCTCTCCTTTCTCCTGCAGAGCGAGAATTGCAAGATTGATCAAATCCTTCCAGTCAGAGCCAAATGGCGTCGCGATGCCGTAACCGATGCTGTTCAGATTCGCACCTGAAAATAAAAAAAAAACATAAAGAGAAAACGCTGATACATAAAGTGCTCAAATGAAACATTAAAATAAAATAAAACTGCATTTTCTTCCAATTTCTCAAAGAAGACTCACCAACTTTCATCGTATCGCAAGGCAGCTGATTATTTTCGTATTCATTCGCTGTTGCTTCCAGCAGAAAGGCGTATCTTTAATTTGCTTAAATGAAATTTGTGTGATTTTCAAAGACTAATACCGTCCTTTATGTTGTCGCACTTTATCGATCCCCTCTGCATAGTTGCTCACGAACACTGAAGGCACTTGCGAGTCCATGTAACGCCACATTCGCTGATAGATTTCGACGGAAGAAAACTAGAAATTAACAAGCAATAATTTCAAGATCCCTTTTTCTATAAACTAGAGAAACTTAAAGAAAAATGCGAATCTTGCATTTTTCAAAATTATCAGAATTAACACCTTGAAGAAAGAGGCAGTTGATCCGCCTCCCTGGATGCCATATTTGATTTTGGTCTGCTTCGCCAAATCTTCTACATTCTCAATTGGAGCCTAAAGTTGGGGTTTAGCGAAAAAATAAGTAAAAGAAAATCACCTGCATTTTCTCCAAAGTCAAAAAAGCAGCCAGATTAGCCGTGTATGATGAAACAATGATCATAGTAAAGAACCACCAAGCGGACGAAGCGATACGTCCAGAAACAGATCTGAAAACAATGCATCTTCTAAAAAGAAATCATCGCTTTAAACTAGCCTAGGCAGAATGTCCGTTCCCTGTTGCATGAAAGCGGCCAAAGTGAACCAGAGACAGTTGTAGACGGAAAAATCGTTGGAAATCGCGAATCCGCCTCGAGCCGTCTCCTCGACTCGCCATTCGTAAGGAGAAAAGCGAGACACCAAGAAGATGACCACTGATACCTGGATGGGCAGTTTAGAAATGCAAAAATTTCGACTGAACAGTGAGAGTAAAACCAACCCCGATATATGCAAAGATGATGTACATCCAAATGTCTGTCGATAGCGGCTGCATGAAGCTGAACACGGAGAACTCCTGCTTCTCGGGCTTCTTGATCATAATCGAAATGCCCGTCGTCATGAAGGGCTTCGAGAAATCCACGACTCGCTCACGTTCCTCAAAGTTAATTTTGTCTATTTTGATATTGGAACATCGACTCTACAAATATCGAAAAAAAGCGGGAAAATATTGTAGCGGTCAAATTAAGTGTTCGAGTGTTGAAAAATAGCGAGAAGAGGCGAGAGAAAAACAGGAAATTGCGTACCACTCTTTCTCTGGTACTTGGCCTCCCTCCCTCTTTGTGCATAGTTCATTCGCGCATTTCTCGCAAGGCGCGATTTAACGTACGAATCTTCACTTAATTTGACCTATACAGTAATGGTTACCCTTTCTCATTGTAAGATTTGCATTCTTCAATAAACTTTAAAACATTAATTTTTACCTGATTGATAGTGAGTGACGCGACAATCATGTCAGCCTTTCCGCTGAGCAGATCTCCAATCATTCCATCCCAACTTCCATCGCTCTGTCGCGAACCCGCCTTGTGGCCAATGACGATTTCGTAGTTGAAACCAGCTGAAAGAAGAAGATAACAATGCAAGCGATAAGAATTATACGAATTTGCTTTGCAAGTCGAGAGAGCAGATCGATACAGTAGCCCTGAAATCGAGCATTGCCTTGACATTCAGGTGTAGTAGTGTCGTTTAGCTGGCAACCAGAAGATAGCATTGTAAATGGGGCAACCTAGAAGAGACTGAGGTTTATTGAAATTGAAATTTTCAAAAGTAATTTTTCCGCGAATTTTGCGGTTAGGCTATACAATAAAATCCATACAATGTTGGTGAGGATTTTGACGACCCGATTTCTACCAGCGTCCATAGGTTTTCTCGTGTGCTGCGCGATCGTGCGGTTCGAGAAGAAGCCAACACCTTGTCGCCAAGCCATTACCTGAAAATAAATCATCGAACTTGAAAATTGGAAAAATCTACAAATTTACCTCCTTCCGGTTGAAAGTAGCCTTTGTGTTTGACACGAGATCGACCACGGATACATCGTAGTTCCTTCGCTCTCCCTGTCGATCGAATTGAATGTTGCCTGTCAAAGTGCCGTCTCGAGAATCAAGACTCATCTGATGAAAAAAGTAAAATATTTTTCAACGATTCTGAAAGATAAATACCCCTCTCAAAGCCTTAGAAATCGTTCGTCCATGCTCGAATGATGCGAAAGGTCGACTCGAATGAACTCCGTCCGCTGCAGGATCGCAGAAAATTCCTAAAAAATAAGCCTTGAAATTTAGGGCAAACTTTTATAACCTGGATATCCCCGATTATAAAATCGACCGTGTCTGAAAGTACCGTGGAAGAGTGAATCATTTGCGGCCAAACAACGAGCGAATCCGTGATAAGCGACGAGAATGGCATCGTGAGCGAGGGCGGAATGAGCCTGAAATGCAATTCTTCGTGAAGTATAGCTTATTTATCAATTTATGAAAATTGATATATTAGAAGTTTGCAAAATACGGAGCGGTTTTCAAAGCATGAAAAAGAAGAACATTTTTCATCCAATGAAAATAGCGCCATCATATTACTCAAGTTGCGTATTAGATAATTTCAAAAATAATTGCTGGAAAAGTAAGAGCAGCTTACATCTAAATCATCCCCAGCAGACGCATCGGTTGTCATTTGCCTGCCTTTCTTCAAATGCTTCCTCAAATTCCAATATCCTCGAGTTTCTCGATTGATCAATTGAAATCCACTGATGTTGATATTGCCCTAAGATATAGCATTTTCATTCATCAGGAACTAATCAAATTTCGAACCTGATGAAACATCTCCACATCGTATGGAGAAAAATCCTAGAATTCGTTGAAATTGAAAGAAAATTGAGGACAAACTCACGAAATTTCCCACAACATAATGATAATAAGCCTGGCTGAATTGAGCAGATCGAATGGCGATGAGCAATTTCTGCATTCGTGAAGACGAGGTCGTATCGATTATGATTCTGAAAAGACTTATTTCAGAAGAATATTAGATGGCGATAAATATTCAGCTTTCTAACCTGTTGAATTTAGGAATGACGACATCCTTGCATTGATTCTTCAAATCTTCTGCGCTTCGCTGAGAGTGAAATGCTGAAATTGCGAATAATTTCTTGTCCGAAAAAAAAACCGTTCAAAATTTACATACCATGCGTGTCGTTGAATCGTCGAACGTGAAACTGTCTGAGGAATTCATCGAACTGGTCCATTTCTGCAGGCAATTCGACCATATGCGCGCTCACTGACTGGTTTGTCTTCTTGTGCAGATGGTGCCATAATGAAGGCATCGGGATTCCGGCTGAAAATAGATACCTGTTACAATGCATCATCATAAAAATACAAAAATGCTCAATCTTCCGAATGCTTATAGTGTTGAATCTAGAAGTGTAAAAAATAAAAAGCTAAACTATTATGAAAGTTTTGAAATAACTATTCACAAGTTCTCTCCCCGTGCTTTCTATAATTCCCTCGGAAACACTCAAACTTACAGTAATCCCCATCAGTAAACATGATGATTTCAGTCCATCCTTTGTGAATGATGAAATCGGCCAAAATCTCTGCTGTCGAAGGACGAATGGTGATTCCGAAGCTGAACATAATCAATAAGTTTGAAACGATCATAACAATTGCCTACAAATTAGTGTTTTCGATCTGGTAGGTTGGAGGAGTGATTGAAATGAGGGGCATTTCGAGCATGTCTGCCAGACCCCGCATCGCCTCATATCCTCTGCCTCCATCAATGCTGATCAGAGTCATTCCGCCCTCCTTCAACTCGTTGCAGACTAAAATCATTAACACTCGTTTCTTCAACCAAAAATTGTGAATAAAGATATTTGGGAAATTCGCAACTTGTCAAAATAAAATTGAATTAGAAAACGCTGTCTTTGAAACACCATTTCTACATTTGCGATTTTCCCAGGTTACAGGACAAGCATGTCAGTTTAGAATATATTAAATGTTTACAAGGAGAAAATAAAATTATGCAAAAAAGTGTGTACCTGCTGTAATGAGACTCCACGCCTCTGATGCTCCAGGCTCGACATCGTGGTGGTCGAATGAAAGTCTAAAGGAGTGAATAAAATATCAATAACTTAAAAAAAAAAAACCTGAATGGCAAGTCATCTCTAGAATTGATTTCGTCAACAGCATATCGCAGCGCCCTTGTGGCTATTTTTGCTTCTTCGTTTTTGCAGGTAAACGATTCTGAAATTTCATTCTTTTTTTAAATAAAAAATATGAAGATATGTTTTTTTTAATTAATAAAACTTACTGATAATGACTTTTGAAGGATATGTGAGAGTGAGATTAGTGAGTCCGAGCAGGAAGGAGAGGGTCAGCATCAGTCGAATGTTTCGCAAAGAGGATCGGGAATGTAAAGGGCAAATGCAGCAACTGATGAAGGGGATGAAAAGTCCCATTTTCGGAGGCAGAAAGGGGGAGGAAACGTCGAGCGGAATATTAGCTGCCTATTATGTGAGGGTATTAGGAATCACAGGGACGGTGAATTTAAGGAGACTCTGAAAATGGAAAACGTAAAAATTATCGAAGGATAAACGCGATAAATAATAACGAATATGGAGTGGTGTCGGAGATAAACTGAAGAACTTCAGCAAGAAAGTGAATATTATGAGCAGGACCTTCGAGAATTTCAGCACCTCTTCATTTCCCCCACTATTTCAGTTCTTCCTTGAGTTACCTAAGGATGCGCCTTTGGGCAAATTGAATTCCCTCTTCCCTCCTCTCTTTGGACAGAGCAATCAGTCAAGCGGCCCTCTCAACAATACTAGTCAAAGGAAAGGGGAAATACGCACAGAAAGAGATAAATAAGGAAGCATCAAGCACAGAAATAATTCGGACTTCTTCAACATTCGCTAGGTTAGTTTCTATAGTGAAAATTTGTTTTCTGCAAAAAATAGTTTATCTAGAACTTTAGCTCTTATCTCGAATCTAAAATTCATGATCACAGCGTTTTGCCCTCTAAAAATTGATTCAAAAATCGATCTTTTCTAACTTTACATAATTTTTTTGAAAATGTTCTCCGCTTATATTGTCGGGGATATCTTTAAAGAATTTTTAGTAAAGAAATATTCTAGCATAATACATAGATAGGAAATTATAACAGTTTTTTTCTGAAAAATGGTGCCGAACAGCTCAAAACACTGATGATCAAAAGTGAAAAAATCAAGAGACTCCTGAAAATTACATGATTGTCGAAGTGGCTACTCCAAAATTCTGAATTTAGTGTAGTAAGACAAGAATAGAAGAGGACGAAATAGGGATGGAGCGCGTAAGAAAATTGAAAGATGAGAGGTCGTGAGCCCGAATGCAAGAATGCTCGGCTGCAGAGCTGTCCGAAGCCATTTCATCGTCCGGCCTTCTCTCCCTCTTTTCCCTTCCCTCACAACTAAAGTCCTCTATCAGTTAGTCTAATGGTTTGGTTCCATGCCACAATGAGATTAGCAGAGTGAAGAGCCCACAAACAGGGAATTAGAGGATCACAAAAAATGCAAAATTCATAGGTTGGCCGTAAACGAACCTGCTACTTCATTTTTGCCTCTCTTTTTCCGAGGAAAAAAGTAGACGCGACTCGTAGTCTCTAAGTCTATAGCGAGGATTTTTCAATCCAAGTTAAGTTAAAGTTCGATATTTTTCGAACCTCAGACAGTCCTGCTTTTAAGACTTATTAAAATGAAAGCTTCCTACTCTTCCTCTTGAACTTGTTTCACTTGAATGCGAGATAACATTTAGGATGACATTCGAAATTGAGCAGATTATTGTTCAACCAATTAAAATCTCTTCATTTCTTTATTTCTAATTCCTAATCATCTGCCAAACTATTAATTTTATGATAATTTTTTCGCAAATATATTCGATATCACTATTCTCTTATCAACTCTCGTTCAATGTAAAAACTTGCTCTCTTGCTCCTAATGATTATTGATTGTTTTATTCATTTACGTATGAATGTATGTTTTATTTCCTAAATCAGTACAGATTTTTAAGATAAAAATTAGTTAGACATGTAGGCTAACTTCCAGCTAGGCAACCATGTTTATATAGTGTAGTGATAGAGCAGCACATCCCAGAGAAGTGAGGGGTCAGGTTCGAACCCTGGCTGTGAAAGGCATGAGTTTGCGAGGGATGAATTTGCATAAAATAGCCACTCGTAGGCGGACCCAATCGAGATACCACTAAGCCACCGTCCTGCATTTGTATGATCTTTCCCAACATTTGTCCTACTAACTAATATTAGCTCGCTTTACAACACACGAGGAGGACGTTGATAGAAATTGATTGCATTCGCAGTCAACCAAATTCAGTCGAAATGAGTGGTGAACCTACATCAACGTTCACAAATCCTCTTTCCAAACCCGTAAGTTGAAATTCAAATTTTATTTTCTGTAATGAATTACTTTTTTAAATGATGTCATTTTACAACGGAAAAACAAATCGGTGCGACAGGGTCTCCCCATGCATGATTCTTGTCTAAAAATTATCGCAAAGCTTCAATCCATCATAGATCGTTGAGGAATTTGATGAGGGTGATCCAAAATGTCGTTTCTTTTGCATCTTGAAAATAAATAATTCATTACTAAAATGGAAGTGATCATTTCAGAAAGGAACTGAAATACCATTGATAGCTGGAACACTATCTACATCAAGTAATGCAGAGCCTACAAGTAAAGATTTGATAGTTGATAAAGAAAATTTAGCTTATTGTCATTTTTAGAAAATGAACAGACAACTTCTAGCAACCCGATTAAGTAAAAATACCGAGTTTCATTATTTACTAATAAATTTCTTCAGGCTGAAGAATACAGTTTGCATTGGCATCGATCTGGGCACGACTTATTCATGTGTTGCTATCGTTGAAAATGGAAAGCCTAAAATCATTTTCAATGAAGAAGGTAAATCAATTATGAAATCCCCCTAATTATTCTTTCCATTATAATTTATTCTCAGGCGGAAATTTTACGTCATCGATTGTATCATATGGGGATAATAACGAAGTATTAGTTGGTAACCATGCACTGAACTATCCTGATCTCTCACAAGTTTTATACGGTTTGTATTCTTTAGTCCGTAATCCGGGAGGCGAAAATTAGTGCACGGCTATTTTTTGATAACTAGTATTTGACGGAGCGAGTGATTTTTGTCAAGAAACCCCGTGTTTCTATCGAAAATGGGAGACTAACTAAAATCATCCTTTCTCTCCTCATTTTCGACCTCCCAGATTTTGGGTTCAATAATATCCAAAATGCTGCCTTATTTTTCGGATTGACTTTGTAGATTCAAAAAGACTTCTCGGCTGGGAGTTTATGTATGATCTTCCGATCGCCGAGAATCGCTTGCTATGGACATTCGATTTGGATGCAAGAAATGTGTTATATTAATTTTTTATTGTAACGAAATAATAATATTCTAGGAAGCAGTAGGCTATGTCCTGAATAAAGGCACTGCGGAAGAGCGATTTATTTTGCCGGAAGAGGTGTCAGCTGATATTCTACGAAAACTTAAATTAATCGCCGAGGTTCGATATTTTTAAATAATACCTATTTAGCAACTTAACACTTATCTCTTAGGAATACATGGGAGAACCAATAACAGAGGCTGTTGTCGCGATCCCGGCCTTCTTTCAGACAGCTCAAATAGAGGCTACGAAAAGAGCGATTGAAATGGCTGGACTCGAGTTAAAGATGCTAATTAAAGAGCCTACAGCCGCTGCGATCGCGTACAATGAAGACAAAAAATTAGAGAATTCAAATATAATGATATTCGACTTCGGCGGAGGTAGGTACATAATCATCATTTGGAAACAAACAACCGAACGAACAGTTGTATCAATGAACTTTCAGGTACACTTGACATTAACATCTGCAAAATTGAAAACGGAAAACTCGCTATAAAAGCAGTTTATGGAGATAAACATTTAGGTAAAGTCACATTTTATATTCTTTTCATAATATGCCTGAATTTGCATTTTAATAGGTGGTCAGGATTTTGACGGGATAATTATGAACTATGTAGTGCAAGAATATAAGAGAACATCTAATAACGATATTTTTGTAAAGCCATGTCTAGCTAAACGACCAAGAAACGAATCTGAAATATCTAAAAATGATATTTTTGGAAATAAACGTTTGGTTAAACGACTAAGGGTCGAGTGCAGATCAGCAAAAGAAGCACTCTCCTTCAACGCTTCTTCTTATAATATTCATGTTAGCATTATTAAACTAATCGAAGTAGCAAATTATAAAATTCAGTTGGACATCGATCTAGATGGATATTTGGATTTAAATGTAAAATTAACGAAGATCAAATTTAATGAATTATGCAAAGAGCTTTACACAAGAACATCCAGGCTAATTGATGATACGCTTAGAATGGCTAATCTTGGGACCGATGACATCGATCACGTAGTAAATAATCACGAAAAACCCTTCCATCCTAATCGGAAATATATTTCTTAAACTATTCATTCAGATAATGGTTGGCGGATCCACAAGGATTCCTGCGATAAGGGATATTTTGGAAATGAAGTTTGGACAGAAGAAATTAAAATCCAATATCAATCCCAATGAAGCCGTCGTATTTGGGGCAGCTATTTTGGCTGATGCTATTGAGGTAGGAAGTATTATATTGCGAATATTTAAACAAAATATTTTAGAAGGAAAAGCAGATTCCATTGATTAATTATTTTATTGATGGATTATCCCGGAATATCAATTCACATGAAATCTTATTTTATGGTAAGAAATTATGTTGAAAACTAAGTAAGAGACTTTGAAACGATTCGTAATAATTTAGTTTATTATCCAAATAATGATAAAGAAGAAGGAAGAATATGCCTGTTCAATTCACTTACCTGCTCAGTCGAAGAGATTGCAAAATTCCATAACTGTTATGTGCCATATGAAGTAGCAACTACACAGAATAAAGTAAATTTTTGTGTTCGTTATTTTGAATAATTTCTTAAGCTTCAGATTTTTGGAATTGATAATGAATCATTTGAAACATTTGATTTGAGTACTGGACAAATTTCAAGAGGTCTGCTCAACAACTCCATGAATGGCCGATTTAAAGAATTTTACAGGTCCAAGTCCTCCTGAATGGCGTAAATCTACATCTGTGACTTATTTCAAAGACAAATTGTATTATTTGGGTGGAGAGAATCTTGAATCAGGAGAAAAGACTAATTGTGTGGATGTAAAAAGATCGAATGAAAATCCATTAAATAATTTAATTCAGGTTTTAATAAACGGAAAGTGGCAAACAGGACCTATATTTCCTTTTCCAATTCGTTATGTTCAAACAATAACATGCGATGGAATTTTATACGGTCACATTATAGCATATTCATTATTGTAATTATAAATATTCAGTTATTGATGGTTGTAGAAGTAGAATGATATATCGATTATCAGACGATGAGCGGGAATGGATTGAAATTGGAGAGATCCCAGAAAGACGAATTCATTTCGGAGTTGCATCATTAAATGGAAGAATTTACATAACTGGAAGACGGAAGTCGTTAATTTTGTATGATAAATAATGTATCATTATATATTTAGTTATGGTTATGATATATTAAAATCCTGTTTGTGTTTCGATCCCTCAGCTCCAGTTAACAGTCGAATTTCTCGAATCGCTGATATGAATCATGCAAGAGCGGGTCATTCGCTCATTGTCGCTAACGGGAAATTGTATGCAATCGGAGGGTGAGCTGAGGTTTTGCATATCTTTATACGAAGTATTTTAATTTAGACTTCAAAAACCTTACTGGAGAAATTATTGCAATTTGATCGAGGAATACGATCCACAAACAGATAAGTGGCGTGAAGTCAAAATTCTATTTTATGGTAAGAAATTATGTTGAAAACTAAATAAGGGACTTTGAAACGATTCATAATAATTTAGTTTGCTACCGAAATAATGATGGAGAGAAGGAAGGAAGGATATGCTTGTTCAACTCACATACCTGCTCAGTCGAAGAGATTGCAAAATTCCATAACTGTTATGCGCCATATGAAGTAGCAGCTACACAGAACAAAGTAAATTCTTATGTTCGTTATTTTGAATAATTTCTCAAATTTCAGATTTTTGGAATTGACGGTGCAAATAAATCATTTGAAATATATGATTTGAATACTCGACAAATTTTAAGAGGTCTGGTCAACAAATCCATGAATGATTGA
Source organism: Diploscapter coronatus (assembly GCA_964036155.1). Classification (NCBI taxonomy): domain Eukaryota; kingdom Metazoa; phylum Nematoda; class Chromadorea; order Rhabditida; family Rhabditidae; genus Diploscapter; species Diploscapter coronatus. Next base: position 55,349,465 of record OZ038423.1, read on the forward strand.
TTCAAAGAATTTTACAGGTCTAGATCCTCCTGAATGGCGTAGATGTGCATCAATCGTTTATTACAAAGATAAACTGTATTACTTGGGTGGATGGGATCCTAAAACAAAGAAAGATACGAATCGAGTTGATGTAAGAAGATCGAATGAAAGTCCACGAAATAATTTATTCAGGTTTTAATAGATGGAATATGGCAAACAGGACCTGCTTTTCCTCATTCAATTGTATTTGCTCAAACAATAACATGCGATGAAATTTTATACGGTCACATTATAACATATACATTGTTTTAATTATGGATGTTCAGTTATTGATGGAGAAGATAGTAATAAGATATATCGATTATCAGACGATGAACGGGAATGGATTGAAATTGGAGAGATTCCAGAAAGACGAGATTCATTCGGAGTTGCATCGCTAAATGGAAGAATTTACATAACTGGAGGACAATTGTCGTTAATTTTATATGATAAATAATGTATCATTATATATTTAGTGGTGATATATCAAAATCTTGTCTGTGTTTCGATCCCTCAGCTCCAGTTTATAGTCGAATTTCTCGAATCGCTGATATGAATTATGCAAAATCTTATCATTCGCTTGTTGCTGCGAATGGAAAATTGTATGTAATCGGAGGGTGAGCTGAGATTTTACATATCTTTATACGAAATATTTGTTAACTTAGATCTTAAAAAAATAATCGTAATTCAATCGAGGAATACGATCCACAAACGAATAAATGGCGAGAAGTTGGAAAACTAAATTAGAATAATCCAGTTTAATACCATGTAGTCCTTTTATTTAGTATATTATATTTTATGAATTTTATCTTTATTCGACTATTATTAAAAATTTCAATAAACATGATACAGACAACTCTCGAAGACATCCAAAAGTGATGAGGGATAATTGTAACTGAAGGAGTCTTGGAATTGGTGCAGCATGATTTGGAAGGGTGCGTAGCGTTATCCACCAAAGTATAGAAGAAGCAGAAATAAGTAAATTCAGTGTATTGCAACACGCGAGACAATTTCAAAATGGATACTCAAAGTTACTATTATCAATTTAGTCTTCCAATATGATATGCAATGTTAGATATTCATCCACTCATCCCTTCCATATATGTTATCATATATAATAGTTCCTTATATAGCCTTACTTTACATCAATATATTTCCAGTTTTGCCTACCCTTACCCTATCTCTGACCTATTATCTCCTTACTTATTCTCTCAAAATGTGGCTTTGATTAAAAGGAAACATCGTATTTGATATTTTGGTGGATAACGCTGCATTGTTCCAAATCATGTTGCGACAATTCCAGAACGCCATCGTTTTCTATAATTTTTGTTCAGTGCAGTAATCCTTCGCCTTTAGGCCATCAACCGCCCATCTGCTCAGTCGATTTTCTTCAGTAACTGGATGCAGTGCCAAGTTTCCCAGGTACAAACATTTTGGAACATCCCTGAAGAATATTTCTACCGGGCTCCAAAGAATTCATTATAAATAATTTATTCTCATCGAATTGCCAAAATACTAGGCTGATTGAAAAGTTCAAAAGCTCTATCGGAAAATGTTTACATTCGAAATTATTTTATTGTCGAGCTTATTACCGTGGACGGATGAACGTTGGAACAGAAAAACTTAGATCGCTAATATCGGATCATTCGTTATGAGTATAAAGTCCACAATTGTGTTTGGCTCGTTGAAGTCTCTCAATAACTCATTTTTCTATCAAAACAGCCGGGTATCGGCTTTCAAATGGCTGCATTTTATCACTTTGGTTTATATTAAGGGCTCAATGTCTTCGTTCTATCAAGTTCATCGAAACAATTGGTCCTATCAACAAACCAGAAAAAAGAGAAACCTGGGCAGTATAAATTCTTGCCTTTGGGCTCATCACAACATTATTTTCCATGGGGTACTTTAGGAGCTATTTTTCTAATCGTGGCATAAAGCGAAAAGGGCTTGATACAGACTTGCAGAAATCTGCAATATATTGTTGCTAGAGTTCGTGTCAAGTCTTTCTTTCACTATACAAATAGTGCTAGTTATTTATCCTTTCACATATTTAAATATGATTTAAATTTTCTCAGGATGTTCTTCTTCTTGGTGACTAGTCTTCTGATCGCTGGCGCCACTGCGAAGCCCGAACTCACTCCACAAGCTAATGGAAATAAAACTCTAATCTATCGTAAGTGATTAATATTTATTAAGACGCATTCTTTGAATAACCTGAACAAACTATTAAGAGCGGCCGGACAACTGCAAAAGTGTCTCGGATCCGAACCAAACTTATATGGTGGATACACCCATGGGTCCTAATCACAAAAATTAGGTTTTTAGGTCCCGCCCCCAAAAGTGGGCGGAGCTAGGTGGGGGTCAAAGTAGGGTGTTTTCACGATTTGGCACCCCTCAGGGGGTATAAAGAAAACTTTTTTGCTATAAAAGATTTTCGAAAATTTTAAAAAGCATAGAGTAGCCCATGTAATTGCGCACCTTCTGGTATATAGCTTTTCGAGCAACAACCACCTGCTGGGTCAGAAAGGGGTCCTTATGTCAAAAATGGCGGTATGCTGATGCTCCATTTTTTGCATAAAATCGATTTTCCTGAAAAGTTTAAGGCGAGTTCCAAAAATCTAATTCTATATTCAGATTCTACGTATCAAATTACCCTAAAATCAGCCCTAAAAAGCATGAATTAGGCGGGACATTTTAGAAAAAAAATCAATCAAATAGGCGTGGCCTGAGGGTCGAATTTTACAAAACTGATCAGAAAAATTCAAACAATACACCAATCGATAGCCCTTGAAAAACTAAGCAACTTTTGTGAAGACACTACATGGTTATCTATTATGGTAAACATGGTATAGAGGTTTGAATAGATCAAACCCAAAAAAATGACAAAAATCTTCAAAAATTCATAACTTTTGTAAAATAAAACCAAATTGAAAAATCTTTTCGGAATATAGCAGATTATGGGCAATATTTCATTTTTGGTTCGTAGAGTATCATGTTATCACTTTATCATGTTCTCATATGGGTCTATGGAAAACCACCCATATGGTATCAGAGTGGTACTATACCAAAATGGATATCATTCGACTCGAAATAGACTGGAGAGTAATATTCGAATCTATTTCTATCAATTTCAATCAGTGGTTTCATTATACCATCATTGTAATTGACTATAACCACCTGTTGAAAAAGACCAAAAATGGGGTATTTTCAAATGACCATAAAAGGCGATAGACTAATCTGTTTTTCAAGTGGTTTTCAGCATATTACTCAGGTCGATAAGGGCTTTCGTTTGGTATATAACATGATGGATATTGGTTACCAAATGGTAACTTGACCATATGGGTCTCTACCATTTAGTACAATACCATGTTTGGTATCATTCGACTCCAAATTGAGTGGGAATAAATACTAGATGTCTCTAGCTTCAATTTGAGCTCGAATTTTGGTAGACTGCCTATGAAAATATTCTCGTATCATTTTCTTGAAAATTGACATTAAATTTTGGTTTTTGGGGTACCACTCCCATACCATAATAAATAACCATGAGATGTCTTCACAAAAGTTGCTTAATTTTTCAAGGGCTATCAATTGGTGTATCGTTTGAATTTTTCCGACTAATTTTGAAAAATTCGACCCTTGGGCCACGCCTATTTGATTGATTTTTTCTCAAAAGGATCATACCTAACCTATGCTTTTTAGGATTTATATTAACGTAGTTTTACCTGGAGAATTCGAATATAGCATTAGATCTTTGGAACTCCCTCTAAATTTGCTCAGTAAAATCGATTTTATGCAAAAATACATGTTTTTGAAACTGCCATTTTTGACATCAGGACCCCTCCCACATCCAGCAAGCGGTTGATCTCCTAATCCTATATATTTTTAGAAAGTACATTCCATGGCCATGTTCATTCTTTTAAAATTTTTCGAAAATCTTTTATAGAAAAAAAGTTTTCTTTGTGCTATTTGCAGTAGTTAATATTCAAGCATACTCTGACTTGCGGACTTTAACCGTTTTTTTCTCAAAAGTGGCATACCTAATCTATGCCTTTTAGGACTGATTTTAGGGTAATTTGATACGTAGAATCTCAATATAGCATTAGATTTTTGGAACTCGCCTTAAACTTTTCAGGAAAATCGATTTTATGCAAAATATGCATATTTTGAAACTGCCATTTTTAACGCTTTTTGACTTTGGGACCCCCTCCCATACCCAGCAAGTGGCTGACCCCCTAAACCAATATATTTTTAGAAAGTACATTCCATGGCCATATTCATCCTTTTTAAATTTTTCGAAAATCTTTCATAGCAAAAAAGTTTTCTTTATACCCCCTGAGGGGTATCAAATCGTGAAAATGCTCAACTTCGACCCCCACCTAGCCCCGCCCACTTTTGGGGGCGGGGTCTGATCTCCCCATTTTTGTGATTAGGGCCCATGGGTGTATCCACCATATAAGTTTGGTTCGGATCCGAGACACTTTTGCAGTTGTCCGACCTTTGTTCGGGTTACTCAAAGAACGCGTCTTAAAATACAATGAAAAGGCATTACTATTAGTCATTTAGTTGATTATAAGAATTATAATGGTTATTCCGACGGAAGAATTTGTCTGTTTGACTCGCAGAATTATTCTGTCGAAAATATTGCAAAGTTTAATGAAAACTATTCTACCTATGCAGTAGCAACTACACAGAATAAAGTAAATTCTTATGTTCGTTATTTTGACTAATTTCTGGACTTTCAGATTTTTGGAATTAACAATTATAAAGAGTCATTTGAAACATATGACTTGAATACTCGACAAGCTTCAAGAGGTTTTTATCAACAAATCCATGAATGATCAATTCAAAGAATTTTACAGGTCCAGATCCTCCTGAATGGCGTCATTGGGCATCTATCGCTTATTTCAAAGACAAATTGTATTATTTGGGTGGATGGGAACTTGAAACAGGAAAAAAATCTAATCATACTAATGTAAGAAGATCGAATGAAAGCCCATTAAATAATTAATTCAGGTTTTAATAGATGGAAAATGGGAAACAGGACCTGCTTTTCCTGATTCAATTGTATTTGCTCAAACAATAACATGCAATGGAATTTTATACGGTCACATTATAGCATATTCATTATTGTAATTATGTATATTCAGTTATTGATGGATGGAGTAAAAAGATATATCGATTATCAGACGATGAACTGGAATGGAAAGAAGTTGGAGAGATTCCAGAAAGACGAAGTTTGTTCGGAGTTGCATCGCTAAATGGAAAAATCTACATGACTGGAGGATGGAATTCGTTAATTTTGTATGATAAATAATGTATCACTATATATTTAGTAATGGTTATTACGCATTAAAATCCTGTCTGTGTTTCGACCCCTCAGCTCCAGTTGACAGTCGAATTTCTCGAATCGCAGATATGAATTATGAAAGAAAGGATCATTCGCTTGTTGCCGCAAATGGGAAATTGTATGCAATCGGAGGGTAAGCTGAGATTTTGCATATCTTTATACGAAACATTTATTAATTTAGATTTCAAGAATTTCCATCTAAAAATTTTTGTAATTCAATCGAGGAATACGATCCACAAACGAAAAAATGGCGAGAAGTCGGAAAAGTTAATAGCTGAAATATTCAATTTCAATACATTGTTTTCATAAGTTTCGTGTGATTTAAATAAAAAGTATCTTTATTCAATTTCGTACATTCTAATTCGATACATATGATACAGACAACCTTCGAAGAAATTCAAGTGATGAAAGATAACTAACTGAAATAAGTATTCTTTAAAATAGTTTTCGATAAGAATGACGAAATATACCTATTAGCAGGGCTGAGACGAAAATGAACTTTTAAAATTCAAAATCGAAATTTCGCCTCAGCTCTGCTTATTAGGAACCCATTCTGTCATAGCTTAGATATTGCATCTCAACTAGTTATCAATTTTATAGTTATTAAGAGAAATGTTTTCAATTTGTAAGGATTATTGTGAATGACTAATCTAGTTGACACAACTTTCTTGATCAAATACAATTGACGAAACAGAAATCTTGTTAAAACTTGATTACTTGAAACCAACTAAATCATACGAATTTTCGATGTAAAGAAATCAACGCATATTTCAAGTAGAAAATCGAAAATTAGAAATCTACAGAGTACAACATGTTTCTTTTCTCACAACGGATTGAAGGACGTGGTTCGTGGGCTTTTTATGTCTGAGTCATACTATTTTCTAAAAAAGCCCGCGAACTATGAACTAAACCTTACAAAGTAAGATCCAAGGTTCGTAAGAATTCTCATCATAAAAATCCATAATTTGTAGCCTGTCTCATCTTCAATTATGACTAGCTCAACACATATGTATCTCGTAGTTAGATAGATTTCTACTATCACACCATTTCTTCTTTTCTGACAAATAGATCTTTAACAATTTTCTATATTTGTTGTCTGATATTATATGGTGTCACAATATGAAATCAATGAAACTCTTATTGAGAATACCACTGCATTGTTTTATCGTTATCAAATGGCTGAAGCAGAAGAGGAATCGTACTCCGTTCCATTCTTTGTCGCGTTCTTGACTGCACTCAACTGAAATCAAAGAATTTCACTCGCTTTTCAGAGATAGAAATTATAGATAGACGGTAGTAAAGTAGTAAAGTCAAAGTTATATTCGAAATTAACCAATCTCAGGTTAGAATATTTGGAAAATGATCATTTTATTATAAATCATGATACCAATAAAAGCTATGAAATTGATGGGTAAGATCAGAAATATTAGCAGTGCAAATAAACTAGTGCTGATCGGCAAAATAGTAATTCTCGCACTGTACTGGACACATCCCAGAATTAAATAAAAATAACATACGACTGTGCAGCCTTGTGGTTGTAGGAGCTGAGCGTCTTGGACTGCAAATAGCAGGAGTTGTATTCGATGTCAGCTGGTTGTCTGTCTGGAAGGAATTGTCGTTCAGAGCCTGTATGACTGTACGAACTATCACTTCACGACGCTAAATAAAATAGCTTAAATAGTAGATAATCAGGAAATCTAATTGAGTGGCATTTTTACATCGGCACAATTAATCAGTGTCAGTTTGAACATGAATACCAGTTTCATCATTTCACGAGCTTTCTGCTATTTGACATTGGAATGAACTTCGTCGTGTAGAGTATAAGATACTTCTGTTCAAATTATGATTTGTTAAATAAAAACTTACAACAATGGTGAGTTACTCAACGCGCTTTGAGACGACATTCGAATTCGCCCTGAAAATTTATAATAAAATTCAAAGTGATTTAGAAGAATTTTATAAAATGATAGGAATAGCATTTTTCAACGAGTTATTTCAAATTTTCTTACCTGAACAGCAGTTTTAGCCTGGCAGCCTCCTCTTTTTCCATTCTCTCCAGCTCGTTCCCAAATCCAGAATATTTCTCTTCTTCTTTCTTTTGCCTGAAACAATCTTTGATCAATATTTATTAGAAACAAAATACCTTGGCTCATATCCGAATGATTCATGCGTTTCTCCCTTTTGTCGCTGACTTCGTGAGTACAGACTCTTGACGTTTCTGAAATGATAAAATAAATTAAATCTCCACCTACAAATAGGAAAAACCTATCCAAAATCTCTTACCGTTTTGAGCGCATTTGCCTGTTGGCTGACCTTCTCGGGAGTTCTACAGAAATCGCAGTTCTTCAAGCACTTTTCAGGTCGGATTCATTGAAAAACGAGGCCATCACACTGATATCAAATTTACCCAATTCAACCTACTTTGAAAAACCGTTTGGCCTCTAATTATGCAGGTGATTTTTGGGTTAAAATTGTTTTCATATTTATTATCGTAGTCTGTCTAGCAAGTGCGAATGAAATAGAATTGAATGGGATCTGGATTGGGGAAATGAAAGTTCGGAACTTCATAAAATTATGTCATGATGATCAGATTTGAAATATTATTAAGAAAGCACGACAGAAGTAGCTGAAATGATGATGTCGGGGTAACTTTACCGGATGCTTGAGAACGCACAGACCTAGGGAGGACTTAAGTCAGAATGATCGTGCAATCAACCTCCTATAATAATTCCTTCACAATTTTGTATCGAATTTCAGAAGACATCGTTATTCTGGTCGACTTTTTATTGATGAATAATGAAAAACGAAGACAAAATGCTAAAGAGTGCTAATTTGATGAAGAAGGGCATTCTCGTTTTATATCTGAAGTACCTAAAATATCCTAATTTTTATTCACATCATTCAATCAAACAATACAATGAGAAATGCCCAAATAAATCGAGATTTTCAAGAAATGGTTGACAGAATTTTGCGCCTTCTTGATAGTAGATAGCATACTTGAATGCTCTTGTGATTATTTTCAAGTCATCTACAAATTTCTCTTCTTCTTCTTCTGTGTTATCCTATCGTAAATCAGGCGAAATGTCAGATGAACTGTCAAGTAGCTGGTTATACTGCACGCCAGGCGGTATGCTCTTTGATGCACACATAACATTTCGAGTGGACCATAAAGAGCAGGTTCTTCTTTTACTGGCTATCTTTTCTTTCCACCAATATTGGACAACTTCTTAGTACATTGCGGTTGATTAACGTTAATCTTCAGAAAGATATCTCGTTTTTGTCAGAATATCGTCTCCCTCGTAATGTTTAGTTGATCAGGAACGCCTAAAATCAATTCTTGTTTATTTTCCAAGATTTCGAAATTCATTTTTCCGGATTTGAACATCATTTCTACACGGGTCCGGGTTTTAACCATGGGGAGCAGGTGCTTCTTCTTCTTCTTCTTCTTCTATCTGATTCTTCCTACATGCATATTCCACAAGTTTCGCTCACATTTCTTCGTTTCCATTCAGCAGGTAATTGTCTCTACTTTCCAGTCTTCTGCCTTCTCATTTGCATGTTTCCTCTTGTTCCTCTAGTCCACTTCCATTTTCTCTCACCTCGCATGCCGATTTCCTGTGTTTATGTGCCGTCAAAGACAGTCCAGTTAGCCATTTAGAAATCGCGCAAAACAAACCAATTATAACGTTGCAAAAGAAGAATATGCAGATGCTGAGATGAAAAGAATTGTATAAGAATTGAAACTGTTGAAGGTGAAGGTTGTTCTTTCTTCGCTGATTTTTAAATATTTTTTTTTATTTTCCAAAAATGATGTTTCTGAGACATTTGTAAAGATTAGCAGCTATTTAAGGTTTATGATGTTTTGGTTGGGATAAAACCCTTCTAGGAATTAATTTGAGATTTGATATTTGATATTGGTAATGCTTTAGATTGCCAAAGTTTTTTCTCCAATGAAGTAATTGCATCACAGGGCTAATTTCTCATTCATAGATCTTTTCATCCAATGAAAAAAATAAAATTCATCAATAGGCAGTTTGCACCAGTCTCTCTCATTCATTAGCTTCCCTATTATGGCTATGTCCCCCCAACTCGGCCAGCACTTTGCCTCCCAAACCTCGTCTAATTCGAGGTGCAAACAAACGTTCCCATCTCCAAATATGCCCCCTAACTTCTTCCGTTTTCCGTTCTAATAATCTCCCGATCATCATCTGCATAAGGCATAAGTTGGTCAATTCCCCTTACTCCCTTGGGTGGCTTCTGCCAGTTGGCTGCCCTTTCTCACCAACAATTTACCGAGCCAATACTGCTCTCAACAGATATTCAAATTCCTGCGTGCTTTTATAGCCTATAGTATTAGCTTGCAACACATTATACCGGAATTGTAATGATCAGTATATTGACCTTCTCAATCACTGTTGAGCATGCCTATTCATTGCAATGGGAAATTAGACACCCTTGAACAATCTGTAGCACATTGGCAAAGTTTTACTCATTTTAGCAATGTGTGACAGTAAAATACTTTTCGATTTAGAGTTTTTCACTATTAAAAACTAAATTTTGTTAGAAGATCTAGGGCCCCCAAGCAGATATCCCGAATTGATGTTTCGAATAAAGTTTTTGTGCAGAAATGTCACCAGGAATGTAGATAAGACTTTCGTGAAGAAAAACTAAACTTACAAATTTTCGAGATGGAAAATCGCAGAAATCTCACCCAAATTGAACACATTTTACATTTTCGCAAGCGAATATTGCTTGTGCATGGTGTGTATGTGGCTATTTTGTCCTGACTTTCTGCACAGAACCATTTTATCAGATTTATCGTCGATCAAGATAGGGTTTTTGAGACATTCGGAATTTGAAGGGCACTTCCTTCCCAAATTAGTGCACTCAAACTATCACGCTTCTACCACAAACGCGTTTCTTCAGGAGGTGGAGTTTGGGAACTCTAACAATATCTTACAGATAAGCTCAATTTTCTGCTGAACGTCCATTCCATAGCACTCTTCTCACTCTTTGCGCAGTTATGCTGTTATGGGGCGGTCACGGTAGACCGCCTCTGGCAGGTGAAAGATAGGCGTTCCTCCCTGCTTTCCTGCCTTTTCGAGGTCAATCACCGAAATCCCTTTCCCTGCTCCTCCCCCTTCCATTGTATCATCTCTCCCCAACTTCTTTCGACTCTTCGCCATTCTTGCCACGCTTCAGCAGACTCGCCAATTTTGTCACCTCTTTTTGTGGCTGCAACTCTGAACATTCACTCCTTGCAGTGGACTTCCTTCTTGCATGAGTAGGCATATGGTTACTTACACGAGAAATGTTGGAGTCGTTGGAATGAAATTTTTAGCTGTCTTGTTGTTTTGTTTGGGTTTGAATTTTTTACTCCTTCGAAATTGCTCGTCATGAATGTTTAAAGTTGTAGGTGAAAGATTGCTGTAATTCATTTTGCGATTAGATTTTCATCTTTTTCCATTTTTATTTGATGGGTCTCGAAATTATAGATGGAGCTCAAAAATCCAGTCCAGGCCATTTAGTGATCTGCAGCCAGCTTTTCGTCTTTCTCTGCCCCTCGAGGTGTCTGATTTCCATGTGCAACTCTGCCCACCGCGCAGCTGTACTTCTTCCATGCTTGTTGATGAAAACATTGGACATATTCTTTACTTAGCGGTCTTCCAAAGTTTTCTGTCCTTATCTTCCATAGATAATACTTGACTTCATAATTTATCTAGTTTTTTTTTACATTTCATTAGGAAGAGTTTCTTTTTGTTGGATTTTTATTCGGAACCAAGCCGATCTTCACATTAATCGAAAATGGAAGTTCTGACAAGGCAAATTTCGGAAGTATCCGCCTCCGATTTGATCGATTTTTGGACCAAAAGAGTATTTCATGGCACTGATCACGAATCTGAAATCAAAAAGTGCTAACGGACGACGGCTCAGACAGGGAAACGTGAGCATCGTTTTACACTGCAGAAACTTGTGTAAAAAAATTGAAATCAAAAATTAGTATATATTATTTGTTTTCTTCTTCTGCGTAGAATGGCATATACTTTTCCCTGATGCACAGAACGATTTGCACGCTTCCTTGCCTGAACGTCACCTGTCAATACTTTCTGAATTCAAAATTATGATCAACGTCATGAAATACCCTTTGGTGAAAAAATCAGCCAAATCGGAGGCGGACACTTCAAGAACTTGCCTTGTGAGAATAATCTATCTTCTTTCCCGAAACTGTGACGAAAGACCTAACTTCACTTCCTTTTGAATGAATAGAAAGTCATTTTGCAATTTAGCGTATTTTGGAGTTTTGAATTCCTGAACATGCATTCTTTTGTGTTTTTCTTCGGTTGTTTTCTTCAGCAGAATTGCATGCCGAATGTCATCTTTCTGCAACTCTTCATGACACTCAAACTGAACACAGGCAGCGCTAAATGAGTGATTATCCGTTCTTTTGGATGCCCGTAATCGCTTTAGCATTACTCCTTCATTCTCTCTAATCGTCCTGCTGCTGCTCCCCTTTGTCATCAACCCTTTTGGGATACTTATCTGCCATCTCTTCCAGTCTAATTTCGGACTGTTGGCATAAGTGGACGCAGCCTCAGCTCATCTACCAGAGAGCCTCGAGCCATGCAACCAGCCGGCCACTTGACTGCAGTCAAGCACCGACAGATCGTCTCTTTCTCTCCTCGTTTCCTGGCTAATTTCAGATTTAGTGGTCATTGCTTCGGAGAGAACACGAGTGCCCATATGTCGGATTGCAGGGCTGCAATCAAACATGAAATTATGAAGATTTCCTAGGCTGAAAATTCTGTCAGGAATTTCTTTTTTCTGGAATTGATATCATCGAAGCTTCAAATGCTAGTTCTTGCTAGATTATCTTCTTTAGAAAAATCGTATAGCTAATTTCTCCTAAAATGCAACTTTCAATAAAGCTTTATCTTCTCCGTTCATTTGACGCTTTATCCTTTCATTTCATGTTATCTATGTCGTTCCTTGGGTTAGCCCTAGCTATTTTCAGCCTCATTAGTTAGTCTTCCTTCGTTTTTGCCAAACAGCTTCCACAACTCTTGGTTTTATTTGCAACCTTTTAGTGTTTTGTGCTTCTTCCGTTCAACGTAAATGATATCTTCCAAGGTCACGAAAGTGAAAACTTTTAGGACCTTTGTTCTAAAGCAGGTGTTAATGAGAAATAGCAGCGGAGATTGGGAGGGATTAGAGAAAGTGAGCCAAGAAATAGGAGAGGGAAATAGGAAGGGGCCTGTAATCTGAGAGGGGCGGGACTCGCGCGCGCGATGAGATGATCGAATTAATTCCGTTCAGCTTATGCTCTGATTCTTATTATGTTTTTACTTTTGCTTTTGCTTTTGCTAAAGACGAAATTTTCAGCATAAATACCATATTCTATAGTTAGAGATGCCAAGTCAATTTTCGGAATTGATAATCACGGAAAACTAACATTGGATATCCAGGTTTCACGATTTTTTTAGTTTCGGAGCAAGTTTCCAACTAAAAGTTTGAGGAAAAATCTATAGTATATATAAAAAAAAGCAGTTTCCCAAGATTATCAATTAGGAATCCGGCAAGTTAAGTCGAAAACAGTGGCCGAAAATTTCTTACTCTTAATTCGAATGCTAATTTTGGCATTTTTAGGATTCCAAAGTTTTCATTCATTTTTTCTCATCTGATCTGCATATCCGTGTTGGTAACTTTGTTTTGCTGTGTTGATGCTGGGCACTTATCCACTATGCACTAACTCATTCAATCTAACTCTTTATTGCCTCTAATCTGTCTCTTCGTTCTTATTCAATCCCTTCTCATTGCAGCTCCAAATCTCTCGGTCAGTTTGATTGATCACTTTCCTAATTGACACCTTCCAGGCTTGTCTCATTCTCGTTGTCTTTCTGATTGTCTGATTTCTGTCTCGTATATTTGTTGTCTCTACATCTCTCACAAATCAAGCATCCCATAATTAGATGCTAATTTTTTGACGAGTCTTGGCATTCTATTGCTATCTGGGCCTAAACAAAAAGTGACCTCTCACTTTGGCTTACAAAGAAGGGTGTTTCATTCAAAATCGCTTACAATCTCTTAAAAATCATGCCGAATCTAGGCTTGATACATAGCCTCGTTTTAATGATTCACTCAAAAATTTTGGCATGAACATTCTTTTCTCTTGATTTGACTTGTTTGAATTTTTCAGCATTTTCAATACTTCAAAATACCAATTATTTATAATCTCTATTATATGAATATTTTTATGTTAAAGTTTCCATCTTCAAAACTGACGATATAAGAATACTTATGCAATCTCACTCATTTCTATCATAACTGATATCCATTGACATGCAGATTTGACTGATTAGATGATTCAATCCGCTTGTCTGACTGTCGCTATACACTCATCACATTTATCTCATTAGCACTTGTCATATGTTTCATTATGAATTTCAGCTAGCTACTCATTATGATTGTATCATAAAATATCGATGATGGACGCATCCTAATCACCATGCTATTTCTAAATTTTGGCCTAGTATTATTTTATCTAACAGAGGTTCGATGTTCGTGTCCGAACCCTGATGAATGCCTCGTCAAAGTCAGGGAACTCATATCGGCACCTAGGAGGTATGAACTTTGATGGAACAAGGAGCACATTTTGTCTAGATATGAATATCCTGTGGAAACAAATTATGAAGATCAATGATGATGAAATTTTTTGTTCAATTTTCAATTTTTCTATTTATACTAATGAATATTGAGAGAAAACCACAAGTTTTTCTTTTCAACTATTTTTCCTCTAGATTTTGGTTCGGTGAGCAGCGTTCTGTGCATTGCGCGTCGAAGGAAGTCGATCATCGGGATTGTCATGGACCTCAACAACTGGCTGCTTATCATTCAATTGGCAGTCGACTATTCCGAGTCAAAAGTCTCCATCCAGCATATCTACGAAATGTTGTCATTTATCCTAGAGTCATCTATCGGCCGCAACCCGGTATTCATAGTCATTTTTCCTTATCAGAAGTGAGATAGAATTTTCAACCAGATTCAAACATTCAAATTTTCAATTCTAGTCGCTTTTGATATTGATAACAGCTTGGTTTCAGCGATAATAATTTATTTCCATTTTTCCCGGAATTTAGGCAGCTATCGAGCCTGTGAACATGAATTCACCGTGGCATCGGATGAAATAATCGATGTTGAGCCTGATATGAAACCCGTGCAGCCATTTCTAATTCGCAAGAAGCCTGAAATCAGCTGGAAAGGGCTGCAATATGATCAAAGTTTAACCATTCTCATTGTGGATGCTGGATTTGGCACGTTGAATTACATGGTCACAGATTTTCCTAGGAAACCGAAGGTTTGAAATTGAATTTATCACTTTCTGCTTAAGTAATTTCCTTCCAAAGAGAAGACAATTTGCTTCAAAATTATGAATTCAGTCTGTTATTTTAGGTGCTGGTAGATTATCGTCTCTCTGACAACTACCATTCTGCTCCTAATGCACTGGTCGTACTGGCATTCAAATCTGAAGGCAAGCCAGCACCAGTTCTGCCATCTGATTTCTCTGCCGATTCACTGTTCGATCTGTCTAAATTCATGTTGGATAACGATCTCTCTGATGGTGAGCATTTTTCCTCCTCCTTCATTTCTTTTTTCCTTGCTGCTATTTGTTCTCATCGCACACATCGGAGGCATCTCTCTGCCCTGTGTGCATCGCTTTGATGAATTTATCAAGAGGCTGCTCCCGACATATAAAAATCTCTCGATTCGCATGTAGATCACGAAAATGAGATGCACACATATTTTTGATCAGGAGATCTCTGTTTATAAGAAGTTGTTTGAAATCAAATAATGCCTGAGACTTCGACAATAACAACTTCCTTCAAGATACACAACTGATAGGAAAATTTTTCATTAAAAGCTTAACTAATTGAAAATTGAAATGTCAACAATTCGTTTCAAAATTATGTAATTTGGGGAAATTGGAGATGGAAACGCCTTTTCTATCGTTAGTCTTCTTCATAATTCATCCGGAAATTTTGGAATATCATTTCCAAATAAATAGTTTGAACTTTTAATTCTATTATCTCAACTCAATTGCAGATCTCGTGGGTCTTTCCGTAATTATCGTTGGTAGCGATGCGTTTGCCATTGAGAGGCAAAGAGTCAAAGGAAGTGTCGATTACTGCCATAGTTTACTGAAGAAAAGTTTGAGCGTCGATTATGAAACAGATTAACTTTGAAAATGATCTTTAGAACTTCACCATAAGGTGGATGAATTTTATTCCCGACTTCCATTGCACCATCTAAATTCATGGATGTCAATCACATATCAACAACCAGCCATATCGGCGAATGTTTGCTGCAGGAAATTGAGTTTGAGGTAAATCATTGTTTATCGTAGCTGATTCTTTATTATCTGTTTATCTACTCCCAATATCATTTTATTGGCAATTAGATGCGCTAAATTTTATTATTCATCTGCGCACTTTTATTGACCCTCTTTACAACAAGTTTTACTTTTATTCACTGCTTATCTAACTTCTTATTCGCGAGAAAATAATTAGAATTCAGAGTTACCTTTTCCAAATATTCAATTTCGAAGAAATATTAGCGCTGTTGATTTATTGAGTAAAAATTCAGTGCGGAATCTCATCGTTTGGATCCTCTCGGGAATGCGTCGATATCAGCTTTGGCTACTTTGTATCACCCAACTGTTTCTTCACATCGAATTCCTTTAACCAACAATTTCGTCAACTATCATAGACACACAAGGACTTTTGTCGGTAAAAATTAAATACTTTATCGACACTTTCTTCCACAACGACAGGGGAATTTTTAGCTCTTGGTGATGATTTGTACACTTTGGCTTTGATAGACAAGGATAGTGAAGTTTTACATTGGCTATTGGTCGATATTCCTGTCGGTGAATTGTCGGATGCCGGCAACAAAGGAATTACGGTGAGTTATTAGAGGAGGATTATCAAATTTTATGAAGCAGTTACAATCACTTGATCATTCACTTCCAAATGGTTAACTTTTCGGATTAGATAAAATCTTCTATTACTTGACTCATTGAAGCGCTGCAGCGAAATGAGATCAGGCTTATTTGCGAGTAGACAAAAGAGCAGAAGAGTGGACTTCCCTTCTGCCTTGCATGGACTCTTACCGTGATTCGGCAGGGAAAATAATGTTATCTGAAGTGCCTTCATCGTTAACAAAAGAAAGCATAGCAATGCAGAAATGCAGATAGATAGAAGAACGAAATAATTCTGGAAATTGCGATCGAGACATTCTGAAACACGACAAGCCTCATTCTAAAAGGGATATTAAAAATATGAACATTTCATTTGACAGTTTGAATAATTTCAGATTGCGAACTATCTTCATCCAGCCCCACGAGAGCCTACTAATTGCACTAATTTCGTATTCCTATTGTTGATCCAACCTAGCAGTCTCGCTGAACTTGATGCATATTGTCAGGGAAGTTGCAGGAAGAGGAAAGAGTTTAGGTAATCAGAACCAGCGGTGCAGGAGCTTCGGTTTCGATATTCTTAAAATTAGAACTTGAATTTCATATTAAGAGTTCAAATCAAAACTTGCATAACCACTCATGAGACCAATCCATAATAAATCTGGGGAACTACTTTCGCAAATATTCAGGTAAAGATTCGAAAACTTTAGAATCGACTTCTTCATGCACCAATATGGTCTTCGTCTGTCTGCAATCAGTCTTATGCGTACCTGCTACGATTTGCCGTACACAGTTCACGCTTTAAGTCAGCCCCACAAAAGCGATCGGAATGGAACAATGACACATATGGACCGAACAGCTTCTCATCCAGGCGTTATGCGAGAACGAGACCATGCCCGACTATCGTTCATCCCTCCTCGCCTTTGCCGAGCCTTCCATCTATCGAATCACAAATGCCCTTTGGTCGTAACTACCTCTGCTGTCAATTCTGCATCACAAATATCATCAGCTCATCTGCCTATCTTTCTCATTTCTGCTTTCATTCTCCTACTTTTCAGAGAGTTATAATTTGAATTTCTGATTTTTTTTGTGAAAAACATTGCTTTGAAGTATTGAAGTCTTTTCATGAGATGTCAAATCGAATTCTCCCAGTGCTCTGCCATACTTACGCTTACGTGTCAAAATTGTAATAACCCTATCTCAACAAAGATTCGAACAATTCTTTATAATTCGGAAGAAGAAATAAAAAATAATAAAATTTATGATTAATTTATACAAACATTTGAAAATACCGTGTATTGAAGAATTTTAAATGTAGCATAAAGTAGTTTTTTGAACCATGAGAATGCCATCAATCTTTCTGCAAACACTACGCTTTTTCAGGGAACCAAAAATAGTGTATCGATTTTTAATCCAATTATTCGTTTTTCGATAATATCGGTGAAAAATCGAAAATTTGTATTTTCATAATTCTTATAACGTTATTCAACAAGCTTGATTGAGAGCTATTTTGGATACGATTAGTGAATTATTGAATGAAGACGTGTCTCAAGAGCCAACAACAATTAATCAAATCAACAACATAATAAAATATAAGATATCAATGTCAGAGTCCCTATTTTCAGCGCCCTTAGCAAAATTCATCGAAATAAGTGGGAAAAACTACAATATAATTTACGCCAATTATGCATAAATTAGGCATGAATTATAAGTCGCGTAGCATTCCACGGAATGATTTTTCACGCTCAGACTGGATCCTGAAGTGCGTGAAGCATAAAATTATCTGCCGCGTAATTGCATGAAACTCTCGAGTGTTTTGGTAGGAAAAAGAGAAGGAGGGTATACTCACAAGGAATGCTCAACATATGAAGCGCTTAATTCCTGAAACGGCCCATATCATCTGGTAGCCCAGGCCGTGGGCTGCTCAACGGTACCAATCTTACCGGCCCATACGGGCTTTACGTTGTAAACGACGGACGGAAAGTTCCAGGGTTCAGGCCTGCTGTCGCACATCAATCACATCGTTATTTCTCGATGAATTTCGGAGATTATTTTTGAAAGAAGTTTGGATCAGTCATACAGTAATGGGAAAAATACAATTAACCCAAGTTTCAAAGTTTTCAGGCACGAATTCGGGCTGTTCCTATACATAGAGTGTCTTATAGTAGTACTTTATTTCGAAAATTCGTTCTGGTCTGAATTCTTATCGAAATGACTGGATATTTGGTCATTGAGGTTTTCGACTACGCAGAATTTGAAAATCACCATTAAAACACGCGTTGACCACTTTCTGTGCAGATACCGTAATCCCGAAGATACTGTAAATCCGGATTGCTGTAACTCAAAATTTCTGCATCGAAATAATTCAAATTTAGTATCAAAATACTCGCAAGGATATACTGATTAAGAATCTGAAATGACCTCATTAATAAAACCATCTGTTCTTATTCTATGAATTTTTCTTTGCTCAATGTTCAAAATGAGTGATTTTTTATACATGAAACTAAAAAAATCAGAACTCGCAAGCCAATGGCCGTATCGATGAAATCTCTTCTGATTTATATTTAGGGTGTCATTCCGAACATTTTGATACCAAATTTGAATTATTTCGATGCAGAAATGTTGAGTTACAATAACTCGGATTTACAGTATCTCTGGGATTACGGTATTGACAAAGCAAGTGGTTGAGGGGTATTTTGATAGTGATTTTCGAATTCTGCGTAGTCGAAAACCTTAATGGCCAAATATTCAGTCATTTCGATAGGGATTTAGGGCAGAATGAATTTTCGAAATAAAGTGCTATTATAAGGTACTCTATGTATAGGAGCAGCCCGAATTCGTACCTGAAAACTCGAAAACTTGGGTTAATTATATTTTTCCCATTACTGTATGACTGATCCAAACTTCTTTCAAAAATAATCTCCGAAATTCATCGAGAAATAACGATGTGATTGATGTGCGACAGCAGGCCTGAGCCATGGAAACTTCCCGTCCGTCGTTTACAGCGTAAAGCCCGTATGGGCCGGTAAGATTGGTACCGTTGAGCAGCCCACGGCCTGGGCTACCAGATGATATGGGCCGTTTCAGGAATTAAGCGCTTCATATGTTGAGCATTCCTTGTCAGATATGCGCATGTTTATATTGCACCTCATGATGCATTCAATCGTCAATATCTCTTCCACAAGTAGTAGTGGCTCAGTGAATAGAGCAGCCGAACTCGGTGCTTACCGTCCACCATCTCCACAAAGAACAGCAAATTTTGGCAATATTCGGAACCGAGTAAATTACGTCAATTTGTGTAACACGTATGCTACTTGCGATTCCGGCTAATTAGACTCAGGATTGCCCATATCCAACTCTAATTCTCCCACTCAGTGGTATTATTCGTGAATAATTAATTAACCGACACACAACGATAGAGAGTCGTGTATTTGCCCAATTACTCATTTAGCCGCTCCCTTCTCTACGCCAATTCACATATTAGTGTGTAACGTGATAATGCAATTGGCGTATGTAGTAATTCGGAATTGCTGGATGGAAGAAAACAAACAAACCGAAACAGCGACGATCATTTTAGACCTCATTTCGGCTCATTTCAACCCAAACGTCGTTTCCTCCTTGCTATTTCCATTCTCATCACCCATACATAATTGTGTGCAAATGTAATGCAACAATGGGTCGAACTGAACGAGAACTGGAGTAAAAATAGATTACAACACGCTATGCCCATGCTTCTATTTGGAGGACACGAATTTTTGACAAGACCCACAATGTATTCAATTAATCCATCAAAGATTATTTCACAATTCCCCTGCAACGTAATATATGAATTTAGAATGATACTATGATCCTACGCAACATTCCGCATCACTAACCTAATATAAATTTTGAACTTTCAGCAGAAAGTGTAATGTTTTGAGATGGAGGGCGGTCGTTATCCACCAAACTGTATCTTTATCCACCAAAAACTTTGGTGGATAAGGATACACACTCTTTGAGATGATATCAAATACGTATCACAATACGCCCAAAAAGGGAACTGCGACGTAATAAGATGTTAAATAAATAAAACGCCTCAAATGGCTTTTGATTTGAACTTCGAACAATTCATCGAATGTTAAAGGCGTATTTTCGTCAGAACTAAAAAATAGTGTATAAAAACGTCTACTACGCCCCGCATATCTCACATAAATGAACTTCTCAAAGAGTTTATTTCGTATTGCATGCCCTGAATCCTGAGTCCATGAACTTAGAAATTCATTGGCCAAGCCTCCGCGGCAATAGTCTAGGATGACTTCTCCCGAAGAAGCGATAAAAGTGCATATTTCGGATCGAATGCAAAAATAGCCTAAACCCACAACTCACAATTCGTCTCGGACACCTTAGCCATAAAACTGAGAATTGAAGGATGAAATAGGAACATATACAGCCTGTTAGATTAAAACGTGCATAATTCATGGTGATATCATGCGGCTTTTAATCGGAGAGCGAGAAAAACATTTCGGAGCTAATGTGTTTCATTAAAATTTCATTTAATAGCCAAGTCGAGCTGTTTGCGATCGGGTCGACCTATTAAGAGCTGGAGAAAAAGCGAGTCGAGCTGGAACCGTTCCTGGTTGAGCCGTGCGAGGTGAGGGTGACAGCAATTAAGTGAGGGTGGATAATTAACTCGGTCGGTCGCTTTTGCAGCAACAAACCCATTTATAACCGGTGAAATTGCGCAAATGAAGCGTCCATTATCTCCGGTAATTTTAGTCATGCGCGAGTTTGTTTGGAGAAACTTTCCAAATAGCATTTTAGTTTGGCATTTCTAGCTAAACTCTTTTATTTTTGCAAAAAAAAGCTTTCAATAATTCTCCTGGTCTGGGTGATCTGTACGAAATTCGTCATGAGTTTCGAGAAAAATTTAACAATTTCCTCTGGCAAAGCAAGGCCTCAATGATCAACAGGAGATTATTTGAATTCAATTCTATGTCTTAAAGAAATCAAAACTCTGAAATCATTTTCTACTTCATTTTAGCAAAACAAGATACGCGTGGTTTTTAGCCGAGTTACAATTTTCTTCCTACAAAATTAAAAAAGAGTTCGTAAGCTTCACTCCTTGCAAAAATGTGTTTTTGATAGAAGCGTGGTGGTTTGAAACAGAAAATTTTAAAATTAGTCTTTCTTCACAGAATTCTTACTAACACTCCTGATTATCTATCTGCGCAAGGAAATTATCCCAAAATGCTCTTTGGTATATCTACTTGAGGACCCTGCATAAAATGGGTAGTGATTAGGCGAGATAAACACCTATAATGCGGCCCGTTTCTGTCGCTTCTCAGAACGAGCTCTCAATTTTGGCTGATTCGGATTTCAGGTGGATTTGTGAGTCGAAAATTTAATCCAAATGTGTCGAGGCGTTAATTTGATAAATACAGCTCCACGACGGGCGAAAATGCGCTTATGTTTGACGAAAACGAATTCGAACTAATTCCGTCACATTCGACGGGAAATGATGATTTTAATTTTGTAAAGTGATATCGTGACTGAATGAGAATGCAGCGGGAAAATGTCACAAGTTGATGAGTTCACCCGCAAAGGGAAATTGAACGTGTCTGCGTAGTGCAGTTTTTGGCCGCTTGCTAAATCGAGCAGCAAAAATAAGGCGGAAAGTGGCTCACGCAAATTTGCAGAATTTACACTAATAGATACGTAATTATTACATCCAAATTTGTGTGTATTAAATGTCTGTATTTGCGATGTGGCAATAAAAGCACAGAGGGGACTTGCCAAATAGGTGAAACGCCTACATATACCTGTCTGGAAAGGGGCTAGAGATTGGACCCGGTCAGAGTTAGAGTTAGACAGCTCCTCCTTTCACCTAAAATCTAGTCCATCCACACCTTTCCCTAATGCCTCTTATGCTCCATTCCACTCCACCGTTCAAACGTCTAATTAATGAGCTGCTCCCGAATAGAGCCAGAGAGCGAAATTGAAAGACTATCTTCGGCACTCCTCTCAAGGCCTTCAGCCATTTTTCTCGCGCTCTCCTCGTTCCCCCAGTCTCTGGGCATTCTTCGGCCATCCCTCCATTTCTCTGTCCATCTCTTCATCTGACACAATATCTTATCGGTCCTTTGCCGTATTTCCCTCTCAAATTCCCCAACAATTTCATCGAGTCCTACTAACGTCATAGATGCCTGCGGCAGCTTTCTCCGGATGCTTCCCCATCTCCCTTCAGCAGCTCAACCCACGTAGCTCATGCAAGGGGGCGGAGTCAGTTCAGCTCAAAAAAGCGGGTCGGTGACATCATTCGCATCAACCCAGAGAGAGGCCTATAAAACGGGCCGGGCCCCACCCTCGCTTCCGGCGAATTTTCATTTCTACATTTTCACAACACATCAACACATTCCATGGCTTCCCATGGCCTGCATGAGCGCTTTTCTACTCATATCATCACCTCCTTTGGCTCCCTTTCCTATTCACACCATTGCAATAGATGCATTGTTATATGACTACGGTAATAACCGAAGCACTTGGCGTTTTCGCATTCAGATTTGATTGTTTTTGTCGTATAATTTTGAATTTCGATCAATCTCGTCGGTCCCTTGCCCAGCGATTTTTCATCCGATGCTAGATTCGCCATTTTTTGCCTTTAAATGGCTATTTAACCAGCTTCATATCTCGATCTGTCTATCTGTTGACAACTATTTCATCGATTCATTTTGTTAGTTCGCAACCTTTAAGGTAGGAAATCTGAGTCGAATAAGGATACGGTAAGACAGCCGAGGTTTGTCCAGGCAGCTGGGCCATCCCTCTGCCAACCTCAATTCCTTTTCCACTCACTTTGCTCGCTTTGATCCACCTAATCGACGTCTCACATGTGTGTTGCAATCTGCTACATTCGCCATATGGACGACTTTGATAAAAACGGACTTTTCATATCTTCTACTTCTGCTTTCATTTTACCGCATTCCGTCTACTCTGCTCCACCCACATTTCTACCGTCTACCAGAAATTTTCCCACTCAACTATCTGAGTGTTTTATGCTCATTTAACGCACTTTTATCAAAGACCATTTGGACCACCTTGCTTCTGCCTCACCAAATATGCCATTCCCACACTATTTCGAGCACTTGTCAGACTTGTAGTTAGTGTACTAATTAGTCGATGCACAAAATATCATCGACGTACAAAACGATTTTCGTGCCTTGATTTTTCCCGTTTTGGAATTTCAAGTCTACCATTTGATACGACCGAACTTTCTAAAAATACACGTCTCAAGCCCTTTCCGCATTCTGTGATTGCGTCGATTGCTTGATAATTGCTATCACTTTGTACCGGGTATCGAACAATTCGTATCTCCAACAGTTCTATATAAGAGAGAAGTTAGTGTCCAGCAGAACTACTTCATACTTCGGATGCCTCTTACGTTGTTTCGACTTCATCTTCCGAGTCGTATTCGGTCATGTTGTTCGTTTTTGTGTCTTTTTAGCTGCAGTCTTTCGGATTGCTACAATTTGACCTGTCTCTCCATATATCTCCAACTACAATTACTTTCTGCCGCTCCTTCTATGCTTCAACCTTGTGCCTTCTGACGACATCTCTTTCCTTTGCTCGGCCTCTTTTCTTTGTCAATTTGTAGCACCATATTTCTCAAATTTTAATCCAACGAAGATAGTGACGCGGTTGCCGCTAATTTTAGCCCATCCAAATTTCAAACGTAATTCTACGAAATGAACAATGGAATTTCAACCGAGAAAATATATAATTCGCAATATCAACCGAGATCTTAGACAACACATCGCCATTTTCAGACTGTTCGCGCCATTTATCAGTTCCAGCTTGTTATTTTAGATGTTCTTTAGATTTTTAAAATTCATGTTCACCTATCCTAGAGGATAATTAACATTGGACATCCATAAATATCTACTACTCGCTTACTACTCATGAATTACGCTTCTCCCCTCGCATTAAAACGTTTGCGTCATTAAGGATAATTTTCATCGAGGATAAATTCCGGCAAAATGAAAACTTTGTAAAGCGCAAACGGTTCATGGCAACTGGAAATGGCAAAATTCAAATGGTGAAAAGAAATTAGCCGATTTGATTTGCGGCAGATAGTTGAGAATCAAAGGTATAAAAGACGCATCTTCTTGCTAGACTTCATAATTTAGACTTCTATGAAATGTTCTGAGATCAACAACTTTCAGTTTGTGTTTTTACCTCGGTCGTTTGTTAGAAGTTTTGAAAATTACACGTCTCGTGTATTTTACGAGTCTTGCATTGAAATGATCGCTTTTACCGTATTACAAAAGGTATAATTGGTTGCTTCTAAATTCGCGATATGTGTATTTCTTGCATACATATTTGTTTGTAGTTAGATCAGCCGAAGATATAACATGTAATCTCATCAGTGAGTTAATTATGGGTGTTTACTCACGCCGTGTCTATTTTATTCTTAGTATATTTTTGAATTCTGACCGTATACTAATTTTACGTAGATGCGCTTTTTTCTTCCACTTCGTCTTCGATACCAATCTAGTGATCTCCAGTAGATCTGAGTTAGTGACCTTTCCGGTGTAGCTTTGTCGAATTTGAGCTCTCGTACGCTTCAGCAGGTGATTTTTGACGGAATGCGACTCTATAGCTTGTTTTGTAGTATTATCTTCTGAATAATTACTGCGCCCAAATTGTTCGGCTCTAAAATTAGCT
This sequence comes from Diploscapter coronatus, assembly GCA_964036155.1. Lineage (NCBI taxonomy): Eukaryota > Metazoa > Nematoda > Chromadorea > Rhabditida > Rhabditidae > Diploscapter > Diploscapter coronatus. Next base: position 55,374,496 of record OZ038423.1, read on the forward strand.
GTTTTGACGCAAATTTGTGCAAATTTAGAAATAGATTAGCGAATCAGAACAAACAGTTCTACGCAATCAGTGAGCATAGCTTACAGATTGCAGCAGGACAATAATTAGAGACGCAAAAATTAGAAAGCACCTGTTTTTGGGCAATTCCCTCAATTAGTTTTCAACTAGATTATATAAAGTCGCATATGAAAATTTCCCACTCACAAAGACCACTTACTCTTCATTTCCTCCTCGTTTCATCGTTTTTAGCGGATCAAATTTTCTGTTGGTTCTGTTTTCTTTTCTTGCTGTTAATCGTTTTACTAGAAGTATGTAGTAAGAGAATGCTAGCAATTTTCAAAATGTCCGTATGTCAATAATATATATAAAGAGTGTAGGCTAGTTTATACGGGGATATGATATAATCCACTAAATGTGTGGGGACATTTTTCCATTTCATGCAGTTATAGTTCTGCCTTTTCTGCTAAATTCCAATCTACGCGTGTTATTTCGAAATGTTTTATTTTGCGTGCGATTTTTGGAGATCAGATGCCATTTTGCAGCTATGATCTTACAATGAAATGTTTGAAGTGCACAGCTAAAATGACTGAAATGCGGTTGTAAATGCGACCGCCCACTCAGATCGGCCTGCCAAAGAAAGGCATCCGAGTGATATTTGCCAGTTAGCCCTATGCCCAGATTAAGTGGGCTAACACGTTTCCTTGCCCGCTCCATCTTTTATTAGACTCCACCCTCCTGAAATCGACTCTAGTTGATCTTTTACTCTTCATTCCTTTATCGTGGGGGCGATTTACTTTCCTCCATTCGCCCAGTCTCTTATGCGCGCGCTTCCATCATCTCAGATTTCCTCTTTTCCCCTGTCCCTTCTCTGTGTGTTTTCTATTTATCGCTGAACTCTCCCATTCTCAACTGCGTGGGGTTGGAACGTGGCCACTTTCTGCATGTGTTGCTGCTTTTCTTTATCTTCCCATTTTTGCAGTGCTTCTCCTTTTTATTGCTTCCCACGTTACGTCATTTCACACACAATCCACTCACGCAGAGCCAATGGCATGGATGCGAGGCAGTGCGGGATGTGGAGAGATGAAGGAGAAATGACGCAGGGGGTTAGAGAGTCAGAGGACAAAGCTGCCTGGGGCTGGCCGCTAAGTGCCTGAGTGCTGGACCCGTTCCCTCTCGCCACTCGCTCTGATAGACTCTTTTTCTCGAGCCCAGGCCAAGCAATCTTTCAGGAACATGTTGTTCGCAGAGATAAATGGCTAGGTGCTATGAAATTCGCTCTGCCCGACTGAAGAACGAGTGAAATGAGTGAGGCAATGGGGCAATAATGCCAGCAGCACGCGAATATGACGCTACCCGTCCGAGCAAATCGCTCAGCCAACTTGATTAGCCCCGTGCAACACGCCATCCTCGAAACGGATTAGCCTAGTTAAACGATGAGAAATAAACCAATAAATGGGGCCATCGAACATCGGGCTAATCACTCACTCACACATTCATATGCATGGTCTATCGCAACACACGTAGTCTGTAGAGTTCCGAGTCTTTCATCTAATAATTCGGATTCTCAAAATGATGACGAGAGATTAACATTGTCGTAGTCCTCTTCACAGGTGTTTGTTTCAAGAAAAGATTACGATGAAGTTTCTCCGCATTACGTGATTTTTGCGTTGTTCTCTAATCGCGTCCTAGCAGGGATAAACAGACTGCAAGCGATGATTCCATCATGTCGAATGTCATACTCTTGCCCATCGCAGAATTGACTTATCTTTTACGCTGCTTATCACATTTTCCGAATGACTTCCCCCAGCCCGTGTGCAGTGTTTCCGTTTCAGTGGGTGTGAATATGTTTACTCTCCACCAAAAATAGGTAATCCGCAAAAGGCTCGTGCGAGAGTAGTGATGATGAGTTAAAGATTTACGCTATTCACTTTATGTCTCCCCGTCCAGACTTGTGCTCTCTAGAAGCTCGGCAGCTAGCTCTCAGAGCCTGAGGAGCACGCATTGCCTTTTTCTGCCCGCGGCCCGTTGAATAGCCCCTCCCCCTTGCTCTCACGGAGAACGCGCAGCTTATTATAGTGCAAAAATGTGTAAAAATGAAATGATGCAGAAAAGGAAAACAGCCGTCAAAAGGCGGGAATAGAGGAGCAAAAAGCCAGGCCCCCCACTTACTCGGAAGGCTGGAGGCGGAGCCCAAATATAAAATTGTTTGAAAAATTAACGAAATGATGATGAGAGAAATCATTCTTCTGGAGAGAATGAAGACGTTCACGTCATTCCTCTCTTCGCGAGTGGACAGGAGAGATGCTTGAATTCAAGCACTGCGTCTGTTCGCCTGCACTCGATGTCCTTCTACTCGTAAATCTTCATGCTTACGCAATTTCTACCGCAATTCGCCGTTTTGTGTGCGTTTTGTTGCAACTGCACCGCAACTAATTAACCCCACTCCTTTTATGGACTTTGTTCTCATCCAGAGCCTAGATTTGATGCCTGTTTTCTCCTTGCTTCTCTTTCTGCAGAACAGCCACTTATTGGCTCGGACATCGTCGCCGAACCCGTAAATCTTCTCAATTAATAAACGACGCAAATTTGAAAAGTTACCCCCGAGTATATAAGAAGAAGTTGAGTATCTAGTTGAGAATGTGAATTTCAATTCCGCTTTTGAGGTGAATTTTTCATTCACATTGTTTTCTAGTATTATTGCAAAAAGTTGGTGTGAGATCTATGCAAATGTTGCTGAGAATTTTTGACTCTTACATCTTAGCTTCGAGACTTCAAAATTCTCCCAATTGTGCAAATTGCCCTCTCGTCGATTTGCGGTCATTCTATACGTCAATTTGTGCAGATCGTCGCCCCTGATTTCATTCGATTCACATCATCCGTCGTCTATTTTTGCAACTCTGCAACTTATGTGCGCGTTTCCTGTCTCTGCCGCCCTCTACGTGTTCAGTAGCGTTGCTGTGTTGCTTCTGCTTTCGGCAGCCTCCCTCACTTCTCCTCTCCTTTCTGTCGTCCTTACATCAGTCTGTTCTCCTTCCTTCCCCTTCCCAGTCCCTTTCCCAGTCCCTTTCCCAGTCCTTCTTCCATGTCCCCGGCTTCCTCTTTCCCTTCCGCTCACTCGGATGTGGCGTAGTTTTGACGCGTTTCGCGTCGTGTTGTGGGTAGTTTTCGGAGGCCAGCCTCATTTCTAGGGTGTCCCTTTGCAAAACGTGTCAAATTTGTCGCCTCCTCCCATTATCGGAGTGGTGACAGAAGGACAAGGGGGTAGGGGGTTTGGTTCCTGACCTCTTCTGCAGCCTGGCAGACTCGCCAAACACACAAGCAAGCAAGCATACATACATACAACACGAATATCTGACGCCACCCTCATAATTCGAATTCAGTGATAGATGAAATTTTCATGAGACGCCGCCCAAACCCAGAAACGAGTCAAATATTCGGCATACGAATTTCTTGTTAGGTGCATTTTCCGCTTAGAATGAAATCTATGTATTTTCGGAAGAAAGGGGCGGAATTATCAAATCCTTTTGTTCGACATAAAAAGCTTTTCGAAGAAATGAGAACTGAAATCAAAATATCACAGAAAGGATTATGTCGCGCATTCTAATAATCGAGAGAGAAGAAACCTAATGATTTCCCATTTCGCCATACATTATCATATCAAATCCAAAAAGAGCATAAAATCCCTTCCTTCGTCTATTCTTTTTTCTTCGAATTGTAAAGGGATTATGAATTCAAATCGAGAATAAACTTTATCCGGCAACATTTCCACTTCTTCTAACATTTTCTTGTTATGAAGTTGTTGACGGTTGTGGGGTTGTTTTCTAAGAGTCCAGAGTACTTTGTAGGAGGTTGGTTGGCTCTGATTTATTCATGAGGGTTAAAAGTTTCGCCTCCAGAAAAAGGCGCACCAAGGAAGTGAGATCACAATACGAGAAACCAGAGGAGCATTTAGAATTCGAAATTAATGCGACAAATTACGATGTCCGGGAATAGCGTTTATAATTCGATTTGGGAAATTTTAAGTGCGCATTAGGGTTTTCACGTTTAGGTCAATTATATTTAGATATTGTGGAATTTCTGCGCACCGAAAGTAAATATTGTTACAAGAATTTTGCAGTTATCAATTAGGGCGACTTTTCATCGAGTTGAGCCGTTCACGCCAACTCATAGTGCAATTAGTTCCCCATATATATCGCTATTGGAGCAGCAAGTGTTTGTTGTGGTCGCCATTTATGGGAATTATGATTAAAAATGCAAATGCAAACTGGGGTTGCAAAAGCAACTGTCATTTTAATAGTTCGTCGGAAGGGGAGAGCAGACGAATTTAGCCGAATCCACGAGTGTTAATTAGTGTATTTACGCGAACTGCAATTGCCCTAGAGAGAATCTGGCAGAAGGCTTTGAAAGCACTTCTGCAAGCGCTGCAGAAGGCGTCATAGTTGGTGTTTGAAACGTGATCTATCGTAGATGAGGTGAGCAAGGAAAATCAGAATCAGTGCGCACGAATTTTCGTATTTTTGAGGATGATCAAATAATTTTCGATAAGTCGCAATTTAAATTGTCTCATTTTGCACGATAATCAGAATACGCAATAGGACAATCAAAGATATGCAGCTTTCGACTAACGCCCAATTACGAAAATTACCTAAGAATCTCAAGATAATTAAAATCTACGTAATCTGCGTAATTTCACAAATCGAATGTTAACGAACAATTTCTAAATTCACGTAGTCAGACATTTCAAACTATCTAAGTCGCGAAATTTCCTCATTTCTTTCCTCAGATAAAGACCAATTGATGTCGTCATCACATCAAGATGAGCAGTGCAAATTACAGTAAAAAGTTAAATGATAAATCTTTTCTAAGTCTGGCGCTGATGAATAATCGTTCTGTGGCGTATGGTCTATTAAATAGTCGGGAATTCATTTCGAATATTTCCAGATACTCCCATATTTCAATCTTATTAGGTCCTGGTTCGTATTCATAGATCCTCCTGCAATTCGTGCTCATAATAATGTTCGATTGTTCACGGAATTGAGTGGCTTCCTCGCGGTCGTATTTTGCAATGATTGTTGATTTTGTGCAAAATATTTTGCTGCGGATGGAAAGCATGGTTGGAATGTTTGGATTGAAACAGTCTTTTTGGTGGGAAGAGAGTGCATCGGTCAAATTGTGGGAGTTCGAAACAGAGACAGAGATTGTGCAGTGTATGTGCGCGCGTGTGTCGTCATTCTCTGGCTATCCAAACCTCGCCTCCCCCACGCGTCATAGCCTCTCTCCCTTTTCCAAGCCTCCCCTTCCTTTCCCTTCGCTTCCCTTTAGCCTCCCCTTTTTGCCTCTCGCAGCTCTTTTCCCACCCCCAGCTGAGAGCTCACTGGTCAGTTCAAATCCATGCTAGCTTCAAGTCAACCCGCTCTTTCAGTATTCCGTAATCGTTCGGATTTCATTTTGAAATTAACTCTTGAGTAGTTAGCAGAATTTTGGACATCTGTATCGAGAGCTCGGGGTTCATTTTTTCCAACTTCAATCATTCAACCATCTTTCTTCTTGTTTCAAATTTAACTCTATGAAATTCGGTTGATTATCAGACTTAGCATTTTCTACAAGCCCCATATTTCGAAATTCACTTATCCCTTTTATCAGTGATTTTGGATCTTTCCTGAACTACCGTAATCTTTTCTCTATGCGGTTTATTAAAGCGATTTTTCTCTCATTTCCGAGAATGCATTATTTTACATGATGGAAAGATATTTGAAGAAAACTCCTATGATTAACTTCCTCATCCGTCGGTCTTTAAAATCTGAAGGATTCAAATTAATGTATTTGTCGCTCTGCACATCATGCAAAATGTAATTCAAACCTTGTGTTTTCCCATAACTCGAATGTATTTTTCGCAACAGGTTTTTTTTTTGTTGCAATTTTCCTGAACATTTTCATACTGTATCCTATGTTAATTTTTGATGGGATTCCCTCACTCTTTCAATCTCTCCCATTTTTGCGACGGGTCTTCTTATTTGTTACGGAAAATAGAAGGGAAGGGAGGATTATTGATGCATATTGTCTTGCGTTCTATTCTGTGTCTGGTTTGTTGTTTCAAAAATCGCTGATTCGAGATTAGTGGTTTTTAGAAGTTCGGAAAGGGCAAACGGTGATTGGATATGGAGATTGGGTATATAAGATATGGAAGATATAAAGAGGAGATGATTACGTAGATTGGCTCGGCTCAGAGTGAACCCACGCGCTTTATTCTGTAACATCTTTCTCGTTTATATCTGCATCATTTCATTTGTTGCGTTTTCTGCTCTTACCTCATCTCATCCTTTTCTCTCCTTTCAAATCCCCCTTCCCTTATCAGTCAGTATAGGTGTATGCACTTTTGCAATCTTTCTACAAAACTAATCCCATCTAATCATTTCATTCTTTCGTTTGTACGCAATTGTCATATTTTGCACATTGTTATCTCAAACCTTGTACCTAATAGCCAGATTATCCCGTGTGGAATATTTATACTTGTATTTTGGAGCACCCTTTTGATAATTGATTGACATCGTTGTGAATTTCGACGTAAATCGCGTTGCATCATTGTATCATTTTGAACCCGGAAATCCCCTATCGCTTTTATATCGCATTGTTTCCAGTCGATCGCTCATTCGACTCAATTTTGCCTTCTGTGAACCCTCATCGTCGTCGTCAAACTTCGTCGCTTCGAGCCAGCCGCGCCTCCTCACATCTCCCATCCACACAAACCAACATTCACTCGATACCTGTCAGCAACTATCACTCATCATCGGAACTTGAATAGTAAGCATGAATCCCTTTCTATATAAACTCAAACCACTACGCTTAATTATCATAATTAATTGATTAACTATGGCATACATAATTAATCAGATGCAAATAGACTACCAGACCAAGATCTTTTCACCTTTATGTAGGCGAGGCTAAGGCTAGACAACATAGTTTCCGAAGAAGTGCGGTAAAGGGGTTTTCACCTGGACTGAAAACGTTGAAATTCCCAGTAAAGAATACATTATAACTACCATTAGAAATCTCGACATTCTGCTAACCTAAATTGGCATTTAAACTTAATTACGCAGCGGGTGTTCTTAAAGCATTTGGAGCTAGAAAGTATCATGATTTGGTTGAACTTCATTTATAATGTACAGACGCCGAAAACACAAAACTTTTAAACGGACCCAGGAAGTGTACAAGCTGTGAAAAAGGTTTTGAAATAGCAAATTAAAATGCAAACATTTGAGAGTCTTGATGATAATATCCTGGATCGAAATGATAAACCATAGCACCAAACTTAATCTTCAAAAATCTAAAAATTTCAAAACTTTTGGCGCATTCTTTAAATGGAAGAGTTAAAGGACAAAACTCATGAAATTTCTAAATCCCAGCAAATATTGCTAAATGTAAACCCTAGTCGTGAACTAGTCTAACCGAAAAAGTTCAATTCAAAATGTGAGGTTTGACAGCAAACAAATTTTCTATCCAAAATCTGCTTTACACCATCTCTATTTTTTCTGCTTTTTTTTGCTCACGGCTCATTTCATTTTTCCCTTAAAGAGACCTTGTGGGATCGAAAGAACGATCTCATTTGATGGAATACAGTGCGCTAGGGTTTTTCCTCTTAATATTTGTTTTGCTGGTACTGACGCTTTTGCCTAGAGAGCGATGGGGCTTGAAAAAGATGCTGGGGGACAGGGAGCTTTCCAAATCTCTCATTGTTCTACCCATATTTGTCTTCTATCTATATAGCCTCGTCCATACTGCACGTCTCGGCTCTATCATCTATTGTCCATATTCTATATCTATCCTCATTATTCATATTCCAATTCATGCACGTACGCATAATCTCTGGCTTCTGAGTCAACCAGAGTCTAGCCCTGTCTATTTGTTGTCATTGCCAGAAGGGCATCGTCACCTTCATGTTTATCCCTCTATCATCAACAATGGCCCACTCACTTTGTTGCAGTCAAGCTTTCGTACTGTAAGGCTTTTCAGATTTTCCTGAATATGTACCCAAATCCGGTTATTTGTGATATTTGGACAAATGTCGCCGCGGCGACGCGCACTGTACATGTGAATCTTTGTTGATTTCAACAGACCCTTTATTTCCCCTAATCTTCGTAACTTTTTGCCCGAATCAACGTATTCACTTGCGTAATTTCATCCGCATCCTTCTCAGTTTGCCCCGTGAGCTTTTCATCGATGTATTCGAATTGCCGTCATTTCGAGTCGGATCCGCAAAAATGTCCGTCATTTTATTGCTGTCCGACGGATAAATCGCTAATCCGTTTAAGTTGCTTACTGCTCTCAGGTATCCGGTCGTAATCCTCACCCTTTTTCTGTTCTCCAATCATTTGGCTAATCTCATCTAGCGCCTTTCGCTAATCCCCAACGCAACCATTTGATGCTTTTCGCGCGAACAGCGCTCATTTTGACGCTGATTCCGAAGCGCATCGCGAGAAAATAGGAGACGAATTACGTCGATCGGCAGATTGTTAATATTGAAATGGAGGAGAAGATAATATAGCACACAAAATTATCCTATATAGCAGAGGAAAATAGGAAGACCGCAGTAAATCCCTCTCCTTTATAACTCTAAAACTATCGCAGCTATTGTCTAGCTATCAGTTATCCCCTTAATAGACTATTTCATGTTATGAGAAGATCAACATCTCTCACCGATTTGACATTTTACATTTGCATTTCTCTCCATCTACTGCTCAATTATTTGTATATTGTTATTTTTGTAATAACTGCTCCTCAAATTGGTAATTGGCAGTTTCTCTTACATTTGACTAGTCTACAAAGCTACTTCCTTCGATTCAAAAATTCAGAGATTTGCATCTTCGAAGTGCTATGTCTTGTGGGGGAGTCAAAGTCGCTTCAGATGTTTCAGATATGCTTAAAACCAATCATTACCAGTCTCCTTTCTCCTTTCCCATCCACCTTCACTTTAATTGCCACTTCGAATATGTCTTGCTCACATTCTGAGCTGTTTTTCACCAAGTCCAAATTGCTAATCACCGGCTATCTCAGCTTTATTACCTCTCAATTTTCGCGACTTTTTCGTGAAATTTTAACCCCCTTAGTCTAAACACAATCGGAGTCTTCAATTTTCAATAGCACTATAACTTGTCGTTTTTCAAGTATTCTCATGTTCAGCCTTAGCTTTCGCACATAATTAACCATTATTTCATTTCCCCAAACAAATTGTATTATTTTCATCTTTATTGGTGAATAATTACTCTCAGCTCTCACCTACACGTATTAGCATTGCGCAATATTTTTGGGATGGACAAATCGTAAGTTCATCACAATACGTCGTTTCGCCAGCTAAAGAGCAAATTAGTAATGCATTCCGTACTATTTTGCAATTAGAGAGATAATTATAGCTGATTATTGATACGCCTGATGAGCGATAATACAGTAAGCGCAGTGACGAAGCAAAGGCCGAATGACAGGTCAGTGCGTAAACTTGTCAAGGTCTAGGCCTCAACTAATTAGCTACTGTTCCTATCACCAATCACCTTCTTATCATTCCGCATTCCTCTCTGAAGCTCTGATGTATTGACCGCATATTCCTTCATGATGAATTTATCACCTCCTTATCAGTCCCATACTTTACCATCATGTTATCATTGTAAATGACTCAATTATCACTTGACAATTCTCGGGTCACGTCATTTCAATCTGATGCTATCACTGATAGTTCTGCCTTATCAGAAGATCAGCAACGAATGTCCTCGTAGCTCGTTTTACTGCAGCAAATAGTCTCTTTTCATGTGAATTCATTTAGTCCATTCCGTCTCCATTCCCTTATCGGCGTTTCATCGCTCTTATCAATTAGCGAATGCCTCGAGAGTGACACAGCTTACTCGAGTGCTAATCGTCTTACGCACTCTTACGCAGAGTTCTGGCGATTTGCGCGCTTAGTGCCTAATCGAGCGGGTCGAAGCAGCTCATCAGCTCAACCCAAATTCTATCCGAATCAATTGCGTAAGACGGGGCAGGAAACGACGTACAGCATGGGCGAACTACCCACATGAGTTGAAGCGTTAAGCCGATCCGTTCCGGTTCAGTTAAATCTCTAATCCCATGGACTCTGACCCATTCAAAGCAATTCTCTTTCACTGAAAGATGTTTAAACGAGCTACTGTATGCATTCTATGAATGAACGGGAATCGTTTTGCGTGAGCAAATTGGTCCGAGTGCTTATTTTTAACCGAGGATGCAATCGCGTTGCAGCTGCTGATGTGCATCAAATGGCTATTTTTACGTAGTCTGGGCGTGAGCTCAGCAATTATGCTGCTTTTCTTGCAGCTTGCTTCTCGTTGTAAGCGGGGTCATATTCGAACATTTCAAACATAAGTGTTTTGACTCTTGAAAAGTAACAGCAATACAGGGGAAATTGCGTAGATGCGTGGCTGAGAGAGTACGGGAGCCGAGGAGAGCGCAGAAAAATACCCGAACCGGCAGGTGTTTTATCAATGGCTGCACTCTGAGAACTGATAAGGCACGTTCTCGTTTTCATTGACGATCAGCTTATCACTCCTTTTTTCTGCTTCTCTCGCCCTCTCTCCCTATGACGCTTCTCCGATTGCCCCAGGCCAATATATAATGAGTTGAGAAGAGCTATTTTGTTTCGTGGAGTCGTCGCTTTTGGGTCACTAAACTATATTACTGTTCACATCTATTTGTTATGATAGTTTTCATTCGTTTTTTTCAATCTATTCTAAAGCAAATATAGTAGTCCGCACGCATGTATTTTTGAATTTATAATTTTTCCTCCATTTTTTCTGTAGGCTTTACCTGAAAAAATAATAGCCTCCAAGCCATGCCTATTTGAATTGATGATTTTTTCATCGAATTTTCAGGCCTATCTAAAGAGAGTAGAGTAGCCTGCACCCATTGTTTGAACTACTGTAGATGCACTCTTACATTATGTACATTCCAATTATGATTTATAATTCCCATTAGCATTTGAACTAATTAACGTTCTCGAAACATCATACTCATTGAACTTGCTACTTTTTCATGCTCTAATCTAGACTTTCACAGCGCGTTTTCTTTGTTGGTGAGCTGCTGCATACAATGCCAAATACGGCAGAGAGCAGTGCGAATCGAGGTTGTAGAGACTACTTCTAAAGCGAGACTAAACAAAGGGGCAAACACTGCAATACTTCGTTCTTGCATGCTAATCAGAAGCGTCTCTCCATCAACTTCGATAAATACGACACATTTATCTATTCTCGCATTTCTAATTGTGCACTTATACTCCAATTCTACTACCTCTCTTTTCACTTTCCTCCAATCACCTGCTATTTCCCCACTGATAAATGATAAGCATAAAGTGAACTCTCTTGTCTTGTCTTTTTTCGATGCCTTTTTCAGGCATCGATTTCTTGATTCCTTTCCCCTTTTCCCCTTACCTCTCTTACCCCTTTCTTGCTTTTGGCAATGCGTAGGCAGCCGAACTGTCTCTTCACATTGCTTATGTTAATACTTCAACACCGTTCCTTTCCATATTCAATTGACCGGAAATGCTTACAATTCCCAGAAGCCTTAGCAATGCTGGATTATATACGCATTGAAATGAATACTTAGGCGCGCTAATTTACAACTTCACATTGGTTGGAAAATCAGACAAAAATGGATGTGAATTTCAGTGGACGCCTTGATGTGCGTTGCTCTCTAATGCTGCACAACGACTTCAGCAAACGTCAACTTCGCGTTCAGACCAGTCAGGACTCTGACCACTCCGAGGTACAAATCATACGAGTCGTATAAACTTAGAAACTTGTTTAAGAAACCTAAATGTCTACCCTGATCTAAAATAATTAAACATTTTATAATCTACTCGCTGAAACTAAGCTTTCAATTGGGGTTCATTTATTCAAATGTCAAATACCTCTGATAATCCAAAAGGAAATCATGTTCTAAAAATGATTGGTCGATCAAATTGACATTTCCTATGCAATATTTCGCAATAATAAAATCATTTATCTGATTTGACTATTTGATTATTGCATTTGCAGTTTCGGTATCAATTCTCGTCGCCGACGACCGTCGAATCTCCGTATAGTGCTTATTTCTCGAATAGTAACTCTCCTTCCAGCGTGGATTCGGATGTAAGTGATCACTTCTACGTAGTTAGTTGATAGATCCAATGGCTTCCTAAAATGAACATTCTCTCTACCTTTAAGTTATCTCCATCATATTTGAGCATAGATAGTTTTGTTAAAAATGAACCATAATTATCCTGATTTGAAACTGAAACTTATTGAACAATTCAATATGGTTCAAGTAATACAGTAATCATCCGTCCATTTCCAGATTGACTATTACCGCAGTCGGGTAATAGAAGAAGACCCGCTGCCTATGGACTTTTTCAGCGGAATGAACAGTCCAACCTGCTCTTCAAATAATGATGGTTAGTTTTTCTTCTCATCTTTAATCTTTTGAAAAATAGCATTATTTAAAAGTTCATCCAGTTTGCCTACATTTCAGGCAATTACCCTGTATTTCCCCCAAATTCCCGCCCCTCTCCAATTTTCTCGTTTTTTATTTCTCTTTTTCCACATTCTCTCACGTCTTTCCCAGAGACATCTAGCTAAAAACGAGATATAATGACAAGAAATTTTGGTATAGTGATAATGGGCTGAATATCCTCAAATCACTTGGCAAAGGTTTCAACTCTTTTCTTCGCAATAATTTTGCATATTTAGCATCGTTAAGTGAGAGATAGGCATAAAGTGAAGAGACGAATACAAAGTATTAAATGGTGGAGTTCGATAGTTAGAGATAAACAAGAGGATGAAATTTGAAAGAAATTGAAAAAGACGCACTCCACCATATAGTAGTTGTCTACAGCTCATTTATAAAGTTTATCCTATTTTTATTCTAAAAACTATCCTTCTTTCAAACTAGGTAAACTTTTCATGAAGACAAAGAGAAATTGTGATGTGACCTCACACCAGAAGACATTGTGAATCTTGGAGCTTGCACATTTGCAAAGCGCTTCATAAATTATTTACACGCGATGATGATTTTGCTGAAAATCATACGATATCATTTTAATTGCGACTTGATGCACTTCTTCATAATGGAATTTTTAATCCAAACCTCACTTTGCCTACTTCATTCTATCCCACAGTCAAACCGCATAGCTTATTTTGAAACTTATATTTACAAATTTTATAGAGAACCACCTTTATTCGTTTAAATTTTATTTTTGCATAGTTCTATTAACGACCCAATAATTCAAAATTTTAAATTTGCGATTTCGAGTTTTTGCTTATAATTTGCTCTAAAATTATACCAATGAAAATACGAAATTTTTAAGGTGCAAAAATATTAGTAAGTCGAAAATTTTCTTGAATATGCGATCCCCAATTTCCAAAAGATAGCATTTCAAGCGAATTGCTATGTTCGAAATTCGGAGATTTTCATTAAGAATAACATTTGAGTAATTATGGAGAACTTGACCGTTATAATTTGCTTAACATTTGTTTGAATTAGTAAAACCGAAATAATCTTATAACATTTTCAAGCGCTATTAGCCACCCTCTGAAGCCCTTAATTAAGGAAGTGATTATCACAGACCCGCCAATTTGTAGTCGAAAAAAATAAAAATCGCGGACTCTTTTTCGTCTACATCAGACACCGAATCGATGCATAAATTCACTGCTCAACTTCTTTCCGATCTCATTAACCTGCCGGTCCGTTGCTCTTGGTATATTCAAGAGCAGTACCAGACTGCAGTAGTTCAATTTCCCATTTCCACTCCGAAATACCATATGCCTTTTTCGATGCAATTTTCTCGTACGCGCCGCATTCTTTTCCCTCTATCAGGTGACAGGTGTATTTTGCGGTTTGCCTGACTTTTCTACTAGAATTGCTTTTATTTTTGCCCGCGCATAACTTATTTTTATAGGTGCTACGTAAAATTCGACGTAAAATTCTACGCAATCAAATCGTTCTGTTCAAATGCCGATATTTAGTTAACCGTCGAATTAGCAGCTGTCTTTTACTGACCACAGTCTATCGCAGCGAAAATCAAATACCTGCTTTTCTAATGAAATTATATTCATAGCACTGGAGCAAATGTCAAATGTGGCACGAAAATAACACCTCGAAATGCAAATGCATTGCATTGTCCTTCTTATTTGCCGAAAAGGGCATTATGCTTCCCTGGCTCAGTCTCTACGGTGTGAAGTCACAAACACACAAACAACGAAATCTCGAGACTCCTCCCATTTCCTAAGACAAGCATAGCCAAGCCATCGTTTGATCCCTGCTACCAGGCCCCCTAGAGGGCATATAAAAGGACTCGGCATTCTCATTTGAGCACTCGAAACAAGCTCTGATAGTTCTGATAACTCACTACTTATTGTTCAGGTGCAACCGATAGCCGCAAAGGGTCGAAAGACTCCGGCGCTCCTGACAGCGAACTGGACAAACTCTTCGAATTATTCTCGGTTAGTTTTGTTTTTTTTCTACATTTCATGCACCAGTCTTGTTACATTGTAGTAGATGTATATAAATGCCAGAATAAACCGGGGATAAGCTATAGAATTCGCGCCTAAGATTATTATAAAGGCCATCAGGGAAATGACCTTATTAAGCTCCTAGCTAAGCAGTTGCCGGCTGACTGGGGATAACCCAACCATTCACTGTCCATCCCCTCTCTATTTAGTCCGATCATAAATGGCATTTCATAGTGAATACCACAGATGAGAAGCTAATAATCAAGGAAAGTGAGAGGAGCTGAAATTGCGTCAACACTATAATCATTTGGATAAAGGGTTGAGAAAGCAAGCAGCAACTAAGGGGTCTGTCAGTCAATGGCTTCTAGCCAAGTCTGATGTCTATTCTCTACACTCAGCATGAAACGTCCCTCCACGCCTAAGGTAACTCAGTAGTTCTTTTCTACACATCCATTCATTCATTCTTCTGCCCGACGTTTTTCCTCATTCCATGTATCTGGCAGATTTGTGCAGGAGCAAGTGAGTCATTTGCGAGAGACAACTCATTCCTTACCGAAAACATGAAGAGAGGCAAGGGAATTGGGAAGAGGAGGGGCGAGAACAGCACTGCAGCGCATACGCATACAGACACATATGCAATCGGACAGGCAAAGACAAAACCTCGTCTAACTCTTGTCATTCTCCCTAAACTCCCTCTTGCTTACTCTCGAACAAAGTATGGAAGCTACCGTAAGCGCGCCGATTTTCTACGACTATCTGCCGACGTTTCACCTGGTAAGGCTTGAGTGCTTAGTTATCAAGCAGCAAGCAGTTCTATTAGTCGATAGCTATGCTTTCTCTGAGCGTACTTCTCATAAATGCCTCTGCCAGCTCAGACTGTGCCATTTATCATCAATTATCTCTTAATGATCCACCCTTATCACTATATCCTCGGGGGGAATGAGGAGATCACTTTTCGAATTGCATTTAATTGGCAGCGATCATTTTATAGACCAACAGACAGAACTGCTACGTAATTAGTCTATTGGTTAGCGATCAAAGACTCAGTAATAACTGATTGAAGTGCACAGATTTCGAGCTTTTTTGCACTCTCCTCATTTCGCCTTATCTATCCTTCTTTTCTGCAATAATCGAGTCTTTGTCTTTAATTTCCTCTTCCATCCCGCTGCTTAGTCTTAGTCTTGCCTTGTATATCGTAAGACGCAACTGAACTGATAGAAAAACTGCTGATAGCAGTGCTGTGAGGAATCATGCAAAGTATCTCACCTTCTCAACAGCCGAGATTCTCCCCCCTTTTTTCTTCGACTTTATCGGTTAGTCTCTTCGAGCTTTCATCAGGCCTTTGTTCTCCCCTCCGTTATCACCTGTTTATCTCGTTCGGTAGTAGTTTCGCATGCTCTAAAAATGCGTGAGCTGCAGTTTGCGTTCCCACTGGACCATGATTTTCGTACAAAAACGCGCTACAAATCGGACCTCCCTTTCAATTCCGAGATTTTGAAATTTCATCAAACGAGTTTTTACATTAACACCCGGGTGGTAAGAGCTGAGTTTGGTTTGTCTGCATGGAATCGTAATAACGCGAAAATGAATGAAAACATCGTCTAGATTTTTCTCGCATTTTCCGATGGTATTTAGTAGAGTGCGCGAATGGAAAACGTTCCACAACTAGAGTTCACAAAGTAATTCCTTTCTTCTTCTATTTTTCGATTTGAGTTCCCCTATGTCTGTGTGTAATTCTCGCTATCTTGCGGGTTCTGAATCACAAATACGGTAGCCCTTCTTCCGCTCCTCTCTTTCCCTTTTTGACAGCCGCTGAGAGCGTTGCTTTGCACAAAAAATGGGTAGGAAAGGATCGATAACGCAGATATGCGTTTGGGCACAAAAATACTTAGTCAAATTCTGGCATTTTTATGTATCAAATTTTCGGAAAAATTTCTTATAGAATTTCAATACCTTATTTTCAGAACACTAGCGAGGAATCTAACCAGGCCGCCTCCAGTCAGCAGGTGATTATTTTATCCCTCTCTATCCTCACAATAATTTCGCCTTGATGTCATTTCTCTAATCCCGTTATTTTGAATAGTCTTTAAGTCGCGCAAAAAATCTTTTAAAATCCCCCACTTCGATGAAAAGCCCGGATCCCATTTAATTGGTTATTTTCTCGTATTCGGCTCAGGTAAAATGATTCCTCTTACCGGACGGGAGAATGGGCGTTTCATTGTTGATATCCTCTCAAAGCCAGCAGATAAGCCTCTCTACCTGCATAAATAGCCTCTAGCCAAATGCGGCTGAGCGCATAATATCTCCAGCGTGATTGGGATGATTCAGTTTATCTTTTCGAACGCACTGTATTACGATACTCCACTATACTTCCTCTTCTCCGAATATTTGATAATGGTAAACAAATAATATCTCGTGATTTCCAGGGTACTTCGTCGATGGACCCAGCTGTTGTGAGCAGTGTGCAAGTCAAGACTGAACCCCAATTCAACCCATCCATGACTCTCGGCTCTCAGCAGGAACCGATCTTCTTCAACCCATCAGCCATGTCTTCCAACTATTTGATCAAGTAAGCGACCGATTACAAATGATAAGTGAGCAAAATATGACGACAATTTCTGCAACAAAAATAAGCACTCACTAAAGAATTGATGGCTCTGATATATTGTGAAAGCGACAATTATGTCAAAATTACAAAACAAATAACAAAGTTAAGAGAGTAACTTAAACGGGAGCGGAGTGACACATCACCATTAAATTATTGAGTGATCCGCTTCTTCTCATTTCATGGCAAATGTCCGCGTTCACAATTCGTGCGACATTTAGTATTCCCTATCTTCTGACATTTCACCAATCTGTGCTGTGGCGAGAATCTAGCATTTGATAGGCATCCTCATTCACTGATAACAATGTATTTTTTGCAATTAGAGCGGTTCCCATGACGTGTCCTCTTCAGGTATCAAAACTAATGAACTTTTATAGTAGGATCCTATTCTCCCCTAATTCGATGCAGCACAATGAGCGCCCTTATCATTCGATAGGTTAATGCCAATTCCTATTTCAATTCAAACAGACCCCGCATTATTTTCCAAGTTTCCAAAATATTATGCTCTTTATTTACTTTCCGTCATTTTACTTATTTCGCAAAGTTATTTATTCAACGCGGAGCCTTCAATCTAGTTGACCATCCGTGGGCTTAAAATATTGCGTCATCGCATTCACTTGACTGAGTTAAGAGTGCAGTAGAAGTGGGATTGATTCGAAATTAGGGCTGATCAAATAAAAATGCTATGTGATTTTCAAATTCCATCTTGAAAATCCAAAAAAATCGTTAAATTATTTGTTCGTCTAAGTAGGGAGCTACAGTAATCCCCTTCATTCGTCAATGTCCCTGCCTTGACTCATGCCCCTTCTTCATGACTCGCCCCTCTTCTTCTTGTCTTATATTTTCATCTCACAGCTCCTGTCTTTTCTTCTGACAAATCGGGTCTTCTGGCCAGAGCCATCTAGTTTGAATGAGAACGGAAAGAAAGTTGTATGCAGAAATATCTAAAAAAAAAAGAAGCGAACTTTCAAATTTTACGATTAAAATTCTAGCACTTCTCTGGATGTTCCATCATTCATGCAGACACCCTTCAATCCATTCTATCAACAGCCATTCTCGCTCGACACCAGACGTGGAAGCCAAGGCACTACAAGGTAAAAAATTGGATTACTAATGATACTAGGCAACAATCGATCACTTTCTTTTTTTTCTGAAATATTTGAGCTTTAAAAATACACGGGGGTCCTTCAATTTGGGGACTCCCCTCCGATATCGAATGGAATTCACGGTGTTCAGCTCCAGTTCCACCAACACTGGCACTCCCTCTCCTCATGGATCTCAATTCGCTACTTCTCCGACGTTCCATGCAGCTAACCTGTTCAGACAGTTCCCATTTGCCGCCTTCCAACAGGCTACTTCCTCGGATCAGGCTGAGGATGATGCAGACAAGCGATGCGCTGTCTGCAATGACAGAGCTGTCTGCCTCCATTATGGAGCCAGAACCTGCGAAGGATGCAAAGGTACACCATTAAATATATGAAGATCAATTTTACGCCTAAAACTTCAGGCTTCTTCAAGAGAACCGTCCAGAAGAACAGCAGATACACGTGCGCTGGAAACAGGAACTGTCCCATCGACAAGCGATACAGGAGCAGATGCCAATACTGCAGATTCCAGAAATGCCTCGAAGTCGGCATGGTACGAGAAAGTAAGAGACATGGAGTTATCATTGAACTTGAATTTCAACAATGACTTTAGTCGTTCGAGCTGGCTCTCTCTCCGGACGCCGCGGTCGTCTCTCGTCCAAGACGAAGACTCATCGTGGGGACGAGCAGCCTTCTCCTCCTCTGCCTCTGCTAGCTCTCATCATCAAAGCCAATGAAATGGCTAAGGGGATGGGCGTCGTTGGACAGCAGAGAAGATTTGTAAGCAAATTGCGAGATGAAGCAATCGTTTCATGACACAACTTCAGACTCAATTGACTGCCCATCAAGTTCTTGAGCTGATCGAGAAGGAGTACAAGTCCGTTGTGACCTTCGTGCAGAATCTGCCTCACATTGGCGAGGTCTACCCTCAGGTACTAAATATAGTTTCAAGTAAACAATTCAGCGTTTCATATTTGTGTTTTAGGACGTTTCCCTCCTACTCAACCGATCATTTTTCCCAATTTTGGCGATCCGCACCTGCTATAGGTATGTTATGTTCTCGTCTTTCGCCTCCAAGATCTTTGTGCTCTAGATTTGATCATTTCTGTTTTGATTTACTCTGCAATATTGCAATACTGCGTAGTAGTGCAACGTGCAATTTCCTTTCTGGCTATTTTTGAATGCAGGCCAAATTCATTTCCCGACTTAAAGAAATGAATATGAATTCCACCTGCATCATATCACATGGGCGGATGAAAGATAGTAGTTGGAAATCATATAGTCGAAAAGGATGAGCTAAAACTAAAGAAAATGCTTCACCAAGTACAAATGTCTTCCAAGTCTAATGAACTTATGACATTTCAAGCAAAACGTGATTAAATTCATGGTGCAAATTTCAGGATGGTTCCTGGCGATAATCTGATCGTATTCGAGGGAGGCGAGACTGCTCCCCTCGAGGCGATTCCCGAGCCATTCAGACAGGTCTACGCAGCCATCCTCGAGAAGGCGGCCACCTTCCACAACTATGTCGAGTGGGAGCCGCAATCATATTCGGCCCTATTGGCCATCCAATACTTCTCAACTAATACTGGTCAGCTAAAACACACATCTGATTTTGATTAATTTCGCAAATTTCAGAGCAAAACCCACTCGGTCTGACTCAGAAGGGAAACGTTGACAAAGTGCAGAGCACAATCATCAATGCACTGAAAGACCACTGCAGCAGCGGGCCGCCCGCCACTGGAAATAAGCTCTCCAAAGTCATTAGACTGGTAGGGGATAGCGACCAAAAAGCGGAATAATAAAGTGGAAAATTTATAGGCTGATGAATTCGACAAATTCCACGCCCTGTTTGCGAGCTGCTTGGACTTCCTGAACAGCATGCACACCCCACTGTCTGAGGGTTTGGAACAAACTCGACGAGCAATCAGACAGTCGCTGAAATCCGAGCAGAATCTCATGCCTGTCATTTCTCAGGCAAGCAGCCAACCCCAACCATCTATCGGATTCCCCCCTTTCTAAGATAGAAAATCGCATATTATCCACTGTCTAGATGCATTAGACCAAGCTTGCCATAGACCCCATGAGAGCTGTCGATCTTAGCCATTCAAACATCATCAAATAATCCATGACATGTTTTATTGAAAAAAAAACCAAAGTATCATCCCGCTCACTGCGTTCATTTTACCATCATGACATCACTACCATCCATCAATTATTCATCAGCGTTCTAATAATGCAAGTCAAATATCATTCGTCATTTATTCATGTATTTGTTCAACTTCGTGCAGTTTCATCAATGATTCTCCTAATATTTTATTATTCAGTAATAAATGAATATAATTTTCGGTTTATTCCTTTGTCCATTCATTTATTTTTGATTCTACTTTTCTATTTGTTTCATGTTTTCAATTTTTACGAATGCAATTTTTATTGACTCATATTTTGGCTGTTTCTAGTGAACATTTTGTTTCATTGAAGATTTGAGAAACGTGAATTTTTGTCTACTTTGACTTTTTTCCTATTTATTTTCATACTTCAGGAATATCTTCTTCGATTGTATGAACTTGATTATTTGACTGATTTGTTCTATCATTTCTTGAATTTCCTTTCGATTTTTGCATTCAATTTTCCTTTATATTTGGACTTTGTGAATGCGTCTTTTTGGAAGCTTTAATCATTATTTATTTGGAAAGTTTTATTTCATTATTGTGCAATTTTTTGGTATCTTTTCTGGCAATGATTTTGGGATAATCATAAAGTTAATCTAGGTGAAAAATTGCGTAGTCACGATTTCGAGGTCGTCGTCCATTTCATATCATATCACATTCGTCTGCAGTTTACGAGCGATTAATTTAATTTATCATAACCATCCTATCAGTTAATATTCAAAATGTCTATCAGTTTATTTTATTCTTTAGGTAACAATTTTTCTCAATATCATTTTTAGAGTGAAGAAAAATGATATTTTAAATAATGTTCTACAAATTATTCAATATCATTTTTCTTCACAGATATCAATATTCTACGTACAACAGGACACCTCTAACTTGGTAGAGACCTTATTTTCAATTTTCAACCAGCCATTTCGTAATTTTTGTACGTTTGGTGAGCGCATCTCATTTCGAAATTTCAAATTACTGATATTCTCTTCTGTAACACTTATTTTATTTGTATTTGTTCTCATTCATTCTATTTTGTATTTGATCTGTCAATAAAAATGATAAAAGCAAATCAAACTATTTGAATAATGATATCAAAAAGCTGTTAAATGGTAATGTTGTGAAATAGGTGTCGAAATACAAAATGCAAATATGGCAGATTACCGCATGCTATTCATTATTTTGCAGGATCAAAATTCGTAATTGGTAGTTGTTAATATTTGGTAATTGTTTATCAATTCTTCAACTATTTGACAGTGAGTCATCTAGTTGCAATTTGTCAAGGAAATTTCACTGATATGAAATTTATGCTGAACTCAGTTTTATATTTCGGAAGGGGAACTATTTTTTCTGTTAAGCCTAATGGATTTTTGGATTTTCCAACTTAGGACTTGCAATTGACACGTAGCTCAACAAAAACTTTCGAATGTCGGGTTTTTGTTTTATCGCCAAACAAACCTACGCGGAAAGGTTTGTCTATTTTTCTTTCAAGCTTAATATCCTAATATCCTAAATTGACCTTTCGAACTCGTTTGTTAGGTTCCATAAATTTCAAGCCAAATAATGTCGAAAAGTTATTGGACTTGCAACCCAAGATCAAAAACTAATGTTATCCAGCAGATTGATTTTGAACGAATGTTCATACATTCATTTTTTTAAAATTATCTAACAGCGGGATAAACGAGAATTTTGATTTCGTTAATTTTTGGCTAACGAAAACTTGGAAACCTCAAGCCCTCGAGGCATGCGAAATAGTGTGAGAAAAGAATCATTTCCCTACCATCCCTCACCCCATTTCGCATGGCTTGAGGGCTAGAGGTTTCCAAATAACCTGGTTAATTAAAAGCAGCTAACTTGAGAGTTAACACCTGAAAATTTTTCCTAGTAAAATTTAGATTCAGGGATGTGTTGATTATAATTTCCGATTTAGTATATTTTTTCAACAACGCTAGAAGCCGATATTAAAAATGTCTAAACTCACATACGAATTGATCTTTTTTAAATCTTTATTTCGACTATTGACTACTGGTGACTTTTCAAAGAAAAAATCATAAATCGATCTTTTGCGAGATCATTATTAGGAGTTTGCGAAAAAATCTGCTTGTTTCAAGTTGATTTAATTTATGAACACGAGTTCTCCTCAAAATTGAAAGGGATAAATCAGCCTATCCAAATTTAGGTAACAAAGAAAGGAATGTTGAAGCACTAATAACTAGATTTCACTTTCCACATGTTTGACATTTGTTTGGGCTCCTAAAAAGACCACTTTTGCCTATCTTTTTTTCTTTCCCTCGTACTATTTCTTAGAAAAAGCGGTGTCTTTTTCTATGAGCCTTTGTTTGACTATTCTAGACTTGGAAGTTCTGTCTGATTTCTATTTTCATTCTTTCTGATCATAAAAATGGTATCCGCGGAAAATATGTGGGCAATTAGGATTGTGAGACCGGATTTAGGGGTTGGATAAGGAATTTCGAAAAAGTTCCAACATCCATCGCCAATGACTGGAAACTTTTTCAGGATCGATTGAAAAAGCCAGAGAAATTTCAACAAAAGGAATTTGAAGTTGAAAAATTGGTTATTTCGACGCGCGCAGTGATTGTTTGTCACAATTCGACAATTCGACAGTGCGAATTGTCTGCTCAGCTGCATGTAAAAACACTATTCCAAACTTGCAAACGGGGCACGGGCTTATTTAACGAGACCCGACTCGAAATTACAGATTTATAAGGATCCGCTATTCGACAGTCGACCTTCGGACCCGGTTTTTAATATCGATCGAATTTCCAGATCCTATAGTAGTTTTCATACTTGTTATCTTTAAACTCAATTAAAAATTAATGAAATGTAACGGCCTTAGAATTTCTTTAAATATCCGAATTTATTCCTCTATCTATACCTGATAATCAATTTATAGAAGCCTTTCCAGAGGAACGTTTTTTAGAGACTCTAAATCTTGTCATTTCAATTTTTTTTGCTCTTGCTAGACAGCACATAACGCAAAAACGCGAGTTCCCTCTCATGGTAGTGTGGTATAGTGGATAGCGAGTTAGGTTTTTGTCCTTATCTTGAACGATAAGCTAGAGATTTATAAAAAAAAAAAGGGGGACGTAGTGAAGCATAATAAAACAAACGTTTCTGGGAAAGCCCCCGAGTACATAGATGCTGAATTTTAAAATTCGTTTTATGAGAAGACAGAAATTTAGGAGAGAGTACTCACTCACGCTTGGCCCCTGAATGCGTACGATCAGTATTCTCCTATTATTGCTGTTGACAGCCTCAATTGGATATTCATTCGTTCGAACATGGGATGCTTCAAACCCAAAGGAAAATGTGAGTTCCGATTTTCGTTTTTATGGAAATTTTCATAACCTGCATGATAAATTCATTTGAGATCAAGTAGGTATTGATCTTTCCTCCAGTATTTAGTTGTAGGCAGAATTCAATAGACTAGAAAAAATCTGTAGACTCTTAAAGTCATTTCTTTCGAAATATTACTGATGAAAATTGACTTTATCACTAATGCTTGACATATTGTAGGCAAATAAATTTATCTTCCTTTCCAAACTAATCACTAGTCAGCTAGTACCAGTACCATTTCATTATCAATTTGAAATTATTGATTGACTGTGTATGATTGAAGTTAAAAAAGTCCAACAATGAACTTGTACGCATATCAGGATAACTCGGCTTCGAATGAAGTGGCACAATCGAAACAGACGCAGGATCCGAGCAAGAGAGGAGCGATCGTCAGCAGACTTGCTGGGAAACCACGTAACAAGGTTCGTCTGGCGAAAGATATTTGCAAAATAGCAACAGAACTGTTGGAAGTGCGATATGTATTTTTTATCGTCGCGTATAGCGTTTCTTTTAGAATCACAGGTGAAGATGTTTAGAAAAATTTCCGTACAGTTCCTATTATTTTATTATTTTTGGATTTTTGTTCAAATTAAAATTTCGGTCCAAATTTGAATATTTGGAGGAAGTTTTTTATTTTCGTTGCCGAAAATCGGAAAGAAAATATTTCCTAGAAGGTCTGATCAGCTCTATGCCTGATATTTCGGAAATTAGCCTATTTTGGGAATATTTTTCTCCTGAAAAGATATTACGAAGTTTAGGATAAAATCGAATAATCGAAATTTGCCATAAAAAGCGATTTTGAAGTTATTGTAAACGAGCGATAACTTGAGACGAAATAAAAAAGGCTCTTTCTTTCTCCCCCTCTTTTGAGCCTTGGAATAGGCGCTGAAGACATTCGTTTATTTGGTGATTCCTTCTATTTTTTCGTTTTTCCTTGTTCTTTCATCGAATTTAACGAGGTTTTCGCAACAAGCACTTGTGAATTATTTTCCTCTATCGATATTGATAAAATTGCTCGATTAGTTATCGATAATTGTCCTTAGAAATTCGAAAAATGGAAGAAAAAAAAAAGAACAAAGAAATCGCCTTATAAACAAATGCTCGTCTCTCGCGCATCCGAAGCTCACAGGAAAAAGAAAGAAAGACGCTCCTTTCACCTCGTCTCAAATAGCCAGTCATTCACAATATTACCCTTTAGTAATTTGAGGCGGGTTTTTTTCAAAGTAGATCGCTTTAAAGATTTTTCTCGACGAGATACATTTTTTTGCACTTCCAGCAGTCCTGCAACATAGATCAGGTTTTTATAAATCACCATCTGACATTCTTTGGACCAACTTTTTCAACATTATTGACCTTCGAAGAAAAAATGCATAAATGATAGAACACGTTCATTTCAGAGAGCACGTAAGTCAACATTTGTCAATTAGCAACTGCCCACATATATGCAAGTCAATCAAACGTTCATAAAGTCATAGATGGGGAAAGAATCGGAAGACTTCTCTCCCGATTCTTCCCGGAAGTAGAAATATAAATGTCTAATATCTAACGGATCCGTTTTCAGCTGGGGATTGTTTGTCGAACTGCGCTTCTCCCGTCGAGGCAACCAGTCCCATCGCCGATCCAGCCAATTCGATGGGATATTTCAGCTATTCAAGTGAATTTGAGAGCTTCAACGTTGAAATTATTTCGACCAGTTTAAACACGATTCTTTTATAACAATGATTCTCAAACAATCATGAACAGCATGAGCGGAATTTGATTTTTGAGAATTAGGAAAAGTCAGAAATTTCTCTAAACTTTTAAAACTCGAAGATTAGAATTAAAAATTTCATTCACTTCCGATCATAAAATTACAAGAAAGAGAATTACATAATTTTCAAATAGATAGCAAAATTCTCTTACAGTGAGCACGAACGCTGGCTGCTCACAGCTGACGTTGACCTGCGTGGGAATGGATGGAGCTTTCCTGTCTGCTAACGCAGATGGTGGTTCTGCATACACCGTATGCAATAACAGTGGCCCACGACAATTTTGACCAATTGATGATTTCTAAAATCTTCCATATAAAAATTTTCACGGAAACAACTTTCCTGAAATTTAATAGCCTTGAAGATAGCATCGAGCATCAATAATTCTAAGAGTTGCATGCATATTGATTTATGAAAAATCAATCCTATCATTCGATGTTCAACATTTTCGTGCGCCACCCTATTAGAAAGTCAAATAGCCAATTGTTATCCTTCTTTTAGTACACCTTCGATTTCTCGAATCCCGACGGCTGGATTACCGTCTCGACGACGTTGAATTGCGGCGATTTCGGATGGGGCGCTGAGGATCCGAACTCCACGCCAGTGGGAAATCTGTTCGCTTGCGAATGTAAGATCTAGCCAAATAATCAGCTACATAATTAAGTACATCCGTCAAATGTGTATTGTTTAGCGTTCTCACCAATTCCGACAACCACGGTTCGTTTGAAATATAATAGGGTGGCTCATGAATTTTTAGGGATTTTGGTTGAACAAGTTTCTTCTGAAGCGGTATTTCGATAACTTCTAACTAGACTTCTATTCTATTAGGTAGATGGGAGAAGCATGAAAATGTATGGTTTTACCTACTTCCCAGCTACAGTATGGCGATGGACCCCATCTATGGACTTAACCTCAGAAAAATCAAAAATTTTTATCTCGACTTTTCTGGACAAATTTGGTGTGAAAAACATGCAAAGTTTTATGCTGATTCCAAATCTGAAAACATTTTCTAAAACTTTCATCAATACATAGACATAGCGATTTGTCATTTGCAGGCATTGTGAAAAACTAAGCTCTTAGTATATGCTCAGGACATACTGTAACTGGAAAGTGGGTGAAGCCATACATTTTAATGCTTCTCCCACCCAGTAGAGTAGAAATCTAGTAGGAAGTTTTTTTTTCGAAATGCTTCTGAAGAGACTTATTCAGCGAAAATACCCTAAAATTCGTGGGCTACCCTGTACATCTTCATTTTTATAAATGATAACAAGATTATTTTAAAAGAATTTTCACTAACGTTCTCTTGGAAACTGATCAGAATAATTTTCGAACTCTTCAAAGATAAAGTTGTGATCTTCATTATCGCTTCATAATATATGTCAAATATCGATTTCATTTTCTTTATCACCTTCAGGAAATAAGAAACTTTAGGGTGGTACGACCACAACCACACCATCCACGTCGACCACCACTCCATCTACGTCAACCACTACTCCATCCACATCGACCACTACTCCTAGTACATCGACCACAACACCATCCACGTCGACCACCACTCCATCTACGTCAACCACTACTCCATCCACATCGACCACCACTCCATCTACGTCAACCACTACTCGATCCACGTCGACCACCACGCCATCTACGTCGACTACAACTCCATCCACGTCGACCACCACTCCATCCACGTCGACCACCACTCCATCCACGTCGACCACCACTCCATCCACGTCGACCACCACTCCATCAACTAGTACTACTGTAAGCATTGAATTAATTAATTGAATTTTTTAAAATGATCCTCAAAATAGTAGTACTGACGAAAATTGACATTTTGCATCCTCGAGTGTTGTGACTGGCGATTTTAGACACCATCCACGTCAACCACTACTCCATCTACGTCGACCACAACGCCATCGACTAGTACTACAACTCCATCTACATCAACAACTACTCCATCCACATCGACAACCACTCCATCCACGTCGACCACCACTCCATCCACGTCGACAACCACTCCATCCACGTCGACCACCACTCCATCCACGTCGACTACTACTCCATCCACGTCGACCACAACGCCATCGACTAGTACTACAACTCCATCTACATCAACAACTACTCCATCCACATCGACAACCACGCCATCTACGTCGACCACAATGCCAACGACTAGTACCACTGTAAGCATGATTTGATTAATTCGAACTTTCTTAATCAACCAGATAATCTTTAATTTAATTCTCGTAAAGAATATTACAAATGTTATGAATGGTAGATGTTATATCTTGATTTGGTTTAGATGCGAGAGTGAGCTATTATAATGTTAATTCAATTATTTAAATCATGCACATCATGAAAATCTATTCCAGACTCCCAGTACTTCAACGACGACAGGTTTACTCAAATTGAATTGCATCTGCATGAATAAAATTGAAATTGAAATGGATTGTGTGTGAGTGCGAATTCAGTTAAAGGTTTCACTAATCGATTCTGAAAAATTAATATACCCCTATGTAAGCGTGCTTAAATTTTTTTTTTTAAATATGAAGTTGCTGATTGATTGAAAAACCAGACCCAAGGATATCTTTTAGTCCCAACAACAACGACTACTACGGTATGTCATTGAAATTTTCAATTTTAGGAGGAAATTATGTATTTTTTCATAGAGAAAATAGTTTGAAAACAATTTCCTGTCAATATTGACAGAAAAAATCGACAAGTCACATGTCTATGACTACTATGTCTAGACGAAGAGATATAAACTTCAGTTTGGAGCATTTTTCCTATAACAAGTTCTTACTCTATTAAAAAATTATGAACAAAATTTAGTTTTTGAAAAAAGCTATCAAAATTGAAGTGAAATTTCACTAGATCCTAATGAAAATTCCTAACTTTAATCATGATCTCTAGCCCACGACAACAAGCACAACTCCTTCTACCAGCACAACAGTAAGAAAATTTAATAATGCAGGAAGCATAGTCATAATTCAATTAAATTTCAGCCTCCAACCACAACCACAACTGTGAGAATCATTATTGCAAATGCCCGTATCGCAATAATTTTTCGATTTAAAAATTTCAGATACCTGAAACGACGTCGACTGCCCCTGAAACTACATCTACGGCTCCTGAGACAACATCGACTCCAACCACGTCGACCACAATGCCAACGACTAGTACTACTGTAAGCGCGATTTGATTATTTGAAATCTTTGAAATGACCCAAACACAGTAGTATTGATGAAAATTTCTACATCTTGCCTCTCAAGTGTCGTGTGAGCATGGCGACTTTAGATGCCAACCACGTCGACCACAATGCCAACGACTAGTACTACTGTAAGCATGATTTGATTAATTGAATTTTGAAATCTTTGAAACGATCTTCAAACACAGTAATATTGATGAAAATTTCTACATCTTGCCTCTCTCAAGTGTCGTGTGAGCATGGCGATTTTTAGATGCCAACCACGTCGACCGCTCCTGAAACGACGTCGACTGCCCCTGAAACTACATCTACGGCTCCTGAAACGACGTCGACTGCCCCTGAAACTACATCTACGGCTCCTGAGACAACATCGACTCCAACCACGTCGACCACAATGCCAACGACTAGTACTACTGTAAGCGCGATTTGATTATTTGAAATCTTTGAAATGACCCAAACACAGTAGTATTGATGAAAATTTCTACATCTTGCCCCTCTCAAGTGTCGTGTGAGCATGACGATTTTTAGATGCCAACCACGTCGACCACAATGCCAACGACTAGTACCACTGTATGCATGATTTGATTAATTGAATTTTGAAATCTTTGAAACGATCTTCAAACACATAGTATTGATGAAAATTTCTACATCTTGCCTCTCAAGTGTCGTGTGAGCATGGCGATTTTTAGATGCCAACCACGTCGACCGCTCCTGAAACGACGTCGACTGCCCCTGAAACTACATCTACGGCTCCTGAGACAACATCGACTCCAACCACGTCGACCACAATGCCAACGACTAGTACTACTGTAAGCATGATTTGATTATTTGAAATCTTTGAAATGACCCAAACACAGTAGTATTGATGAAAATTTCTACATCTTGCCTCTCAAGTGTCGTGTGAGCATGGCGATTTTTAGATGCCAACCACGTCGACCGCTCCCGAAACTACAACCATGGTGGAAGAACCTACGACAACGGTCATGGAGACATCAACCACCACACCTCCAGAATCTTCGACAACGACACTGCCGGAGACTACGACTTCTACGCCATCTTCCAGCACAACTGTAAGTCGGAGACACCTTTAAATTATAGAATGGCATCTAAAGAAATCATTTTAATCCAACAGTGGTTTTTGAAGATCAGATGATAAAAAATATTATTTTTTTCAAGACGAATCTCCGCTTCAGGTGCCTTCTACTGAAAGTACCAGTACGTCTGTAAGCGCGTTTTCTCGAAGAAATATGAATTCTCAGAATTTGCATCTATGAATCGCTCTTAAGTGATACTTTTGATGGCTGAAAATGAACTAGAAAATCATTAGGGAATTCTGAAATTAGAAAAATAATATATAAAAATGATCGTCTAGTCGTTATGCATCGAAAGCTCGATACGTAACGTACGCCTTCCATAAAATTATGATGGGACTTTTCCAGGCCCCGAGCACTTCGACCTCAACTCCATCTACGACTACAGGTAAGTCAATTTTGATGTGAACTGTCGTGAGAGAGTGATCTTGGTGTTTTCTTAAACTTTGGTTAATTTTGAATGAGTGCAATGTGTTGGTTGACGTGCTGCTTCCTGATGTGATGTGTGTTCAATATTTAGAGACCGCGACCGAATCAACCACTACTGTGCCGACGACGGGTATTATTACAAATTGAAATGAACGAATTTGATCGAGTGTAAATGATGTGATTGAGTAAACGAGTGAATGACTGACTGTTTGCCTTTGGAACGTTGTGATTTTGTGTGATCTCGTAATGACTATACTTAGTCCTGAGAATCGATTGGTGAAAATAGTACCAAAATGTGTATGGTTTTAAACCAAGGTACTAACAATCCCTTAACTAGCTGAGCTCTAAGTAGTCTTTTAATTTGCAGCTACGACGACGATGTGCTGCCCACAAAATGGAGTGTGGTCAGGTAGTGAATTTAAAAATGTGAAGAAAAATAAAGGAAAATCGACGAGAATATACTTCCTCTATTGACGCACCGGTGTAGCTATTTGACTTTCCAAATAAGGATGCACGAATTTCGATTTCAATATTATTGAAATATAAACGTCGTTCACACTAACTTTCAAAATCAAACTAAAGTGAAGAATGCTTGAAACGCTCAAATCTTCATAAAACCGACACACGATTGTTCTACTCGTCGAGTAGAGCAATAATGCATCGATTTTTAATGAAGATTTGAGTGTTCCAAGCATTCTTCCTCTGTCCGCTAAGTGTTGTCAAGCAGAACCGCTATCACTTTACTCATTTTCCCATACTTCGCATAATTATCGCAATAAAAGAATTATGATTAGCTTTGTCAAAAGTGTATGCTAATCGTGTGCATTGCACTTTTCACTCATCCAAAAAAGCATCGTTTAGAATGGACGTTCTCGCAGCCTCAGTGCCGTGATTTCTGTGGCAGCTGTGCCAATCTGACAAAAACGAGAACCTGCATTTCGGAAGCAAGTGGATGTCCTTGCGTGTAAGCTTTGATATTGGATAGTTCGGAAGGGACAGGAAAACAAGTTGACATTCTCTCGAACTTCCCGAAAAGACCATTGGAAATGTTGAAACTTCAGCGGTGATGCCTCTTTGACAGAGAATTGTGGAATTGGTGTGTGCTACTTCCCATCTGACACTTGCTGCTCGCCATACAAGATGATGGTCATCAATGGAAAGCACGCGTGTGGCCCGCAGGCAAGCTTCAATCGAAACAAGTCAATTCAATATCAACTCGTTTAGCCAGTTGTTGGTATGCAACCGCCACCGGAATATATCAACACTTGCGGTGTTTCTTGTTGCCCGACGGACGGTATCATTGAATTTCAATAAATTCGATAAAATACTCGAAGTTTGCAGGAATTTGGAGCGAGTGGGTTGCTGATAAGCCTTGCAATGATACTTGTATGAAGTTTGTTTTATAGAAAATCATGAAATTCCCCGCTTCAGGCGGATCCTGTGGAAGTCAGACGATGAGCAGAAAATGCCTGTCCACGAGATATGGATGCGATTGCGTGTGAGTAGTATTCGTTTGAAAAAAAGTAAAAAAAAAACGCGAAAACGGATACTTGCCGAAGTCCTTTGTGAGACATGAAAAATCGTCAGACTAAATTTATCGTGACGTCACCCTTCATAGAAATCAAATAAAAAATTTGCGAGTAATATATTATCGGAAGTGGTTGACAATTCAATCTGTTACAAAATCCAATGCTAGTTTTTCTCGGTATAGGTTTCCCATAGAATTATTTCTTTTCAGTGGACCAACGCAGAAGACGATGGTTTGCGGTACGACAGTCTGTCTGTTCCCACGTCCTTCCTGCTGCGGAACTTACAAAAAAATTCTCGACAGAGTTGCTCGAACGTATACTTGTGGACCTGTTGATAATCCGACGGATCCACCGATTCAACCAACTACATGCTGCGATCCAGAAGGAACCGGTCTTTGGAATGAATGGAGTAATTTTATTTAGTATTCTTTTCTTGGAAGTATTGCATTTATGAATTCAGGTGTATGGTCAAATTGCAGTGCGACATGTGGTAAGAAATTTTCGTTCAAACTTGAGAGATTGATAGAAAGTAATTGTAAAATTAACTTTACAGGACTTTGCGGAACTCAGACCCGCAATAGAACGTGTGCATCAGAAGCATATGGATGCCCTTGCACGTAATAATTATTTTTACATCAACGAGTTATTTACCATCTTCCTTACGGACAAATGAGAAATCATAGTGAACACTGAAAGCATTGATTATGAAATCTCGAAATCTTATAAATTGAAGAGATTGTTTGCATGCCAGTGTGAGAGAACGTATCCTCGTTGTCTCTTAGCTCTAATACTCTTCTGTCAAGTTGCTAGGTTTTGAAAATACAGCATTTTCTAATAGCTTGAAAACTTGAAAATGATGATTTCAGTGGCGAAGCGACTCAAACGAAGAAATGCCCTCAATTTATTTGCGAGACTGGTGACATGTGTTGTTCTGGTACCTATCAGGCCCAAAGATACGATGGAGCTTATTTCTGTCAAGAATTCCCGGTACAATCAACAACGAAGTTTCATCATTCGATTTCATTATCTTATAGCCTGAGCAATGCGCAGGAACTTGGACCGAATGGACTGTTGCTTATGACACTCCGTGCAACGATACTTGCGGTGAGAATTTGGAAAGTTATGATATAAAAAATACTGAAAGAATGCGAAAAACTACGAGATAGTTTTTGACCGAAAAAGCTATCAGAGGCAGCTTGTTAAATGAACACGTTGTTTTTCCAATATAAAACGCCCGCGAGCGCCTGCGGACGCGCACTTCCTAATAAGATTCTCTGATGAATAGCCATTTTTATTATCTACTGATAATTTCTCACTTTTCAGTTGAATGGCGCTTCTTCAATATTTTTCTGTAGAAGTAGCGGAAAAATCTATTGATTTTGATTACTACATCAAGAACATTAGCAGCTCAATGATAGAATAAGAACCTTTTAGGATTGTGCGGAGTTCAGCCGATGATGAGAAGTTGCTTCCCATCGGGATGTCAGTGCTCGTAAGTTTAGAGTTATCTATGATATGATTAAAAAACCATCCGAATTTGTAAAATTACGATACGTTTTAGTGGTGAATACAATATGAATCAGCCATGCGGTGCTCCGGTCTGTTTGTTCCCGAGGTATTGCCAAATTCTAGAAGATGCAACCCAAGAAAAATATATTATAGAGTCAGCTGCTGCCCTGGCTTCCAGAAGCAGCTGAACAGAACCACGAAGTCTTATGATTGCATTGTGCCGCCATCGGGATAAAGCATAGGAAATACCTGAGCGAAATTTATCATCTCACAAACATATGTATTGCATAAAAATATCCATAATCAAATAATCTACCAAAAAATTCAATATCCATTCCATCCATCAATCATTCGCATATTTTTATTATATCACTATGTTTTCAAAATAACCCCTCTTTCGGCAATAGAATTATGCCGTATTCGGCTTTGGATATTTTAATCCATTCATGCAATGATTTACAAATTACGCCTTCACATAAATCTGGTATTTATGACGATGTGTGGATGAAGAATAAAATCATTGCTCCTGTTATTTTGTGCTATGATAAATTAGTAAAAATATAAATCTGCTACTACATACAGATCACTAAAATTATTATTATTTTTTAAAATAAACTAGTTTTCTAAGGGCATTTAAATTTAAAAAAAACCGTGGAGTTTCATATCGCATTCCATAATAATTATTACGATGCACTTCTAATCCAAAGTTTGAGTAAAAATGTCTTCAACAACTAATATAATAATAAATATTTTATTCTATAAATACACATGAAATGCCCAAAATGATGAACGTTTCAAAAATGATCCATTTTGAAAATTGAAATCAATAGAAAAATCATAGAAAGACATGCGATATATACGGTATGGTTAGAAAAGTGCAACGAGAAATTGAATTGAAGAAGGAAACATAGTATAAGAGCAAGTCGATATGCAACGATATCAAATTGTTTTCAATATTGAAAAAATAACGAAGATATTGAATCTCAGCTGTAAATATTCGATATTTTTAAACTTTTGAATCGCTAGTAATATTTAACTTAGCAAAATAGCGAACAAACAAAAATACCGAAATGTTACAATTATTCAATAAGACTAGCATCATTTTAGTAAACGTACTAACGCATATCATTTTGTTAGCCAAGGCCCGTATAAGAATGTAGGTAGGACTATTTGAATTCATCATTCAGAAGATTCATAAGTTTCAATTTTAATCGATCAGTAAGAAAAATAAGTATAAATCGAATTTCCAGGGTTTGTATTGCACATTTTTGCGCATGAAACGAATTGCTACAATCCTGCACGCAATTAAATAAAATTATAATAACAAGTTGATGGCAATTAAAAATCGTGATATGCAATAATTTAGCCCAAAATGGCAACTCTGAATAAGTACTCATATACTAATGTCTTTTAAGATTACGGCATGAAAGGAATAAGTTAAGGTCGACAAGAACTGTGAAGCGAGATACCAGAATGAATGGTCCTATACCGTATATCTATTGAGAGATGCTAATTTCTTTAGTGGGAAATGATCTTTAGTTGTTCAAAATAAATAGAAAAGATGAAACTATTGGGTTGGTCCATAAGTTCGTAGCACATCCGAACAACTTTCTTCGTATCAAACGAACCCAAATGGGATTTTGTATTGATATTAACAACGTATTGGCTTTCTCATGATATATCTAAAAATTCCGTCGCTTCATTATTGTGAGTAAACGACATGCAAGACGAATCTAGTTCTTAGAATCTCAATGAAGGGCTCATTCTTATTAAAGTACAAAAGTTTTCTGTCAAATGTTATATGATACTGAAGCATTGTATAAGTACTCCACAATAATATAAAAATTTGGAAATCAATTGCACCAATCCGCGTGTTGTGCGTAAAATCATCTCAAAATCCAATATAGCGATTTTAGAAAATCGAGTGCAGAAGTTTTAGAAGTGGGAATTTTTGCCTAGTCGCTTCACAAAAGTTGGTTAGAATTCAATGACGAGTTGAATAGTGCCCAACTTGTACCGGTTCGATCACCTTTAAAAAATCTATTTTTCACCTAAGGGGAGCTATATGCGAAGATATGTAATTACACACGTACTAAGTGAAGCCACGAAATTTTGAGATATATCATGTGAAAGCCCATACACTAGCGATACTAACACTGAAAAACCCACTTGGATCCGTCAGATACAAAAAAAGTTATTAGACACGCTACGAACTTATGGACAACCCAATAACATGGAGTTTCTGAAGTTAATTCCATTCTTCATGTTTTCCTTACAAGTTTAACTTTATAAAATTGAATTGAAAATAAATAATCTAAACTCCGGAATCAACACTGCTCGCTCGATTGAGATAGGCCCTGGTGACCGAACCAGGTCTGTCCGATTCACTCAGCATCGGATCGTGGTTCACTCCGTAGATCTTGATGGCCTTCCTGCCCATTCGTTGCAGCAATTCAGACGAAACCTTGTGAGCAGTGCGAAGAGAAGTGTGCCATTCTTTGAGTGAGATTTCATCCTAAGAATCCGATGTTTGAAAATAGTCGATAATTTCGTTAAAGTCATGAAAATACTATTTACTACTGAATAAAACTTGAAAATCAGAATCGAGATTTCATTCAATTTATAAAAATAAGCGTCTACTCACAGTATTTGTGAGACTGATTCTCGGCTCTTTAAATCCGTCTCGCAATTTCACGACAATGGCATTTTCTCCTTTGACAGTCTGCAAATCGGCACAGACATCTTCGATTTGATCCATGAAGATCAGCTAAAATTGAGAAAGGTGTAAAAATTGCGACAGGTCATTTAAATTTGAAGTTTGTATTCTTCGAGTCATTTTTTATAAATTCTAATGGTGTTGTTATTTTTCATGTTTCGTGAAACTTTTATATTGTTCATTTTAGCCTTTACCTCTGGTTTTCCGTTAAGACTTTCAGGATAAAGCTCTAATCTCGAGGGGTAGAGCTTCCCATATTTGGTTTGCCAGGCAGTCGTGAAAGGACCGCCCAATTTCTTGATATAACCATGCACAATCACATCCGAGTCTAAATTTAGAAATTTCGCAAAAAAGAATTAAATTTCAGCAATAATAATTACCTTTCTCATCGATATTAATTCGCACTTTTTGTTTTGCCTTCTTCTTACTCTCAACTTTGTCCGCGTCCTGATTTACAACCTGCAGATTTCGATTAATTTTCCGCCGCTTATTTGTTGATTGAATACCTCGAAAATGGTCTCGGCAATTTCGTTCTGCCATCGCTCGGAAATCGTGATGTTGAAGTTCTTGTACAACTCGTTGTCGGCTTCGGTTAACTGAAATAAAGAAGGATAGAATTTGAAAATGACAAATAGACAGATAAACTGATTAGAATATCGCAATAAAAATAATATCTAGGAAAAGATAACTATAGTCGGAGTTTTCACCTTAACACCCTTCACTTCATCGTCGTCGAAATTGCCGATATCGAAAGCATCGGCGGCGTTGACTTCACCTCGAGGGGGGATCAAGGGAGGTGTCATTCGACTGAAAATTCATTTTTATTCTCAGGAAATGGAAACTCAAGAATTACCGTAAATAAACGGTCTGCCAGTCAACGTCTTTGAAGAAGGCATGCTCTTTGACTTCGAGAGGTCTGGAAATTGAAACATTGCAAAAGAGCCAGAAAATTTGACAATTCAGATATAAATTGCGAATTGTGAAAGCTAAATATAAAAACGTCGCAGTATTGTCAAAGAAAGTTGGGCTGGGATATTTCTATTCATAAATTTCCTGTATAAAGTTGTCGAGTTTATTTTTGATAAGTTACTACGATACGATGGCGCATTAGTTAGCATGAATTTATCGAAAGGATGAAAAACGACAGTATATTACTTGAAATTTTCATCTATTTTAAGCTCGTCTATTGGAAACAATTTTCCATAGGTCCATTATGATGAAGCTTGTAAAGAGAATATTACCCTCTTCCTCTGCACCCCAGTCTGTCAGGCACATCCCTCTTCAGCAGTCCCTCCAGCAGATCCCTGCACTCCGGCGTCAGTCCCTCGTTGGGCAACTCGATGTCCTGCGTCATCGTCATTTTATCGATCTCATTTTTGTCCTTGCTTTTGTGTTGTCGGAAGGGGGAATGGCCCTGAAATAAAATTCAATAGATTGAATTTTTGAATCGATTTTTAGTTGAAAATTGAACATGTCTATTTTAAGAAGTCGGAAAGGGTGGAAATGCACTTTGGTCCGAATACACGAGACCTTATGAACCCTATGCCTTCGTAGCGTCCTGTGATTACGCTCGAAGAAAAGGATGCCTGCGAGAAAATGAATGAGCGTTTAGAATGTGAATTGATGAAGACGAGCAATTATCTCGCTCAATTGCCAAAGTCTGCGCGACTGCATGGGGATGCACAGTGGCGTAGCAAGGTTGCAAATGGGCGGGGCTAAAGCCTAACCATGAAGAATACAAGGCTGTGAATATGAAAAAATGAAAGGAATCAAATAAGTATCGAAAAATTGATAGGCTAGAGGAAAAGGGGTGTTTCCTTTGAGATGTTGTTGAAAATTTTTTCGATAAAATAAATATTTTTACCTTGAGCAATTTGTAGAGCATGCACCCCAGCGAGAACCAATCAGCAGATGAATCATACGCTACTCCCTTCGCCAAAACTTCAGGGGCCATGTACCTGTAGTGTATGCATTATTGCACAAGCTTGGAGATGAGCAAATTTCAAGCTATTTATAGTTATGCCAAAATTGACAATTGTTCTTGTTGTTACATCTTATGGAAGTCACACACAGTATAAAGGGAACATAAAATTACCCGTGGGTGCCGACGCTCGCATGAGGCTTCTTCTTGCTGAAATCGCAGGCCAGTCCGAGATCTGAGACTCGAACGTGGCCATTCTCGTCCAGCAGAATGTTGGCCGGTTTTAGATCGCTGAAATGTTTATTTTCGAATTTGCAAAACAAGGGTTCGAGTTTAATCCGCTCACCGATAGACAACATATCGATTGTGCATATGCTCCAGACCCAGGATAACCTTAATTAGGAGAATAATTAGAGAAGGGCTAATTAGAATCAAACGAAGAGGAATAATTAGAGGAAAACTCACTTCGGATGCATAGAATAGCATTTCCTGTTCGGTGAAAACGCCGTGTTGGGAAAGGTGATAATGCAAATCGCCTGAAGTAACAAACAAATAGAATGGTCAATTCTTCAGAATTCCAAAAGTTTGTAGACAAATTAACGAACGTTTTTCTGACAATGAGGTCAATAATATTTTTTTATAGAAAAAATATCATGCTGTAAAGTTTGCGAACTTCATGTTCATAAAACTAACTCGGCTTCAATGTTCTATGCTCTTTTATAAAGTCGTTTGAGTTTGTGTACTTTACGATTTGTCAAAAATTGAGATAACAAAACTGAAATTTAGTTGAACAAATGCTTACCTCCATTCATCAGGTCCAAAATAAAACACAACTTGTCAGGTGATTGAAATGCGTATGTCATACATACAATGAATGGACAGTCTTGCTAAAAGATGAGAATAGTTACTTTCCAAGGATAATAGAAATATACTCACCCCTGTAGAAACCAAGCTGAGCATGATTCGCTCGTTGAGAGCCAGCGTTTCTCCCTGCTTCATTTTGATACGCTTCTTGTCCAAACATTTCATTGCGTACCTAAAAGTTACAATATCGAAACAATTGTCATCTTTCATCAGTTATCTGGCAATGAATAAACGAATGAAGATCAGCTAAAGAAGTTTGAACATTTCAATCCAACTTATCAAAGTAATTTTAAAAAATGTTTCTTTCGATTATATTATTCAAAATTTAAAGGCAAATGCTCAGAAGAAAAATAATAAAAATAAAAAGTACATTTTTCCCGTATCCGCTTTGCGACACCCGTAGACTTCACCAAAACCCCCTCGACCGATGATTCGATGCACGGAGAAGTCGTTCATCGTCAGCTGCATGTTCAACTCCAAATTCTTCCACTGGCAGAAGCGAGTGAATTTCTCACTGAATATAAAAATAGTCAACAGTTATGGTACTCGATAATACCTCTCGAGAAATTTCTGAAATATATCGCCCTTCAATTGGTCACAAATTTCGACGACGTATCGCTGGAATAGAATTGTTTCAAATTTGTATGATTAACGAAAAATACCTGAAACAAATCTGGAGGAACCTGGCCCTTGAGCAAATGATATTGAACTTGTTGAAGCGATTCTTTTGAGTAGTTCTAAAACCAACATTTATTGAAAAAGACGAAAACGATTATTTTGCATGTTATTCTTCAGTTCAACTTCTTTTCTTGCATCATAAGACACAGAAACAACTTGCACTGCTAGTCATAACGAAATAACATCGCATGTTTTGGATTGTAAACATTGTGGTAGGGAAATAAATTAGAGTAATTTATGTAGAAAGAGAAATTATAAGAAGAAAGTACGCCTTTTCATACGTTTTGAAATCAAAGTACGAAGTCAGAAATTAGCTTACATGTGAATGAGCGAGCATTTCAACCATGATGTGGTGGTCGTAGATTTCCCTGGCTTTCGTCAACCTTTCTTCTGGAGTCTCCATTTTCTCGTACTCCTTGATCTGAAATTAAAGAAATAAATATCACTTTTCAGAAGTTTATTCAATTTGTTAATTTTTAGGTGAAATAGTTTCGGTCGAGATAAAAATAGGCCAACTTCCAGAAAAATCATAAATTTATCATAGGTGCCTGTATTCTCAAAATTCTCAAATAACTCATCTCTAAATTCGCCTAATTATAGAAAATGGATAATAAATTATCCCATTCATCTTTCATCATATGATTATTCGCCATTTTTAGGAGCATTTTCTACAAATCCGAAATAAATTCAGGTTCTGAAAATTGAATGAGGCAGGCTAAAATAAGATGCAGCGAAAATTTAGAATTCAAAGAGGTCGCACATTTTTATGCAAAACGTTTGAATTGAGCAAATCTAAAATTCAAGCGGATTTTCGATTCACAGGAAGTTGTAGGAAAAAGCGAAACTACAGAAAGGTTATCTTGGAGGGAGAGATAAGATTGTTATTTCATTCTAGTTTAATCTCCGTTAGGAAGTGATCGAATATGCAAAAGCATGTAGAAAAGTGGTCTGAATTATTTATTTTTAGCCGCATAAAAATGAGCAGTAATTTAATGCAGAAATTGTAAATAGATTGCGTCCAAAATGATATTAATCCGTGATTTTTTGGCGGTTCAAATCAAATTTTCGGAAGTAACTCTTGAAATTTTTATTAGATTCGAATTCAGCGTCCCTGATTACCCTAATGCACCTAAAGTCATCGCCGAAAAAATTTAGGTGCCGACCTACCTAGCCTTTTTCATTATGCCATTATCTCAAAATTATATTAAGTTTTTACTCAGCAGATGTCAGAGGCAACTAATAAAAGTAGTACCACAAAAATAACATTTAAAAGAATCCTCGAAGACTTATCGAGGTATCACGAGTTTCACAAGATTATCGGTAAAATGAATCAAGGAAGTTTTAAGTGATACTGAGAAAACCGTATCAATGTTTAATGGAACCTGAGGAAAATCTTAGATATTTTTCGTTAGGTACGTGCACATCTGCACCTAAATCTAATAATGAAGAATAAAAAGTACTGACCAGAAAGGTCAATGCTCATTTACTTTTTATTTCTTTAAAAGTTCATGCAGCATAAAGAAAGAAGAGTAGTAAACTGTATGAACTTCCTAGAATGACTTTTCTTCGACTTTCTAAAAAGTGGAATAGCCTACCGCTTCGTAGAATTTGATCTGAGGACAGGCGTTTTCAGTGACATTTTCGGCGAAATCTTTGAGCAGCAGGAATCCGAGCCTCTGATTGAAAATCTTCTCGAACTTGATTTCGCCCGTCTTTTCCAGGTATTTCTGCATTATGCTTCGAACGCTGAAATACTCATTCGTTCATAAATTTCCTTTTTCATGATCGTTTATCCGTGGAATTTCATTTCGCAGTTTTCATTCGTTTCGATTTTGCATGGCCGTGTGCGCGTTCAGCCGCACGCACCTCTCCTTTCTCCCCTTCCCTATTCCCTCGCTTTCCTTGCCAGACGTTTCGGGCCTCGAAAACGAAAACGAATTTTTCGAAGCCTTTGCCTTAGCAGGGGCCTAAAGTCTTTAGAAAGGAAAAGGAAGGGGAGGGAAGGGAAGAGAATCCAAAAGAGGCTGCAGGTAATCGGGGAGGGGGGACGGGGGCAAACTCCCTGCAGGGCGAGAGACGGGAGGAGTATGAAATCGACTGCTGCTGAATAAGGCAGGGCAAAACGTGAATAACAAAGAGGATTTTAGGTTTGCTCCGTAAAACTACAAAAAGCAGCGCAGAAGCATGAACGTGAAGGTTTCGAGTGCCGAATTCTAATAAAATTGCGCTGCTCAATTTAGAAGCGAAAGACGGCTCTGACGAATTTATCCCGAAAATCCAAATTGGAGACTACGTGATTTTGCCCTACTTTCCCAAATTTCTCACGAAAATACCCTATTGGTTCAAAAATGAATAAGTTATCAAATTGGAAAAATGAAGGAAATAGTTCCCTTCAAAAATCGCCTATACATATCTTAATAATTAAATTGAAATTCTATGCATGAAAGTAGAATTAGAAAATAGCCTGCATAAGCAGAAACTAATATCTAGCCGCAGAAAAGCAGGAATTTTGAACAAACTTTATAAAATTGTGGGGGCGCGTTTGTCATCAAAGTCTAGCTAATTCGGTTAGTTTGTGAGCAAAAATAGAATTGAACTTTCAAAAGCCGATTTCAAATAGGGCTCTAACAAATTTTGTCATGGTGTT
Organism: Diploscapter coronatus; assembly: GCA_964036155.1. Taxonomy (NCBI): domain Eukaryota; kingdom Metazoa; phylum Nematoda; class Chromadorea; order Rhabditida; family Rhabditidae; genus Diploscapter; species Diploscapter coronatus. Next base: position 55,416,549 of record OZ038423.1, read on the forward strand.
TCATCGCATAAAATTACATTTGCAGACTCAAAATGATGCAATTGTCAGGAATTCCAAATTTCGTGACGCATGAGAACATTTTTTAAAAAAAAGTTTCAGGCTTTCATTCAAAACTCAGCGCTTCCTTTTCCTATGTTTGCAAAACTGTAAGTATCGTATTGCCGAATGTAAACAGTAGAATTCAGGAGAAATATAAATTGCAAAATCGCACCTCGGATCTGGTAGTACAATTCGTTTCGAAGCCCTTGCAGCCGGCTGGCTCCTGCTCTTCTCCATGGCCATCAGATAGCTGACGTCTGCCAGCACCGCTTCCAAATCGGCCATTTCGCCTGCTTCTTATTGCCTCCTTTCTGTTTAATTCACCAATAATGTCCTCCCTGATGGATGATTCAGCGATCCACACAATCGAAATATGACAATAATCTCTGAAATTGGGAGAACATGATTAACTTCCCATTAAGAAATGACAAAAAACGCGAAGATTTTTAGAGAATTGCAAAAAAAATCTCGAACTCCAAACCGCGGCCGAAGAAATCGATAGAAACATAATGAAAACAGAGCATGGAGCTGGAAGACTGAAAGAGTTCGAATAGAGGAATGGGGAATGGGAAAGGAAGAGGCATAATGAAAACGCAGGCATAGGGAGGGGGAGAGTAATTTGAAATGGAGGGACGGGGGAATGGGGACAGAGGAGCTGGGAGGAAAATTGGGGAAACTAAATAATAAGCTGCACTAGAAGGATAAAATTATCCGTCTTTGAAAACGAGAATAATGAATGGAGTTATTTTTTGGGTTAAGCGTAGAAAATTCTCATGAAAATGTCACACCTTTTGTGCGCACGCGCGCGCGTGAGAGTTCTGGGGGTTTTGTGCTGCAGTTGTGTGTGTGTGTGCCTATTTGATGCCCTCCCATTCATCGCCGCCTGCCCAGGATGCCGCTTCGCTTATGAGAGTTGCCCTGCTCTGCTTCATCCCAAGCAGGATATAGAGAGTTGAGGAATCGATGCATGTGCCTGAGAAGGACTCAGACCTCAGCCTCACTCTGACTTGCCCCTGCTCTCCCACATACCCCCATATATATATGGAGAAAAGCCTGCCAGTTTTGCCTAGCCCTTCAGTCTTTAGTTTAGTTTAGTTCTTCCCCTTTTGGCTTTTCTCTGCTTCTCACATTTTGCCTGCCTAAATTCCCCCTCGAAAAGCCAAACCAACTGAGGTACTGCTGCTTGCCTGCCCGCTGCTTTGCGCACGAACTTCAACAAGACAGACAGAATGTGAAGCAGAAGACTCAAAGAGAGGAAAGGGGGGATTACCTGATTACAAAGAAGCGAACTGGCAAAACGGGAAGAACGGGCTAGATTTTCTGGATTTATGAAGGATATTTTCAAACCTTTCGGACAGGGTTCAAAATAGGTTCAGATAAGAAAACGAAGTATTCTGCCAGAATTGGACATATTAAAATGACGAAAGAAAAATCTATCGTAAGTTCGCCACTTTGAAAGGGCAAACTGCGTGTTCACGCTTTGAGTTAGTTTCTACTCATTTTATAGGTCGAAATGCGTTCGAAAAAAAATTCCTTAATAGTTCGAATGTCTAGGTTAGATCAGTATCTGGTTCGGAGATATGCTTTTTACCCCCGAAAGACTAGCCATAAAAATGTGTGTTGTGGGGCCTATGTTACCTCGAAAAATTACAAATAAAGACTAATTTTGCGCTCGCGATAAGATCTCGTGTATCTAATGAAAATTGGTCGGCGTAAAATCGGAGTTTGATATAGAAAATAGAAAACAGTGAAATGAAAGGAATTAGTGGGGAGAGGCGCGAAAATAATGCAAAAAGGAGGCGCAGACGAGGAAATTGAACGGGAAAAAAATACGAATAGCCAAATAGAGATCGAGTACAATGAAGAATGGATGGAAAATGCATCGGGGCGTGCTGTTGGCTAGCAACGACGCAGGAGGGCGAAAATGAGGAAAAAGTAATAAAGCAAAGAGGGAAGTGAGGGGGCAGGGCGAGTTTGAGCGGGAGCTGACAGAGAGAAGCTGCACAGAGGTGCAAAGGGAGGGCGGCAAAATCGATAGCAAAGACGAAAACCGACTTGACACAACTCAGCTGTTTATGAGCACACCACGAACATTTTACAATTCTATTTTGAAACTAGAACAAACCGGGACAATTCTCACAAAATAGATAGGCGCGCGAGCCAGACATGTCGAGTTGAAAACAGCGAAAAGCTAAAGCGCTGTTTTCCAAGATTTCAGAAATTCAAAAATTCGAAGGACTAGTGAAAGAGTAAAAAAGAAAAAGAAGCATTTCAATTTAGAGAGATACAAAATTAATTTGGTTCAGGGAATAGAATTGATTTAAAGTTCCAGATAGAACAGTTTTATATCAGTTTTGAACAGGATCTTATTACGAAAATTTTCGAACAGAAATTCCGGTACGCTATTAATAAATTTTGCATGAATGATTCAGTAATTAATAATGAATATCGGATTTGTGTGGTCTAAAATATCAATGACACGTAACAGTTCTGACAGACAAACGTTCTTGGAAACTGCTAAGGAAAGGAATGATGAAAGAAATGGGAAGGTGTGAAAATTGAACTGGTCGTGTGAATTATTGAGTGAAAGAATGGAAGGAGATAGGCATGTGATAAGGAATAAAGGCACGAATGGAGAAAGATAAATAAAGGCACAAGCTAGGTAAAGTGCGGTAAAAATTGTATTTGACAAATCTAGAACTGGAAGTTTTTCTACACTTATGATCACGAAAATTCAAAATTTAGATAATTTTAAGCTTTATCACAACCTTAGAAATACCGTGTAAAGAAGGAGTTTACCTGCTCTTTCTTCACTTAACACATTTTTTCCTTATATTGTGAAGTTGCAAAATTTCAGGATACCTAATATCTACTCTTTATATTCTTCAACATGTGATGGGATTGATGACGAATTCATTTGAATCTCTCTCGAAAAGAACACTCCTGCACTAGACAGACTGCCCCCTTCTTTTCTGCACGAAAGTAAGGATTTCCTCGAGATTTCCCCCTTCTTTGTTGTTCTCTTTTTTAGACCTCCGACTTTCGTCTCCTTCTACGAATAATTGCCTTAGGGTCTTTAAGCTAAGGTTGAAAGTTAGAAAATAGAATCGAAGATGTTAGTTAATGAGAGGGGGAAAGCGAGCATTCCTGGGACTGAGCCGCGAGCGCGGCAATTATTTGCGTTTCTAAGAAGAAACACGAATGTCCACGAAAACAGAAGTAGTTTTTGTATGCAGATATAAAAGACTAAGAATCTACAGGATATCGATAATCTTCCGCGACTTTCCGAGAAATAATCAAACTCTCGAACACAGCAGACACGTCGGCGGAACTACAAAAATTTCAAGTTTAATCCAGAAAATTGATGGTTGAGGAGGAGAGAATTTGTGAAGAGTTTTACACGCCCAGATGAAGTCTGCGAATGTGAATCGAAGTGCATGAGAATTAATCAAAAATATGGAAACGAAATGGGCGTGCAGAATGGGGCGCGAAGAGGGAAAAAGGGGAGGGGGCCGATCTAATATTGGCTCTGTTTATAACACATCGCTCACTGAAAGACACTGAAGACTGGAGATAGACAGGATGGGACAAAAAATGGCCGAGAAATTGGATGGAAGGAGGAAAGTGGAGAGAAATCGGACAGAGGTGAGAGTTTGAAGGAAGTAACTGCTGAATGCTCAATGTAGAAATGCGCGGAATGCATTTTGCTCAACTGGGGATGCGGCAGAGTGAATTTAGAGGGGAGGGTCCAAAGAAGGCGGGGGAAGGAGTAAGCGAGGGAAGAACATAATGCAGACGAAGCTGCACCGACTGAGGCAAAGGGCACAACAGTCAGGCAGGACTCTGGCTCAGCCCTGCCCGACTGCCAGACTGCGCACTGCAAACGACTGGCAAGGACTGCACATGAAACGTGTCGATTGAGGAGGCGCGACGAAGACTCGCTCAGACAGATGCATACAGGCACATGACTCACTTTGTAAGTGAGCGAAAGAGCAATCCGAAAATGGGAACGAAATAAATAGATCAAAAGGATGTTCGAAAATTTAGATTTAACAAGCAATAGAGATAGAAATTCGTTTTGAAATTTAGAGTTCCCAAGCTTCGCCCCTTGCAAAAATGCGTTCACTCTATTTTAGTCAAGTATTTTAGATTTTGCATTATCTCCTTTGGCAAAACAATGAAATTCTATGAGTCCGTCTAGATCAACAACACCTAAAAAGAATCTACATCTAATACCTCGACTAGATAAGTGAATTTATTATTGAATAAAATGTAGTCACTGAAAATTTTCCAGCTATATCGTCATGATTTAGTAAATTAAGATTGAACGATAACTGATAGCCTAGGTAAGTGAGGGATTAGAAGAGCCTGGAGATATTGTTTCATTGTGACTAGACTCGGGAAAGTTTTTGTTGGATGGGTGAAGAATGGAGGGATGATGAATGATGCAGGTCTGAATGGGCAAAGGCAAGAGGGGAATAGGAACGAATGGGACGGGGGAGCTGAACCTCGAAGACTCGCAGAAGTCTCATGATCTGCACGCTCCTTGCAGTGGCCTGCCTACTTCAAGAAGGGCAGGACTCGAGCCGCACAAGAGCAAGGTTTGTCACGAACGAATCGGGCTATTCCACGAACAACAGATGCAGAAACAATGAAAAGCCGAAACAATCATAAATGTATGAGGCACGAAAGCGGAAAACCTCGCCACTAAAAAATATGAAATTTGCAAACACCCTGAATGATTTTAATGAATTTTATAAAATAGAAGAAGAAAGTGCGCATTCCAAAATTCATGAAACTACACAAACGTCAACGGTGTTGGAGAGCGGAACGAAAAATGAGAAAAATAAAGCGATTTAGAAAAGCGAAATAAAATTTTATGCGAAGAAGAACATTATTTCTGTGAAATGGCAAAACATACTAGAAAGCGCATGAAAAATGCCAATAGGTAATGGAGAAAATGCTCAAAACGGGCATAATTGGCTGGGTGAACTTGACTGTTTAGTCGTTTTCATTATCGTTGAGAGTCATTGAGTTTTCAGCTAAACAATAGCTGGAGGACCGCATTTGCATTACTCTGCACTCTGCAGTCATTCAGTCAGTCTCTGAAGTCTGCAGTTTTTGTGCAGTTATTCTGAAACCCCTTCCTCCTCTCTTTGCTGCTCCATTCCTCTCCACGACAATTGAAATTCGAGAATTTGCAAGCGAGCCAGGAAAAATGAAAGAGAAAAACGAGGAAAACCATTGAAGATTTAAAGAAATTGCATGCAAATGAAGGATAAATAATTATCTAGGTAGATTGATCCTACAGGAAATGACGAAATGCAAGATGAAGATCAACTTTATTCGGCGAAGTACAGCTTCTTTTGACTTTAATCAAGATGGGATTCGACAAATATGACACAGGCCGATACATTAGTAAGATAAATTTAGCGAAAATCGAAGAATTCACCATGATCAGAAAAGAGATAGTCCAAAACCTTTTGTAAAATACCAATGCAGTCAACGTTCGTAAAAATATCGAAAATACTGAAGTTCGTTAGTTTTCTGCGTATTATTTTTGAAATCCTTACTAATCACTACGCAAACATCGTTTTCCGTCAAAAAAATGTCAGTCAGTCACAGACTATTTCAGCTATTTCAGAACTCTGACTCCTCTTTATCACGAGATTAGTCCTTTGAAAAGGTGCTATTTTTGAAGGGATACTTAATAAAAGCAGGAGGGAAGGTGATATGAATTGTGCACATAGGATAATAGGATTTTTAGTTCGAGGGGAAATCGGCGAAAATGAAGACGCTTTTTTAAATAGAGGGAAAATGAAGTTGATGAATGAAGATTTGCACAATTGCTCATATATTTGAGGGCCGATGATTCAAATGATTGGTTGGGTGATTAGGGAGAACCGAGAGGGATTGGAGGGCAGGGAATGGAAAATGGAATGAAACGGATAAGAAGATATAGCTGTAATGAGGAGAGGGGAAAGATGCAGAGAAAGGAAGAGAGGGAGAAGCTCTTTGTCTCAGGCTTGTCGACAAGAACACGCAAAGAGAGAGAAAGATGGAAAGCCGGCTGAGATAATATCGATTCGGGAAGAGAGGCGAAAAGAGCGAAAGAGAGTGAAACTAAATGAGAAATGAAATGAAATGAAAGAAGCTCGTGCCCTTGGAGAAGGAAAAAAGCGACACAGACCGGGCATTTTCAGGCATTTTATGCGAATGGAAAAGAGGACATCAAGTATGGAACAAATTCAATTGACACTTGAAATTCTCTCCTCTGCCCCCCGAGTCTATTGAGAGGATATATGGGGGATAGGATAGATATGGGCAAGGGATAGAGCTGTAGGCTATAGCCCCTTAGTCCTTAGCCGAGAGTCTGCTCCTGACACACATACACATACACACACACACACACACACACACACCCAGTCTGCCTCGCGGACTCACAATTAGATTAATTGGCGACGTGCGAATACTTTATTGTGAAATAGATGAAGGCATGAAGTTGGCACTACAAACAATGATTAGCAGCAAGCTTTACAACTGAAATCTCGAATACGGATGAAAATTGCGTAGAAGTCATGGTGGATAATCTTGAAAAGTAGAGACTTTCTAAAAATCGTATGCATATAGTCCGCATTAGGGGTTTAATGAAAATCACTAAATACAACTCTCGTAAATTCAGAATATAATATTTGAGGATAAATTAAGCGAGACGTATTACCCAAGGTGAGAGAATTAAAGGTCAATGTAAATAATTTCACTGAGAATTCTAGAAATGTAAACTTTGAAAAAATTTAGCTCCATAAGGAAGTTTAGACTCTGCTCAACCTAATTAAATTTTGGCATTTTCGGATTTTTGGATAAGGTGAGAAATGCAAGAACTGTGAGATCAAAACTATACACTATTATGCATATTAAATACAATCGAATAAAACCGGAAGATAAATGAAAGTATAGAAGTCAAGGTTTTCTAGAAATCTACATTTTCAGGCTATTTGGATTCTTCGATACTTGAAATTCGCATTTATAGAAAGCCAATGATAGGGAATTTTTCCTATACTATTTGGTAAGACGTGGCAATTTTTTTCACGTAGCAAAAAATCCAAGTTGGCCATTTTCATAGTATAACAAAAGTAAAAATAGAAAAATGTTTGCTCTAGCAACAAACCGATTTTGACCAAGAGTGTAGGCGACACATGAAGAAGTTTATCCTGCATTTCCCCAATAAATCTGAGCATTGCATACACTTTTGCCTTGTGATTGATTATATCATGGAATAGATTATGAATAAACTTGCGGGACGGAGAAATTTCCCATATTCATGATGTAGGCGAGGGATTCGTCGGCAGTCAGCAGCTGGCTGAAGTCGTTGAGAATCGAGCAGAGGTGTTGCAGCACGCCACTCACTGCGTTGTGACCGAAACCGTGAGTTAGCTGCAAATAAATCATCTTCAATTGAATTTTTCACGTTCTGCATGAATTAAAAATGGCAAAAGATTCAAAATGTAAGATTTAAAAAGCATGGTTTTACTGCTCATTGTTGATAATCAATTATGGTGGAATTTGATAGACATTAGAAATGCTAAATCTTCCTATTCACTATTTCTTTGTCAAATTAGAATATCTTGAACGAAAATCGTGACTTTAAACAAATGCGCCAATGATGAAATTCATTTCGAATCATCATGTAGCCATAAAACATTGTAGTTTTGAGTAGGAAATATTCTGAAAAAGTCAAAATAAAATTGTTTTCAGATACCATAGCATTTGCATAATGCAATTTTTGTCTATTGCTCAGCGATTAACGATAGAATTTTGTTTTGGCGATTTTATAAAATTCGGGAAAAGCTTCTAAATTTATAAATTTCAAGTAGGGCGTGCAAAATTGAGATCTTCGAATTATTGTTGTAGGGTTTTAAATTTAGTTAATCTCGAAAATACTCACGAGAGAAAACATCTGAATGGTTTGTTCGGCTTCGTTCTCGGGCGGAGTCATGGACGATGGATTCTCGCCAATCTTCTTGTACAATTCGAAGACTTCTCGAAGAAAGATGCTAAAAGTGCTTGTTTAGAAAAAGATAGAGTGAGTTATTGTTCAATTTTATAAACTTTTCGAACTTCTGAGAAATTTTTCTAATTCAATTCAACTTGAGTCTATGTGAAACGTTTTCAGCTTATGCAATTCAAAATGTTGACTAAGAAAAAGAACAAAGTCATAAAACTAAATATTCCGATTTCAGATCAAATGAAAAATAACTAAAAATTTTACAAGGCAGTATCCAGTCCTTGCTTTATCCTGAGCAGATCCTTCTGCTGCGTATTCGCAATCATCTGATTTGCAATTGCCTTCGTGTCCATCACCGAAAGCAGTCCTTTGAAATCCTCGGCGATCTTCAGCGCCTCAGCTGAAATCCACCAATTTCATCACTTGAAAATTTACAACAAAAAAAAATCAATTTCTTATAGTTGTCATCTGATTTTTCATATTTTTCTGCTTTTCTTATATTAATTAGCTTTTCTATTCAATGACAAATATAGAAGAACTAAAAATCTACCTTCGCAAAGTCCAGTGAACCTAGTTTTCTTGGCACTCAACTTATCCGGCGCATCAATTCCGAGCCCCTTCAGTCTCTTCCTCAATTGCTCAGCTCCGTCTTTACTCTTTCCTCTAGAAAGTTGTAAGATCAATTCAGAACAATCGGACAATTTCGATTCCTTACTTTCTCAGCAGTGCATTCAACAGACTAACATGAAGAGTTTCGGGAGGATTGATTCTGCGCAGAATTTCGCCCACCGTTATCTAAAATGAAATTGACAAATGATAAAATTGATGAAGAAAACGAAATAAATAAGAAAAATTAGCAGCCAGTGATTCTGCCGTCTCACGTCGTAGGGTGGATTGTCGCCCAGCAGCCCCAATCGACCAGGAGCAGAATCGAATTTCTCATTCGGATCGTAGTTTTGAGCCAGAACTACTGAAGATACAAAACTTCGACAATAGCTAATAAGGAAATTCTACCAGGCTTTCCAAATTTCGGCTTTGACATTTTCTTGGACGGTTTCTCGATGGAATAGGGGGAATAGCGATTAGATGATGAGCAGAGGGACACACCACTGTCACTGCTGTTGCCAGCTGAAGCGGATGAAGAAGACGATGCATTCAGACTGGCAGAGGACTGGAATTACAGTATTAGAGTGATTTGTGGAAGTTAAAGGTATTTAAGAAATATCACAGCGTGGTGACAATAAATTATCGTGGCATTAATTGAGAAAAGTTCTTACATTTCCCTAACAATCCTGAATATAAGCTATTTATATTCAGATATCATTTCCAGATGGTAACTATGATTCTTTTGGCTAATATCATGATATTTTCTGACTTTTGGAATCAACGTAATTCACTAGCGAAAAGAATAGCGCTAAATGATAATTTCGAAAGCCTAAATCCGAACTAGATTGGAATCTTAAAATTTTCCGAATCGAAATGGTTTAATTCATGACGATAAGTTTAAAGTTTAAAAATTATACGAAAGATTTCAATTTAAAAGATTGAAGCATTGTTTCCCAACACCTCGTCGCCATGTCAATAGACTCAATTGACACATTGAGAGAGAGAGAGAGCGAGCGCGTGCCTTCCAGACACAGACGATCTTTTGAAGTGAGGTCAATTGCAATAAGCTCATTATGAAATTTGTATAATCTTTACGATTGTTCGAAAATTATCACCTCGCTTCTGCTGCTTCCAGAGTAATTCGCATGAATTATATCGCCATCAACAGGATATTGACAATTAACATCGAAAGTCGGCATACAGGGGGAGAAAAACGGGGGCTGGAATTTTCAGATTAACTGATTTTAAAAATATTTCAATAGATATACCAGAAACGGAGGAGGGCCGTTGAAGTTACTAGGCCCAAGAGGTAATTGTTGAATCGGAGTGCTGTATGCTCCAGGGGTCTGAAATATTGAAGTACAGTATTGGGAACACATGTTGAATAATAATGGTTATAAATGCAGTCTGATGTGCCCAATTATTTTGAGCCAACTTGAATGATGCTTGACAAAATTCACAATTTCAGTTGGAAGAATATGCATATGCAAAATGCCATTCAAATTAGTCCATGATTATTGTGTCAACCAGTCTGGTTCCATAATCATAGTTCTTTCAAACTTTTGACGCCAATGTAAAACGAATATTCTTACAAAATTGTCAATGGGTGTCATCAAAAGTTGAGATTGATGAGCATCGTTCTTCCCATTTTTCAGAATAGGAAAAGGAGTGCCTGGATGTACGGTGGGTTGCTAAAAGTCTGATTAGAAGAAAAAGATCGCTTTAGTTAGTTACTGTAGGTGGCTGATTCTCGATTCCTGTGGGAAAATATGGAGGATAGCTCTCCGGATACAGATGCTGATTAGGATTTGAACTGATTGAATGATCGGCCATGAGATTGGTATCTCTGAAATATGAATGATAATGAAATGTAAAGGCATGATCTAAAATGAAAAGGATAGGTCGGGGCGAAATTATTTGATGTACTCTAAATTGACGATGCGATCAAATTTAGACAGCTATCACTATGGCATTGAATAATTATGCATCAAGAAGAACTGAGGTATCGTTAGAATTCCAAACTAATTGCATAATCAGGAGGAACTCCCGAAGCTTCAAGGGAAAAAGTAAATGACTCGTAATCGAGACAAATTATCAGCACTGAAACATGGGCTTCTGGTTCCAGAGGTTATGCACGATTCAAATGAGACAAATGGAAAGGGGAATTTGACAGAGGAGTGTTGAAATGCAAAATGGGCGGGACGATGCAAAAGGGGATAATTTGTGCATCTCAATTGGATTGGGTTCCCCGATTTGGTCGATGTGACAATCCATCTGATAGACAGACAATAAGCGTGATAATTCGCTCGCTTTGAGAGAAAGCCGATGGCTCAAACGCACTCGTGCAGCAGAGAAAATAGTGAAGATTTTGGAAAATAAAGAACAAAAGATAGGAAAAATAAAACGAAGGAGAGCTGAGAATTTTGTAGAGCGAGTATGAAAACACCCACAAGAGATTTCCATACAGACAAAATATGACAGTGCGAAAAAGGGTGTGTTGCTCAGTTTGAATTTTGAATTGAATAGGAAATTATTTGAAATTTAGATGACTATGCAATTTATGCAATATTCAAGTAGTTGTAATTGTTCAAATCATTGATAGACTTCTACGATTCAAAAACATCTTCACTGACAATATAAAATGCCAAAGAATAAAATATTGTTAGGAAGACATCGCAAAGTAAGAACGAACTACCGAAATGGGAATGATCTGATTATCGTTTTGTTAAGAAGATTCAGCCGCCGAAAGTGTCGCTTTTAAGCGGAGTTTTGGCCAGAACTTTGATAAGGAAATAATATAATCAGTTGCTTATGATAGTGGCGTTACGATGATCAAGGAAAATTACAAAAGTTCGAAAGGGTCGCAGAAATTCTCATTTTCCAACCACCAATGCCATTTTTATGAAAATATATCCATTGCCCTTCCTTTCTTCAAAAATTAGTCAACGATTTTACCGCATTAGTGTAAGATTTAAAATATTTTTAATTACTGCGATTTGTTGCTACTGTACTTGACAATAATCTTAACCGAAAACCTAGTGACAAAAATGACCATATCACAAGTCGTGGAATGTACCAATGCACATTTTGCATAGGTTAGAGAATCTTTCAAAACAGGAAAATAAATAAAAATTATTTTCTTGTGCGTTTTTAAAAGCAGGAAATTAAAATAATACTGAAAATGAATCTAGGAGATAGGTAGCGTGAGAACTAAACAGCTAATTGACTGGTGAGCAATTAGAGTCGAACTCGCCTAACCCTCGATTTACGACTTCTCACTTTATATTACATGGCTGGGAATTATCCTCGATCAAATTTGCATCAAGATTGCTCAATTTCATAACCTTGATCATGATGTTTGAAATTCAAATTTAAATTACATTATTGATGTATAAGTAATATCACTGAGAGTAGAACACCCGCGAGGCACTCGTGAGTGGCTCGCGGGTGCTCTGCTCTCAGTGTCGAGCGGCGATGACTTTATCTCTGCTTTATCGTCGCAATTTTCCTCCTAATAACGTAGTGCCCCAAAAAAGTTTCAATTTTAAGTGGAAACCATAACAACTTATGTTTGAAAACTGTCAACGTTTAGTTCACTCGATCAAAACAGGTGATTTTTAGAATAAAAGATACGCTGAAACTGGGACAGAAGATTTGAAGTTTTGTGAAATTCACAAAATTTGATCGAATTTCGCAACGAGATGATAGCCGAGCCTAAAGTCGCGCAGTGTTGCTGCTGTAATGCTAGGGTATGCTAATTTCGTCCATGGCCTAAAAATAATAATAATTAATTGAAGTCTATTTGAAATGTTTCTGTTTCAATAATTCTGAAGATTTTCAAAGCATTTACAAAAAATCTATTACTCATGCTTCTTATCAAAATTTAAGCTAACTGAGAAATTAAAATCCCCAATTTCAGGTCACTCTGATCGTTCTGCTATGTTTCGACATCTTTGTGGGAGCAACTTACGCAATTTTTGGAATATTCATCGGTAGCACTTTTGTACTGTCTTTCGGAATGTCCTCGGTAATTTTTACTTATTTCTAAAGAATTGTACATTTTTCTTAGTTTTGTTCAGATGGCCTTTCCAAGCTTCTTCTTGTACGGCGCTGTGAAACGTCAGCCGTGCATCCTCATGACCGGCTTTGTTCTAAATGTAAGTTAGACAAGTTGCGTAATCGGAAAGTCGTTTATCGATTTTTAGACAATCGGAGCTGTCTTTGTGGGGATTTTGTTCCTGAGCTTTATTATTGTGAGATCAGGTATTCCAATAGTTTGACTTGCAACAAATGTGGAATGATTTTCATTAAAAACTAAGCAAATATTTAAATGATCGATGTTCTTTTTTCATGCCATTAGTGTTATTTCACGTTTTTAATCATATTGGATTTTTCACATTTTCAGTATTCGCCCAATTTGTCATTGATTTGGCTAACATTGGCACGAGTTCGGGAGGGCGCTTAGGACAGGGATTGTCTATGTCTTCGCAACAGCAGCAGGAGAAAATGGAGGAAATAAATACCTTGTTAGCCGGTCCGCTCATCACCGGGGTCACCATTTTTATGATCGTTATACTTGCGAGTAAGTTTCTTTTATGTATTTCATTTTGGCTGGTGTAGGACGTTTTTCAACAAAATTCTTCGTTACAAAACGTTTTACTTTTGTACAAATCGCGTCCTACACCACAATTTTGACATCCTTGAAAGTTAGCCAAGTTTCAAGATAAATTGGAAAGAAAAGATGATTGGACTTGTAGAAGCCTTTAATTTTCACATACTGACAAAGACATGTAATTAGTAAATAGATTCAGTTTTGCTTGCTTCAAATTCAGTGAATATTAACAATCAATGAGCTTTCAATCTTTTTAAACCATAATAATTACTGGAATAAGATTTGAAATTTTAAAATATGATGAAAGGGTTTCAGTTTACATCATGATCTGCTACTTGTACTTCATCGTGTACCAGGAGGCGAAACGCTTCCAAAACAACCAAGTGATGATCCAACCTGTGAGCGTCGTCATGCAATCGAGCAGCTACTCGAATTACCCCAGTTACCCGTACCCAATTATTCAACTCCCACTCCAGCCTACCCAACTAATTATCCACCCTACGGTATGAAAACTGCTACTATGGCATAATTCTTATAATAGTATCTTTTTTGTAACTTTAAAATACGCACTTTTCAGTATGTACCAAATGTTTTTTCAACTAAAAAGTGAAATAGTCTGTAAAATTTGAATGTAGATAATGATGATAATAAATCTATTGATGAAATGAAATCGAATGATCACCTTGGAATAATTTATATACGTCCCCTGAAGCAATATTGTATTGTACTCCTTCTCGCTTTTGTAAATCTTGAAGAACTGGTAAGCAGCTAGGGCAAACACTTAATTTAATTGTCTATCCAAATTTTAAATAAATAGGTTAGAATTATTTGTAAAACTTACGTGCTATGAAGACAACCTGTTCGAAAATCGCTATTTGCAAAGGTACGTAAGACGTAGCTTTTTATAGAAACATCGGTTTGAAAGAAGAAAAAACACTGCTCAATTACTTCCCAACACAGTCCCGGCTCAATTACATAGGTTTAGAAACGTTATCTTTAATTTCGTAAAATCACCTGCAGGCCCTAATCTAGCTATCGCCTCGCCATAAAAACATGTTTATAAATGAGACCACCTTTCATTCTTTATTGCAGCAAAAGTGAGCAATTTTGATAAAAATTAACACATATGCCAAGTATAAAGGTGTGAAGCACTGATAGAAACCTAATGTTGCACAACTTCAATTAGTTGCCTATCGTTTTATGTATAACACATGGAAGTCATAACCTACCCCTATCTCGATATAAGCTTGGATACACAAACACTTTACAAAATCACTAAAAAAGTAGATTATAAAATTTGAATGGTAAGAAAAACGCATAAAAGGCGAAAAATGACAGTTTAAAATATTTTCGAAGCTGCCTTCGACAGTCTTCTAGCCTTTGCCAACAACAAAGGTCTGCCTCCAGAAGCTGAAGATGATCAACCGAAAATAAAAACATCAAAGAAATTGAAAGTTAACGTCGAGTTCATGAAACTCTGAAAATCTCTTCAAGATTCATGACACGTTTGGAAAAAACATCAACCAGAAAAATGCTCGCGTCGAAGGAAATCGAAGTCGAAGTCGACGTCAACTTCATGAGCGGTTTTGAAAAACTTTTCATGATTCACGTCACCTTTTGCAAGAAAAAGATCCATCAATGATTCATGTCGACATGATAATCAACAAGTAGTTTCAGGAGCAAGCAGCATCAAACGGTCAGCGAACTGCAATGTAAGCAAAGCCCTAGTAACAACATCTCGAATGTGCAGATGCGATGTGAAAGAAGTGGACCACTGCCGAATCCACGAACGATTGGCAGCAGCTCCCTGTACATGTCATTGTTACCGCCTGTATTCGAAACCGAATTTGTGTGCTTTCTAGCTGCTAAATCCGGTGAAGAATATAAGCGACGTATCTCGGTCGCACGCTCCTTCGGTTCGGCATTTGCTTTGCAAAGACCCCAATACAAACCACTATCAATCCAATTTCGAAACAGCGAAGACAACACACAAACAAACAATCAACAACAGCTATTCCCTCACTTATCACATTTGATAATGATCAATTCATCTAGCAAACTTTGCTTTCTATGCATTTTTAACCCAAGACTAATAGTTTGCTAATTTTGACATTTTAGCATTTCTACTTATAAATCGTGCATTCTCAGGGACATCGAGGACATCATTCACCTCTTCATCATGTTCCCGGACCTGCTCTTCGCCATCATCGCCCACGTCTTCGCCTGGGTTGCATACTTCGCTGCATTTTCGGTAAAATCAAGAACAAAAATGGCCTTCTGTGACCTTCATCCGCTTTCAATCTTCACTCGCTTTAAAGTGAATTACGATTTCGAGCGAGTGCTAATGAAGGGGATGAAGATCACAAAAGGCATGACCAAATTTTAAATAATTTGACCTACAAAAATTATGGAAGTACATAAATACTGCTAAATAGATCTGGCAGACATAAACCAGATTTCCGGTGCTCATCCGCATTTAGCCAAATTTCGCATTATCTGAAAGTTTGTCTAGGACTGTTGCTAACAACACTTCTCTCCAAGAAATTATTGTATCTTCATTAGAGGTGAACGGAATTCCGCTTTCGGGTTGTCAAAATTTTCATTCCCGTCCAGCCCTGATCTTCATCAATAATATGAAAACTTTCAGATGACCGAGCGACTCCACGACTACAACAACAACCTGAAGGCGGCCATCAGACTCTTCAAACAATCCAAGGCAAATTTATGAACTAAAATCAAATCCGGGATTTGGATTGGCAGATAGAAAGCCGTATTGTATCATGTCATGAGACATGCTGAAATAGTATTGAAGACAATGCATCTGTTTTGTCTGTCCTATTTCGCTCACGTCTCGTAACATGATGTAATGCGGTTTCTGATATATCTTTGATAAATAAATGATAAACTCTCTATAGCTTGTCCTAACAAAAGATGACTCGAAACTCTACGAACACCAATAATTCTCATTATTCTTTCATAAGAAGTCAAATATTATCTTCGACCTGACAATCGATTCAAAATTTCAGGTTCCCAGCGAGATTTTCGACCTGATCGGCGACAATTACGGCGTGGACTGGGACATCGCGCGCTTCGAGAAGGTGGACGGCATGGTGCAACTCAACGACCCGCAGAACCCCTACACGGCGAGGAGGTTGTCCAAACGACGCAAAGAGGGAGAGCAGATGCTCAGTGGGGTAAGATCACATTCAAATGAATCAGGCTCTTTCTAGTTGTCACTCAGTTCATAGAATGACCACTCTCTAAAAACTGAATGACAACTACAAATGGGAGGCGGAGGCAGGTGAAGGTGAGTGACAATTACAGGGAGCCATGAACCAAACTCGAAAAGTGCTTGACTATAAAACAGTTTCAAACCTATCATTATTCCTATCTATTGAAAGAAAATTGACAAATCTTCAACAAATGACTGATAATGAATCTCTAATTTCAGAAGAACCTCAAATCAAGGAAGTTGGTGAAGACGCACGACAAGGATCCCAAATCGATGGGCGGCTCGGTGAGGACGGCGAAACACGACGAGTCAGGCGAGCATACAGCAGCAGAGCTGGCAAGAGGACAGGACAGGTTCCAGAAACCCCTCGAGGGTGCCGCCGCACAAAAAGGAGACCCGAACTATCAGGTTCTGGCAATTCACATTTGAAGCGAGAAACTTCTTCTGTTAAACAGTTAATGAAATCGAATTCAATCTTTTGAAATAGAAAAGTGATCTAACATTTCTTAATTAGCCAAAATAATTTTTATTTTCCAGACCCTGAACGTTGCCAAAGACGATCCATTCGGCGCCGACAAGAAAAAGAAGAAGAAAGAATTCGTAATGCCGAAAGAGGTGACCAAGGCGAAACACAACGACCCGCAGTACGAGACGCTTAACAACATCAAGGACGACGTCTTCAAGGATGAGGAAACCGGCAAGAAGAAGGTATCCGAGAAAGAAAAATCGTTCAACATAAAAGGAAACATTAAAAATCAATTGATGCACAAATGCATCTAAAGTTTTCTGACCATCTTCAACAATTTTCAAGTCTGATTTTCGAGTCAATCAAAACCTTTTTTTCAATTTCAAACCGAGGGAAAACCCGATCCGGCATACGAGAAGCTGCACAAGGTGGACGAGAAGATCTTCAAGAAGAGCTCCGTTTGAGCAGTCGTACTCGTCGAGCACCCGCATGTACACTATTACATCAATCCAAACCTCACTTATATGCGCTCATCTCCGCCGACAAATTGTCCTATCTCAATTAGATCGAGATAAACCACTAAATAAACAAATAAAAAAACGTGCTTTATTTCTTATATATCGAAATACAAGCGTCGTGTCGCCGATTTGAGCGTTACGAGTCGGCTCTAACGAAAGGTATCAGCACACTGATACAATTTAAAAAAAGCTATTTTAAAAAATTCGAATAAATTGAGGAAAAATCAACATGCAACCTTGGAAACCGAAGCAAATATTGCTTTTCGACTCGACAGAAACGCCAAATTCATGCATTTTGCTTTTTCATTTCCTTCTTCGCTTTCACTTTTCATTTTGTCGAAAGATGATCCACAAATGCTTCTTTCTGAACTTTTCGATCAAACCGATGATTATCTCCAGATATAAAATGGTAGAGATGGACACTTTTTTTTGTTGATATTTTTATCGCTTTCCACGACAAAACACAAAAATTTTGAAAAGCTCCTTTTTCTATTTATTTTTCGAAAACTTTTTTCTCGAAAAAGTTTCAAATTTTTGCCTAGTTTCAGCGACTTTATCTCGTTTCTCACGCAGCCCGTTTTTCACTCTTCCTCTCAGACTCCGCCCACAATTCTCGCACTATCTTTGCATCTTCTGCCTGCCTTTTTCTCATTTACATCATCGGTTCGATTATTTTGTTTTTCTTTCGACTTTCTTGACATTTTATGCTAGTTTCCTTATTTCCCTAATTTCAGGTGTGGTTTGCATGCAGCCGATCGGATTGAGCGGACTGCTGCAGTCCTACGGAGCCATCCGGGCCAACTCCTCTTCTCACAAAGGTACAAAGTTCAGCACTATTTTGAAAAGATTATGATAAATTTTTATGTAGAAAGTTCAATAATTTTGTTCCTGACTAAAATTTTTGATTTGGAGTTGTGTCATAATTTATTCTGCGAGAAATTAAAAGTAATATAAGCTTTACTCGAATGATTTCCTGAAAAAATGTTGCTTCTGATGCAAATTTTCGAAAGTTGGAAATTCAGTACTTTTTTCTTCAGTTTCCCACAGTCGTTCCACGTCTCTGTCAGCCACCTGCAATGCCGTTTATCAGCAAATTGTTCGTCAAATCGGCACAACTGCGATGCGACAGAGTCTTGCGGGTAATTCTTCAAAGAGATCTATCAAAAAGAAGAACCTAAAGATTTGAACCTTTCACATTAGAAATGGTCATCAATCATTTTTGCTCAATTTTGACTTCTTGCAGACAAGCAAATCTGCCTCGTACGACGACGGAAAACAGTCGATCTCGTGGTCGGGAATCTGACGCTCAGCATCGCTCCCTCAACCGCAGCCATGTGTGAGTTTAATGATTCAATAATCGAAATAATGGCTGTAATTGCCAAATGCAGGCCCGAGCAATAGTTTTGTTTCCTTAATTTTCGACTGATCTTCCGCTTTATTTAAATAAAAAAAAAACATCTTAAAAGTCATCTCCTTCACAGACCTTGCTAAAAGTAATCATTTCGCAAACTCTGCTTTCTTTTCGTTCCCTTTTTTAACTATGAGCGATGAAATGTGGTGCCCACCGCGAGCATACCGTTTCTTTGTGATTTTGTGAACTGAAGAAGTGTAAACTCGAAGAGCCATGTATTCAAATGGCTCATTTACCTAATTTGGCCCTTACGATTTCTCGACCTTCTCCTATTCAAATGAAGAAATGACATTCTTTTGCAATACACGCAATTCTATAAGAATTGTAAATGTAACACACAGGACACTTTCCTTTTGAAACTAGAAAAGGACTTAGTATGCAAATGAAATATGATTAAATCGTTCAGGTTGAAATTTTCAGACATCCAGCAGCGTGGATTCCGCTCAAAGCGCACATCAGCCTCCCTGAACAGAACCAACTTCTCCCAGAAAATTGACAATCAATAGTAAGTGGGGAAATAATTAAAACTCGCATTTGACGGCATGAACACTTGCAATGCATGAATAAATAAAAATAAAAACTTTTCACCTATTAAAAATCGAGCCATCATTAAAAACTGCTAAAATATAATTAAAGGGAAAACTTTGCAGTGGATCTGACGGATGGGGACTGTTTAATGATTCTTCTTCCAAGCCCAAAGAGGATGCGCATACAGAAAGATGGAAGGAATTCGAGACTCAAGTCAAGAAAATTCCCGATTCCGAGTACAAATCATTTACGGTTAGACATGCATCTTCATTTTTCAATTTTCTATAAAAAAAAATTGATTTCTCGTAGATTCTGCAGCGTTGAAAACTATTAGTGTGATTTTGTATTATATTCACGCCGCAATAAGACTGTTGCACTCTTTGCAACTCGTCTTCGCACGCGTCCCACCCCTTTTTTCCCTTCACTATTTTCTGCTCTCCTTTATTTGCTATCACTTCTCTCTCTGCGCGCTACATGTTATTTCTCGGGGGGTTGAGCTTGCGAGAGGAGAGATGCAAAATGTGTGCAACATACTTGTTATGATCTGAAAAAAATAAATTGCTGAAAGACCATCATATTTCATTTTGCCAAATTTCAAACGAAGATCGACTTCTCTAAGATAACAAAAAGCTTGATTTCAGGAAGGTTTCATCAAGGGTCTGTTGACAGGGAGACGAGAAGAGGACCCAAACAACACGCCTGAAGCGAAGAAGAGGAAGCGATGGGGAACCATTGTTCTGGTTGCGAGCATCAGTCTCATGTTCTATCTGCTATTCTCGGGTAAACTCCGACTTCAGAAATTGAATGATCGAGAATTATTGAGTGTATCTAGGTGAACGACAAATCGGATCACTCATTTTCCACCACCCGACCGAAGTCAACCCTGAAGAAGTCCACGTTACTTTCGAAGACGTCCGAGGGGTAGGAGTTTTCTCTTCTCTTCTTGTCTTGATCCTGACACGTCTTTCGGGAAAATTCGGCTGCGAGTACTTTGTTCCCAAGAGTGAGTACTTTGTTACCAAACGCTATTTCTCCCCTTTTTTCTTCTTATCCTACGCTATTTCTGCTTTGGTAACAAAGTACTCACTCTTGGGAAAAATGTACTCACTCGTGGGAACAAAGTACTCGCAGCCGGAAAATTCAATGCAATTAGTCATTTTGGGTCTACTCGTTGCAGCCTGATACTTTTTTGCTTCGACTTCAATGAATTTACAGCGAGAAAAATGTCAGATTCATGCAGCAGTATTTGCGAA
Source organism: Diploscapter coronatus (assembly GCA_964036155.1). NCBI lineage: Eukaryota > Metazoa > Nematoda > Chromadorea > Rhabditida > Rhabditidae > Diploscapter > Diploscapter coronatus. The sequence goes on from OZ038423.1 coordinate 55,437,219, forward strand.
AAAGAATGTCCTAATATTTGTTTTCCAGATGGACGAGGCCAAGCAGGAGGTGGAAGAAATCGTCTCGTACCTGCGGGACCCGGAAAAGTATTCTCGCCTGGGAGGTCGACTTCCGAAGGGTGTTTTGCTAGTCGGCCCACCTGGCACTGGAAAGACGCTGCTGGCCAGAGCTATTGCTGGAGAAGCACAGGCAAATTTTTTCTCAAAATAATTTCAGACATGATTTCCTTCATCATACCCACATGTGGAAATTCTGTTTTATTCCTGTTTGTAAAATTAGACCATTGTCTGCCTGTTTCTACTATTATATGATGAAAAGCTTTATTTTCTCACAGGCCTGACTTCCCTATTGATAAATACAAATTTCTGCAATAATCATGCAGTTCTATTGAAATGAAATAGTATTTATAGGTACCGTTCTTCCACACGTCCGGCTCCGAATTCGACGAAGTGTTGGTGGGTCAGGGCGCGCGTCGAGTGAGGGATCTGTTCGACAAGGCCAAGGCGAGGAGTCCCTGCATCATCTTTATCGACGAAATCGACAGTGTCGGCTCCAAACGAGTCTCCAACTCATTCCATCCCTACGCCAATCAGACCATCAATCAACTGCTCAGGTAATAAATACTCCTTTCTTTTCTTTTTTGCTATAAGTGATCCTTTTCAGTGAAATGGACGGTTTCCACCGAAATGAGGGCATAATAGTGATTGCAGCGACAAATCGTGCAGAGGACTTGGATAAGGCCCTTTTGAGGTAGGAATTATCAAAATTATTCTTTGTAATTTCATGTTTAGGCCTGGTCGCTTCGACGTGCGTGTGCAGGTTCCCAAGCCTGACCTGGCAGGAAGAAAGGACATCTTCGAGTTCTACCTGGGGAAAATCGTCCACGCTGCCAGTGTCGATCCGTTCATTCTTGCTAAGGCGGGTGATTCTTTTTATTAAGTTAAGAGGGTTTTCGAAAATTCATCCGCTTCTTCAACAAAAATACCTTCTTCCCCAAATGCAAATTTTGAAGGAAAGAATAAATTGAAGCGAGTATATTTTTCAGGGCACAACAGGATTCACTGGAGCTGACATCGAAAACATGGTCAATCAGGCTGCGTTGAAAGCTGCTACGGAAAATGCAATAGAGGCAATTTTTGGTTTTATTTCAAAACCACTAATAACACATTTTGAATGGATAATTTTAAAAAATGTTGAAGACGGATTCTTTAGTCTTATTATTGATAATTTAGGTGACGATGCACTATCTGGATGAAGCCAAAGACCGAGTTCTGATGGGTCCTGCGAGAACGGGAGGCAGAATTCCCGACGAAGAGGCTAATAGGAACACGGCATATCACGAGGCGGGCCACACGCTCGTTTCCATATACACTAAAGATGCCACTCCTCTGCATAAAGTAGGGATTTTCATTTCTTAAACCTTGTTTTCTTTTTCCACTTTTCATAGATAAGTAGTTTACCTCATGATTTTTACAAATTGTCGAAAGGTCAATTTTGAAATTTTCAATTTCCAGGTTACAATAATTCCTCGCGGTACATCCCTCGGTCACACAGCCATGCTGCCCGAAAAAGACAGCTATCAGCTGACGAAGTCCCAGATGATGGCTCAGTTGGATGTGATGATGGGCGGCAGAGTTGCAGAGGAGCTTGTCTTTGGAGAGGATAAGGTTCGAGTTTTGACAGAGTAATGATTTGTTTTGCAAAATTGAATTTGAAGGTGACAACGGGCGCTGCAGATGATCTCAGGAAAGCCAGTATTCTTGCCACGCAAATGGTCAAGGCCTTCGGAATGAATGATAAGGTTAATTTATGCAATTTGCTTTTTTAATTTATAAAAATTCCATAAGCCGACCTTACCTAGTGGGAATAATAAGGCTAAGAAAAAATTTTTTTTTAATTTCACTCCAAAAGACGTAAAAGAATTGTGACTTTCAAGATGTTTTCCTATGACAATGACAACTCGAGAATGTCTCAACTTAATGAGATAAACATGTAAAAGTGAGAACGTTTCTCTTCTCTCTTCTAAACCATCATGATACTCCTCTAGGTTATGACATTTGGAATTTTTTTATTTTCTATTTTTTCAGGTTGGACTGCGCGACTACACGGCGGAAGACAACGACTCAGCTCTGGTGAAGGTGTGCGAGTTGAGTCCTCAGACTCTGGATGCAATCGACAAGGAGATCAATAGGGTCCTGCAGGAGAGCTACAACAGGGCCAAGGAGATTCTCAGCAAACACAAACAAGAGCATAAACTATTAGCTGAGGTAGGTATTTTTATTGGTTAAAAACTATTGTTTTTTTCTTTTTTAATGTTCTCTATATAAGAACGCAGCGGAATTTTGATCTTTTTTAACATTTTCATTACAACTTATGCATATCTTTCGTAGATTTTAATTTTTTCCAGGAAATTAGATTTTTTTCATCATTTCTGGAATTTTGCAGGCCCTTCTGGAATACGAGACTCTGTCCGCAGACGAGGTGCATCGAGTGTGTTCGGGAGGCAAGTTGAAGCGACCCACGGCTGCATTCATTCGAAGCTACAACGAACAGAGCAGGGCGGGAGGACACAAACAGCCACAACCCATGGTGCACGTCCATCTGCTAGAGGAACAGAACACGGGGGCAGACATGCAGAGGGGTAATTAGATAGTATGGATATAACAAGTAGGATGGCTTCTTGGTATTTTTAGAGGATGAGTGAAATTTATTTTTATTAAAAAAACTTGTATTGGTTCGTTCGATAAGTTTTGAATTGAGTTATTCTCCATATATTTTTTGGTAAAAGATAGTAAGACTAGTTGTGATATTATAGGATTTATTTTGAGAATTCAATGGAAACTTATAATGGACGATTCATTTTTGAAAACCTTTTGAATCTAGTCAAAGTGGAAAAATACAACTTCGCTCCTCTTCATTTCAATTTCCACTGAACTAGGGATATGATGAGCTGGTTGACTTCCTATTTCTTTTCAAATTTTCAATAAATCTTTTCTCCTAGACTTGCTAGCCAATCTATTCATTTTATTCACATTTCCACACAACCCGTGCATAACTTTGACGATTAGTTCAGATGAGATATCCTTTATCCTTATGCGAAAATTTTTGGTGATCGAAACTGAATTTTCGACTTTGCAGGAAAACTCCGAATAATTTCGATCATCCCCAATTTCTATTTAATTGTATTTGACTATGAATTTAGTTGGATTATCTTGGATGCTGTCTTTGTCAATCCATAATTCTATTGTGATTTTTATGTCTCTCCACATGAGTAAATCTGACTCGACTTTTTGACAGTAAAAACAACTTTTATTTGATGAAATAATATTGAGACGAATTGAAACAGAACGATAAAATAACAAATTATCCAGAGGAGTTGGAGTGGTTTGAAAGGGGAATTTGATGGAGAGAGTGGGAGAGGGAATGGGAATGGGACAGCGAGTGAGAATTGACTTGATGATCCGTGAGCACGTTAGGAGGGGCAGTCCTGCAATCAAATTCATTTATTCTTTTCAAGTTCGGAGCTAATTTTACAAGTTTTATCTCGAACAGGGATGGTAAAGTTTCCTCGTTGTATTTGAAATGAATTATTTTTAAAGATTTTAGGTCCTTTTCTCCGGCTTAGACATTGAACTCAAAAATGACGTTGTCTTTGGGGCTTTAAATAGTTCCAAGAAATCACGTTGAAAACTTTGATAATTTCTTTTAAAAACATGTTGAATTGTTCATTTTTGAAATTTCTAAATTCGACTTTTGTCTGTCCACGATTCGTAAACTCGTTTTAACACGATGGTTAACTCGTTAATGAATAGTGTACCTGGAATTGAGCAGCGACAACTTCTTCTTAGCGAGCAGCTCTGTCGAGTCGGCAGGCGACTGAAGTGGCGGAGTCTGAGTGTCCGAGAGGGTGGAGTCGGGATTCGACAGGGCCACGGACAAGGGCTGCTTACCGTCCCGGTCAGAGGAGCTTGGCTTGTCCTTATCTCCATTCTGCTGTTGTTCTTGCCTCTTTCGAAGGAATGCCTAGAAATCAAAGAATGAGCAGAATGATGAAAACGAAACAATTTTGCATTATCACTAGTCTATTGAAAAGAAAATAAAATAGATTAATTTTGTTTTCCTTCTGCTGGTTTTTTTCAGAAAATTTTGTCATTCTTTTATTAGAATCGAGTTATTTTTTCAAGTATTTTTATGGTTGAAAAAAGTTTCAAATTTGGAAAATGCAAGGCACACGAAAATAGTATAGGGAAAGAATGTATTGTCAATTTTTTCAGTGCTATTTTATCGTTCTTTAATTCCAGGTTGCTGTTAAGTGTATGAAGGAATATTAGATAGAAAAAATATGTTACCTGAAACCTCGTTCGTTCCTCCTCTTCGAGTTGTGCGTGATCGTCCTTGATGATCTGCTCGAGCGTCCTGTCTGTCTGGCAGAACTGACAGGACTCAGGCACTGGGTTGCAGTCGAAGATCGCAGACATATCCTCGTCTGTGAGACGCGTCCACGAAGGCACGAGGATTTCCTGAATATAACTTGATTTAGCGAAACTTTAATCAAGAACATGCGAAATTCCATCGTTTCTGGTTTCAACGTTCACTATTTTCTCGAAACAAAAAGTTAAAACTATCATACAGAATAAAACAAATTCTTTGAAAATTAGACATGTTTTCCCAAAAGAAGTTTAGGGATTTTCATTTTGTTTTAGGAAAAGAATTGTAACATTCAAAACTCGAACCTTATAGTCGAATTTCTGAGGTAGCTGCGCAGTGGTGATGTCTGGCATGATCTCCTCAAGCTCCCATCGATTCGACACGCGCGCTGCATTCGCCGCGCTGCCTCGTCGATCCAGCTGAAATTCACTTATTCAAGTAAATGCCATTTTTAGGGGAGTTAAAACTCGATCTTCATTGTTTTATCGCCCATTCGAACCTTGGTATTTGGAATTTGAATAAAATGATCTCAAGGAAATATTCAAATTCCTTTAATCTCAGGAAGAGTATTTCCTACCTTTCCACCCTTTTCTCCTCGGTGATTGTCCCGATTCGGACGGCGGTTGTTGGTCTTCTTTTTGTTGTTGGATTTCTTCTGAAAGTGATGCATTTAGCAAAAAAATCTAGGAAATTCCCCAAATTCTAATAAAAAATTTAGAACTCATTTCTTTTATCGATTAAAATGAAAAATACAAATAATCTTGAAAGCCTACAGCAGGGACATAGAAGTCGTCGTCATCAGTGTCCTCCCACCCGCTGGAATCGTCAGCAGCATGAAGTGCATAGTTATGTTTGTGATGGTTGTTGTGGTGGTTGTTGCCCTGCCTGCCTGTCTGTCCTCCTTCCTTCCCATGTCCATGTCCATGTCCATGTCCATGTGCATGTGCATGGCTCTTCTCCTTTTGCTCCTTCCGTCTTCTCTTCTCTCTTTCCAGAATTCGCTTGATTCCGTTCCTGCTGCGTTCTTCCTCGATGTCCTCGACCACTCGAAAGGGTGCATCGTTCCGCTTTCGCAGCAGCAGCTTCGGAATCAGAGCCAGTCGGTGCATGTGCGTCTCCATCCTTTCCGGCACGTTCCTCACTGCAAATATGAGAATGAATATTGAAAAATGTTAGTCTTTTTTGCAAATTTCATCAGGTTTTTAAAGATAAAATGGAGTTGATAAGAAGAAACAACGAGTAGACTTTCCAAAATTTCAGAAAAAATGGCATGACTCATTCGTATAAGAGAAGAGGTAGTTCAGTTAAAACTATTACAGATTTCCTTGTTAGAATTATGCCTCTCCAAACTGCATGAATTCTTCAAATTGCTCAAAATAATGAACAAAGAAACTAAAAAGAAAAAATCCAACGACTCACTATCAGGCATCAATATGGAATTGGGGTGAGTGTCCTGGAAATAGGCTCGGGACGCAGTCAAACAGCTCGAGGAAGTGCAAGGCTGCATGGAAGAGTAATCCACCGATTCCCTCCTGGGAATACGAAAATGTCCGAATAATTCGAATATGGACTTACTCATTATCATAGATGGTGCACTTGTTCCTTCTGTGGGCGGACAGGTCGAGAGCCGTCGTCCTTGCAGAGCTGCCGCCTTCCACCTCTTCTTGTTCCTTTCTCTCTTCTGGTCTCAGGCTCATTTCATTTATCTGCAAGAATATAAATGATGGTGATGGAAAAATTTTCTGAAGATTGTACGAGATTTGTACTAAAAATGAAGGAGATCCTCGCATTTTCTCTTATAAATCACCTTTTGTGGTATAAATTGGTCTTAATCCATCTTCTTAATATTATATGAAAGAATTTACAGAAAATATTAAACTGAATAAGAGGCGTCATTACTCAAATTAGCATACATTCTAAACAAGGTTTTAAAATTTCAATGAAATTTCTCGTGAGTCGTAAATAATTCCTAAATCTTGGCGAGAAACTATTCTTTCAATAATGTACCTGTTTCTGAAGAAGTCTGCAGTGCTGTTTCCTCTGCTCGATGACTCGCTGCATGGAAATGTCGAATGACTCGAAGGGCATCTTGAAGTTTACCCAGCGCACGTATGAATGATCCACTCTGTAAGAAAGAAAAATATTCATATCAAGGACCTCGGTCTAGAATTTAAAAAATCATAAATCCTCGTAATGGCATCGTTTTCATTTCCAGCTTCATTATAAAACGAGTTTTCCTTCAAAATAATAAGTCAGAAATGTTGCGATGAAATCATCTTGTGATCAGAAAATATCATTTTGTTGGGTATTGAATGTCAAATTTGACTTGTTTCAGAATGAAAATCAAGAGTAAAAGTTTTTTAAAACATGAGTGCATACGATGTAGTGCTATTCTTGTCCAGATCGTCATAGTCAGTGTCATACTCGGCCTCATCAGCGCGTGTCCTGTCCTTCCTTCTCCTCTTCGGCTGCCCTGTTCCAATCACAGTCGCGATCCCCTTCCTCTCTCTTCCGTCCTCCCCGATCAGCCTCTTCACTGGCTTCGATGCGATCGACGCCTTCTTCACCAAATGCGCCAGTCGCTTATCCGGCACTTGTTCTACCTGCAAATGAATAAATATTTGAAAGAGAAATGAACTAACAAAGAACGCAAACTGTAGATCATGAATCCCGCTCAAAATTGGTGGATAGCCCAAATCGAACGCGCTGATTACGATAATAAATTCAAAGAACACTAAAATTCTATTCCCGAATAACCCTGCCGTTTAGGATCGAGTTTTCCTTTGCTGCAGCAAATAATGGCATTGACAATGCCCGCGTTCACTGTGCAGGCTAATTCAAATTTTGTTGATGCATTGTGAAGTGAATGGTTGAAATTCGGGACCTTGAGTGTTTTTGATTGGATTATCTTAATCAGCGCGTTCGATTTGGGCTATCCATCAAGTTTGAGCAGGGTCCGCGATTTACAGTTTGTATTCATTGTAAGGCCTTTCCAGGCAAAAATATTTTAAGTGTAGCAATAGCTGCATGCTTTAAGATTCGCTCATTTTCAAACCTGCAAATGCCCACATGAGCGAGATAGGGACTTCTTATCGATGAGAAGAAGAGCATAGCTTCTATCTCTTGAAAGAAATACTATTTCGTTCATGCGGAATCCCGCGGGTTTAAAATTTACAAATCCGCATATTTTTCCCCACGAATTTCAGATGATTTAGCTTCTTTTTAAAAAAAAATTGAACAAAATGATCTCTTTTCCAAATTTTGCATAACTATGAAAAGTGAAGAGAAATTTCTTTACCTATCGAATTAATTAGCAATAATTTGGTTAACTTTCATCTTATTCTACATTTTCAATTCCTTTTTTGTTGTTTTGTCAAAAGTCGATCGATATCCGTTGGTCATGTGAACGGGAATTCCGCGAAATTGTCTTTCCGCGTCAACATGATGCAATTCATCAGAAATCCCGTTAATGAGACTTTGATCGTCAAAATGACAAAAATCGGTTGGAAAACGGCGAAAGTATCAAAATTGTTTTAAGGTGAAAATTTGGACCTACCTGATGCGAGAAACATCGGAGGAGTTTCTTCTCCTTGCACCTGGCGATTTTCTCGAAAAGCATTCGCTTCTTGGTCGAGACCGAGGCCTGACTCGTTCCGGGTCCATTGGAGGCCCCGCCGGACGCCTCCAACATCTTCGATTCCGATACAGCGATCCAGATAAATTGGCTGATATATTGTAGATATGGCACAGGCCCCCCACAAATCTGAAACGACCCATCTTTTCCAACAAAACCGACCACCAGATTCTTGCGAAATTACGAGAAAATCCCAACGAATTCATTTAAAGTCCAGCAAAGGAAATATGAACTTCGGAATGAGATCTACGAGTTCCGAGTGCGGGAAAATCGAGAACGAACCGAGTGATAAAATGAACGCAGAAAGCGGAGTGAAATACGAAATTGCAAGTGGAGAAAAGGGGAATGGATGGGGAAAAAGGGGGAAAGCAAAGGGACTGAAAAGGGGAAAGGACCAAGGGCAGTGGAAAGTGGAGAAGAGAGAAGAGGAGGGAAAGCAAGCAAGCAAAGACAGAGAACACAAGGTCTGTGCAGGCAACGCCGAGAGAAAACAGAGATGCCAGACGAGAGAGGGGAGAGCGGGCCTGCACATCAGCAGAGTGAGAGTCAGAGAGCAGGCAGGCAGACACGCAGAGGGACAGTGAGATAGCACAGGAGCAGAGATGCAAAGACACTAACTAGCGGACATTCACGCCTGGGTCAAACGGTCGATATGCACAAAAATCGCATAATTCGAGCCTGTCAGATGACTAGTCGAAATGAGATAAATCAAATTGCCACAAAATTGTCAAAATACGGGAAATCACGCTAGGAAAATGACTAGAAATCGCGAAAATCTCGACAAATTACCGCAATTTTCGCGCCGGAAAATGAAATTTTTAAAAATTTAAAATTTTTGAGAAAAAAATCGAAAGAAGGAAAATAAATAAAAAGTTAGGTCCGAAAATAGATTTCACTGCCGATCTTTGAAATTGCATAGTTCTGTGCGAATGCTAATTGGGCTGATAAAAATTGCGTATCCGTAGGCTCCCAATTTTGGGCTTCAAAATTCTGTTATTTTCATTTCGAAATTCCAACCCGAACTCCTTTCCATTCCCTCCCAAACTCCGCCTAGCGATCGACCGAATGTCTCGCCACGAAGGAGGGCCGCAGCGCAGCAGGGGAGAAGGAGAGGCAAAATACCCGAAGAATTTTCGCGCCAAAATTTGAGATCCGCGAAAATTGGCGAAAAGAAATGAACGAAATCGCCGAATTTTCGGCCGAGTGTTTGAAATTCAGTTTTCGACAAGTGGCTATTGTCGTTGAAGATCGATTGGTTTTTATTGATTTTCTCGCTGTTTGCAGCTCGTAAATTGTACGGAGGATGGTCGTGATGGAATTCGAGGACGTGAAGAGGGATCTAGCCAGTGACAGGGATGAGCGGTTCATCGTGCTTGGGCAGGACGCCGTCAACATTCGATTCGGTAGGCAGACTTCTCGAGAAAAATCTGGAAACTGCGAAATTTCAGTGGAAAACCCGCAGACAATGCGCGAGCAGCCCGTCCATCATCCCGAATTCGTTCACCAGCACTTCGGGGAAAAGTCGGGATTTTTTAATTTTGAAAAAACGGATCTTTTCAGGGAGACGATTTTCGGCTATGAGGATCTGAAAGTGAACCTCTACTACTCACTGGCCACAATGCACATCTTCACGGAGATCTCGTTCAAATCTGACATTTCGAGTGTGGACAAAGATTTGAAGGTTGGAAATATCACTTCTAGGTGACGTTGGAAATTCTGAACTTGCGAATTGCAAGACCCCTAAGTTTCAGAATGTCAGTTTCTGCGCTGAAAAATAAAACAGCTAATTTTCTGTAAGCTTTTTGTAAAATTGAAGCAGAAATTGGTTCTGTATAAATTGCATCTTTCTTCTTGAATCAGGAAGACTGAGCTGAAATGATTCGTTGAACATCGTATAAATTTTTGAAAAGGAATACATTTTGAGCCGGATGACATCATCACGAAGCTGAAAGACCAGCTGCCGAAGGAGCACATGGACTGCATGAGCACCAGTGATAGCGCATTCTCCGACCAACTCGCCATACAAAAGAAGTTCAAGCCTTTCGGGGAATTGGTGCACAAATTTGAAGCTGGTCAGTTATTGGACTCATTTTTTGCGAATTGTTTCAAAAATACTGGATGAAAATTCTGGCCTCGTTTCTTATTTCTGAAATCTGAACTGTCATTTCTTCCCAGTGGTGCGAAATATTAGTTTTTGTCAAATTCTATAATTTCAGGCGGCAAGAAATTCGAGTTGTACCACGTGACGAAGTCGACTCGCGAATTCGACCTGTACCTGGCGCGCGTGCAGACTTGTGCGTTGTGGTACATCGACGCGGCCGACTACACCGACAACACTGAACACCAGTGGATGCACTATTTCTTGTCAGACATTTTTTCTTTAACAATTTTGAGACGTAAAATCTGGCAAAATTATAAACCTCAGCTCGAGCCATGATAAATGGTTTCGAAGAATATTTCTTCTATCGTTTTTCATCTTTCTCGCGGAGATGAAAATTATGACGTTTTTCGTTGTTAAGAAGTGCCTCGGTTTCAGATATTTTAGATTCCAATTTTTCTCACCGCTCATTTCCTGTTCTCCATCGAACCCTTCGATTATCATTTTGCAGGCACGAATGCCGTTTGTCGGATGACGGAGACGGAACGAAAATCTATCCTCTGGCTGGCTACATGACGCTTTACAAATTCTACTCTCATCCTCACAGGTAGCTTGTTCAAATTTCAAAATCTATTCTTTTTCTTTAGATTCCGCCTGCGTGTCGCCCAAATCATGCTTCTGCCCCAGTACCGTCAGTCCGGTTTGGGAGCCAAATTCTTCCAGTCCGCGCTCAACCACATCTACACCATAGATGATGTCATCGATATTACTGGTAAGTTTTTCCAAACAATTTTTTCTTTCGTTTTCTGCTTAGAAAAACATGCAAGATGAAATGATTTTTAATAAGCGAATGTGAAAACGAAGCTTCAAATAATCCCGGGTGAATTATTTTTCACTTTAAAATTTGAACTATTTAGCCGAAGACCCTGCTGACGCGTTCATCTACCTGCGTGACTACGTCGACTGCCTGAACTGTGAAACGCTGTCGGAATTTGCCCCCGAAAAGCTGAAACAGGGCTTCTCGAATGAAATGGCCGTGGCTACGAGGAACAAGTTCAAAATTTTCAAGGTGTCTTTGAAAAATTTGCCAATTTCCTAAAATTTGATTTTCAGAAGCAAGCCAGACGTGTCTACGAGATTCTGCGACTGAAACATACTTCTCCGACTGAGATGAAGGACTACAGAATTGATGTCAAGCGGAGGTGAATCTTGAAAAAAAGATCAAAGAATCTCGTTTTCTATCGAACATTTTCAGAAACTTTTAGAATAAATCATTTTTTAAAGAAAATTTGATTTAATTCAATTTTTTTAGACTTGTGAAGCCGCTGAACAAGGACGATCGTGATTGGAGGAAATTGCAGAAGGCTCTGAACGAGCAAGACTACTTGCAGGTATATTTTCAATTGACGAAACGTATAGTTTAAAAGGGAGAAATTTGTGGAAAAAGATAGATCTCGTTATTTCGTAGTTTCAATTCATAAACGACTTTACAAAGGGTGACATTTTTTCTGAATTTTAAGAAATTATGAATGATTGCAGGTCGTTTCCACTCAACTGACTCCCGAACAGAAGAAACAAAAATTGGCACAACTTTTCGAGCAGGAAATCGAGGCGTACAAACTGGTGCTCGACAGGATGGAACAGTATCCTAAGGTCTTCTAGAAATTGCGCAACATACAAGAGGTGGCTACATAGCTCTTACTTTGTTTTAATTCTAAAGCCCTAACTTGTGATGAATGCTTATGATAGCTCATTTTCTAATGTGTTCAGAACTTATGGAGAAAAACTTTAATCCAGTACTCTTTCATTGACACTAATTTATTTAATTTTTCGTTTTAGTTTGTCTATTTTCGACTACCTAATTTTTTGAACTAAAGCTGCTCATTTCTTATTTATTGTAGCTCAGAAAATCTCATTTTATACTGGTAAACTTGACATTTTCTTACATTAACGTTTTCTTTAAAATCCTGTAAAATTACAAATGACTCATTTCACAACGCGGTTACCACCGGTCATTTATCGATGCAATAAACTTCGCCTTTTTCTTTGACTTTGAGTTTGATTTGAGACAATGTTGTTTTGTCAATGAGATACTGTATGAATTTGATTTGTCGTGAAATTTGTTATCTCTTCCGACTTTTCAGAGAGATGGACGAATTTTCGTTTCCTTACCCGCCGTATGAAATTCAAACCAGGCTCATGAATGAGATCGTTCAGTGCATCGAGAATAAACAGGTAACGAGATGAACGGAAAAGGATGGTACGGCTACTTTAAAAGTTCCATTTTTGTTGTGAAGATTTGAAGTTGCTAATTTTCTGACAGATTTTACAATCTGATGTTCATTTTAGGTCGGAATCTTTGAATCTCCCACTGGAACCGGCAAATCGCTGAGCGTTCTCTGTGCAACTTTGACGTGGCTGACGAATGAAGAAAAGAAGAAGAAGACGGAATTGGAAGCCAAGAAAAATCGGATCAGGAAAATCGAGGAGAATGACGGTAAGAATTTTCCATGTCCACTTTTCTCACTTCACAATCATTTCATTTCAAAAAATCTTCCAATACATGGAAATAATCTGGGATTTGATAATCGTATGTCATTTTTAATTTTCCAGACGGCGACTGGATCGAAGCGCACAAAAAGAAGCAGGCAGTGGAACGGGAAATGGCCGAGTTACAGGAGGAAATCGACAGGAATTTGCAGATTCAACAGAAAGTAGAAGAAGCAGAGAGGAATGACAAGCAGATCGAGGACAGGAACACTGCCAAAAGGAAATTCCAGGAGAATAGGTTGGATTTTAGAGAATCCAAATAGCTTTAATCCATCTAGCAAAGTACATTATCTTGTCCTTAGAATTTACCTTGAGTTTCAGCGTGATCATATTTTATTTTTTGGCAGATGCATGAGCAGAAGATTCGTTTTTCCTCTCAGTGAAAACTAAAATTATACTTTTTAAGCTCCGACTTTGACCGTCCTGACGACGACGTTGCGCCTCCAGAAGATTACAATTCAGACGACGAAGAGAAGAAGGAGGGAAGAGAGCAGAGAGGGGAAGAGCAAGAGGAACTGGCTGCGAGGAAGATCATCTACGCGTCCAGAACACATTCGCAACTGCAGCAGCTTGTCGATGAAGTCGTCAAGACTAAGTAAAACATTTTTATGAATCCGGAAAAATACCGATTTTATTGCATTTTGGAAGGATTATCAACTTTCTCTATTATATTATTTTCGTGACAATATGTGTGGTCAGTGAGCTGATTGGATTTTTCAGGAAATCTAAACAAATTTTTCAGCTTCACTCCCCGAATCGTGACAATCGCTTCTCGCTCTGCCCTTTGTGCGAATGAAGAAGTCAAAAAATTGAAGCACAATCATCTGATCAACGAGAAGTGCATGGAATTGAGGAAGAACAAGGACAGTGGCGAGAAGAGGCAGAAGAACGATGAGAATAAGGCTAGATTTTCTTCTTTTCTTTAAATTTGGTAAGATCTTCAGTTGATTCATCAGAATAGGATGATATTATTTGATAAGGAGTCCATGCACTTTGAATTCGATTATTTTTGGTACACCTTGATTTTTACAATCGACCATTTGAATACTACATTTCGATTATAGAAGATTTTATAGAAACCTGTCGAAAATCACATTTCCTTCCTTTTGAAATTCATAAAGGAAATAGATAGCAGATCTTCTCAGATTTATTTTTTTATTTATTGATTTGCAGTCAACCCGCTGTTCCTCGAAATCCTGCAGCGGCAGTTGCCCGTTCTACAAGCAGCAGGGCATCGAGAAAATCACAAATGGAATTCTATCCAGGAGACTTAAGAATATTGAGGAAGTAGGATTTTTACTTTTCTTGAAAAAAACGAGGAATTTGTAGATAGCGAATGAGGGCTCGACAGTGACCGGCTGTCCCTACTTTGCCACGAGGAAGGCGCTGCCCATTTGTGATCTCGTTCTCACGCCTTATCAGGCGGGTTTTCTTGTCGAGATTTCATAAATCAATGACTTTCGGGTTTATTCGACTTCTAAAAATTCACCAAATAGCATACTTACGGAGTTTATATTCTTATCAAAATTCTATAATTTCAGATTCTCCTCCACGAACAAACCCGCGCTGCGTGGGGATTGGATCTGAAAGACAACGTGGTTGTTTTGGATGAAGCGCATAACGTTCTGCAGACTATCGGTAACTGTTATTGATTTTTAAACAATTTTCTAAAGTTCAGGCTCGCTTTACTCGGCTGAAATCACTCTGAACACAGTGACAATGGGACTGAATTTGGTCAAGCAGTACATCGAAACTTACAGGTTCGTTTGCACTTTGAATATTTCTGTGACTATTTGAAATTCAGAACCCGTTTGAAGGCGAAGAATCTGGAATATATGGAACAGTTGAGAGATGTTCTGGCTGCTTTGGAGACAGGATTGAAGAAGAATGGAATGAGCTGTGATGTTCATACTATTCAGGCCTTCTTTATCAAGGTTGGTTTTGTTTTTTTTTTCTCTAAATTTTGAACGTTGAATTATTCAGTGCCTTTTTCATTGTTATTTTTGCCGTTTTGCTTTCAATAATTTTTTCATCATTTTTGGCGATAAATGCCATCAATTGTGGAAAAAGATATGTTTGTATTTTCAGCTGGATCTGTTCAAATTCAACCTGCACAAGCTCGTTACCTACATGGAAAACACTGATTTGTGCAGGAAATTTCACGGATTCTTCATTCGACTGAAGAAACGAGCGGAGAAGGAACAGGCAAATCCAACCGAAAAGGAAAAGGATAAGAGGAGTGGAGTGGCGAAATTGCTCACCGCTAAGAACAAGGAGGACAAGAAAGGAACTGCAAAGAAGGAGGAAAAAGTGATTTTTTATGGGTTTTTTCTGAGTTAGGAATAGATGAGATAGTGATGCAAGAATTTAAAATCTGTCGCATTTCTGTTCCGAAATTTGGTAATATGAAAAATTAGTTGCAGTAATTGTATACGAAAGTGTATAAAAGAACATTTTCCTTGCCAAGCCCTATCTTATTTTTCATGCAACTATTTTTCAATGTTGTCTAGAATTTTATGCTTTTTTCCACTTTGACGAAAATTCAGAAACCCCAAACCGAAGAGAAGAAAAAGCCTTTCAATTTCGACAACCTTCCCTCTCCCCTATTTTCCGTCAAGTCCTTCCTCTCTGCACTCAACAATCCTTGCGATGATGGACGAATTGTCGCTGAAGGAGATGCTAAAAATCCTAAGTAAAAATTTTCCCTTGAAAAATGGTTATTTTGGATTTCCAGATTTCGATTTATCCTTTTGAATCCAGCCTTGAAATTGCAAGAAGTCGTGTCGAAAGCGAGAGCCGTGCTGCTGGTGGGAGGAACTATGGAACCTGCTCAATTGCTGGTAGAAAATTTTGTCATTGTGCACGAACTAGGAGCTTAGTCTTATTTTGTGCGATTACGACGATTTTCTTCTTCTAGATCGACTGCCTGCATCAATCAGGCCTTCTCTCTTCGTCACTTCGTCGTTTCTCCTGTGCGCATGTTATCGACGACAGTCAACTTATGGCTATTTCTTTAGGCAAGACTTTTCAATTTTCTGAAATTTCACCTATTTTGAAAGCGAGATAATTTTGATGAACATTGAAAATACTGATTGAGCATCGCAAGAAGTAAATGCTTCATTTTGTTCCGAAAACGATTTGATTTCAGACAAAAGCATCATCGATGGACGACCCTTGACATTCACCTATTCAAATCGATCTCCGCAGCTGGTATATTGGTAATTTTTTTTATGCTTTTTAAATGAATAGATTTTCAGTGGCAATCTCTTGGGAGAACCCTGACTTCCCTCGTTTCTTCCATTCCGAAGGGCTGCGTGGCTTTCTTCCCGAGCTATGCAGTTCTCAGCGACTTCATCAACGCGTTGAATTCGAGCGGCATTGCAAAGCGGTTGCAGGTATGAATTTAAAATAATTCTATATCGATTTGTTTTGATGAATTCCTATGTTTTCAGGAAAAGAAAATGTTGTTCGTGGAGAGTCGCGACAACAACGAAGTCTGGGAGAAGTACGTGAATGCGATCAATCGGACAGAGAAAGGCGCTATTCTCTGCGCTGTGGCTGGAGGAAAACTCAGTGAAGGTAGTTTTGTAAAATTCTTATACTAATTTTAAGCTTACCCACATTTGCAAGAGTAATTTTCTGATTTTTATTAGTAATGCTCACAGAAAAAAATTATACTGGACAGTACTGCAGAATTCTCCCCTTCACATTTCACATCTAACACTTATCATATATTTTTCATTTTGGTTATTTACTAATTTTTGAAATTAATTTTAAAAAAAGTTTCTTTTCAGGCATCAATTTCTCGGACGACCTCGGCCGAGCCGTATTCATGATCGGTTTGCCCTACCCAAACAAGGAAAGTGTCGAATTGAAGGAGAAAATGAAGGTAACTAAATTTTTATTATGCACAAATTAACTATGACACTTTTAAATTTAAGATATCATTTCTTCCAACCCTTATGAATGGCACAAATCCCGAATGACAAATTTTCGTAGCGAACATTTTCAAATCCCGCCTCCCGGAACATATTAGCGAACTCTTCCTGAATTTTGATCTTCCATTTTGGAAGATAGGACAAAACTACCTGATTAGGGAATTTTCGAATACTTTCCACCAAATATTTGTAACTGTGATAGTCACCCGCTACAACTTGACCCATTACCTGAGACAGGTATTTAGAAAAGGTGGATATTTTTTGAAAATACCGGAATGACATTGAATGAATAGGCATCGTAGACTGGCTTTAGCATATCAGGAACCTCGCTAAACTCCAAAACCGCTAATTGGCCACCCGATTTTAAAACGCGAAATGCTTCTTTTAGGACCTAAATTTGACGTTTTTCTAAAAAAAAATAGAAGACGAAATCAAACCTTGTCAACATGAGTGCAATTTCGAATCCCAAAGGAAATCGTGTACAGATCGAAAGTTCCTTCTGGAAAAGGTAGATTTTCTGCGTCACCCTGAACCCATTCTAGTTTTGATGCGTCAACCTAAGATATAAAATGATTGGTTATTTTTATATTTCATTACTTTTTCATTCTCGACGGCTTTTCGCTTTCCAACATCGAGCATATTTTGGTTGATATCGAAAACTGTTATCTAAATGAATGGAATGAAATCTTTGAAGGAACGGTGCAAGTTACCTTTCCGGAATTATTGATTTTCCTTTGCAATCGAAAAGCAATATCTCCAGTACCACCTGCTACGTCCAAAACCTAAAACGAACCATATTTTTGAAAGAAAAGTTGCTTTGCCTTGCAATTCGGTCGAAACTTCAAAGTGTCCACATAATAGTCCTTCCAAATTCGATGGATTCCGAAACTCATCACGTCGTTCATCAAATCGTATTTTGTGGCGACATTATCGAAAACTTGGGCCACTAAAAATAAATTTTGGAATTTCACCGAACTAAAGAAATGAACCTTTCTTTTCCTTCTCCTTTTCATCAACAGTTTCAAATCCAAAATGAGTACTTGCCAATCTTATTGATTGGCTTGCTTGAGGTATTTTTGTAGAAAGAATAGACCTAAGTCGACTTAAATTCTGGGGGCGGAGCATCTAAGATTAAAATAAATATAAGTTATGTGTTATTTGAAATTAAAGATAATCTAAAAAGTGATTCTTGAACTAACGTTTTTGTTAAACATCGCACGTAAACGAAGGATAAAAAGGGCAATCGAAAAGAATAGAAAAAGATGCCTGAAAATGTCAGAACTTGCAGAAATCAGAAAAGTTAACCAACTGAATATGCGATTATGGAAATTCGAATTGCAGAAAATAATTATAAGATTGATTTTTTGCTTTCCATAAGTTAGTGTTTCTTCTAATTATTCTTTGGAGTAGAATTTCGAAGAAAAGACATTATAAAAATAATCTTTTAACTTTCAGTACCTATCTTCCCGAGTGACAAACGGAGGCAATCTGCTGTACAACAGCCTGTGCCTGCACGCAGTCAATCAGGCCATCGGCAGGGTCATTCGGCACAGACGAGATTTCGCTGCTGTTGTTCTCATCGATTCAAGGTCAGAATTTTGGCGACTTTGAAATTTATAAAGTAAAAAGCTTTTCTCGAACTATTTGATCTTTTAACTTAAGAATAGGGTGCGCAGTTATTGAAAATTGTAAATGTATCGTGCCTATCAAATATCTTATCTGTGCGCATCTTTGTTTTTGGGTTATTTATGAAGAAAGTGATTTTGTCGCTGTTTTTAAATGAAGAAAACATTAGTATTCAGTTAGCAAATTTAATTTCGAAGATTTCCCTCCAGATTTCGCGACCCATCAATTTGCACTCAACTTTCCTCTTGGATTTCCTCCAGAATCAAGCCGATGTCCTGCGAATCGTTCGTCAAAGAGGCTCCAGGCTTCTATGCCAAAAACTATGCAGAACAGAAGGGAAATTAGAAATAGATCAAATTTCGAAAAGTGATAAGTTTTCTTTTATTTATTAGAATATTTTCTCTCAAAACGGGAACTTTCGACCTTGCCTTTCTAATTTGTTCAGTATCTCAAAAATCGTATTCAAAATCCTCAAAACCACTTGAACTAAACGGGTTTATTTCTTTTTTTTTTCAATAAAAACAATTCAATTTATTCGATGTTGAAAATGATGAAGAGCGATTCCATTCAATTGACTTTGACTATATGAATTTGTCATAAGAAATGAGAAAAAACAGCTAAAAAATTGAAAAGAAAATTGTTTCACCTAAAAATGGATTTTAGTGACTTTTCCATGGAAAAAATGCCCGAATTTACGGGCATAGCGAGTTAGGAAAAAATATTCAACTGATTGAATTTATATCTGCCAATGAAAATTGTATAACCAACAAATTTACGGTTTTGGCAGATATAACGCTGTAAACGCGATAAACTATAATACGATTCATAAAATAATGAATGAATGAAAAATATAGAAGTTTGAAAAGTACACCGTACAGAGTTATCTCAAGAAAATTAAGAGCAAATCGTTTGCAAGTTCTGTGAAAAATTGCTTGCTTGGATGAGAAATTAACAGTTTGCCAAGTATTCACAAAAATCTCATTTCAAAAGAAAGAAAGTAAAAATAAGTCAAATTAAAAATTTCAGTGAAAGGACGGAGCTTTTAGATTCAAAAAGTAAGATAATTTTGATAATTGAGTTTTGTTGTACGTAATGAGTTGATAGACCCTGTTTTCTAATTTTACTTTAATTGGTGGATTTTTCGAAGCTCCGCCCACTGAATTTTTATCCTTGAATGAGCCTAGACAAATAAAAGCAATGAGAAAATGGGAAAAGAGAAAATAACAATCCATTCGAAAGCTGCTTCAAAAACATTCACATTTCAACCGAAATCACATCTGAATTGTCGTGAAGGGAAGGAACAAATTGATTTTAGGTCATTTGGAAATGTAGCAATAAAATTGTCTATTTTTGTTATTTTACTCCAAATTACCCAAAAATAGATAAGAAGTAGGTAACTGTTTTGACTGGAACTAGTTGATTCTTGGCTAGAATGGGGCAATCAGAAATTTTGTAGAGGTTGAGAATTTTGGAAGTTGATTTTGAATTACTGAAACTCAATTGTTGATACTTTGAAAATATTATTATTCGAGCTTGTTGTATGTTTCTATTCTTTGGAATAGAAAAAGTGTTTTATGGCTCAGTGATCAGAAAATTTGTCCAGCAATACGACAGATCTTTCGAGGCACCGGAAATCCGGCTAAATTTACCTTTTTGCATTCTTACTTGAAAACTACAAATTCATTCAAATTCACCTTTCAAACTCTCAAACGATCACAGATTGTTGTAAATTTGCATTTTGATGGAAAAATGTGAAAATAAATCAAAAAGAAACACGTGGAAATGACCAAAAATTAGCTTTGAAATTGAGTATTGTTTGGGGATGAAACTGGGTAATTTTGAGATCAAATTGAGGCAGAACATCAGCTCAGCACGCACCGACAACAACTACCGCTTTTTCGCTTCGATAGTGATTCTAAATTGTTTTTATAAATAATTTCTGGAAATTCTGAAAAAAAAATAGATGTTTTCGGCAGTATCAAAGAGAAAACATGAATAGTTCCCTTCCTATTCGAAATTATATTTTTCCCTATAGTTTTCCTTGTCTTTTCTTTTCATGTTTCTAAAAGTGTCATGTCATTTATGAGTCATCAGAGTTTTTCATCGTTTTTCTCCAAAAACGACATCTCTTCTTATCACCAGATTGAAGATGAAGACTAGCTTACCACTGGCATTAGGCTGTGGCAGATTTTCCCTGGCTACGAGGTGCATTACAGTAATTTTTCCTTGTGGTAATTGTAGAGCGTTCAATGTAACGGACTGGTGCAGAAACCGCCCGTGATATATCAATTTGAGCATCGACGGGGAGTCGACTTTTTCATCGCTCCAATCTGAAATTCGAAATTCGCATAGCAAAAGGATACGATGGCTTTGCGTCATTTCAGTCTTGTAGACTGTCATTTTCGTTCGAATAATTGCATATTTGATTATTTATTCTTTGTCTTTGTCTATCGTATTTTCTTCTAATAAGCAGGTGATTTGGGATGTCATTTGCTGTAGTTTTTTTCTTGACGACTTTAAAGTCTCTTAAAATAAATGTGCAAAGAGAAAGGAGTGAGAGGGAAAGGAGGAAGACAAGGGCCAAATATCGGCGCGAATACAGGGCTCTTGTGGTTTGTAGAGAAACAGAGCAGTGATTGCGTCACGAAGATCTGGGGAGATATTGAGGGCTAGAGAAAATAACCATTTTTAATTAGACCATACGTGGTATCCTTTAGGAATGTTGTTGCGTAAGAAAGAATACAGAAAAAAAGGTTTTTTCCTTGATCAACCATATTTAGTTTGGAAGAACCATTTGTACAAGATAGAAATTAAAGCAATCAGAAATCTTTAGATATTGTTTATACTTGGAAAAATATTTGTATGCGAGAGAAAGAGGGAATTCAAACAAAATCTTTTCCGCTATTTCTTGCATTATATAATCAACCAACTGAACTCCGACTGAATTGAATGAAATACCCCCACACACTTATCCTGTCTCATATTTAGTCCCAGTCCTTTCTCTTGTTATAGGTTTAGTTTCCTGCTGAAACGGCGAAAGAGAGGAATTCATATCGTTCAGCAGTGTATTCGTGTCAAACGAATCGAGACGAGAAGGGAAGGGAAGAGAAAGAAATGAAGAATAATTGAATGCAATGCAGCAATACACTCTGCAACGCAGTCAATGCAGAATGAAGAATGCACTGCTTTGCAAACCAAATCGGATATAACGGTTGAGATCGCCTGATGGCTGACGGTAAGGTTGAATGCTTCCTTTCTGCTGTCTGTCTGTCAGTCAGTCAATGCTTCGCAACATTTGAAGTGAAAATTATAGAGAAATGATACCGAAAAGTGGTGAGATTTAACAGAAAATATATGGTTTTTTTATAAAGACTCTTGGAAATCTTTCTCATCAATTTTTATCAAAAATATTGCACTTTCAAATTGAAAATGAATTTTGAAAAAAAATCTTTTATGGTTTTCAATCTGTTTTTTTCGAAACTTGTATCCAAAGTCGATAGAATCTAGCAATTTTTCCGAATTACTTACTCCTGTTTAAGATTCGCAAGGTCATCGCGTAAATTTACGACGCGAGAAAGAAACTTGAATTGCTATAATCTACACGCATTTCGGGAAAATGGCGCTAAAATCGTTGGAAGTTTTCTTCGATTACCTCATTTTCGAGTTTTTTCAGATTTTGAGAGGGAATTTATGAGTGATTGTTGTGAGGGATCGACCTGCCGAATGACAGCTGCGCTAATGTTATTCCCACATGAAAAACGTTGGTGAGGCAAAAAGCGAGATGACATCGATTCAAAAGATAAAATATTATGCGAAAGATGAATAATAATCTATGAACTTATGCCTAAGATACAAAATGAAATGTAGCGCGACAAATAATATGCATAATTGAAGTACAAAATTCTAGCCAATTTGAAATGAGTTTAGTTTAGGGTAGTTCAATTCAAGTTGTAAAAAGTGATGATAAGATAAATCTACATCAAATACATATTTCTTTTTATACTAAATCCAACATCTCAGTTTCTTATTTGTATTGCAATAATGTATCAAAGTTGATGTGTTCCTGATATAGAATGTAGTTTTACGAGGTCATATATGCATACTAACATTGGTAGCTATGCAAATTTACAATTCCCACCGCCTTTACAGTATTGAAGTATATCTTATCAGCTCAGCTTTGTTATGTTGTGCATAAATCTTGATTTCCCTTTATAGGTAAGAAGAAAAACAAGCCAAATCTGTGTGCTTAGCGATAACTCTATCCACCCCCCACTTTACGGAGCCTTTCATCACAAGAATGAATGAGTGAAAAGAAAAAAGAGAAAGATGTAAAGATAAGGAAGA
The DNA here is from genome assembly GCA_964036155.1 of Diploscapter coronatus. Classification (NCBI taxonomy): domain Eukaryota; kingdom Metazoa; phylum Nematoda; class Chromadorea; order Rhabditida; family Rhabditidae; genus Diploscapter; species Diploscapter coronatus. Next base: position 55,459,838 of record OZ038423.1, read on the forward strand.
TAAACTGATTTTAACATGAGACGAGACAAACCAAATGCTAGCCATTTGGGTTTGTGGGGGAAATTACATGGTAGAGCGGCAAATTATTGGGTTCGAAAATGGTAAATATGTATTAGAGAAGCTCAAACGCATGAAGCTGCATACAAAATTTGATAGACAAATGACATTACGAAGATCAACATTATGAAGAATAAAAAGTGTAAATAATTCAGAATTTCTTTGCAATGTTTTAATCAGCATTATTATGCAACTTTTTTCATAATCTTATGCAGAAGAATTCAGGTGTTAGCCTTATTATTTTTGAAAAAGGAACAAAGTAACCGAATATGCAATATTACAAAAAAAATTCTTTGTTTAATGAAAAAAATATAGTCGAAAATAGCCGTACCTTGGGGCCAATTATCGAATGCATACTGTGTGACGGTAGCCGCAGAAGTGTTCGGGTCGAACGAAAATTCATGCGTCTTGCCAGATACGAGAATCAGTCGGAGTGTGACCTGAAAATCAAAAATACTAATTTTTAGGATAAGTACAATCTTGCAAACCAATACTCACAACTCATTTTGTTGTAAAATAGTCTGACGCTTTTTTACAAATGCTGAGTCATAAAATTATAGGCCTTTGTACATTCTCGCATTATCATAAATTTGAGAAAATTATGTGTTGTAATTATTGCACATTATTTACAGAAAAATGAAGGGAAAATAATTATTGACAGTTTATCGATTTCAATGTATCATCACATTTGACCTAATGCTTTGACATATCTCTTCATCTCCGCATATATTACATGTTCGAAAGTGAAGCGGCAAGAATCGAAGGGTTCACTTCATTCATTCACGTTTCCCAACGATAAATAGCATATGTGAGTAAGGCTGACTAGTCAGTTGAAAGAACCTAACCTAAATAATTCATGAGAAGGGCCTTCAGCAAGCGTCAGAAGGTCTTCCCTTTCTGGTCTTTCTTCATTTTCTCATGCTTTTGCATTGCATTTCTGCCCAAACAATTCTAGTTTTGTCTGGTGGTTTCCACTTTCAAAAGGCTTCTCATAATTTATCGCTCTCTTCATTTCGACAGATACACGAAATTCTGTCGATAAACTATGCAAAATATGATGCGGTGAAAAGTATCGATAACAATGAAATTATTTGCGGCTATTACAAAGATCTGTTTACAGAAACTTTTGATCAGAATACGTAATAAACTGCTGATAAGCGTTGAATTAGTCAAAAGCTTGATAAAAACCCTGAATCATGGCTTGATAATTCCTACATTTTTAATTTTTCTCACTTCCACTTCAGATTAAGAAATGATATCATTCAAAATCGCACGCATAGTAAATTGCAAATATCACAAATTCAGTTATTCATCGGAAACTCAGCGATTATTCGTTGCAAATTTACAAATTCTCTTTTGCATCTTGAAAATATTTTGGCTGCACGTGTGAGGAAATAAACAAAGCGAGCAGAAGAATGCAGAAGAGTAAGGAAAGTGGAGAATCAAAGGATCTGCTCAAATGCAAGAAAATGCAGAAACAGAAGGACAGGGGAAGAGAGCAGAGCACAGTTCCGGTTGTTCATTGTTAGGAAAATTGTTAGAACAGAGTCAGAAAGGGAGAAAGGGGGAATAAATGCCAAAACAATGGGCACAATTGTAAATACAACTAGGCCATTTTTCATCTTCTATTCATTCACAATTTGCACGAGAATTAGTCTAGTTTTGGAAGAAAGGATACAAATATGAGGCTCATAGATTTGGGTGCAGATACGATTTATTTTTTATCTCGGCTTTTAGGAATTTATATTTTGGCTTAAGAATAAGTCATCTATAAAGAAGACTTTTTCGAATTTATAAATCCAAAGACTAAATTTCTCATCCGAGGGATGACATTAGAAATTCTAGAATTGCAGTAATTTGAATAATTTTCCTTAATGCCTAACAGATTCGTGCAAAAAGTTGATTAATGAGTGAAATCCGATCCGAGAAAAAAGTGCGAGTTGTCGCTCTCTGCAGAGTTTCTTTGAAGTACGCGCTTTACTCATAAAAAAAGGGTAGACAAAAAGTTATTGGAGTTCTCAGAAACAAAATATTTTGCATAATCGTAGCATTTCAATCGATGATAAACTGTCACCAAAGGATGGTGTAGCCGAAGTTACTAACCAATTGATTATCGGGGGCTCCGTTTGCGGAGTCCATGAAAATGCCCGCTCCTCTTCGCCTGTCTTCTTCGTTTCAATCACCACGGGCGCGGATTCGGAGTGGTTAAATCGGGATGGTACGGGGGCATACAAGGCTGACCGAGGCTGTGTACAGGACGATTCGCTTGTCGATGACGATAGGATGAGGTCCCAGGCAGCCAGGCAGCTAAAACATCAGCTGACAGAGAAACGAGGGAAGAATGAGAGAGGAGAGGGGAGGGAAGGGAATGCAGACTGAAGGGAGAAAATCGATATGTTGGGGGGAGGGACGACTAGGCTGCTTGCGACAAATCAATTCTCCCTCTGCTGCAGCCGTCCCAGAGTCTGCTTCCCTCTTCCTTGCCTCTAATTGACCCGGCAACCCAATTCCTTATGCAAATATGGCCAGCTTCCCCTCCCCTCTCTTTGTGTCCCCTTTCCCTTTTATGTTCTTCCTGTTTCCGCCCCTGCATGGGCTGTGTTCCACTTGCCGGTCTCTTCCCTTCTCTCTGTCTGGCAGTGAATACAACCACTTCACTACAGCCACAAGCCAAAGACAGATCGTCATAATCGTGTCTAAGGAATAATTGCCAGCGTAGCGGGAATCCTTCTTATGTAAAGACGACGACAACAACAACAGCAACAAAACAACGGTCTCTGCTGCCTTCAGCCCCGGTAATAGATCTAATTCGCCAGTTTCCTACGTCAATCTTCATTCAGCTCACGAAATTTGGCCAATCTAGCGAATTCTCATAGCTTTAGTCACTTTCCCCTATCTAGGCTAGTCAGACCTCTATTCAAACATCGAACTTTAGTCCGAACATAATGCCTGAAACCTAATATCTGTCATTCTCAGATGCTCTGCCTATTTTTTGCTTCAATTTAGCGTCAATTTCAGAGTAGTGAACGTTTCATTGCATGTTTTGTGTGAAGATCAAATTTGCCTTCAAATTTCATAATTTATTCTTGTGAAGTGTGGAAATGAGAAGACTACAAAGAGGAGGAGATAAAAAAGAAGAACCGTTAAAATCCAGACACATTTGTAATGATCGAATGATCACTTGTTATAATTTTGATGGAAATTTTGGGGAAGTAGTACCAGATCCCATAAGAATAAAAAAGAATTGAAAACCACATAGAAGATAATTCATCTCCAAGCGGTAGAAAGTCGCGAGTAGAAAACACAAATAAGTTAAAATCAAAAGGAGACTTTTACATGAAACAAAATGGAGGATTGAGATGCGATAAAACTCGATAATTATTGAAGAACGATGAAAACCACCAAAAATGTAATAATTCATACAATTCACCAACAATTCTGAAAAGAAACTGCGCCTGAAATGATGCAGCAAAAATGAATGAACCGGTGTTTTGTCAGCGATTGAACTGAAGGAGGGAGCATGACTATTTCCACAGTTTCTTCAGCGACATGTTCTTCTCCGAATCCTTTTGCATCACCTGCAAAAACGAAGTTTAGAGCGTTTGGAGAAGCCTTTTTCCATTAGATTTTTGATAGATGAAAAACTCTTTCATGGTCATTTTCAGGTGTAAGTTTTGGAAATTGATCTGTTAAAATTATGAAAGAAAATGTTAATTTTCAAAATTAGAAGATGAAATTTTTAGAACAATTTTGATAACAGAATTTAGAATTTGGAAAAAATATTGAAATTCCTGGATAAAAAATAAAACGTAAAGTTATTACCTTTCCAACAGCCATTTCGAAGTCCTCCTGCGTGACGTGGATGCGTCTTTCCCGCAACGCGAACATGCCTGCTTCCGTGCACACCGATTTTACCTGAAACGAATAAGTTTTAAAAATATCCATGGTATGAATTTAGAAAGTGACAAAATGGAAGCGCAGATGGTATTGTAATCTTTGTAAATTTTGGCTTCTTGAAAAGGACATACGCTAACTGAATAGGAAAAAGAATAGGAATAGGGTTGGGGTAGATTGATCTTTGTCTAGATATTTTCAACTCAATATGACCAACACTTTGGCACCGAACATGGTCTATTTTGTCCTATCTCTAGTCCTTCTATGGAACTATCAAATTTTCGAGATGTATGACTATTTCCTTCTCAAGAAGCCGTAAATTTTCTGTAGTATTATAGATTTCCAACCTCAGCTCCACTAGCACCGGGAATTTGCTCGGCAATTTTGCGCATGTTGATACCCCTCATCAGATTCATCTTCCTCGAGTGGATCTTCAGAATGTCCGCACGGGCCTTCTCGTCCGGGGCGGGGAATTCGATCTGAAACTATGCAAGATCAAAAAGAACATTTGAATATTAGAAAAGTTGTTTCATGAAATTTTTTACAACTAGTTTGGCTCGAATCTATCTTTCTGTGAAATTCGATATAACGTAGATTCGAATGATAATTTCTCTCATATGACCAAGTCAATGTCCGATTCAAATATTTCATTTCCGGAAAGTACTTTATTTTTTAATAATTCGAAAAAACAAAAAATCCGACCTTGCGATCAATTCGGCCGGGACGGAGGAGAGCGGGGTCGAGAATGTCGACTCTGTCTGAAGAAAATTATTTTTCTAGTATTTCTAAAAATTGAAAAGTGAATTATTTTTAATCTCAAACTAAAAAAATCTTATTTTCGATTAATTTCTCTAAAGATATATGGAAAAAATACTAGTAGCCATGATGATTTTGATGTTCTTGGTGGCCTCGAAGCCGTCCAGCTGATTCAGCAATTCCAACATGGTTCTTTGAACTTCGGAGTCGCCGCCACTAAAATGAAAAAATGATTGTTGAAGAACGAAATGAAGGCCTATATGCATTCCAAATCCACTTTCTTCATAAAACACTGATTATGCAGAAAGTGAGTATGGTATAAAAAAAAGGCCTGAAATGAAGCGCTATGAATGACTTACTGGCTGCCCTCGACACGACTCGATCCGATCGAGTCGATCTCGTCCATGAAGATGATCGAGGGAGCGTGCTCGCGCGCCATCACGAACAATTCGCGCACCTAGAAGAATGAATTTTAATAAAGTATGAGAAAGTATACCCTATCTGAAAGAATACTAAATTTCGAATAGTTTGGATTGCAGAATTTTTGTATTTTCAACAAAAATGCCTTTTTTCGAAAACTAAATTTGACCAACCATCCTGGCTCCTTCACCGATGAACTTCTGGACGAGTTCGGAACCGGACACGCGGATGAACGTGCACTCGGTGTGATGGGCAACTGCACGGGCCAGCAGAGTCTTTCCCGTTCCGGGGGGACCGTAGAGGAGAACTCCCTGAATGAAATCGTAAATTCTTTGACAAGCAAAAAAATTCAGGGAATATTCCCCATCAGCGAGCGAGTACTTTCTTTCCAGAAACAAGAAAAGTGAAATAGCAGGTGAGTGTAAGTATTGGTAGTCGAATGAAGGCACCTTAGGCTGAGCGATTCCGAGTGCATCGAAGAGTTCCGGATGTTTGACGGGCAGCTCGATGACCTCCTTGATTTCCTTGATCTGTTTGTCCAGACCTCCAATCATTTCGTAGGTCGAGTCCGGCACTTTCTCGACCATCATCAGGGATACGAGGGGATCCACCTGAAATGAGAATGTTTTGAGAGAAAATTCTAAAAGTTTTGATATTTCATTGCTGCCTCAGTCGAAAAGGGGAAATATCGAGAAACAAAAAGTTATTCCCGCTCAATACTTGATCCAGATTTTAAAATGTCTTACCTTATTAGGGAGAATCTTGTGGAGAGCATAGCTGTCGGCCCTCAGTGCGACTCTGCAGCCGGTGTTGATCGAGTTCACATCGATGCCTTTGTCCACGTCGACCACGTACTTGCCTTCGGGGTGCACCTTGAAAACTCATGAATAAGTGAGCATAATTCTCTTGGAACTCGTATAAAGATCTTCCATTAATTTTAGCAAATGAAGCCATTGATAGCTTCGAGAATTTGTTCTCCATAACAATTTCAACTTCTTACCTTGACGAGAACCTTCTTCTTGTCCATGACCTTGCTCACTTCTCCCACATAACTGCCCTGCTCGTGAAGCTGCTGCAGCTCTTCCTTCAGCATGCGAACCTGGAAAATAAACCTTCTCCTAAACCCATTTAGTCCAAATTCAACCTTGGAGTTGAGCTCGTTCCTCTGTGCCTGCAGACGACGCACGTTCTGACCCTTCTCGAGAACGCGCTGCTGAAATTCGAAAATTTGTTTTTCTAAAAGAAAAATCACGATTTTATCATATTCTTTTAGAAAATATTTCTCGAAACATTTCTCAAGATAATAAAAATGACAATTTATCTCAGACAATGGTAGTTAAAAATTTTACGAACTAAACAAGCAATCAGTTCGAATTATCACCTCGAAAGTGTAGTTCGAATAAAAAATCTTGAGATAAGTAGACAATGCTCTGGTTCCAAGATAATTTCTTTGCCAGCAAACCTGTGCATCCTCGATCTTAGTCTTGTAGTAGGTCTTGATGGTCTGTTCGTCCTTGGCCCCTGCCTGCGAGCCCTCCGCGTTCATAGCCGCGTTCTCTCCGACAGCCACTGCCTGCGGGCCTGCTGGTGGAGACATTTCAAACTGAAAATTGACAAAATTACCAGGAAAATCAAGAAATTCATCGAACAGACTTTCAAAATCCACTAAACTCTGAGACGAAATAATAATGCTGATAAAAGTGAAAAATTCGATGGACTTTCCAAATCAGTGGTTGCTGAACTCGACGAACTTTTCCAAGAGCTCAAAAATAAGGAAATTCGACCGGAAAGTTACGGAAAATGAGGAAAATCCGAACGTGATGACAAGAAAGTTAAGGAAGGAAGAAATTGCAATCGATGCACCAAATCGAGGGCGGAGCTTGGAAAACAAGTGGGGCTCTTCGATTTTTTCTGAATTTCTGCAGATTTTCGTGGATTTTCGAGATTTCAACTGGATTTTGTCGGATTTCGGAACGGTTAATGTCATCTTCGGTAGCTGCGACCAGAAAACGCGTCCTTTCTCTCTACAGATCTATTTTCAGACTTGGTAGGGTAATTTTATCGAGAATTTTGCCTTATTCTGATATTTTCAGCTAGGAATTGGGAATCCAAGGACCCAGCTCTGACAGAGAGGGAGAGGAAAGACATCATCACAGAGACGAGGGCCAAGTTCAGGGACAACAAAACAGTAGGATTGAAACTTAGAATGTTTTTTTTCTTCGATGAGGGAAAAGAAAGCGCTATTCAAACTGTACATTGAGAAACGGGCATTCAAAATGAACATGAACATTTTGAAGAATTTTGAAAATTTCGAAATTGTAAACTTCGATTTTTCTTTCAAAAAGTTATGAATTTGGTAGTAAAGAATTTGCATCATGAATTTGTTCAGGTAACCGATCCGGACGAGATCGAGAAGCTCATCCAGAAAGCCGAAGCCCGCATCGTCTCGGCAAATCACTACGGGATCCCCTACGAGCGGCCCGAATATGTCAACCCTAAAACAGCTTATAGTGAGTTTTAGAGACTTATTTGATCGCCAACAAAATAAAATAAAAAGTGTTGGAATATGAGAGAGAAAGTGAACAGCCAGGCACAATGGACCAAATAATTATTTATTGTGTCATGAAACGTGTGTCAGTGTGTCATAGCCTAGAATTAAAGAAACTCTGAATGACAGCAATGAAGTGTTGTGATAGAATACGTTTCTGTAATGCTGGTGATGATGCAATTTGCAGGCATCAACCTCGCAAAGAAGACCTTCCAGAAGCGAGAGCGAAAGAGAGACTGATGCGACTGGATTCGAGCTTGAAGGGAGATCAGAGGTAGGAATAGAACTTGTTGGAAAATTAAAAATAACTTATTTCCCAGATATTCTGCAAATTCGTCCGCCGTTTCTTCGCCTCCTGCAAAGTCGACGATATTCTGTTGGATTTCCTCGGAGATGAAGATGCACAAAACACTGAGGAAATTAGCAGAATTGTCTTTGATAACCCTCTCTTCAAACGATACCCGCAGAAAGCTGTCTACGCTGTGAACGTCATCAAACGGGTCATTGAAATTGTAAGGCTTTTTTACTTCTTATTTTGAAAAGACTAATTCAATAGCATGGTAAGAAATGAGTGAATGAAAAGATTTTTTTTCTAATTTCGTTGCTGTTTAGAATTTTTAGAAATATCGATTTAAAGACTATTTTCAGCAAGAAATGAACGGTTTCGAAGTGGCCGATCAGCTTTACGAGCGAATTTCTTCCCTGATGGCCACCCCCCTCGAATTCAACCATCGTCTGTTCCTAGACTCTTCTGGTTCCTGCATTTCCACGGTCATTCGCGAGTCCAATCAGCAACTCATCTACGGCACAACTGGGTTGTCGCTTTGGCAGGTAATTCCAAGTTTTGCACAGCTTATGCATTTTTAATGGACTCTGAAAAGTGATCATTGAAACATTCTCCCATTTTGATAAGGAAGTTGTGTTGCAGAAAAGTAGAAACTAACTTCTCAATGATCATGTCTTGCTTGTTTCGAATGAATTTTTTTTTTCGAAAATTCATTTAAAGTTAGTTTTTTAGAAGATAGAAATGATTTTTTCACCGACTTTATTCTAGTTTCGAAAAATTATATTTTTTAACTCAAAATTCCAGGCTGCCTGTGAGTTGTCCCACCTCCTCACCTTTCTTTCATTCGACAACAAGAAAGTTCTGGAATTAGGTGCTGGATGCGGTTTGGCAGGTGCATTTTTATTCCAAAGCGAAAAACTAGAAACGAGAAAATTCAGGATTTGCCTTGGCAAACGACAACCCTACTTCTCAAGTAATCCTGTCAGATTTCGATCGACGGGTTCTGGAACAACTCGAGGAAAATAGGAAATTGAACAAAAAGGTAGATTCTTTTGATTTAAAAAAGTCATCTTGGAAAATTACAGGGTGCCTCCCGAGTTTCAATCGAATTCCTCGACTGGACGAATTTCTCGATGAACGATTTGCCGTGGATTCCAGATGTCGTTATTGCTTCAGGTATTTTTTATGTATCTATCTGTATCTTAAAAGAATCAGATTACTTTATTTTCAATAAAACTGAATCGTATTATAAAAATAAAAATATTTCTTTTATGAAGCTGCATTTTTCAGATGTAGTTTATGACCGTACTCTGCTTCCTTCTCTCTGTGACGTCATTTCCAAATGCCTCAATGCAAAGGAAGGATCTTACGCCATTGTTGCTTCTACGCTCAGAGATTCAGATACATTGAGTGCTTTCAAGAAGGCTATAGGTAACTTTTTGCTCAAAATTTTTTATTTTTCACTCATTTTTTTCAGAATTCGCGAAATTGACAATAGAAGAGGACTTCTCGTACGAGCACGGCAGATTCAGTTTTTTGGATGGATCGAATTTTCCAAGTGAAACCCCCTTTCCTCACAGCAGCTCCATAAATGCACCAACTATTTTCTACAAAATCAAAACTGTTGGTAACTGAATTCTTTGGAACGAGATAAAATCTTCATTTAGTTACTGATAGTTGTTCTTCGAATTTTTCCTCTAGCTCTTTAGATTTGTAGCTTTTGACTTCGAAGAAAATTAGACCATTTAGATTTGTTTATTTTGCATTGTTATCTAGAAGCTCAGATTTATCGTGTCTTGCTTAAATTACCGGTATTATTTGTTGAAAAATATGCTTTATTTATTTGTTCATTTATTTTGCCGTTTAGAGGTTCGGAGCCTCGATAGTACCTATGAAATTTTCAAAATTTCCTAAATCTTATCATTTTGTAGGTGAAAATGTCAACGTCCTCGAATTTCGATGTGGGCCGTCAGGAAGTTGAGTCTGTGTTTGCCGTGATGAGCAGTGAGGACAAACCTATGGTTCTCAAAATTGTCGATCTCAAGGTAGACTTTCTTCCTTTCTAAAGTTTCGAAAAAAAAAACAGTGAGACGACCTAATTACAGAATTTCGAATTTACGTTTTCTTCGAAAAATTTTCAAAGAAACTAGGGCCGAATCATCTTGTAATTTATCATGCTATTCGTTCAAGATGTGACTTTTGTAAATTACCCAAAAAATTAAATCTCAGTTGATCCTCCGCGCCCTCGGGTTCGATCCGCGAAATTCTCAAGTCAACGAAATCCAAAAGAAACTCAAGGATGCAAAGAAGAAGTCCGAAGAGAAAGGTAGAAAGCTGAAAGTCTTCAAATATGAAAATACAAAATTTAGACGACGGCTTCATGACAGTGACCGATTTGCTGATTGCACTGAAAGGGGATTCCAGTGACGAGGCGGATAAAGTCACTGGTGAGATGAGATCTGCCTTCAGTTTGTTCGATAAGGAGAAGAAGGTATTTTAAAGCTCTTTTACTTTCAAGATTTTCTATCGAGATCAGGACCGGACGGAAATGAACATTTTGACAACCCGGAAACGGAATTCTGTCCAGCACTGATCGGGCTTTCATGTCTCAAACATCACGGCCTATCAAATATTATTCTTTGAGGGCGTCGTGCGCTTATTCTTAACCGCGCAAAGAATAAGGTTTCTTTGTTCGTCTCTATTTTCATCTTTTTTCTTCCGAAAAATAAGGCGTCCTTCAGTAAAATAATTATCTTAAAAATCAGAAGAAAAGATTCTAATTTTCAGGGCTACATAACCCTAGAGAATCTGAAGCAAGTGGCAGCTGAATTGCAACTGGAAATAAGCGACGACGAACTGACTCAGATGATGGAAGAGGCTGCAGGGCAGACTGAGAAGTGCACAGAGGCTGACTTCTTCGAGATCATGAAGAAAACTTGCCTCTATTAGGAAGACTCAACAAATTTAAAGGTTCAGTTTATGAATTTCAAAATTTTTTACACCTGGAAAATGTATCTCTTGATCGTCTTTGAAAAAGACTTTTAGAGGGAGGAGGAAAGGGTACTTGTAAGATGAATTACTGTGCTCGGCGTCTCTACACCGTGTATTTCATATTGTGTCCTTCGCGAATACGCGCCCCATCCCTTTAGCAAGTCTTTTTCAAAGACAATGAAGAGTAAATTCGGAAACTGGGAACTTGGAGAGTACGAAGTTTCGATTAAATATATTGGAAAATAATAAAAAATGTATACCTTTCCAAATGACTAGTCTTTGAACTGAAATTTTTAAGAAGCCTACTTTTTTTAAACAATTTTAGATTAATTCGTAAGTTGAACCTTTAAAACATTATTTAAAATTTTCAAAATTCTATAGAATTTCTGCTTTACTCACATATCAGCTCACTAGATGTGCTTATCAGATTCCTATCTATAAATCAGGCATTCCTAGTCAAATCTCGTTCATCCCAGATTTAAGTTGATCTTTTCTCTCCTACCCGATCTCAAAGTTAATTTGTCATCTCTGAAATATGCATTGCTTTACCATATAATTTAAATTTTTGAGTTTATTCATTCATATCTCAAACCATCAAATATCAATCATCAAAAATCCAAATCCGAAATCCATACAAAGTAAAGTTCAGAAAAGAGCATTTTTTAAGTCTTCGAATGCTAAATCACATTAAAACCAGCTCGTGACAATTGTAAGATTTCTAAATTCTTCAAACGAAAATGTATAAATAAAGATGAAAAAAGAACCCGGAAAAACCAGCAAAATCACGTTGAGTGTGATTATCTAGATAAGCAGCAGCTAAATACAACAAAGAGGAGATTACTTTCTAGCAATAAAAAGTTTCAGGAGCAAAGTTATGTAAATTTTAGGAATTCACATTTTTCAAAAATTTATAACGATTTCCTGGAACTCCCATAAAATTACTGTAGAAGGAAAACTACTAGATTGCATGAAATTAAGTGGAATAGTTCAGTTTGGGTCTATCAAATATCACAGTCGGGAGATGATTTTGCAGCTTCAAAAAATGTTTGACTAAGGTCAAAATATTCTAACAAGGAACGTGAACAGTGTGTATACAACGGGTATTGTTCGAAACTAGCAGGAAAGTCGATCCGAGTACACGAGTAGCGAATATCATGTTGAAAAATGCCCACCATACTTTCTGTTTTCAGGATTTTTTAATCGGCGTTTGCTTCTTTCTTTATTATTTTGCTAAATTTTTCAAATGCGAAACTAGCTTACATCCCAAAACAATCACTAACGTTGTCATTATTCGTTACGGCAGCGGTGAGTTCAAAGGGAAAACTTCGACGCCAAATCCTGGAATCAGAGTGGACGGTGGACACTTTTCAATATGGCACTCGTAATCCGCGTACTCGAATTGAATTACTTATAGATTTTGAGCAAGATCGTTATTAGCAGCTTATGTTCCTTGTAAGTTTTGTATCATATCGCGTAAAATTCACGTTAAAAATGCAGTATTTTACACAACATGACAAAAGTCCTCATATTATGTCTTAAAAGAAGGAAAAGATCATCTAATTTCATAGAGGTTTCCTGTTGGAATTTTGCAAGAGAGTGCACTAAATACTCGAAAGTTTCAGGCAGTTTATAATCAACACAAATTGCCTGGTAATTTGTTAGAAGTCTACTAGAATTTTAAGAATTCACCAATATTCAAGGCATTTTGAACTTGTTCAAAAAGAAGAGGGAAAGAATGCGATATGTAAAGAAGTGTGAAAATTACCTTTGAAATTTACAAAATAGCCAATTTGACGAATCCGAGGAGAACATTCGAAGCGAGAAGAATGACACCGCCCAGCAGGATCAGACTCGTTAGGGTGTTACGTCGTCTGAAAAGAGAAAATGTGGAAATGGAAGAGCCTTGTAAGATAGCATTTTTAGTGTTCTGGATACCTCAATTTTAAAGATGTTTTGTCATTCATGTGCATCTTTAAATTATAAAATTTTTAACGGCGAATATTTTAAAATAAAAATGAGTATTTTCTTCTTAAGCAATAAAAAACATACCCAAATAAAATTTCTAAAACTGCATTCTTCAATTCTATGGCATGTTAAAAAAGAAAAACTGTTCTAGTAACTTACTTGCTAGGCCAATGCGAGAATACCGATCGAATGAGTGTGGAGACGATATGCTGTCCATCCAGAGCATAGCAGGGCACTGCATTGAGCAGACCGAGAGCGAGTGACAAAGTGAAGAGATATTTGGGGACAAGCTCGACTGCCTCTGCCCAATCATCGTCCACCCACGAATAGCGACGCGTTAGGGGGTCGATTCGGACATACGCGATTAGCTGGAAACGTGAAATTTTTTAAAGGAAATTATTTTTTGCGAAATTCGAAGGGAAAATGTTCATGAAAATTTCTTCAACGTTTAGAAAGCCTCATGAAAACTGGCTAGAAATGGTCCGATTTTAAAACTAACAGTACTTTTTTTTTCTTGAAACTAGAAAAATCTTAAATGTTTTACCTCATCCAAGCTTCCCACGTACAAAACTGGTCGATCCAATTCTCGAACAGTAATTCTCGCCAATTGAGTGCCGTTGAACAGAGCTGGATAGACGCAGACACGGTTATCGGGGTCGTCCTAAAGCAGAGGAAATTGAAATATTAGTTTATGTAGAAAAAGAGATACCTTGTACTGCTGACAAGGAGCAGTCGAATTGCACACAGGTTGATCAGTGACATATCGGGCAGACATGCAGTTGTACACACGCTTCTCCACTTTTACCACATTCTGTACCAAGTCTTCCACCATTTCTTTGCTCTGAAAATGAAAATAATTATCTTTTAGAAAAAAATATTGAACAATCATTCAACGTTTTTTAGGAAATTCATGAAATTTAGAGAAAGAAAAATAGATAAATTTTCAAGAAAGACATTTCTTGCCTTGTTCAAGTTATCCGTTGCATTCTGCTCCTTTATCGGTGCCTGCCGTTTCGCTCTCTTCTCCTTGTCATCTCCAATATTGAGCAGTCTATTCAAACTGGGTGCTTTCGTGGCCATTTGTGGCACTTTCATCATTTCTTTAGATTCGAAGCACATATGAGCCTGAGTGATATTCGAGAAGCCGTCGCAACAATGCAACTCATCTATGCTCATCGAGGTCTGCAAAAATTTGACCAATATTTTCCGAAAAGATGAACTCTCGTAACTTGGTTGAAGAGAAATTGCTTTAACTTGAGAAAAGTTAGACACAAAAAAGAGTTTTAGCTTCGAAAGTAAGCCACCCAGGCTATTTTTTTATAAGGATTTCGTTGATATTTGGGGTAATGTCTTGATATCAAGAAGCAAATATGCTAAATTTTAGGAAAATTGAGTAGAAAAAACTTGGTCACCATCAATGTCAAAGAATAACCTTCGTATCCAAACTTTTCACTTTCAAAGTATTCCTCAACTTGTCCGTAAATATCAACTCTCTTCAAGAATAGCTTCTTTATCCTGACTCAAATTATTCTACCTGTTCAGTTCTGGTCGCATCCAGCCGACTCTTGCGAATACACCGTCCATTTCTCTGCGTCTCCAGCTGCCTGACGCACTCTCTCCAATCAGCCATTTCCCGCACTCTGCACTCGTCTATTGCGTCTACGATGTGACCTGGAGACAATCCAGCCGGGCCGTGCAAACCGGAACGAGCATCAACGGCTGAAATATACCATTTTTGTAGAAAAAGCAGAAATTAATAGGTCTCCATCTTTAGAACTTCCTTTGAAAGCTTGCTTGCCAAAATTTTCCAAATCTATCGAAAATATTACATCTCAAAATTGGGTGAAATTTAGTCTTTTCAGAAGAGATAACAAAATTCTCACATTTGACAGTGAGCCCATGACCCGTGAGGAATAGCGGCGATAAAATCGAAGGAGTTGCCATGAATAGCAGATAGGCCAACCCAGCCATAACTAAATTGTGCCAGATTCCTGCACCGTAGACCATCAGGCGTTTGAATGGGGCGATTTTTTCTGAAAAAAACAGCATTTTTAGAAATTAGAAAACTCCTACTCAAAGTCAGCGAGTCGATTTCAGTGAACGCTCCTGGATAAACAGCGATGAAGAAGAAGCCGAACCCGTTCACTTGAACACCGTTAGAAGTGGCTGCCCAGGAATGACCCAACTGAAAAAGAATAAAGTGAGGAAAATATTTTAAGCTACAAGTTTCGGATAATTTCTTTCGTTTCTCCATTGAGATTTTTGAAGATACACGAACCTCGTGAATAATCGCTGCAAAGCACAGAATGACCATGAAAATCGGCATGTGACTCCACGGCAAATTCCAGCCTGGGATTATTGGGACCAGACCTGAGGAAGAAAAACGATTAGATAATTTCAAGTTCACTTTTTCTAAAGGAAAAATGAAAAATCAATACCTCCTTCCTTGGCCCCCTCGTCAAGCACGTCATATTCAGGCGGTCCAGGTCCATTGGGCAACTGATGTTCCTGTTTCTTCTCCCTCTCTGCTTCAATAGCAGCCGGTTTGTTGAGCAACTTCTTCAAACTGCCATTTTCCGGGGCGTCGACAGGTGGTTGCTGGTGTGCAGGCACAGGAATGGCTGCGTCCACTCCGAAGGGAGGAGCTACTCGAAATGGGGCTACCTTCGGGCGCATCGCCGCTAGCATCGAGATGTCTGAAGGGAAATGCTATCAGTTTTGAAATGGAAAATTTGTTGTTATTCTCAACGGTAAGTTCGCGAAGTTCTAATACCGGTATTCCATAAAGAAAATTCGATTTAAAAATGATCTTTGAAATAACAAATAATCTAGAAAATTTGTAAAGGCTCCTACCAGCAAGCAGCATCTGCGTGAGATAGATCGTAATTCCAAACAGGCAGATGATGGAGACTGCAGCTCCGGTCGAAAACCAGAGAGTCGCAATAACTCGATGAAAAGAGGACTGTGGATGGACTGCATGCGCCCGGTTGGAAGGGCCCTCTGCAACTCGGCCGTCTTGGGGAGACTTCACTATCGAAGTAGCTGTGTAGCGATGCGTGTAGAAGCGGATCTGGAAAAAATCGTAAATTAAAAAAAGAAAAAAAGTGAAACTCATTAGCTAGTGTCTTTTATTTTGCATTCACTTGAAAGAAAAGTGAAGCGGAATTTAGGAATAGGAAAAGTGTATTTAGTGTTCGTGGTTTATTCTTCATCTATAATTCCGGAAAATTCACCTGAAAGGGCGACACCTCGAGTGCATATTTGTTGACGAATTGTAGATAGGGCAGACAGCGCTTGAGTCGAAGAATGTAGTCGATGAGGAAGATGCAGCTCCACCCGATCAGGAAGTAGCATACAGCGGTTGAGAACATCGACCCGAAATAGAGAAACCTGGAATTCGTGAGGTCGAAAATCTCGACTACGTGGAAATATTTCAAATTCCTAAAACTTGTCCCTGATTGTGAGAAACTATAATTTCCTTCAAAAAGTGGAATAATTTTGGCGTTCGAATTTGATATTTCAAGAGAGTTAATGAGAAAATTAGTGTACCTGTGAGAACGTGTGGATTAGCGGTAATTAGCGAATATTTTCAGTCGTTTATTCATTCCCAGACATTAATCCATTTTCAGCCGAATTTTCTTCCTGAAAATCTTAAATTTGAAGGAAAAAGCAGAAAATTTCAGATATTATTGCGGCTTGATAACCGATGAAAATATCAAATATTTCACGACTCGTATGGAAAATTTATAACAGCCCGTAAAATGAATAAATAATGACACATCTGATAATGACTCGCTGATAAGGAAACCCGATTGGTTGAAATCGTTATACAATGGAAAGCAACAACAAATTAATAAATAAAAAGAATAATCTAAGTGTAATTAGAAAACTGTCTTTTTACATCCTTTTACTGGTCGTTCTGCGCATTTTGGCGGGAGGCGCGTAATCGTTGCGGAAATGTTCGGGACGGGGCAGCTGAAGATGAAAACGATAAGAAATGCGGTCTATTGTAGTATTCGCTCCACATTCACTCTCACCCTTTTGTAGCATTCGCTCGATTTTTTTCCTTTTCTCCATACTATTTCTCAAAAAATCGAGTGAATACTATACAAATAGGCCAGAAATGCAAACTTGTGTGAATTCACAATTTAGCAGTTTAAGAACATCATGTATTCGTATAAAACCTGAACAGAGTTACTAGAAAAATGCAAGAAATCTAGATTTAACTATACAATTTCCATCAAAACGAACCTAAAGAAAGAATATTGAGCAAAAACCCTTACATATTGAATTTTGTGGGCCATGCCGAGCACGATCTCCAAGTCGGACGTTTCGAGTTTCTTCTTTCCGCGCATCTCGTACAACAGTACCAGCTTGTCGATCACCTGTTATTTAATTATTCAACTTCGAAATAGAGCGACTAAATATGCTACTGATAAACTACAGAATGTAGAATTTCCACAAGCTTATCTTTACAAAACTTATATCTATATAATTTCTCGATTAATCACAGAAAATATCTCCTAAAAATAGATAAATTAAATGAACAACCCACCTCCCCGACGAATTCATCCAAATAGTCGATGAGCGCGTTGCAGACGTCTGCATCCACGCTCAATTTGGGCTCGGTCTGTTGCGCGAGGGAGTGGACTTTCTGAAAACAAGTTAGATTATTAAAAAAAACAAAAATAAACTTTAATATGGGTTTAACGAATTTGAAGACTTCGAACATTTCACTTCATAACAATAATAATTTCGACTGGTTATTAGAAGTTCCCTTTGAAACTATTTTTCCTATTCACTTAGGAGACCAGTCTTTTGGCAAGTTAGTAGTTTTGAGAAAGAACAGTGTGGACATAAAAACCGTTCGGAATTTTTTGATTTATCGATGTACAGACTAATAGCTTTCCCAAAACCCAAATGCCAGAGTAAAGTAGTTTATGAATAAAGTACCTGCGTATCGATGACTGGTCTGATCTCGGTCTCTCCATCGACCTCCATCCCCATCATCCTCGGCTCGATTTGCAGCAGCGTCTCCTCTGCCTCATTTTCTGTTGCAGGCTCTTTCCTCGTCTCTGTCTCTGTCTCTTCCCTGGCTTTCTCCGGTCTCTGCTCGACCCGATCTCCATTTTCACCACAGGCAGGCACTTCCTCCTCGTTCTCTGCATACCCTCTCGATCTGGTCCTCATCCCAGCAGAGCTGAATCAGAAAATCAATAAATCGAAAATCGATAGAAGCGAAGAGAAAATAAGCCGACGTCGATCCATAGAATTTCCTCCACCGACATTGGTCAAGTGCGCACGGAATAAACAGGGAGAAAAGAGCAGAGAAGGCAAGGTGAATAGTGGAGATATTGACATGAGTTTGAGATCTTTTTAGGACATATTCTAGAATTCTGCGATTTTTTGGCTAGAAATGTTCGAAAACGCTAAATGAAAAAAAGACTTGAAATTTAGTAAAAATTGTCGTTTCGCATGAAAATGGAAAATTTGAATACATTACCTAATTTTACGAAATTAGCTTACATTATTTGGAAGGTAAGAGAAAATCTCCTTCGTAGTGCTGAATTCAGAAAGTCATTGCTAGTTCGGAGATCGAGCCGAGTAGTCGACTAAACAAAACTCTCCAATCCGATGAGGTACAGCAGAAACCAGAAGAGAGCATGCAATGTGTTTGAATGTCTAGGAAGAAATGCGTGTGCTTGGAGTGCTGTGGAAGCCGAGCTGTTTGCTGGCGAGTGCCGCGCTGCTGCTGGCCATAGTCCATCTCTCGTCCGCCTACGTCTCCTACCGCCGTCATAATCTTGACAAAATTTTCCAAATAGGGACTTTCGATAACGGGGATGACTATGGTGAAGTCAAAAAGTGCTAAATAGGAACCTGAAGTCGGGGATTTTTAATCCGTTTTTCGCTTGTATTTGTTTGAGAAATGAGCAAAATCGCTTTAAAAAATGATAGGCAATGTTTTTCTTCGATTATAAAAATGACCTCTACTATATAAGAATGTAGTCATCCTTTTTTTTAATCTTCATACCAATTATACAAATCGACTATGGAAATTTTTAAAAATTGTTTCAGAAAATTTTAACTTCAAAAATAGTCGAAATCAGCATAAAATTAATTTTTAAACCATTTTTTGAGTTTTCACCCAAAATTCGAATATTTATTTCGAAAATCGAAAAACTAAAACTACGATTGTGCCTCTATATAAGGGCTTCAAAATTATGTATAAAATGCCGGAGTAAAAATGCACTCCTGGGACGTGTAATCAAACCGAATGCGGAGTGTTAACAATAACTGCTCACAAGAAATCGATTAACTATTTCTGCTATATATTTTGAAGAATTTACTTTGAAATTACTATAAAATAAATATTGGACTTGGTTACGGAATTTTTAAAATAAAATATTTTAAAGAATATCTATTTCAGTTACAATTATCCCTCATCACTTTTTGATTTCATTGAGAGTTGTCTGAATCATGTGCATCGAAATAAAATTATTACTTCACATTTCATTGGATAAAATTTCTATACGAAATCTGAGATTATTATAGTCAAGCTTTATTCGATGTTAATTTCTTCGACTTCACTCCATTTATTCGTTTGCGGATCGTATCCCTCGATTGAGTTATAAAAACTTACTATATACGAGTCTCGAAATCTAAGTTAACAAATATTTCGTATAAAGATATGCTAAATCTCAACTCACCCTCCGATTGCATACAATTTCCCGTTAGTGACAATGAGCGAATGTTCATGCCTTGCGTAATTCATATCAGCGATTCGAGAAATTCGACTGTCAGCTGGAGCTGAGGGATTGAAACACAAACAGGATTTGAATGCATTATCACTAAATATATAATGATACATTATTTATCATACAAAATTAACGACTTCCATCCTCCAGTTATGTAAATTTTCCCATTTAACGATGCAACTCTGGAAAACAACCGTCTTTCTGGAATCTCTCCAATTTCAATCCATTCCCGTTCATCGTCTGATAATCGATATATCTTATTACTATCTTCTCCATCAATAACTGAATATTCGTAATTACAATAATGAATATGCTATAATGTGACCGTATAAAATTTCATCGGATGTTATTGTTTGAGCACCACTAATTGGAAGAGGAAGAGCAGGCCCTGTTTGCCATTTTCCATCTATTAAAACCTGAATTAGTTATTTCATGGACTTTCATTCGATCTTCTTACATCAACTCGATTCGTATTTTTCCTTGTTTTAGTGTCTTTTCCGCCCAAATAGTACAATTTGTCTCTGCAATAAGAAACAGATGAAAATTTACGCCATTCAGGAGGATCTGGGCCTGTAAAATTTTTTGATTGATCATTCATGAATTTGTTAATAAAACCTCGTGAAACTATCCGAGTATCCAAGTCATATATTTCAAATGATTTCCTTACATTGTTAATTCCAAAAATCTGAAACCCAAGAAGTTATTCGAAATAACGAACATAAGAATTCACTTTATTCTGTGTAGTTGCTAGTTGATATGGCCAATACCAATTGTGGAATGTTGCAATCTCTTCGACTGAGCAGGTAAGTGAGTTGAACAAACCTATTCTTCCTTCATATTCATCTTTAAGATTATTTCGATAACAAACTAAATTACGAATCGTTTCAAAATCCCTTACTAGCTTTCAACATAATTTCTTACAATAAAATAAAATTTTATACAAATTATTAAATGAATTGTCTCCACCAACTTGCAAACTATTGATATTTCGAGATAATTCAGTAATTGTATTGTTAATTAATGGGATTTCAATTTCCTTCTGAAATTATCACTTCAATTTTAGAATGAATTATTTCCTTTCAAAATGCAAAAGAAACGACATTTTGGATCACCCCATCAGGTCCTCCAACGGTTTATGATGGATTAAAGCCTTGCGATAATTTTTAGAGAGGAATAATGCATGAGGAGACCCTATCACACCGATTTTGTTTTCCCGTTGTAAAATAAAAAAATTGGATGCATTATTTTAACATTGAAACAAGAAATAGACTCATTTTAATTCATTACTGCTGTTTCTTCAATGAAATCATTCCACTCACTTGTTCTAATGAACGAGAAATGACGATTTGGGACAATTTTCAATCGTCTGGATATATTCAAATCCTGATCGCAAATTCAATTAACGAAAAATGTTAGCAAAATTGAAAATTCGGAAGACGTCTTCTCGACATCACAAATTTCTATGGGATTATCCATTTCGAAGACGGTAAAAAGTCTCGAAATCAGTAAAAATCAGACTTTATTATGAACTAAATTTTATCCATCAGATTTTCCAGCTCAAAATCTACTTGTGCCCTCTAAACATATGGTCAAAAGCACCATTTTACTAAGGAAAATAGATGTGACTGTCTTTTCAGGGGATGGAAAATAATATAGCACAAGGCAAAACGTAATCAACCTTACATAATAACTTGACAAGTCGATACCTTTTTCATAGCTTCCTGAATTGGAGATTCCTTGGGCTCGATTTCTTCATTCTTTATCCATTTGTCGAACTCGTCTGGATTATTCAGCACTGGCTTTATGCTCATTATGATTCGAGCAAATTCTTCTAAACCCACGAAATAATGTGTTTCAGGTGTATTTGTATTTGCATTACCTAAATCAGTAGACTCTTTGAACATTCCGGCAATTATTCTCTTGATCTCCTTATTTTGGAAATCGTAGAAATTTGGCATCTAGAATTTCGTTGGCATTTCTTATTGATAAAAATGCTTCTTGGTTTACCCTCGATCGATCCATTAGAAAACGCCATTTTCTATATTCCATTCGTGCTTCTTTAGGCATTTCCTTCGAAACCGAATCGATACTGTCAATTTTATCGGAAATAGATAAATCATCCGCCTTCCATAGACTTTTGATGAGATTCTTCTGTGAAACCTCCAATATTTCAACAAATGATGGTAGCTGCTAAAAGTTTCTGATAAAATGTTGCCATTTAGAAGAAAATAATTCACAACAGAAAATTGAATTAGAATTAACTTACGGTTTTGGAAAGAGGATTTGTAGAAGTTCGTATAGGTTCACCATTCATTTCGACTGAATTTGGTTGACTGCGAATTCAATCAATGCTTATTAACGTCTTCTTCGTGTGTTATAAAGCGAATTAATACTAGTCAGTTAAATAAATATTGTGATAACGATACAAATGCAACATGCTCAGAAGGATGAGAGAGTAAGAAGCTTTAGCGAATATTAAAAAAGTATTTATTTCAGCTACAATTATCCCTCATCACTCTTGAATGTCTTCGAGTGTCGTCTGTATCATGTGCATTGAAATTAAATTATTATTTCACATTTTATTAAGTAAAATTTTTGTATGAAATCTGAGATTATTAAAATCAAGCCTTATTCTATGTCAATGTTTCCGACTCTACGCCATTCATTCGTTTGTAGATCGTATTCCTCGATTGGATCACTAAAAGTTCCATTAAAAATCTGTGAAAGCTATGTTAACAAATACTTCGTATAAAGGTATGCAAAATCTCAGCTTACCCTCCGATTGCATACAATTTCCCGTTAGCGACAATGAGTGAATGATGCCTTCTTTCATAATTCATATCAGCGATTCGAGAAATTCGACTGTCAACTGGAGCTGAAGGGTCGAAACACTGACAGGATTTGAATGCATTGCCACTAAATATAATTATACAGGACACTTAGAGATAAGGCCCTTACTTTGATCTTGTTTTAGTCATTTTGAGAAGCTTATAACTTCTAAATTCGAATAACTTAAATAACACTCTGAACTTGTCCCCTTCAAACATCTGTTTAGTTTTATCATGAAAATTCGAAATTAATAAAGTGCAGATGTTTGTGTTATTGTAATTGAATTTCTCTAAGGCATACGTTTTGCGGTCGCATAATTTTAAGCTATCAAAAATCTTTAAGAGTTTCAATTAAAAAAAAATTAAATTTTTCATATTATAGCTTGCTAAAATATTTTATAATCTCTAATATATGTTTTCATAATTCCATATATTCTTTTTGGCACGATAAGTTTTTTTATTTATATTTTAATAATTAGGTAAAATTTGCATCGAAATTTTCTCATTCAATATTTCTGATAATCCAAATTATAGGCGTGAATGCAAAGCAAATATGATAGAAGCATAATGAAATTGTATATTTTATCATTGAAATCAATTTTTATAGGGTTATGTTGACTTTTATGATTTTTTATTTAAGTTTAGATTTTGAGTTGGTTCAATTATAAATAGTCCTTTCAATTAATTGTGGATTGTCAAAAAGACATTTTTGTATAAAGTATTGAATATCGATATTCGCGTTTGGGACGCAATAAAACTCATATATATGTAGTCAGCTATTTCAAAAATAGTTTCGAAATTGAAACAAATTGCATTTATAATATAATAAAATTTGTAATATTGAATGGAAAGATTTTGCTTACGTTGTTAATCGATTTTTAGTAGTTCACACAATAGCTCCAATTTAAAATCTGAATTTCGCTTTGGTCTTTCCTAAGAAACCATCTGTTAGCATTATTGTTTGAAAAATTTTAATTAACACTGAAAGCGCAAACCTTATATAAAGCTATTATCTTGAGCTTTCCCTCTCGTGATTAGTAATTCACGACTTTCGAAAAAATATTTTAAATGTTAATACAAGGGATAGGGTTTAAGCGGAGCACATTCTCAAGTATGATATTCATTTTTCAATGATAATTTCATCGATATGTGTTTAATTCGTTAAACTTTATCATAATTTTAAGCTTAAATATCTATTATGTGTATTTTAGATTGTTTCTAAAGTAGCTTAAGATGTGTGACAATTCCAGCTTCCCAATCGAAGCATGGCCCTGGTTATTTCCGATGCAAAGAACGTGTGGATTCATATCATTGATATTATCTGCAATATCTATCACATTGATCTTGACTAAATCGCCAAATACTATGAAGGACTATAAATATTTTATTTTGGCAGTACAAATATCTACAACACTCGCCGATATATCGATAAATCTATTGGGGAACTTCGTCCTGTTATATCCAAGTAACTAATTTTGCTAAACAATATTCAAAATGAGATTTAAAAAGTGTTTTTGAGAAAATCATCTAATTATCTAGCTAATGAGAAGAGGTGACCAGTAGTACCAGTAAGTGTGCATAACCACGGACAAAATCCTAAATAGCCATTTTCAGGTAGTGGTTAGATACCATCAAAAACTCACCGAAAAGACAACACTTTTGTCAACTGGTCACCCCTTGTCCAAGCATCTCAAAGACACTGTTTTAGGGTGTGTTCAGACTTTGTTCGCCCTAGGACGAACATGACGAAATAACGTTGTTTGTCGAAAGAGCGCAGAGTGCGGGTGTTTCTTTGACTCTTCGTGAACAGCTCTATTTCGGCATATTCGTTCCAGAACGAATTAATTCTGAACGGGCCCTTTGATATATGAATCAATTTAATTAAAGATTAAAATTCAATTTTAGTGGTCGGAATTCAAACTAATGGCTTGCAAGGATCACTAATACCAGCGAAGTTTATCATGGTAAAAGTGTACAAAAATCGTCTTTCCTTTCTAGCTATTTTCGAAGAATTCGCATATATTTTTTATTGTATTATCGTGAAACCTCTAATTAAAGCTTCCTCCTTCTGAAATATCCTCCTCTATCCCATACTCAGAAAACGTTTTCTAGATTGGGGAACGGGGGGAAGGTTTCCCCCAACCTTCCTCAAGTTTCCTGGTGGAAAAACTGAGGAAAAACCGGGGAAACCATAGTTCCCGTGTATTTCTCACAGTTCTGTTCCCCTGAGAAGAGCTTCCGAGAAAACCTTCCCCCTGAAAATGTCCAGCAGATAGGATTGTGTAGTAAAACAAATGGCAGAAATCAGATAGTTGAAGAGCAGTGGAATGCCAAGTTATTTATTTCAAACTTGGATAATTAAACCTTTTGTTATGTTCTGTCTCTCTTATTTTTTCTTTTACCCTTTGCGGATACGCACTACACTGCCCTCTGCAATCTATCATTTCCGTAACAATGAAAGTATTTCAGGGACCAATTGTCGCATTACATTTCTGGAATTTGGCAATAATTGCTCTCACATTTTATTATCGACATAAAAGGCTATGTAGATCGGATTGTGTAGTTTAAACTGTTCTTCTTTTCTGATTATGAAATCTTAAAATTGCAGATATTCGTATTACCCGAAGCTTTTGTAAAGTCATTCTTAATATGCCTAGTATGTGCACTTATAGGATGCTGCATAGCATTTTCATGTTTCTTCAATTTATCTGGAGACGATCTCATGATATATCTAAATCAGGCAAATATTTCTAAAATATTGATTCCACGTCACAATATGAATGTTGCAAACATTTTGCATACCTCCTCTCTTAGAATCAATCCTCAGGAAATAGTATGCACCTCCGCGGAGAGGGAAGAGATGACAAAAATAAAAGAAGGAATATGTGAGAGGAAAGAAAGGCGGGGACCCGTGAGTTGGAAAGAATATGCAACATTATTGTTGTCACTTTAAAAAACTAAGAAATTGTTAAACAGCATGACTCAAATCTTTATATAATTTTGCACACGATATACGATGCTCTCTCATCTCTTTTCTTTTCCCCCGCGAGGATCTGCAAAACTTTCCCAGCTATTTCTCCGACTTCTCTGCTTAACACCCTCATATCCCCGACACATCATTGTGTGTGGAATTTCCATCCCTGTTCAATAATGACAATACAATAATTTCAGTCTCATCCGGATGCGATTTGTTTAGTCAATGTCCCAAACGTCGCAATATACAACACTGAAGCGATAGTAGGTTATATGAGCAGCTTTATTTTATATGCACTAATAATTTAATTCAACACTCAACGTTTCTAAACAAATTTCAACACATGGATCCAATGATAATTTATATCTGATAAATATTTAAATATTAAACAAAGCACCTAAATCTTTAAAATTTAGTCACATTTCAAATTAATGACGCTAATTGGTATCCTAGCTTCTTCGGAGTATTTATATTATGCAGCATTGGGGTTGCTCACACTTTTATGATTATGGCACCAAATTCGAAAAATTCTACCCATCTCTCACAGAGAACCATCCACGCTCAGAGAAATGCAATTTTGTCGATGTTTGTTCAGGTTAGGAATAAAAAAAAACGATCATTTTTACAAGTAGCCACCAAATAGAGAAGTGTAGAGACACTAGTGCGAACCGCAAGTGAAAATAGTGTGAAAATGAGAGGATAATAGTAGAAAAGAACGAAAGAGTCAGCGAAAAGGATTCGCACTACACATTTTTCGGCTAGATATAGGCAAGAGTCATCTCAAAAATAATGGAGAGTATCTACTTTGAGCGAAATAGTAGGTGGAAGAGATGCGTTTATCAGCGCTAATTTGTCAAAAGTAGGTATTTTATAAATTGCCATAAAATCGACGAAAACTTTCCATTATTTAAATTATTTTCAGTTTCTTACGGTGTCATTCGCATATATCATAATGTTAGCTTTTATCTATATACTATTTATCTTCTCAGAACATTTTACCAGAAGAACGATTCTTTGTAACACGAAATTTTATAATTTCGCATGATTTAATACAAAATTAAGATATGACGTCCATATTTGAATTAATGATTTCATTTCACTCAATAATTGCAACTTCATTATTGATTACCCTTACTCGGCCATATCGCAAGGCCTTGATTCAAATATTGATCAAATTTGGTCTACTTAATTCGAATGATGATTCAATGAAGAGAAATATAACCACGATCAAAAGAAATCTCATCCACGTTGTGCCTATAAAGAGCATTTCTAAGGTTGAATAGTTTCTTGAAATGTAGTTTGAGTTAGTTTATAAATAAATATTTTAATTCTATTTGTGTGATGCTGAGAATAATTTTCAAGAGGTTTTCTTCATTTGAGTGGTCACAAAACTGATTTAATTGCCTAAAATATTCAATAATAATTAGTTGGCTACGTAAAATTTATTACAAATCGCCCCACATCCGAAAGTGTTTATTTTTTCGAGAAACTTTTAAATTCACAGGATCTCTACAGGTATGTGATTTTTCCTTGAGATTCTTCTTTCAAGATAGAATAATTTATTCATTGATGAAAGCTGAATGATAATGACTGAAGTGACACGAAGGGCGTTGAATTGATATCTACAGACTGGAAACTGAAACGAACATCGACAGACAAATTATGAACAACGTTTGCACAAAATGAACGATTCGTTTGGAATCATGAACAGGTACATATTATGAGAGGTTGGTTGAAAGTCAATCTTTAAAAAATCCCGATTTTCGATTCCCAACTAACCTGCATCATTCAGATGCTCGATGTTGATATTTTTACAACTGGAAAATAGAAAATGAACAAAATGACCGTATAAACGAATTGATGAAATGAATTGTTTGGTTGGAATATTATGACAACTCGAAACCGGCTTCCGCTCTGGAAAGAAATTATTGAATTTTTACTTTTCAGAAAGACTAGATTATCTTTAACTCTGAAACTACTTTTTATTTAAGGAAATTTGCTTTTTTTTTTGCAAATTTCATAATTTCATAATTTAGAAGAAGCGTGTTGGTGAAACTTGTATCTTTGCCGTTCCGAAAATTAATTTATTCTCAAAATTCCCTACCTAATAGCATATCGCAGTTTCTGCAGAAGAATCGATCGTTTATTGTAATTTGGCAATTTCAGCAAATTGAAACATGTTGAAGCTGAGATTGTGAAGTTTGAAAGAACGTTTTTGAAAATTAGTTTACCCGTAGGCAACCTGAGCGCTGACTTCTCCTTCTTTAAAGCTAAAAATCCTCGCACCACGCTAGCTAATGTGTCGCCTTGGTCCTAGAATTTTAAAATTGGCATATTTGTTTATATTGAATTAAGCACAGGTGCTCTAAAAGTGAATCTTCAGAGATGTGTAAATTCCAAAATATCAATACGAAATGCCGGTTAATTTCTGTAATTTCAGAAAGTCGACCTGGTCATCGGAAACTTCGACGCAGCGAATAGAAAACGGTGGCTCCAAATACGAAAATCCAAGGAGAGGCGGTCTTGAACACGATGTTACGAACTAAAAAGAACAATTTGGAATTGATGAAACTAGAAGGAATATAACCTTCAAAAATAGTTTCCTTTCCTCGGCAGAGAAGTCATTTTCGACGATGTCCCAGAGCCACTTGATCAGTCGATGTCCGCTGTGGAAGCCACCGTAATATTGGACGTGTTTCTTCAGGTCTGCCAGGTCGATGTCACTAAAGGTACACAAATTTTAGGTATTTAAAAAAACAAACAAATCCCAAATTCCTAATTTATTAACAATATTTAATTAGTTTCGAAAATTCTAATTTTGTAAACTACTCTAAATTTCTGAAACCTGAAAAATGTAAAACTGCTTATTTTTATCATCATTTTCGAAACACTTCCAATTTCTTACCTGGACTGTCCACTGATGAGACATTGCAATTCGTGAGGCGAGAATATGGACAGTTGACTGGCAGACAGGACGGACTGCACTCCCTGCACGAATGCTCGACACTGTTCCCGAGTCTGCACGAACACTCGGTGATGCGCCATTCGATGCACATAGTCGATTCTGAAGAAGGCTATTTAGATTTTATTTTATAATAGTGAGAAGAGTGGACTTTTTGCAAAGTTTACACAATCTGAAAGTATATAGAAAAACATGATTTTAAAGACTAAATAAAAATCTCGCCGATTCTCATTTGTCACGGGAATCGTCCTTCCGCCAGGTATCAGATCTACCGTGTTGATCTGAAAAATGGATATTTTTAGGACAAGGAAGAAAAATCCACCTTTCCAAGGAAGTCCTCGTCGATGGAAAATGTCAGAGACAGATCAGTCGCCACATCGCCTTGATATTTCTTGACGAAGGAAAGATTTCGGTAGAGTTCAGGATCTAGCTGGGATAATTCATCGAATGCGCAGAGACGACGACCACCAAGGACCTAAAATAATAACAAAATGAATTTTACAAAAAAAAAAAATTGAAAAGGCGAAATTTTATTCGAATAAAAATCAATTTCAACTAAATTTCAGCAAGGTTTGCATAATGGAATTCAGTTCAGGATAAATAAGATTTGAACATTTTAAAGTCTTACAGCTGCCAATAAAACCGGTGCCAATTGGATATCGATGACGATTCCTTCATAAACGGCTTTACCCAGCATTCTGCCCACAAATTGGAACAATTGAAGATGATCCTCGTGAAGTGAAGATGTCAGGGAAGGATACAAGACTCCGGAGGATGTCGACTGGAAACTTATTGATTCTTTGAAAAATGAGCCAACTCATACCTGAAACAAGTTCAACTCCGGATCGAAGACTTTCTTGACGATAAGCTCGAGGAATTCTTTGAAAACTCCATCCTGATCTATGCCCGCCTCGTCAAGACCCTGGAAAGTGAACATTTTAAAAGTGAGCATTTCCAGAAACGAGATATCTTGAAGGTTTCTTCATAGCCTGAAAAAAGGAAAACCGAAGCAAGCTTACGAAAGAAAAGCTTTTATATTCAGTGAATTTTTGAAAATAGCGCTCGAAATAAATTCCTTTAGTTTCAAAATAAACTTGATAAAAACTCAAAATACCTGTTCGTTAATGAATTTGACCCTGATGGTGGCTTTCAAAGCATTCGTCGTCAGCCCTGCGAGTTGTCGATAGCCGTCATCCAAAAGACGAGACCGCATCACGGTGATCAGGGTGGGATGGCCGTCCAGACTAGCCTGGAATAAAAATTATTTTGAAGTAGACTGGAAATGTGCCTTACCTTTTCAGCAGAAACCTGTTTCCGGAACAAGACCATTCGATCTTTGAGAGGCACGACGTGACTGAGGCGATTCATCAGAATCAGACCCTTTGGAGTCCGCTTCTCGAATTCAGCAACTATCGCAGAACTTTTCGGCTCACTGAAAATTCATTCCTGCCTTCCAAAACGAATAAAAATACGATAAAGCAGGAAAATAATGAATGTCAGTTTCTTGGAGAGCTCACTCATTTGTGTCTTAATTAAAATGGTGTTGGTAGAACAGAAAAGTGGGCAAATTATCCCAAAAAAATCGTAAATTTTCAGATTGAACTTTAAAAATCCTACGTCGGAATCCAGAATTTGGAATCAGCAGAGAAGGGTCTCCTCGTGTCTCTCGCGAACAGGGCCATGCACAGATTGTGCACTGAAGTGAACAGGTTGTTATCGTTGATGTTCGCGTCGTCTGAAAAAAACTTGTCAAATATTTCTGTTAGAAATAGGTCTGGCGATTTGTAAAGGAAAAGTTATCGAAGATTCACTAATAAATTTTGTAAAACAACTTCTTCAGATCCTTTAACATACCAATCAGCCCAGTCCAAATGGCTTTGAAGCAGAAGAGATTACAGAATTTGCACATGTCGATGAGGTCACCGATAGAAAAGGGAACGCCTTTTTGGAATAGCTCTTCTTCGTCCAGAATTCTGAAAGGGAACCAATCTGGTCATTTTGAAGAAAATGAAATTCCAATTTTTTTACGATAATAAAAATCCGGCCGTTTTTAAACTAGTGATATTGTAGCCTCGAAGTATTTAAAATGGATGAAAGGGATAGGATTATGTCACGACATCACTAGATTTTGACGCCTAAGATTGAAACAGAAAACTTTGAAAACCATTGCTTTCTCTTTGTGCCACAAAGATTATATCAACCCTACTTCTCTTTTATTATAAGACAAAATATTCCTACGATATGAGTGAAGCTGCCGAGTCGCAGAAGAGTTGGAGAGGAGCGGAGTAGTGAGTGACAGAGGGTAGACAGCGAGAGTAGAACGAAACTGCAGAGGAAATTGAGGAGGACTGACCCTTAATCGAGGGCAAAGATGTTATATAACGCCATAATTGACGGAGGATGGCGTCGTCTCGACAGAGAGCTGAAAAATAATTGGAAAAAGTTCAACGCTCTGATGCTTCTGATAGACATTTTCAAAACTTGCGTCAATTTTACCTTCAGTTGAAGTGAAATGATATGCAGATAAAATTTAAGGAAAAATACCAGAATTAAGTTCACTCCTCGTATGTGGCATCGTAATGAGTGCAGTGTTGAAAAGAGCAGCCACGACACTCGTCAGAGTCGGTTCGGATGCCTTGAATTCCTCTGCGCTACTGCTGCTCAAACCGTCAATTCCTTTGCTCAACTTCTTCCACAGTTCTGAAAAGGACAAATTGAATTCTTCAAATAGATCGAATCCTATTCTTTTTCTCTTAAGCTAATTGAGCAATTCAATTGTTTTGAGAAGAAGATAGAACACTAATATCAACAAGGATGCTTTTTCTCAAATTATATCTGAAGAAATGCTCTAATTTATAGTTCTAAAAATCACTTACTTTCCATAGTTTTGGACAACTCCTTGGTTGGTTCTGAAGATTTCTTCGTTCTGCCCGAATCACTGTTCAGATTGAGCCCTTCGAATGCCTTGTCGAACAGACAGGAGATTATCTGAAATCTCGCTTTCAAAAACTAAAAATGAACAAAATCCTACTTTTGCACTCCATAAAAGTCGCAACTGCGTTTGAACGTTCTTCAGGGCTCCTTCAGTTCTGAAAATATGCATTTTTGGAAGATAAAAAATAAAATTCCAACTTCAAAACTCTTTCAAAAATAAATCTAAAGCTCACTGTCTATCAATTGGAATGGTGGAATCGCCGAAAATCGGGTGCCAGTGATGATGATTTTTGCGGGAGAATTTGACGACATACTGCGTGCAATCGCCTAGCAGAGCTGCCACGGCCCACGTGAAATCCAGAACGTGCTCACGGGTTGTCTAAATTATATTTTTCTTCAAGTAATTTATTTGCCAATTAAAAATTCTAATTTGTTGACAATAAGCTAGTTTCTTTATGAAAGCGGCCTAAAATTGTGACCCTTCAAATTTTTGATGAGTTTCTTCAGGCTTCTAATTAAATAATTTGATTCATTTATGGAGTTTTCCTAC
This sequence comes from Diploscapter coronatus, assembly GCA_964036155.1. NCBI lineage: Eukaryota > Metazoa > Nematoda > Chromadorea > Rhabditida > Rhabditidae > Diploscapter > Diploscapter coronatus. The sequence goes on from OZ038423.1 coordinate 55,491,761, forward strand.
CTGCGGTTCAATGTAGCTCATGTGGATAATGTTACCCAGCAGGTAGAGAATCAAGTTCGCATTCAAATCATCGATCAGCGATTCGTCTTTCCTCAATCGAGCCAGAATTCGCTCGTAGATTTTGGACGAAGTGAAGGCGTCTTTAGTCTGAAAAGAACGAATTGATTATGAATTTCAAGATTTCAGCATAGAAATAATGTCATCCATCAGAATCAGGGCTGTACAGAAATGTATGTTTCCGAAAATCTCAAGTCAATTCCGTACAGCCCTGACCAGAACCTACGATTCATCAGGGAATTTTTTTCGTATTTTGATTTCTAACTGTTCAAAATTTAGTTTATCGGACTCTTGATGATTCTCGAGTTTTTTTTTAATCTATAAAAGTTGATAAACCTGACCGATTGATTGATGTGCATGATGAGAGCAGGGGCAGTGCAGACATGGACTATGAACATATTCAAAAGCCTGTCCTCCTCTCGAATTAGCTTGAGCACGATCGAGAATTGCGCGCTCAGTGCCTCCACACTGATCAAGGGCTTCTGATCGTTGCACGCTTTGAATAGCGAGTTCTGAAAAGTCATTTTTAGATTGAGTTTACGAAACTTTGAAAGAACTAATTAGTAAGTTTCCGACCTTTCCATACATCGTTGGAGATTTTGACGAATGTTAAATGAAACTTCACTCCGGACTCCTATATAATTCACCAGTTCATTATGATCGCCATTTGTAAAATTTACCAGCCCTTTCTTTTCTTTACAATCCCTAGCTCTAAATCTTGATGAACTTACAAAGTTGGTTACGGTGAACTGGTCAATTACAAGGACGCCCTTTCTCCTATCAGCACTTTTAATTTCAGTAAAAGAATTTTCAACTCACAGCTAATTTACGATAATTATCCTCTTCGTAGAGAGTCGAATTCAGTTTTGACAATAAACCGTTGAGAATGTGTTGGACCTGAAAATTCAAATTGTTTTCTCCAAAAACAATAAGAAAAATTGCCTGTGGAGATTTGCTGACGAGTGCCCAGCCGTTTGCAGAAGAAAACGAAATAATAAAATGTACGATGCACTGCCAGCATTTCACCTCGTAGACGCGAGAACCCTGAAAATTAATCTAAATAAATAAAGTTCTTATCGACATGATTTCGAGAAACAATAAAGAGAGGGGATAGAGCTTTGAAAATCCATGATTAAACATTCAGACTTGTCATTGCTGAGAAACAGATAATTCTAGAAAACTATTAGCAGCTATTTTTTATTTTTCTGCATTTCCTGCACTTCCTAGTCTTCTTATCCGTCGACAAATATAGGGAGCCTTTTTCGATAAGAAAATTTCAAAAGAAATTGAAGTTTTTCAAAAAAAAATCACCGTAATTTTATCCAGAGCTTGTGGGGCAATAGAGAGCAGAGAAGAAACAAGTTTGCTGGCCTGTGGGAGGGAGGATTTGTTGAGGAACAGGGACGCGAAATTCGACTCCTTGTTGGGTGAGTCAAGGGACAGAATTATGTGGCGACACAACAAGCAGAGAACCTGAAAGCGAATAATTTTGATGCATTCTAGTCATAATTAGAAAAAATATATAAAATTCCCTCTTCAAACAATAAAAAAACTAACCTCCAAATCTTCCGGCAATTTGGCCTGTGCCACCATTCGCAGTCCCCATTTCAGAATGTTTTCATTCGATTTCAGCGACTTTCCAGGATTCAAATCCGTGAATTCTTTCAACTCGCGGCGGATTATCGCTCTGAAAGTAGAAATCACTATTCAACAGGCAAAGCGTGAAGGGAAATAATCTCTTCGCGATTTCAAGTCATCTTAACCAGAGATATTTGTTAATTCGAATCACATAGCTCGCCATAAAATAAACGAATCCTGATCAAACAATCCAGGGTTTTTTTTTCAATTCCACTTTTTCGAAAATAAAAATCAACCAACCGTGTTTGGAAGTTGTATTTTCTGCGAGTCTTCCACCCGAGCACGACCGGTTCGAGTTTTGCAGCGAGCGCCTTGCGCCTATGATCGAGTTCTGCCTCTTCTCGCAGCTTCGCGTTCTTCTCCAGACATTTCAGAATTCCGTCCATTTATCGCTACGCATTTCATAAAAAGCCAGCTTTTATTTCATCTGAAAATCGAAATTTCTTTACATTTTTCACTCACTGAAAATATTCATTTAGGAAAATGTACCTATGCTTATAATTTATCGAGGAGAACAATTACATTATTTATACAGACAGTCAAAATGGATTTGCACAATTTGTAAAGTGACTAGAATGCAAAAATGAATAATTATGGCACCAAATGTTGAGTCATTAAAGCAAAAGTCATGGCTGAGAACAAATCGGTAATGAGATACGAAATAATGTGATCGGGGGTCCATGAACGACCTTTTTCAGAATTTGAAAAAAAGCGATTTTTATACCGTTCGTGAATCCGGGACCACTGGCCTGAACAAGAGAAATTCTCAAAATAGGCTGTGCGTAATTATGTAAGGCAAGTGCAAAGTGGAGATCCAAATCTAATATTAAGTATCGATGGCAAGAAACGAACATGGATGTTTACAGGAAAAGTACATCACGAAAATCGCTATCAAACAAGCCTTGCTTTCTGAAGAAAGTCGAAAACCGTGTCGAGGAACTCTAGCAATAATATCTTCAAAAGGTTTCAGAAGGCATAGCATGCAAAAGATTTTCACTAATTGATTACAGGATAACTATTGAAGTGATAGAAATCTTCTAACTTGCAAAGCTTTAAAAAAGTAGAGTTTAGAATGAAGCTTGCAATTAGACCTCCGTATGCACTTTCGACCCTCCCTTGTGATGCGAATGGACGAGCGGCTGCTGATCGGTACCCTGATGGCGATGTCCCCCACGCGAGCCGGACGAGGCGTGCGACGATTTGTGGCCTGAACTCGACTGCGCTGGACGCATCGAATTCATCACTATCGCTTGGGCCCGCTCGTCGTCTGTAATTCGTTTTGTTTTTAGTTTATTTTAGGCTGTATCAGAATATTTTTTCGAGAAATATCATGATCAAAGTGTTCATTCCGACTTCTCCTTTGAATTTGTCACTTTGCAGGAAGATAGATGAATGTATGAGTAAGATAATTTTATCCTATCTAAAACAATTAGAACAATGCAAGTAGTTTTAGGAAGAACTTATTTGAGAAAAGCGGACTCACGTTGTTGGGGCTGTTCTGCGATTTTCTTGTTCTTCCGCTCGCTTCTCATCTTCCGCTTCGCGGCAATCAACTCGATCTGTCGCTTCGTTCGGGGAATTCGAATTCGCATGAAACAGCACACGATAACCACTGAAAATTATCGATTGGAGTGAAACAAGTATAAAAACGACATTTCATTTGAAGTAACTGAAAAGAATGGACAACCTGGATAGTTCGTAGCTTCGTAGTCTACGAAATAGAATGGGGAAAGGTTTCTTCCTACCTTGCCCTATATCCTTAACTATGGGCTACGAAGCTACGAATTATCCAAATTGCTAAAAACGCTAAAATGTCAAATATTGAAAATCGTTACACGAAAAACAAGAGCATTGGCTACTTTAGAATTATTTTTAAAAACATTGATAATTCGTCTTCTAATCGATCTCCAAAACATAACACATACCCATAACTAGTAGAACCCCACCAACGAGAGCGATCAGCATCCAGAGTCTGAGGCCGGGTGCAACATGTTGGTCAAGTGCTGATAGATGATGCTCTTTATGAGCTACACCCATTTCTATCGACTATTTAATCGAGTTCCCTTCCTAAAATGAGTCGATAAATAATTTTCAGAGTAGCTTAGGAATTTTAACTAACAAACAATATAAAATCGATAAAGAGCATTTTCAATAAATAAATTGACTTCGGAAAGGAAGAAAATAACCTAGAATAGTGAAATTGAGAAGAAAAAACACGCAGGTTTCAGGACAAGTTCGAGAACCGAGTCGGACATTTAGTCGATATAAACGAGAGAGAAGGAGGAAATGGAAGAATCGAAAGAAGGTGCACCGCTGCACTGGTAGCACTCTACGCTTCTATATGCTGCAAGGCTGCAGAGAAAAGAGGAATGAAGAAAGAAACAAACTGAAAAGAGATTGCACAAATCCAATGAATTTTCCATTTCTTACCAACGATTATATCGTAAGAAAGACAAGATATGAATAACATGTTTCATTGAAAAGTACGCAAATTTACGCATGGAAAAGATAAACTAAAGCTCACATTTAAAAATGACTCAAGTCCCTTCAACTATTCTTAGGAACCACACATGGCTTTGCAAAATTCAGAATCTTCAACAACTATCTACTCCAAATAATCAAATTCGGTGTAAGACATTCGTAAAGGAAATAAAATAATTCATTTTTAACCGAGAAAATTAGGGATGTACGAACTCGAATTCACCGTGAGTTAAAGTCGAGTTCGAGTTCGGTTTTTTTTCGAACTTCCAGCAGCCCTAAGAGTGCGTTCAAACTTAATTGCAATTCGCTCGAAATAGCATGGGAAATGAAGAGAGCGCGATTGCATCATTTCTTGTGTTCTCTTGATCTCTCATGCTATTTCAAACGAGTTGCAACGCAACTAAGTATGAACGCTCCATAGAATTCGATATCTTGAATGAATGACAAACGAAGTATATTCTTTTCATTTGCTTTCACCTTTTTCATTTTTGTATTCTATTTGCGGTTACTTTAGTTTTCAAATTTATACGTCGTGCTACTTCGAAAAATAGTCTATTTAAAAATGTACATTGACGAACAATATTTAGAATCAAGAAAGATTCAGTTTTAATAGAATGCAAGAATATTCTCTAATCGAAATAAATTCAAAATTTTAGTGCAATCATTTCTAGTTTTAGTTTATGGCTAATGAATACCCCTTTAAACTTGGCTCAAGAGTTTCTATTGTTCAATTTAAGGCAGTTAACTATCGACAAATAATTCAATTCAATTAGAAAAAAATCCTGAAACTGAGTATTCGAATAATTTCATAGGAAGAATTTTACACCAGCATTATGTATTTAGGATGGCCTCGATTATTTTATGGTCTATAAAATGCTAAATGTTTCAAGAGCTACCTTATTTATAGGAGATGAGATTATAGAGTTACTACCTGTAAATGCATTATTCTATATTATGCAGCTGCCGATTATGTCCGAAGCACTCGTTGTTTTGGAAAAGAGATGATTTTAGAAGCTGCGCGCACAGGTCATAAATTATGAGATGAACATATTTTAATAGCACAAATAGAATATCAGGCTTTCGAAAACTCTGAAATATTTGTCATCTTGCAAAGTTTATACTTGGGCATTATCTTCTATGTACTCTTCATTGTCTTTAAAAAAAACTTTTGCTGAAGAAGGCGAGGCGCGTATCCGCAAAGGGCACAATATAAAATACATGGTGCAGAGACGCAGAGGATGGAAAAGCACCAAGGCTGGACGGAAATTTTCGGATGAGAGTCTTTTTCTCTTCTCCACGGGCGCATTCCTCTTTCTCGTATTTCCCGGAAATTAGATGGACGAGGAAAAGAAAAAAGAAAGAGAAAGCGTGCGTGGAGCTGAGAAAGAGAGGTACTCTCTCACCCGGAAATTTCCGTCTAGCTCTGGAGAGCAATGGTCAATCTCACAAGTACCTCTTTCTTCTCCCTCGGCAACAAGTCTTTTTGAATGACAAAAGAGAGTAGCCTGTTCTTTTTTCTAGTCAAAATGGGTGAAAAATGAAGGAATTTGAATATTGTTTACCCATTAAAATCTGCCCTAATTGCAAATATGGCAAAATTTTCGAAGTTTCGATGGCATAAAATTATAAATGTAATCAAATAAAATTTAGAAAAAAATATTCTAAATTATAAAAAAAAAGCGAAAGAATCCTTGAAATGGGATAATAATAATTGAAAAAGTGAGAGAAACAAGTTTTCGTTTGTCTTCGATTTCGCTATCACTAATTCACAGTATCTGAGTTTTTGATGAAAGCACGTTTGGGGAACTCGTTCAGATGAGCGATTCTGTCGGTCGTTGCTAGCTTTTGCTTGACCCATTCAAGATCTTCAGATAAATAGGTAAAAATAAACTCCTCAACAGTATCCTAAATCGTTTTTGTAATAAATGAAAATTAAGATTGAAAAATCATTTTGGCCTACCTGATAAAATATCTGAGAGAGCTCGAATCGTAACTCGCTTTCGAGCCGTAATAATGGTCGACCATAGATTTCGATCATAGGCGTTATTTTCTGAAACAAAATGCCTTTGCATTTATAAAATTTTAGAGAAAGTAAGTTTACAATTATCTGTAAATGTAAAATAAAAAGTAATGTTTTTTCCAAAGAAAAAAACTTACTTCGATGTACCACTGACTGCTAACCGAGTATCCGTCGGCAACTCTGCCCAGCCAGCCATTCAACTCGAAATCCTCGTCTCGATACTGTTTCAGCTGCTTCTTCTTCACGTGCATTTCGTTGATCAATTCGTAGATCTGAAAATAGAAATTAAAAAAAAAATATATTGCTTCCTAAGCCTTATTCTTCAGAAAAAAAAGCGAGGAACAGATGTTGATGGGCTAAAATTTTACGACCCAGACCCGACTCGATCGGAAAATTTCGAGTCGGATTCGGATCAACATCCCAATGAGTAAGGTGAAAATAGCGAAGAAAACGAGAGAATAAGTTCTTTTTCTCTGTGCAGTTAAGAATAAACACGAAATTTCTAAAGAATATGCTTGTAAGTAATATTTTCACGTCATAACAAGTATGTTGCACACATTTTGCATCTCTTCTCTCATAAGCTCAACCCCGAGAAATAGCGTGTGTCACGCGGAGATAAGAGATAACAAAGAGAATGGAAAAAAAGAAATAGCAAAGGGAAAAAGGTGCGGAAATCGTGCGAAAGAGAGCTGTAAAGAGTATGATGTAACATACTATGACGTGGAAATAATACGAGAAAATAATTTGCATTTCGATAAGAAAGTTCAATTAACCTTCTTGCCAGGAAACTTGCATCCGATCGCAAATCCAAGTTCCATTGGAATTTCACATTGCAGCAGCTCATTTGTAATTGGATAAGATCCGACTAGGGGTCGGCCTTCCTAAAAATTTAAGTTTTAATGTAATTTTCCCATAACTATAGCAGATAAGCTTGCAAGTAAAACTCGTGTTTTTATTTTTTTCAAAATAAATATAAAAAGTAAAAATAAAACTTACCAGAATAGTTTCCATAGACATTGACAGAGTTGGCAGAGCAATAGGCAAAAGCTCGCATAGCACGGCCAAGTGATCGTAGCGCGACCAACCGGCAAGGATTAAACCCTGAAAATATGATTTGATTTCGAAGGTTAAAAAACTGAAGAATAATTGTTAGTCATTCATTCATTCTTCTATTTTCCCTTTTATCTCTAAACTCTCCCACATAGTGCTATTCCTTCTCTCTGTCTGTTCTCAGTAAATTTCCAAATCTTCTCCAAACTATTGTCAATTCGATGTTGTGCTAATAAAAACTTGTGCTTATTACAAGCTCTGACTGACGCCACAAAGTAAAAGCACAGCAATAGTCAAACCTCAACAACTTCGAAATCCTCGTAGATAGCGGTGAACTGATTGGTCCACGATTCGTGATTTCGAATATAGTGGAAGGGATTGCTGTTGAACTTGGCTGGCCCGTCTGCTCCTTTCCAAGCTGAACTGCCCCATACATGACCGAATGGCTGAAACAAACAAAGTTGTAATTTGTAAAAATGTCGTTAGAGTCGATCAATGACAAATGTAAAATTTGGATTGTGTCTCTTCATCGATTTTAATTTTAATGAAGAAAAAAATCGAGCAAATGGAATACATTTAAGATGAGAGGAGATAGGACTAATGTTTTTCCAACCTGCAGACTCGCCCAAGTAGATCTTGGCAGATACAAATCCAAATCTTCCGCGTAGCTCCACAAAACCGGCTGCAGGAGAGTGGTTAGATTGTAGTGCAGCAGGTCGGACTCCAGCACGTGAGCGAACATGTCGTGCCAAGCCAGGACAGTTGTCTGGATTTTTGAATTCATAAAATATTGAAAATACAATGAAAACAAAAAGTAAAAGAGTAAGTGTTATTATTCATTTTACCTAAAATTGTTGAATGAAAATCGTACTCACATTATAAGTTTGTTTGATGAATTTGGCAGTTCTGGCCATGTGCCACAACATGAGTCGATCTTTCGAGCCCTCGCTTGCGAGCAGAGCCGAGCTAGCATTGCAGTTGCCTATCTGAAAAATTAGCATACAATTGAGAGAAAGATAAACTACTACGTTTAACCTGAAAGACCTCATCGGCCCCCATGTGAAAGAAATCCATCCCGTATTTCTTATGCACTTCGGCTACCTAAAAATATTTTATACAGAAGGCTGCTTGTCTTTGGAAATTAGAAAAGATAAACTGCGAACTCCAATCGCTTTTATCTATTGAAAAGATCGTGAAAAAGGAGTACAACTCAGAGAATTCTACGAGTCTGCCAAATTCTCACTGAATTTAATTCTTGAAAATGGAAAATTTAGTATTGATCAAATAAAAGAATGATAATTTCTACCTGTACAATCATGTCCCTGATCAGATCCCAGCCTTCGGGTTCGGCGAAACAAATTACCTTAAATTTTGCAATTTCGTAATTTTCACCAAGCCTTTCCTTACTTGCGGAAATCGAATGCTATCTCTCAAATGTTTGAATTCTTTCAATTTCAGAACCCATTCCAAATGACCAAAAGTCTGTATCAAAGGAATTATTTGCAAATTCCTTTTCTTGGCCTCGCTCAGAATTGTTTCAACCTTAAATTTTAGATTTTCTCCTGAAAGATAAAAAAAATTACGTCTTTCATTGAATAAGCATTCGTGTTGACGGCCTGTGACAATTTTCCTGTGAACGGAAACATGTCTTCCCACTCGATCAATATACCAGTTGCCTTGATTCGATTGAAAAATGAGAAGAGTTGCGTGAAATAATGAATCTGAATTTGAATTATCGACATCAAGAGAAGTTCACAATTTTAGAAGAAGAAGAATAATAGATGATAAAGGAAATAAGAGTGAACTTTTTCAAAGAGTCGTGTGTTATTTTGATTTTTTAAAATATAATTTTTTCTTACAAAATTTAGCTAATTTGAGAAGGCATACATTTTTAAAGTTAATAAAATAACAAGGGGAAACTTCTGACCTTCGGAGCGCCACCCTTCAAATCCAAATGAACAATTCTTCGTTGTGGAATGAATCGCTGCATGGAATTCAACTTCGGATATTTCTCGTGTCCGATGTAAATCTGAGCAGTTGGCTTGGATTTTCGCTTCATTTCAATTGGGTTTTGATTTATCAGATCGAGCCTGAAAATGTTTACATTTTGGCTTTTTAAGATAACAGAATGTCGTAATACATAGCAGCTAGGAATAGATCAAAATTTGAAGAGTAGAAAGAAAGTGAGAAAAGATACTTCCCTACATTTCCAAGCTGTCTAAATTTCCCTTCTCAAATATAATAGATTTACCTGTCTGGCGCATCAACTCGATCTGGATCAGCTCTGTCGTGGTCCACATCGTTTATGGAATCTTCGTCGGGGTTATCCTTAATTTTTTACGTCGAAGGATATAATATTTTAAGCTTATTGTCAAGATTTGAATTCTAACTCGTTCCAAGAAAAATAAATTCGATAAAAGGATGAATTTTATTTTCTCTGGTCTATAAATGAATTTGGCTTTGTTTTATGTTTCTATAGGTTTTTTTCTTTCGAATTTTGTTTATTATTTTTCCAAAATTCAAATCTCAATCTCTGCAAGATCCTGATTTGAGTTTCAGCGAAGAAGAAAAGCTTACTGCTATCTGCATGAAAGGACTGTGTTCGATAGAATTGGTCCTGAATACGGTTGAAAGTAGAAGGAGCGATGTGAAGCCGCATGTGAGGTAGAGCAGTTTGGTCCATTTGGAGCGTGGCAAGTGACGGTTGATATTACGCAGCATTTTCTGAAAGTTCTCTGAGTCTCAACATATTAGTTTTTTGTTCTTCAAAGTTATTTTCACTATTTCTAACCAGAATAGCATAGAGAAAACATACTATTTTTTAACTTCAGAAGAAAGTTATCGGATAATAAACTTTGGTAAGAGGTTAGTTTTCGGAAAATTTGAACTGAACTGTTCTGTTAGCTCGAATGAAATATATGATATTCAAAATAGAGCTAGCCAGAGTTTTTCGAAAAATAATCTCGAGTCAAATATTTTTTTCGATATATATAAAAATTTCGACTTCATTTATTCATGTCCGAAATCAGCAGAAGAAGTTGACAATTCGGCAGGCAGAAAGTGGCTGCATTTTGACAGAATCGTCATCGCTCATTTGTATTTCAGTGCTTTCCTAAAATTAAAAATTGATTTTGTCGGAAAAATCGGGCAGCGAACAATAAAACGGATGTACTCGCAGATACAACAGCTGCAATAATAAATTGGCAATAAGATCTGCGTTGAGAAATGGTTTGAAGAAAATGCAGAGAGTGCAAAGCGGAGGCAGGGTTTTGAGAGGAGAGAACGAAGAAAAGGGAGGTGTGCTTGGAATTTTAGATTTCGAAATCCATCTTTGTAAGTCTAACAACTCTGATTCCAGGTTAGAGAGGAATGAAATTTCGATTCAGATTCAAAGCTTCCAAGATCAGAAACTTAGAAAATCCTTGATTGGAAAAAATATGGAAACTTACCAAAGTACACAAAGTATAGCGTCTGAAAAATGATAAATTTACGAAACTCTTCCTAGTTTGTAAAAAATTGTCAAGTCGCAAAGCTTTTCCTTCCAAATCACTGACAAACATCGTTCTAAAATTGCGACTTTATTGGCATCCTGCAATTTTTCTTGTAACTGGAAGATGGGATTATTGAGAATGAATTGATTCTAGGCAAGGGAGTGGGGAAATGCACTGCATGAAATGGCTAATGGTTGTGGTCGGGTTTCGATTCCATATTTTAGTTCGGACCTATCTGAGAATGTTGAGTTGCTGCTGACCGCTGGATTGGGACTTGAATGCGAGGACGGGCAGAGGGTCGTTGTGCTCGTTGCCCTCGCTGCTGCTCAACCCAGGCTCCGGACGCTGCAGATACAGAGATACTTCGCGTGAGTCCGCGTACGTCACATAGTCGTCAATCTGAAATCATTGTTAAGGCCTGTGTCAGACTTAGCTGCAATGCAACTAAGTTTGAACGGGCCCTTAGAATTTTTCGTAATTTTTGCTAGCTGACCACAGTTTTGAGAGTAGCAGCGTATTTTGCGAGGTCCGCGTGGAGTTTGTTGGCGCCGAGCGTGGCGCTGACGAAGGGCATCGTCGAGAGAATTTCGAGGCCGCGGCGGGCTCGCTCCAAGTCGCGCAACGTCTGGAATTTCACTCTTGACAGACCAGGGAGCACTTTCGTCAGACGAAAATAAGCTATAAGGGGTGGGTCGCAGCAAGGGGCTTCTGACGATCGTCCCCCTTAGGTCCGACTCTTGAAAGGACTAAAAATGTGAGGAATAAGAAAATGGACACAACAATCGTGGATTTCATGAACCTTTCAAGATCATTTCAATAATTCATGAGTTTCTTGGTAAATTCACTGAAATCACTATCTATAGCAGCTATTCTTTCACACTTTGCAAACTCACCCTGAGAATGAAGGCCACGATATCGACACATCCATGGAGTGGCGTGACGTTGGCCCTGACCTGCGGCTGTGCGAGCTTCCCGCCATTCCTCTTGTCCTTCTCTGTTCTGCACTTCCCACTCCTCGACCTGCGACCCACCGACTGTGTCTGTCTGCCTCCCATCTGCCTGCGTTGCGCCACAATCAACTGCAGAAGCACATCCACTCGGGAGTTCAGTCTGCAGAAATGAAAATAAATACAAATCTTGGAATAACGACAAGCAAGTTCTGGGTTGTCATATGAGGGTATGACTTTTCAACAATCAATTTTTTTTTTTAAATCTCCATTTTCCGACCGACCTTTCGAACATTCCATCGATTTCTTTGTCCAGACTTTCGACTCGTTCCGTGAACTCCTTCAAGTGGCAGAGACGTTTCAGACGGAGCTGAACACGAATTTTATCAAGCAAATTTAGGAGAAGTTGCAGTCCTCGGAAAATTCAAGGTCGGTCATTTTCATGAATTCTTCAATGATCGGTCAACATGTTTGAAACAAGAAAACATTTTTCTGTTGAACGCGTTGCAAACCTCGAACACATCGACGGAGTACTGGAGGCGTTTTATGTCATCGTTTGAGTGCGAACTCGCCATAATGCAAGTCGGAAAATGACTGCTGCATCATTCTCATGCATTCTCTTCTTTCAATTTCTGACCGTTATGTATGTATGCTAATTTCCTGATCTAGCTACAATCACTTTTCTATTTCTTTCTCTTCATGAATCGTTTCGCTTCCAACATCCCATTTTCTTCTTTTACCTTCCTTTCCCCTCAGTCCCTTCTATAAACCAAATCTAGGTCATCTCGGGTCTGTATTCTCTGTTTTGACTGTTTCCATTCGATTCTTACTTCAATTCAAGCATCGATCCGTTCCTTTCTTTACTGCGATTTTCGATATCAGTTCTTGTCACGACTTTCTGATAAAATTGATTATCACCTTTCTCGTTAAGAGTTTTGGGCTTTCGAGAAAAAATGCTATTTACGTGCAATTTTGAATGGAAAGATCAAGAATCTCTGTAAAGACTATTTAGAAGCTTCGGAAGCTTCTAGACTTGTAATAAATCGAATAAAACAAAGAATTGGATGGGCGGTGCTAGCACCCTGCGCCCTCGCCTTGATTCTTTCCTCTTTCCCTCTTCTTTCTTGTTTCCTTCTAGCCAAATTCTCTAGAATCTTCTCTACCACGTCGCCTTCCAATTCTCCACTTCTGCCTGCAGCTGCATAAAAAGCATCTCGATTAGAGGCATTTTCAGCTTCTAGCCGATTCCTTGCGCCACTTTCTGCTGAGATTGCAAATGAATGATCCATGTTCTAAAGATCAATTTGTTTTCAGTAATTCTGGAAACAATTTTTTTCGGAAATTCTTTGACTAGGATACTTTAGAACCTTTCATCTTATAGAAGCTCTCTTTAATTTCCCTTTAGAATGTAAAATCTGTTCGAATTACTCTTGAAAATGCTTATTTTCGACCATCTTTCACTTTCCTATTTTCAGACTGCAAGTCCAAACTTGAGAAGAACAGCAGTGCGCAATGTGGTTGTTCATTTTGGCCTCTGTATTTTTGGCCGTTTCCTGCGAAGATCAGTCTGAAAAGACTCTACCAACCTGCAAACATATCGATGCTTACAAAGAGTGAGTAAAATTATTAACAGACTTGCAACTTTTTCTAAAAAAATTGCCAACCGCACCGCATTAAATTTCAAAATTAGCAACCGAAACCGAACTGCACGCACCGCGGTTGCGGTTATTTATTTGCAAGTCTGATTATTGAATCCCAAAGGTACACTTCGATGGAGTATTTTCAGCTTGAAAGGATGGCTGAACTATGAACAGAAAGACTGCAACCATACAACAGTTGAGGAGGAATTGAGTAGAGATGTAAGGTTTTCTATTGAAAAGCTTATTTTTCTGAAGCGCAGAAGAAAAACTGAAAGATCATATATTGCAATACTTGAACTTTTATGATCAAATGTCATTTTCATTTTTCATAGTATTTCAATTCAAGTCTCAGAAGAGAAATTGAAAACGAGTATGTTTTTTTCAGGGAAAGATCCTCTATGATTTCGGACTGAAAGCCTTTGCCTTCGATGTGATGACTAGTGACAGAATGGGTCCGGCTAGAAAGATCGGCTATCAAGCACATGAATTGTAAGTTTTATTTATAACTTTTTAAAAATATTTTTTTCCTAGAAGAAAATTTTCACTTTTATTTATGAATCTAAAACTGCAGGTGCAAGAAACAAAATTGGGATGCCAAATTCTCGGTATCTATTGTCATCGTTCATCACAACGAAGCTCTGTCTGTTTTACTGCGAATGTTGATCGGTTAGTAAAATTCCTGAAAGTTTCAACAACAAACTGCTATTTTAGGGCTCTTCGAAAATACACCTGCCGAGTTGTTGAAAGAAATTATCGTATATGACGATGCGAGTGAAGGAGAGCACAGACTCGACAAATATCTCGAAGAATTCAAACAAATCAAGGGATACAACAAGCTGAAGATCTTCAGAAACCCAGAACGACAAGGACTCATTAGAGCTAAGGTGCGGCGAATTTTTTCCCGATAAAAACAAAAGGGAAAGTCTTTTCAGGTGCTTGCATCTCGTGAAGCCTCAGGTGAAATCCTCGTTTTCCTGGATAGTCATTGTGAAGTTGCTGAGAATTGGCTGCCTCCTCTCCTCCAACCAATCAAGGAGAATCCGAAAACGTGAGTATGCTTGATTTTTAAGTTTAAAGAAAATGATAAGGTAATGAGAAGTTGGTGGTAGAAAAAAGACGAGAAAATAAGTCAAAGAAAATTTTCTCATTCAACTATTGTATGAAGTCCGTGTTGATTGAAAAATCAAAACATGATGTTTTAGAGTCACTGTCCCAGTGGCTGATTTGATTAATCCCGCTCATTTCGAATACTCCAAGTCGATGATAGCCCGAAGTGGATTCGACTGGTCCCTATCCTTCAAATGGGACTACGTCCCGTGGGATCACTTCGATGTCGAGGAGAACAACTACAAACCAATCGAGAGTCCTGGAATGTGAGAACAATTTATAACAAACGTGGAAAAATTAGCTATTTCTAGGCCTGGAGGGTTGATGGCCGTCAGAGCTGACTTCTTCAAGGAACTAGGAGAATACGATACAGGATTGGAGATCTGGGGAGGAGAAAATGTGGAATTGTCGTTGAAGGTAGGCTTTTTGCATGAAGACTTTTAGAGAAAAAAAGATAACGGTCAGAATCAAGAAATTTATACGAATTCAATTCAGGCTATTTTCAAAACTTTTCTTTACTTTCTTGAGATGCAGATTTTATCAGCGATTTCTTGATACTGGCGATGATCAATAACGCGGCGAAATGAATGATGCACAAATTCGAATATGCAGTGTGCATGGCGTATTCATAAATAGTCGTCTAACTCATTCTTTGAATATGACGTAATAGCGTAAAGTCTGCTGCAAACAGCACGCTAATTGCCGCGCATAAAAAGGCAGTGTCATTTATTTCGTCTCAAGTAGTCGGTCATTGACAATACTCAAATCTTGCTTCTTAAAATTCATTTGTTTTCCATCTTTTATGGTCATCAGTCTTCTGAATAGTTATAAAAATAAAATCAATTAGACCTGGATGTGTGGAGGTCGAGTTCTGGTGGTTCCCTGCAGCCGAGTTGGTCACGTCTTCAGAATGAGGCGACCGTACAACAGCAAAAGCAAAGTGGCTGGTGGAGACACTCAATTGTACAATTCTGTCAGAGTCGCTAAAGTTTGGCTCGATGAAGAATCTTTGGTGAGTTCGAATTTTGGATTTAGAGTCCAAATCAAAGAATATCGACGCCATAAAATAATGAAAACATTACCAGAAATCTATCAAAAATTAACAACAAAGTTCCGTTAGTTAACCTCTTATTATATTCTTCATTTTGACAGATATGATTTTCTTTGATGACGTCGAATAATTTTCTTCTACTGAAACAAGATAGTCGATTTAGAATAAGTTCTTCAAAGCCCGTCCTCGTGCCAAGAACATCGACGTAGGCGATTTGTCTGAGAGATTGAAGATCAAGGAGACTCTGAAGTGCAAAGACATGGCCTGGTACATCGAAAACGTCTATCCCGCACTCAAGCCCAAAGTTCGTGATGAACTATAAAACAATCAAATCGAAACAACATTGAATCTCTCCCAAATTTGCAATTCCTTGCTTTGGTTTCTACGAGTATTTTTCTAGTTTGTGATTGTACAACAATTCTGTTGGTTTGAATTGGAAAAGTTTTCTCATAAGTTTATGGGTCGAACAAAGTAGGATAGAGCTAATAAAATTTTCACGAAAAACGAAGATTTTTATGTGAAAGTGCTCGATTACAGGATCGTAAATAAAATACTCTACAAAATAAACGACTATTTGAAAAATGCATTTTCTATGGTTTTTGAAGTATACTTGTTTCTCTCTTCCGTTTTAGTCTGTTGGTCTTGCCACAATGCTTCGCAGGCCGTCCCCCCACCGTAGTCCCTCTCCCTGAGTGACGTCACTCAGTGCAGCAGCAGTTTCTCCGTTTCTTTTCCACTCTCCCCTTCCAACACTACCTCGTTTTTGCCCTTTTCTTTCCCCGTCTCCTGTTCCAAGGCTATTTCGCCTGTCGTCTAGGGTTTTTCTCATTTCTAGCTTTTTTGCGTTTTCTTTTCAATTCGCTATGTGCTTGCAGACCTCTGCGAGAGCACAGCGTGAATGTTCATAATACTCGACTAATTAGCATCTTTTCCCGTCGTTTTACCTGCGGGGATCTGTCGAGATTCGCTCGCTTCATGTCCAAGTTTTCCCTGCAGTTTTACTTTTCTTCAATCGGGTTAATTGCCCAGATATCCCAACGATTCCTTGCCTCTTCGATTATCACCCGTTTCAATGTTATCATGCGTTTCTTCAATCCGTTTCTTTTGGATTCCTCGATTTTTTCGCTGTCATTGTTCCATTTGCTAGATACATGTTTCACAATTTACACTTTTCATGCTATTTTTGTCGTTTTCGGAGAATCGAAGGTTTATTTGATTGTTGCAGGTGTCAGTTTGCAAGTCGGTTGATCTGATCGTTGGATTTGGGAAAGGAAACAAGGATTTGGCACAGATATCACAGGTACCGAAACTTTTCTAGTATAAAGATGGAAGTTATTATAAAGTAGCAAACACATGATACGCTTGAAGAATCAATTCTCTTCGCTCACGGCATTTACACGCTAACGATTTTCACCTCTCTAGATACTGCGTTTACAAGTCACTCGCATGAATTAAGGAGGGAGAAACTCGACGAATGAACCCTCGAAGGTTGTTGGTTTTTGTGAGTTTTCAGCGAATTTAATGCCTTCTTGTGATTTGAGGCCAATTGAGTACTCTAATTCATCGATAATTATCCAAAATTATCAGAAAATCAATGAGAAAAATGCCTTTTCTGTAACGCGAATAACAGTTCTTACGCGTAAAGTGTAAGACAAAGACGAGAGATTTTTCTTCGCCGCCTGAGCAACATTTTACGTGTCTGCACCTTCAACACTGCACTCCCTTACTCTGACCGTTAGCGTATAAATGCCGTGCGCTTTAGTTAAAATAGAAACTTTAGAAGTGAATAATATCAAAGCCACGTGATATTCAAGCTGTTCACGAAGTGAATAATATGAAATTTAGTCATATATTTGAATAAGTAATGAACAATTTGATTGAAGTTGATCAAATCTTCGGAAAATGTAGTTATTAACAAGAACTGCTTGAAATGAAGGAGCATAATCTGTAGTCAATCTAGAGTAAATTTCGTGATTTATACACTTTCATTTTTATGCGGTGATTGCCATGGCGAAGCTATGATAATATGCTTCTCTTTTGGTGCTAATATGGACATTGAATAGTTTTTGATGAATTGATTGTAAAAAAAAACTGATCAAGTTGAAGTTAAAAATTAGATTAGCCATATATTGAATCGTTTATCAATTCTATGATAAGCATTTTGATATTCTACTTAATAATACTCAAGGATTGGTCGGAATGAACATTTTGAAAATTCTAATGATGGTTCGAAAACATTCTGAATCGGAACGGATTATCTCATAAATGTCGAATTCGGAATTCCGACCATCATTGATAAGAATTGTTTTAAAATCACTAAACTTGTAGGTATCTGATGAAAGACTTAAAATGAAAACGATTTGCCTTATTCAACAATCTCTAAACTATTAACCTTTAAAATTATTTTTAAATTTCAGATCGATTTGGTCAAGCAGTTTCTGATTAGGCAACAAGTATCTGAACGAGTCTGTCCAAGTGCAATTGAATAGAGAAAAAGACAAAGAAAATGTCGCTGCAACCTGCACCTCCACAGGGAAACGGAACCACATCTCACGTTAGTTGGAATTTTGACTTCACTAATTTTTGGAGAAAAAAAAACATTTCAACAGATAAAAACACTATTGAATGATTAAAAGTATCAAGGTTTAACAAGCTCACATGGTGAATGGGTAATTTTCGGAAACTAGAAAATACCTGAATAGTTCGATTTACTACATCGAGTTATTGGACCCATCTAATATATTTCTAAATTTTAGAATTAGTATGTCCGGCTAGTTATTTTTAATAATGAGTTGATTTTATTGGACTTGCAGTATTATTCTGAAAAATTTAACTTTCGCTTTGAGTCCGCAAAATTCACGATGATTTCATTCATCTTCTAGCATTTATTTCATTCAAATGCTCATGAAACTTTCCTCATTTTCCGACATTTCCGCAAAATTCGTCCATTTTATCGAAACTGATAATTGTAGGTGTAATTTTGCAATTTCGCGGCGCAGTTCGGAAAGTTTAGCACATTGCCACACTTGCTGTTTGACTCGATAATTTAGGCGGTGTTTCACTCGAAGCACATTTTTCGAGTAATTACTTGTTAATGAGATCAATTATGAGCGGTATTTTGCACATCTCATAATTATCCTAGCTTGTCTTTATATCCTATGCTTTATCATAGGATGAGATATCATCGAGCTCAACATAATGACTAGGCTTTTTTTTTGCGTATCCTGTGAATTATTGTTCCAGCAAGTTTTCTGTTTTATATATTTTATCATATGCCATTCATAAAATACAAAACTCGACTGATCCCTTACTACACGATAGATATTCCTGAATTTACCCAGTCTCCATAATTTCCCTCATAATCTTTCGGATAATGACGCCCCTGTATGCAGCGAAAGTTAATTTCTCATCCTCTCTTTGTTTGTATCCTACGATATTTCCAACTCGTAATGACATAAATTCAGTCTGTAGCTACTTTTTCGTGGTGTTTACTATTTTAAGATAACGAAATATTTCGGTTTTGGATTAAGTTTCAATACACATTTGCGCGGGAACTATCTATTTACAGGAAATTTTTAGTGAGCTATAAAATAAATTATTTTGAGGACTGGTTTCGAACATCAATATTCGTTAGACCTTCTCATCAATAATTTATTTTATCAACATTTGCTCTAATGATATTTCATAGTGCGATCTTAAAATATACGCCTAAATTGCTAACATCATTTTACCGCTTTTGAGCTATTTGCTAATTATTTTTCTACGCTTACAATGTCGGCAAAATTTTTAATTTCACCTGCGCTTTTGATCGAATTCATATGCTTGAACTTGTAATTTACTTTCTAATTGGAAATTGAAACTTTAAGAGTATCTGATTGAGATTAAGAAGTCATTTCATATTTTGCAGCTTATGCCTAAACTCACTATTATTTTTAAAATTGATCTTTACGAAAGATAAATTTGTGCTATATCGCCGCTACAAAATTATAATGAAAAACGTAGAAAAATACTTGCACAATGATCTTAAAACAAAATTTCATGTGCAGACTTCGAACATTTTAATCATGTGATTTCATTTTTCTACTACAAAATTTTCTATGCGATTTAGGTGAAATCCTATGCATCACGATTTTTCTCCTCATTTTCATAGATACACTCATCCTAATCTCTTTCGTATTCCGTTTCTATTCATTTTCATCAACCGCATTATTCTCGACATTTTTTTTACTAAAACTTGATGAGGATATCGTCTCTTTCCTAGAACTTGGATAGGTAAATGGGCAAAGGCAAAGGTAAACACGCGAAATGGGAATAAAATAAATGCAATCGAGAATAGAATCTCGTGAAAAGAGCGCTTCCTCCCTTTCTCGTATTTAGCGATCAGGGTTGAACTAGATTTCAGTCGTTCTGTCCTGTTCGGTTTCCACTGCTAGGTTAAAATGACGTGAGGCGTGATTCTCTCGTATTTTCCTATTTTCCAACCTCCTCCCATTCGATTTCAGTGCGACTCCTCCTATTTTTGGCCTGTCCCGGTCTGGCAAATGACCTCGCAATTCTCATCATACTGATTCTATCAATTTCACCGATTTTTTCTAAAAGAAATCAACGAACTTTATGGATGTACTACTAATATTGAAAAGGGAATATTTTTCAGAAAATTAATCATAGAATTTTTAATTCGAATAATTTTGAGCTTTTCTTAGACATCAACAAGCTTTCGCTTTGAGTACAATAAAAATGATCAGCTGCAAAACGACCGAGTTTCTCTTACGGCAAAACGGCGCATATTTGTGTGTAGCGTACTGTGCATTGCGAACATTTCTCGGGAAAATACGCGTTCAATGAAAGGAAGGAAAGAAGTGAATACAATATCTAACGCTGCACACTTATAGACTTGTCCATTCGATTCTGTCTATTTTAGAATTCATATCTCGTGCATTTATTTATCCAATACGTTCAATTCTGTTCAACACTATGTTTGGTAACCGTTCTATAAATTTTTCAAATTTTACAAGATCAAGTTTAAATGCTGATCAAATTTTTCGATTTTATCTTTGAATTTTACTACTTTACCTTATTCAAATTCAAAAGCGGTTGAGTAACAATAGAACGGATCATTCTAACTTACCAAATTAAAGTTGATTCAGGATAAATTGCTGTTTATGTATTTTTAGGTTTCATTCATGATAAAGTGGAACTTCATTCATTCAAAGGCCAAGATTCATTTCCGAATGCCTATTTAGATTAGCGTGACTACTTTTTTACCTTGAAATTAGGCTTCTTCTCTGAGTTTATGTCGAAAAATTTAGCTCAAATTATCACGAATAAACTTGATTTTTCCTTGACTTCCCTGAAGGTCATGCATAAAATGATCGATTTTCTAAGCGAATTATCTGGGTTATTTGATAGGGTATTTTTTACTTCTTCGAGAGTATCTTTTTCGATTCGATAGCGTCAATTCCCTATTCGCAGAGTTATTGCCCTGATAAGAGCTCCCCATTCCCTGATTTGCCTGGCCTGGCCTGGAAAGGCAAGCAAACCGTCTTGCGGCCTTGTTGCTTATCAGTTCGAGTCATTTTCCTCGTTTCCTTGCATATCGCATCGCATCATTCCCTATTCGTTTTGTCTCACGAGTTCAACTAGAAGAAAATTTCAAAGGAACGCGATCTTCGTTTCATGCTATCATTTATTCAAAATTTAGGAAATTCGATGATCTTTCTAGATATTTCGAACTGTTTTGTGTGCTGTCTGCCAACATAAAAAATGATTTGTACGATATTCTGAAAAGTTCATGGCACTTTTTGTACTCACTCTAGGTTTATGAAGTTCATGACATCGTAGATATTTTCAATTTTTCCAGACCAAGTCAGGGCATAAGCCAAATCCTTCTTGTTGTCTTATATAAATTTTTTTGTAGAGAAGTTCTATTCTGCGAACCCCTCCTCTCCAAATTTTCTTTCTGGCTGAAAGTCTGCTCAGATCTCAATTTTGCTAATTTTTGGTTTCTCTTCTAATGCTCGACTAAAATTGGAGATAGATTCTACATTTCATGTGGGGTTTCATGAGACAATTGAATAATTTTACGACTCCCTAAATTTCTCAGAATAGAAAGTCGATTGAAAATGTCTCTAAACTGCAGGTGAAAGTTTCGAAATTTTATTCAAAACTATCTCTTGCCTACTTTCGCATCGACAAGTTGTTTATATGGAAGTTGATTCATTTTTGACATCGATTATTTGGCATTTTCACTCGTTTTCAAGACAATAGTTTTGATAAAGAAGAAAATGGATGATTGAGTGAAATTTCGAGAAGTTAGCGATTTTTTGCCTTGGCTAATTGACTTCCATGTTATATCAATAGACAACTTGGACATTTCTAAACTTAAAAGCTGTACAAGTTAGAGATTTTTCCAACCTCCTTTTAATCCATGCACTATTTCTTATAGTTGGGGAATATCTGAATATCTTATCAGTCTGAATGCATTGGACGAGATTTGAAATGTCGTCTGTCATCATGCACTCATATTCATACATTCATGCCTCTCGTCTCCAACTCGTTGACTATCTCGTGCCGAATAAATTTCCTCCCTACCCTCTCCCACTTCCCCTCTCAATATCCCTCTTTTTATCTGCACCAAACTCCGTGACTTCCGTGTCCCAGTCCTATATTCCTGTGTTCATCTTCAATCTTCATTCTTCTGCATATTTCATTAATGCCCTAGTAAGTACCTTCGAATCTACATATTTTCGCATGATTCAAGAGGATCAACCTTTAACTTTACCAAGAATAGGGCAGAAACTGATCTTGAGTTGTTGAACATATTTTTCTCTAGTTTAGAGTTTATTCATTCTGAAAATATATGCCCAAACTAGATGGATTTTTAATTTTTGGAAATAAGATTTTGAAATTAAAAATTTTTTATCAGCCATGTTTATGCTAAAAGTAAGACTTACTTGATGAGGATCAGCTTTTCTTATTTTCTTCACATATCATAATTTAGAAGATATCTTCGAATGTTTCAGTTAACTTTTCCCTCCAGACTTTAATCGAAAAATGATGGCTAATATCAGATGGATGACGCTTTCGTTTTAATGTAGGATTTTGATAAGCACTGTTTATGCCATAAAGTAACGTCCAGTTGGCGAAGATTAGTTTTCTTTTGACTTTTCTCAATTTACGATGGGAGATATCGTCGAAGGTTTCAATTACACTTCCCCTTGGTCCGATTTTGGTCGGTTAATTGGTTTGTCTCCCCGATCGACCGATTGGCCGATTCCAATTTCCATTCCATTAGTCACCTTTCCTATCGATTTCTCAGTCTGTCTTTTCTCGTCATTCATTTTTCCAATCTGCTGTTCTGCCATTTTTTGTTGCAAAAATCGCGATTTTTCTGCGCTGAATTTGTGACTTCTGTTGTTTCATTTTTATATCTTGAAAAAGAAATCATATGAGATCATCATAGTGCAATAAATACAGATTTTTATTTGGAAATATTATTTGCCTTCTATGATATTATTCTTATCAAGTCAGGCCAATAATTTATCGTGAAATTGAATTTTCAAGGCGAGAATGAACCTGATGTCAGGCGAGAAAGCCATGTGACAATCGATTATCGTTGATTTGGAAGAAATTTCTGATTTTTGTCCTTTGCGAGCCTCGTTTCGAATTGAAATCGTTCGCTGGGTGATTCTATCGGTTAGTTCGGTTCTTCTCAGTCAGGCAATTCCTCGTGTCTTTCTCATACCCTCCTCTGGTTCTTCGACAGTTCTTCTTCTTCTCCTTTCCTGCCCCTGTCCCTTCCATTCCACTCCCAGTCCAACCCTAACATCATCATCGATGATTTTTCGTATCGATTTGTCGTTTCACATTTGCGGTCGTTGTCTGGCCGTCCTTTCCAAATCAACACCTCAAGTGGCACCCCGCACTTTTGACGACTAATTATATTTTGCATTTATGCGCACAGGTTTTTGAATTTAGGTACATTTTTCATTCGAAAGAAGTGTTCACGCAGAATGACACTTTTAAAACCATTTATAAAATTTGCTGAACATTTATTGTTCTTTTGGTCTGTAACTAGTCCTGCACAACCAATTTTCAAATACGAACATTATAGTTTTTCCAGTCTAAATTATCTCAAAACCTTATGCTATAAATTCTCTCATAGACTTTGAAAGTATGCAATTTTTGCGGATGTTTTGCAAAATACGCGTTGTTAATTTATTCCCAGGTGGCTGTCGGGCTGACAGAATTATTTCGCTTTTGCTCTAGATTTTCACGGTTTGTAATTTGTATCCGTGCATTTTTGTAGCCAGCGACCGACCAAATTACTGAGCCACTGACTGCTCCCCACGCTTATCAGAAATCACTAACTTATTTTTTCTCAAGCTAAACTTAGCTAAATAATTCAGAGAACAATTTTTGAATTCACCGAAATTTGTCTCCTCCAATCTCAAATCCTCCATTTCGTCTCACTTCTCTTATCATTTGTCATTTCCTACCCACACAAATATTTTTCGTAGTCGCGGTTCCCGTCTTGTAATTTGGCGTGAATTGTATTCGTAATATGAAGTGCGTTGAACTTTGATCAAAATTTTATAATATGCCAAATTTAGACTGCGAAATGTTCAGGAATACGCGTTTATCTTTGCACTAAAGCTATATCTTATCTTTTATCATCAGTAGGTCTGTACTTTTTATCAGAATTCTAATAGCTCTGAACTTGATAATTATTTTACAAAGTGCTGCACGATTTTCGCTCTGCCTAGAATGATTACATTTGGAAAACTGCGTTTGTCTGTGCGCCATTCTGCGTTCTATAAACTAAGCACTCTCTTATGAGTGAGAGAAAATGCTTTCATTCAAAAGAAAACTGATATGGGAAGGGAAATAGAGAGGTGAAATGCAGAGTGCTAGAATGCGGCAGCGGCCTAGAGGCATAAACGAAATAAAACACGCGGTCGGGCCACAGCTCAGCGGCTAATTGATATACATACGCGCTTTCATCTAGTCATCTAGGTTTCAGACCCGTGTTCATTCCTTCATTCTTTATTTCTTCGCCTCCTTAAAGTGTATCCATGCAAGAAGCAGAATACATCCATACATAGCAAAGGGAAGGAAGGAAAAAGAAAGGAAAAGAGCAAAAGCACATGCAACATTAGAGCTCCAGAGCCCCTAGTCTGTCCCTGCCAAGCCAAGAGCCTTGCTCCCTCGCTCCTCTCCCCCTAACCTCCTTCCCGATCTCTTTCCTTTTGCATTAAACGGCGGCAAAAATGCCTCCTTCAAGCATGAAAACTCGACAAAAAGTCGTCAAAAGGTGCGAGATTTTTTTTTTTAGGATTTCCTGAACTCGGCTAGGATCATTTATTAGATTTTTGAAAATTGAAAAGTTTCGTTCTTTGATATCTTGCCATCTGAATTCATTATTTTTGGAACGGACCATAGACATTTTGAAAATGTATTAATTCTACACTAAAAATGAGTGTAATCTTTCAACTTAGGATATTTCTTCCTCTTCATCAAACTATGATCATTAATCCAGAATTGTGTGCAAAAAGAGATCTAAAGCTTGTAGATAGAATCGAAATCCTCGACAGTAACCAAACAACAGAATGGAGGCAGTAAAATAGCAGACCACAAGTCCATGCCCCTAGGATTCCCCCGTTTACATTGCCCAGATTTAGTCTGTCCATTCTTCTGCCCGCCTTATCTATCATCTCTACACACATTTTCTCAGTTTCGTTGGCCTCTTTTGCCTTATCTTGCCTTGCCTTGCCTTGCCTTCTTCCATTTTTGCCTTCTGCCTTCGTTCCTCTCACCCTGCCTCCTTTTCCTAAACCAGTTCACTCGTTCGTTTAGTCATCGACTTTATTCTACAACCCCTGTCGATCCTTTAACCGTTTTGTGTCGAAGAACACTCAATTTGTCTATTTTTGAGGTTCACTGCATTTTCGAGAGTTTAGCTTTTTTCCTAGCTATAATTTTGTATTTCCAACTCGTGATCTTGCAAGCATTCCTATTAGAGCCTTCTAATCTGAAAGCAAATCTTTTCATACTTTCCACTGCTGCGAACGTCATCTAATCCAGGGCTATCGAACAATTTGCATTTTATCCGGATCTGTTAATCCTTCATCAATTTCTTTTCATCGATAGAGTTCTCCACTCCTCATCCACCGTTTACCGCACATCGACTCTCGTCCTATGTCGCGTAGTTTCTGCTGCTCGGTCTTCCCCAGGCTCTTCAATCGCAAATCTGCTTGCTTATCCCGGGCCCATCCGTCTTTCATTTGTCGTTTGTCGTTTCTCGTTAAGGATTGTGTTAATCTGCAGAGATCCCTCGGATTCTGCCCTGCCTCTTTGCCGCCAGTTAATCTGTTGCCTTAACATTTTCCACATTTTCTGTCGGATTTGTTTTCTCTCATCTTTTCGCTATTTCTCATCGCGGATAATAAGCGAGTTTTTCTGTCTTTTCTTTGCTCGCACTTTTGCCCTCTTTATTATAGCGAGATTAGGAGAATTTTTTTTAATGTATTATAACTTGACGGAAATAGCATGTAGTGATATAGGCTAGAACATCTTTTTCACTTTTACTTCATAGAATCCCACTTACTATAAAGTTTCGATGATTCTGATAAAAGACAAATGTGTGTCAAATTTCGAAGAAGTTTACCTTCTTTCATAGAATTTGTCAGCCTCTTTATATCGCCAGTTTTTTGACGTCGTTCTTCGGTCGCATTTTCTCGCGATTTGCACATCGTTGAAATAAAGCGGAATTTTGTTAGGAGCACAAGGACACGGAATTGAATGCTCTTCTGTTTTTGCTGAAGGAATTGAAACTGCAACTGATAAACTTTTCCAAAGACAAGAAGCCCGAAAAGAAGCAACTACACTATCATTTAGCCGTCCAAATCAGGCCATAATGCTCTCTGCAGATATGCTACTATTCAAGGTAAGCATGGATGAGACTTGATTGTTTGATAGGATTTATGGGATTAAGAACGCGTATTTTATCAAGTTATCTGCTAATAACGCCGTGTTGTCGTAATTCAGATACATTTATTATTTTCGACCAAAAATTTTCGTTTCCATTTCACTTTTGAAATTTCTTTATCTTCAGATAAATTTTATTTTTGAACATTTTATGAATCTAAAAACTACTGGACCTTTTTCCTAATTCAGTTTTGAGGATCTTTACAAAACGGAAATATGAATTTTTAGTAGAGCAAAACGCAACTCTATTCTTCTTGGAATATAATAATCTTTCTGTCTCATGAAATTGGGACTTTTCACATAGAATCTATTCTACTGGATAGAGAAGTATATAAGATATTTTCGTACCTTTAATCTTGAAGAGTATAATTCCGGCCTAATATCCGGTTAGAAACTATATAGAACAACGTGATCTTCATGTTCCAAGATTTCTTGAATTTTTAATTTCCGTTTTCGCATAGAAACTAATCTTTCCTGCAGTAGCTTTCACGAGTTCCATACCACATGTGCAGTTTCCTAATGCTATTTTCGAAAGTCTGAATACTTAAAACTTGAAATCAGACTATAAAACGGTAAATATCATTTTCGACTCAGATTACATTATTTAAATGATGCAATTTTCGCAATTACCATTAAAAAATCAAAGTTTGAACACATTGATGAAGAAGAAGCGTGAATTAATTCCATTCGAAAGCGAAACGAATTCAGTTCAGTTCATATTCAGGTGTAATTATTTTATGCATTTCATAAGAAGTTCATTTAAATGCAAGTGCCGTTTTCCGTATGAGCTTGTTAAGCCCGAGAATTGCATATAATCTCTAATAAAATAAGGATTTTTCCATTTGAATATAAACAATTTTATGTGAGAAATGCTAAATAAAAATTTGAATATGAAAAAATATGATAATTTGGAATTTTTAGGCCATGTCCGGTGAAGAAGTGATCAGCGACGATGAGGCACGTAAGCGAAGGGAACAGCTCAACAGAAGGCCCAGTTATAGGTAAGTATTATTTTATTTAAATATTAATAAAATTATTCTGTCAAAAGATGCGTAATTAGCTAATAATTATCAGAGCATTTCGAAATTTCAAATGTCAGCTAATTTTTTATTATTTTACGTTTACTTCTTTCGATGAATATTTGAATCTTACAATTTGTAATTTTTTATGAAAATGCATCCTTTGATGAATTTACTACGTATACATTATAATTGGATGATTGTTGAAATACAAATGCGTTTTCGCCACATTATGAAGTCGATGATCAGTCATGTGAATACTGTACATGAGATTCAAGGAGTTAAGAAAATATGCGCATAATTTATTTGCTTCGCATGAATGAGTGTTATGTGTTATTTGTTTCAAGGTACAGTATGATTTATAAAATCAAAAGCTCATTAGAATGAGCATAAATTTATCGCATTTTGCACATAATATTCCGGAAGTTAATCATTTTTCAATGCACAAGTTTGTATAATAACTTGCTATCCAAAAGATGCTACAATAGTTTGGAGTATACATTTTTGGTTCATATAGTTGGATAAGGCAAAGTGGTGCAGTTATTTTTCAGTCTGTTAAAAAGGGAAGAATGAAACGTGGTAAGAAGATACTGGTCAAAATTCATTCTTTCTCTTATTTTTGACTTTCCAGGTCTTCCGACTCGGCAATGAATGAAAATCTTATTCCTAAATTATGATTCCAATTAAATTTCAAACTCCGTGCAAAAGTTTCATACTCTTCCTGAATGCAGAGCATTTTCATAACTCAACATATTCACATTTCCTTAGCTATGTGTCCCTCGAGTTCCTCAAGTTTTCCGAATGTTTGGTGATTTTGCATTGACTTCTGCTCGATCTGCATTCATTCAGATGAATAATGAAGAATGAGGGAATAGTTCAACCGGAAACATAAACTTGTCCCCTGTCCTCCCTTTACATTTTCAAAGCTTTCCAAGATTTGCGCACCCAACGCGATCTTTTTCTTTTCGCAATTTTCTCGCCATATGTACAAAGGTAGGATGATAAAAACCGTCTGATATAGGAAAATAGATCTCGCTCAATCATATTGATTTCCTTTGGAAGGCATTGCAAACGTAGTCTTCATGGAAGTTCGCGGTTCACATGCCATACATTTGGAAGCTCAATCACTTTTTAGAAGAAATTGTTGGTAAAGAAAAATACTGGACGAACTTTCCCAGAAGCCACAATGTTCCTTTTCTTGCTCTTTCCATTTGGCTGACTGGCCCAGTTGCTAAGATGTTTGCCCTATCATTCAGCCATTCTGAATTCGAATTCTCCCTTACAAATCGCGCCGAGACTCACCGATTCCTCCTCCATCCACTTATTTATTAATTTTCTGTTTGTAGGGCCTTCATTTGTCTGAATCTCTACACTCTTCGATTGTAATGCTTTCACTATCCGTATGTTTCTCAACTACCTCGTTTTCTCAGTTCCCAGTTTCCTTGGAAACGTCCCCGAGGCGTTTTTGACTCGAAGCAAGCAGAATTTGTTGCTCACTTCGAGTTCACAAAAACGCTAGGCCGCGCGATCAGAATGAAACTCGAGGAAAACAGACAAAAAATGAAAAAAAGAAAAAAAACAAACAAACAAAAGCAAGAAGCAAAAATCGCAAAAAGGAATAAATGAAGAGGGAAATGATGAAATGAAGGAGATATTTGGGGTTAGCGACATTTATTCAAGAGCGTCGTGTTCCTTCAAACTTCAACAATTTTCATAATTCCTCTTTAATTTATCGTGGGCTAAATCACTCTGAATAGCATCTATATCAAGGCATAAATTAATGATAATTCTCATAGCTTAATAAAAATCCTCCAGGATATCTCGTCCCTAATTGCAATACTTGCGAACCATTTTTCATAACTCACACCCTTATCATATGATGACACATTTTTTCTTTTCTTTTGCAAAGATCCAAATTGTTTTTGACGAAAATATATGTTTTGCTCTCAAATAGCGATAAATGCGAATACCATATCCTTTGTGAACTTCGCAAACAGGCAACAGATAATTTCCGGACTTTGCTCAAATTTCCTGCCACTCTCCACCTTCCCTCTCCTCGTTCATTTCTCAAGTCTCCGCCCGTGCAAATCATGCAATTCATTAGTTATTCATCGTTCCTCTCCCTGCCCGTCTTCAGCCCAAATTAGTACCATATTCAAGGCTTAACAGGGCTTCAGGCATCAAAACATGGCTGTAGACTTTGGTTCATTCCATTTCAAACGGCAAAGATATCTATGCACACAGCATTTTGCAAGGAACTCGTACAAATCGAATAGTGTTAGCATATGAGTGCATTACTAAATCACAAATGAGACAAAAGAGGTCAAGATTGGGATAAATCTCACGGTATTTAGAGAAAATACAATACGAAATTGTAGGCAAAGAATTTTATAAGAAAATGATGCGAATGTCGAAATATCATCGAGAAACCGCAATGCCGAAATTAACTAAAATTGGTCTATCTGAAC
Source organism: Diploscapter coronatus (assembly GCA_964036155.1). NCBI lineage: Eukaryota > Metazoa > Nematoda > Chromadorea > Rhabditida > Rhabditidae > Diploscapter > Diploscapter coronatus. The sequence goes on from OZ038423.1 coordinate 55,521,716, forward strand.
TTCGACGCTGAATTCTATCATACGTTATCATCGTTGCAAATTTCTTGGGAAGGTTTTTTTCGTTAAAGTATCTCGCAAATATGATACAGATAAGAAACATTTTGTTGTCGAATTATCAACTCAACGAAAATGTTAGCATTACTTCTTTCTTCCAACTAACTTGAGGAACAGTTACTAACATTTAGTAATTGTCAAATGATCAAAATTCCGTACACATTTGCTAAACAAATGCTCGATATTTGAGCATTTCTCATGCCCTTTCAAGCTACAATATTGTGTTTATCGTTTACGTTTGTTTGAGATTCTTCTTCAAACTCTTATCCTCTTCTGTGATTTCAAGCATGAAACGTTTTCCATGTGTTCTCCTCAGGTAGCGAGTGCACCCCGTGAAAGGACAAAAAGAGGGGCGGAGCCAATTAGGCGAGGATGATTGACTCCGATAAGGAGAGGATAAGGGATGTGAGGGCGGGCGGGGCCTCGAGAAACGGTCGGGAAAAAGCCTGACTCGGCACGACTCAGTGCTCAGGATGATCACTTTATCATCGCCTCGGCCGCTGTGCCGACTTTTTCGTCCCTCTCCTCCCTCATACGGACATTTTCTGCTCTGCCTCTCACTCTCTCTCTCTCTCTTACGCCCTTTCTCCCAGATCTCTTCTCACAGCTACAAATTCCACCCTCAACTCCTAACTCATTCATTCATTTACATCGAGAAGTTATGAGCAGCCGAGTTTCTCGTTTCCATACAACTTCTGAGACTGATTGATTGTATTTTGCTTAACAATTTATTCACACACCTTCGAATGTTCATCAGACTTTTCATTCGTTATCCGAAATGTTTTATCCCCAAACTGCATCAACTTTCGAGTAGTTGATAGGAAAACTTGAGTAAATTCGAAGAAACTATTCAACTCATCATTTTTAGTCTCAAGCGCCTCAACATTTGGTCCAAAATTTAAAGAAATTCATATAATTGTAGAGTTTAGATTTCCTATAATGTAATTTCTTCAGGTTCCAGTATTTATCTCGCTGTATAATTTTCATTCAAAATGTGCCTAGCTAATGCTTTTTGTGTAATTCATCTGAAATATTCAATGATTTGCGCTTTACTTCGGGGATAAGTCGGCTATTTCAAAAATCTCGAAGTCTCTTTTGAAGAAATGAAACAGGGAAAGGGAATGCTTAGAAGGGCTGCTTGCATTAGACGAGATTATACATGATGGTATTTGCAAGGGGATTTGGATTTGGATATGGGATTGATAAGGGATGGAATGGATAAAGAATATCTGGGATTTAGCTGTATTTGGGGACTCGGGATATAGACCGGATTACTGGAGCTCTTCGCATAGGAGATAAAGTGAGAACGATCAACTTCTGCCCAAAATTACTGCCTACTTTATCCGCAATAATAAGAGTTGTCTCGTTGGAAACAGTCTGCGATACTTCTTCTCGCAACTCCCCCGACTCAGTTACCACCAAAATCTCCCCATTCAGACTGCAAGGCAAGGGACATGAAAATCCCCCGACTAATTCTAATCGTCTCCAGCTCTTAGCCCTTTAAATACCCTCTAAATGTTCGGGAAAATTCCCCCGTAAGTCTTCTTTAACTTATTTTCATCAGCGTTAAGTCCAACCTTCGTGAGATTTCAAGATTCCATGTGAATGCCTTTGGGAAATTGGAATAGTGTGAAATCCTGTCCATTTTGCAGCAAATAATAACGTTTGTGAGGCTGAGACTTTCCCGCACACGAATTTGCACTAGAGTGACGTAATACTTTTTGCTGAAAGTCAGCAGAAAATCACCATAACTTCTCTAAACGAAATTGAAAAATCTGCCCTCGCGACTTTCCAAACGCGTTATTAAAAACATCTTTTGTTTTGATTCTGCAGGACTCAGCTCAAAACATTCGAATTTGCTTCGATAAAATTACTAGGTATAGTACACGAGCATAATTAGTAGGCTAGGAAAACTTCTCAAAGCTCCTTTTGTAAGAAAACTCGTAAATTGTTAGTGTTGCTAAGAATTGAATTTCCATTAACAATCTTGTACGAATTCAGTTTCGAAGACTTTACTTACCAATTGATAGTCTGCGTGCAAAAGATGATCATTTTGGGAAAATGTCTAATTCTCTAGAAACGAATTCTATTCCCTAATTCTGCGTGATTTCTTGACATTCGGCGTTTCCACCCTGAAATATCGTCATTTCTTACAAACCACAATAACACCATAACATTTGTATGATTCATTCTGGAAAGGTGAACTCTCGTTAATTGATTTTCTTATATGGTTTCGTTTTTAAGTTCCTCATATATGCTCATATTTTCTGAATTCGGTATTTACAAATTGCATCAGTTTTAGAAGTTTCCCTTCTTTTGATTTCGATTCCGATTCTGTAGACTATTCTCTCTTCTCAAATTGGATGGAGGTAGTTTAGTAAATCATTGCAAAATGGTCATTTCATGCTGTCACTCCACCTTCCATCTTGTAATTCTTCAATTTCCTTTTCAAAAATATTTATCTTTGCATCTCTGCCCTCAATATTTCGTCTTTTTAACGAATATCACTAGAGTTCGCTTAACAACGAAAAATTTTAATTATCTGGAAAGTGCTGAAAGTTTTGATTATTGAATGACGAATGGTTGTTGGTTAAAGATCAACATTCGATTCGGTTCTTATTTTCATGGCAGCTGCTTTGCTCAATTTCAATTATCTGTACTCAGCTTTGCCAATTAATTCCAATCATTTTTCACGTTCGAAGTTCATATAAAATTAACTGAGCAGAGTTATGAAAATACTAAAAAATAAAGTGAAGAAAAGAAAAATTGACTTTACTTCTACTCTGCATGCTATCATGTCTAACATCTTTTATTCCTGATCTATCTATTTTCTTGATTCCGCCCCTAATTAATTTATTTGATTAAGATTATGATATCCTAAAAATAGTGAGTGCCAATGCTCAAATTTGAATATGCAGAATTGCAATTTTTTCCTAAACGAATTTTTCGAACAGACTTCTTGCAAAAACCTGAAAATTTGGTGGGATTTCAAAACGAGTTTTGTAGGAAATTTCGAACTCTATGAAAGTCCCGATTGGGTCGACTCTGGCAAATCGGTGAAAACCACCTTTTTAGGGTTCAAGGATTGCAAAAATGGTCGAAAATTCGATCTCTTGAGGCGGCAATTTTCGGCACTTAATAGGTTGAAGTCACCAGGATGTAGATCTTACTCTGAAAGTTTCAAGCCCCTACCGTCAATGGACATCGTTTTAAACTTTTCCTTATTTGTTCAAAAATCGCAAAAATTAACATGTTTCACCTGTAATTCCGCCATTTTGTCAGTTGTGAGCAAGATTTTGTAATTTTCAAATCCCATCAATATCAAATTTGAGAAACCACTTGCACTCTACCTAAAAATTAGACAATTTCATCACTCGGATGATCAAAAATTCCCTTCGCAATTTCTGATTTGTTATATTCGTTGCGTAATCATCTCGAATCGATCAATTTTCGTGAATATGATAGTGAAATTTCGCCGGAAAACATTCTTGCCTTACAGTGACTAAACTCGCATTCAAACGACCAGAAGGTGCGCAATTATTGTATGAAAGTCTAATTGTCTACCTCTAAAATCAGCGTAATTATTGATCGGAAAATGGAAACGGTAAATTTGTTGGATGTAATGTGCACGACGGCGGGCAGTTACCTCTTCAACCCGCCATTTGATCTCCAAACTGATTACATTCAAAAGTGAGAGGGGATATTTGTCGTTGAAATACAAGAAATTATAGGCTAGCGCTAAATTACTTCTGGCATCATTTTATTGGAGGAAAAAAATGAATATTTAAATAAAAAGCCTATAGCTTTCTGAATTCAATGATGAGGACTTAAAAGAAGATAATGACTGATCATCAGCTTTAGTTTATGCTAAAATGCACTAAAATTGAAATTGAATGTCAAACTAATCAATATCCGATTTTCAGAATGATTCTGAAGGACCTTGAGACAACGGAGAAAGTGATGAAGAAGGAGCCGGAAGAAACCCCGCCTTCGTCTGTTGACGCTTCTCCTTTACAGGTAAACAAATGATTGAAGTCTATCTTGATCCTCATAATTTTAGAAATATTTTTAAAATATCAAGATTTTAATTTTCAGGTTCATATTCCCGGTCAGTCGATCCGCGTCTCAGCCTCGACAGCCTCTCCCTATGCATCCCCTCTGTCCTCAGGCCTCCTGCCTACACATCCCTTGCACCTCAACGGGGATCTCAGGCTGGAGCAAATGTAATCCCTTCACATTTATCTTTTATATTATTATAATTATTGATTTACAAAAAAAAATAGTAAAAGTGGTGACACTTTGTTTTCTTTCATGGATTTTTTTTTAAAACTATGGTTAGTGTCCATTGTTTTAATAGTTTGAATCTCCGAATCAATATCAATTTCACTAAATATTGACCTAGAAAAACTCGAATAATGAGCGATTTCCTGCAAAGGTTCCAAGATCGATATTCCAATTTTCATAATGATGAATATATTTTCAGTCAGCAACTGCAGCACTCTGCTTTAGCAGCAGCGGGTTTTTCCGCTGTCGTCGCCGCAGCGGCCAATTCTCACAATCAGCCATCTGCTCCTCTCCCGCCTAATCCAGGTACTTTTATTTATAATTTACTCATTTTTAGTCGATAACATCACTGTTCATGATCATACAATTTTACCGTTTTCTTTTACCAATCGTTGTTGAGGTTCGATATACGAAGATACTTGTGGCGAAATGTGAATTTCTTAATGCAAAATTGAGATGCAATGTGCAACAACTGATAAACAATGATTATCTTTTGTAAATGATCTGCTTGAAGCATAAATTAGTTGAAAATGAATCGCGTGCATCATTTTGAAACCTGATCTCAGAAAAACTATCCTGAATACTCATTTTGATTTACGTATTGTTTATGTTTATATGATGACCTACATATTGACGATGCTCATCCTGTGACGTAGAATTTATTCATTGAATGGGTGATTCAGACTGGCATTCGCCGATTCTGTCGGGCTACAGCAGCTCTCCGTCACCCACGATGGCAGGTGCGAGCAATTCGCGAATGACTGGAGGCTGTGAGGATGAAACGACCAGGAAGAGACAGGTCCGATTGCTCAAGAATAGGGAGGCCGCCAAGGAGTGCAGGAGGAAAAAGAAGGTACGAAGCGCATTTTTGTATCATTCAAATTTTTCTTCTAAAGTTCCGAATCTGAATATGTTTCTGCAAACTTACTGATTAAGAATGCAAGTTACTTTTTATATAAATAAACAAATTTCAGGAATACGTGAAATGCCTGGAGAATCGCGTGGCAGTGTTGGAGAACCAGAACAAAGCACTGATCGAAGAGCTAAAGACACTTAAGGAGTTGTACTGTAGAAAGGAGAAAAATGAAATGTAGTCGAACGCCGGCAGGACACAAATCGACAGACATTCAGACGTTTTCGTCCTTGAGGGGAAGATTTCGAAGTTCTAGCTATTGATACCGACTTTATCATGCGGTTTCCATTTCTCCAGGGTTGACTGCATAAAATTATAGTTTGACTAAAGATATTCGCAATCAACCACGAAAAATTAAATTTGTCGATCCAACTCATGTATTTAGGCCATCGTCCGGTTCAACTTCCTTTATCCGTTTTCCTCTGCGATTCTTTTTCTCGTGTTCATTTTGTATCGATTCAGCATTTTCTTGTGTACATTTTAGGCATTTTATTCGCAAAATGCTGACTCCAAATTATTTTTTCAGAAATTTGTAATTCTCAACAAAATTTTGACTCGCCACATATTTTAATACATTTTTTGTTTTGTTCGTTGACATTTATATGAGCTAAGAAAAGGGCTATTTTTGTAGTTATTCTTCAAAAAAATTTATGCAATGCTAGGGGTTACTCGATAACAAATTTCAGAGTAATTTTTCGGCTCCAACTTTGAGCGATGATTTTTCTTCTTAAAAGATACCAAAGTTCAAAATTTGGATCGCCTAATTTCTATTGCATCTTCAGAGTTTTGACCATTTGAACCAAATTTCCTATTTAGATGAAATATATTTCGAAATCTGGTTGATCAGAGTTCTGAAACTCCCCCATAAATTCAAATGACCACTCGGCAGATCTAAATCATCGCTGACTTTTGCGTTTCCTTTTCTGGTTTTCGTTTGTGTTTCGACTAGAATTTACAACAGCAACATTACCTTTTTCCCAACCACTGAACGCCTCAACTTTTCTGCTCCTAATCATTTCATTCTTTTCGTTGGTTCAATATTTGTGATTTGTAAGAAGGACAATATCTAAAAATTTTAGAAGTCCTATTTTCTAAAACTATCGCCGTTCTTACAAAAGCAATTCAATAGTGTAACCGAATGTTTATTCTAAGGTCGAAAATTTTCTTTAAAATTCGATTTTTTCATATTCATTGCTGCAATCTCTGATTCCGTCTCAGATGTTCGATTTTCGATTGATTTTTTGTTCGAAAAGATATTCATATTTATACTTGATGGATAGTCATTTGTGTGTTTGTTGAGCAATTTCAGGTAGTTCGGGAGTTTTCAGAAAGCTGATTTTGTGAAAATTTCCGAGTTACCCCAAACGTTGCGAATTTTGTCCTCTCCCCATAACTGGCCCAGGTCAAATCAATCAGCCATTCATTCTCTATTTTGGAGTGTAGTCGATAGATTTTTCTCAAATATTCAAATTCAATCTTTGCAAATTTTTCTATGTTTAAACTGCGGAGTTTCGAGGGATAAATTGTGAAAATACTGAAGTTTTGCAGAAATATTTCGTGTGAGAAATTACATATTTTTAGCATTTTCGATATCTCTGCAGGAATTTTTGGCTGAAAATTAAACTTATCCTCAAAATTTCGCGATTTATCGAAAATTTCAATTCGATTTATCAATATCACTCTACGGATTCTTGTTGTTTATTTGTGTGCGAGCACTCAGAAGCTTTTTTGTATTTCCTGATTTTTCGGTAAAATTATCTGAAATGAATCTTTTTTTACCAAAAAATCACCATTCCCTATGTAATTTTTCATCAACGCAATTTGTCTATTTTCGAAAAAATGAAACATTTTTATCGATAACCAATGCATCGAAATAATTTTAATTAGTTTATTTTTCAAAAAGAAAAAATGACATTTGTTGAAAACAAAATGAGAATTTCTCTACCCGCCAATAACTCACCAATCTTTCAACTAAACTAAGTTAGGAATAACTTGTTTCACTTTTCAATACTTTATACTTAAAATATGCTCTCTTTTAAAAGATAAATATTGAAAAGATAAAGTTGAATCTTCTCCAAGTGACCTGTAAAATAAGCACAATTATGTGGCAAAAAGGGCTTAGTTCATAGTTTGCGGGCTTTCGTTTTTTTAGAAAATAGTATGACCCAGATATAAAAAGCCCGCAAACTATGAACTAAGCCGGGAAAAAGACAGAAAAACATTTGTCGAAGACGTATCTGGAATAGAAATAAATTCGATCCAACAAGAAAAAAATGAAGATAAAACCTGATCACTTCAGCTGGGAAAATATAAGTCAGGTTTGTCGAATTTGATCTCATCACAGAAGAGGATAGTAAATTCTAACAAATCTGACCAATGACAAAGGAATGAAAAAATAATCCGAAAAAAATAACTGGAATACCGTGTCATTTGTCAAGAAAAAAATGAGCTAACCTCATTGAATTGTGGAATTGTCGAGTCGTCTAGAATTGCATGTCGTCCTGCAGCTCTCCAGCAGAGATCTTGAACTGTTCGTCCTTCTGACTGCCCTTCGGCTTGTTCTGGTTCTGATGATCGCTTTGTCCACGAGCTGCCATCTCCCGATTCTTCGCCTCGCGCATCGCCGATTCTGCCTGAAAGTTCAAATTAGTTTATTCGTAAAGAAAAATTCGTCATTTTCAGAAATATACTATCTTTATAAATCTACCAGAACCTATCGCTTTTGTATTTTTAGAAGAAAATTTAATTTTTGTTTGTAATTGAAAAAAGAACTTCCAATAGAAGTTTTCAAAGAAAATCGAACAATTTCGTAAATTCCAACCTGCTCCAGTGACTCGGCGAAAGTCTTGGGCCTGGCGTTCTTCTTCTTGTTAGCCTTGGCCAAGGCCCTCAGCTTCTTCCTGCTCTCCTCTCCAACCAGGTCCTTGATCTGAGTGTCGATTTCGGGGTCCGATTTGAACAGGAAAATGAACACGCCGCCAGGAGTGCGTCTGCGCGAACCGTCCAGAATCTGGAAACAAATAAATGAGATTTTAGAAAGAAGAATATTTTTCAAATGAAGGAAAATCAGTCTCAAAAATGTAATAAAAGTTAATCACCATCATTCCTCCAGCGGCCTCAATCTCTCTCATGTCGTTGAAAAGCTCGATCGCCTGAATTACACAAATTCGTCAAATCAAGGAAAAGTTGAGGTTTATAATTTTCGAATAGAAATGAGTGTAAATAAAAAAAAACTACTGAATATTTATAAATTACAAGATACATGACAAAAGACGTGCAAAATAACATAAAACATATTATTATGTAGTTTGAAGAGGTAAATATTGCATGCCCTTTGCAATTCTTCTCTCCTAAACTCAGCCTCAGAGAAATAGCATGCGCCCCGAAGAGACGGAAGAGATAGCAAAGAAAAGGGAGAAGGAAATAGCGAGGGAAAGGAGAGGCGTAACTCGTGCAAAAGTGAACTGCAAAGGGTATGCAGTATCTACCTCCTCATATGACATAATAGGATGCACGTCTTGAATTGCATTCTTTAATTAACGCTATTTCATCGTCGTGTTGTCTTGTATTCTCAGATTGCCAAAATTAGCGTTGCAATATCATCAAAAATTTCAATTTCAAAGTATAGTACCTTTTCCTGTTTGATGTGTTGAACGATGAGTCGGATAGTGTCGGTCTCTTTCTCCCCCATGGCCTGAGCCATCTCCTCGCCCAGCTGCTCCAGAGGAGCGTCCACTGCGAACTCCAAAGACATCATCGCTTCTGGGGAAAACTCGTTAGACATCAATGCGTTCATCGGTTGACGAAACTGTAAAATGCGAAAGTTTGCCTGATTTTTCAGTTAAATTTCGACTATTTCTTTTTGTATTCTATTATTTTACAAGAAAACTAAAGTTTGTTTTTGCAAGTTCAGAAAATGAAAAACATAACGAACCACTCCATTGGAATTCCTCTTCCGGTTGCCGGGCGCATCCTTGTGATTGTGAGCCTGCGAGTTTGGCCTGGAACTGTGTCCGCTGCCCCCGTCGCGTGAATTCTGAAATCCACCGCGCCCTCCTCTGCCACGGTCTCGGCCTCTGCCTCTGAGAAAAAATTCAAAATTTCATTTTTTCGAAAGTATCTCTTAAAATGTGCTATTTTGCATTTCAAACAGCAAAAGAGTGAGCTAATGAGTTTGGCAAAAATTGAGATTTGAATAATTGGTATTTACACAAAATGACAAGAAGTTGATAAGCTAATAGAATATGTGTACCTGAGATTCGAATTTATGGATCTGATAGTGTGTTTGTCGATGACGACCTTGTTCTCAGGAATCCCGAAAGTCTCGACGTGCGACAGGTCGGGCGTCTCCCCAAACAACTCCTCTGCGGGGGGTGAGATGATCACATCCGGAGCCTGCAAATAAAGAAATTAGAAAATCCTCGAAACTTTTTTCTCCCTCTAAAATAACCTTTCTGTAAATTGTTAATCTTCAAAATAATAACATTATAGAAAGAGCTTTGCTTAAACCAAACAAACTACTCATGGTAAAAGAGGTATTCTTTCAAACTCTTTTTTAGTTGTTTCCCAAATAACCAACCTTCTTCTCTCCCTTGCTCCTTCTGTCGAGTGCCAAATTTCCACTACTTCCCGCGGCACTTTTCGGCACGAGGTACGACTCGGGACCGCGACGAATTCGTTGCAACTGAAATCGAAAAAGATATTCATTCAGAGTTATGCTTATTCCGACTATAATCCAACTCTTCAAGAGTAGAAAAATTGAATTCTCACGTTCTATATTCTCAGTTTTGAGACTTTTAATGAACAAATAAGAGAACAAGTAGTGAACTTACACTAGCATTGCCAATGTCCAAATTGATGCTGGAGCCGGCCTCCTCGAGCTGCTGCTCCATCAGCACGTCCGCCCAGATGTTGTTGCGGGCTCGCTTCTTAGGGATTGGCTGAAAAATATTTATCATGGAGGAGTTCAAGAGCATTTCCTCGTCATTATCATTTTATTGAAAGCCGGATGACTTTTCAATAAAATTCTCGGCTTTGCTAAATCAGTTCGACTAAAAGCTGTAAAATACAACGCTCCAACCTCCTCGCTGTGCCCCGCATTCGCGTTGACAGGCGAGTTGGGCAGCAATCCCTCCTCTTCCTGCTCGTCGAGGGGCGCGGCTTCCGGCTCCGAATCCGAATCACAAGCAGCTCTGTGAGAGCGAAAATCCATTTTTGCGAAGTTTACCTAAAAATCCCAGATTAAAGTTGCCAAGAACGTTATTTCCGATACAAAGCACGGATATATAAACCGCGTAGAAATTCGGAAATTAGCGAGATAGAACGCGATAAAATAACATTTATTCGTGGCGTGAAAATGTCTACAACCGTCGCTAATAATTCTCACCGAGTACTTCGCGAAAAAATACAAAGCAAAGGCACAGATAAAATTATTCGACTTCAGATACAATATCGAACTTGAACGGTAAAAGTTACAAAACTCTAAATCAGAAATTTTCGAAAATTCCCGGTCCAGACCCGGATACATCAATATGTAAGACCCATTCATTTTATCCCTTGTTGTGCATATTCCCCCATCCCCTTCTGTGCGTGTCCTTGTATTCATCCCACTCAATCTTCCTCTGTCGTTCCCGCTCTTCCGCCTCTTCGTCGCCGTCTTTGTCATCTTCATTATCAGCACTGAAAATAATTTATTTATCAAGTAGATAAAGAGAATACGAGAGGAAATTACAAGACTACTCAAAATATTGCTTTTTAATGTCGACAGAAACTCTGAAAATGATACAAGGCAAGTGTCAAAAAAGACTTTTAAAACGAGAAAACATAATTTTGGATAAATGCCTGCCAAACTTACTTGTCATTGTGTCCAGCAGGGAAATTCAGGGCCGATCCATTTTCCCCTGTTGGATTTCCGAATCTCTGCTGAGCCCATTCGTCCACTGTCAGAGTGGCGACAGAAGGATAGCCCTGTCCAAACACTGCTTTTTGGGCTGCGTCTCGCGTTAGAATGAACGGCTTCCATGAGGACTCTTAAAATAATTATGGATTTTATGAACAATTTTGCCAATGTGAATATTCACCTACATTTGGAAATAATCAGAAAAAGCTGATTTCAAATTGAAATTGCAGTTAAAAGTCCAAATGTACTACTTTCAAGAAAACGTGTTTTTTTCGAAACAAAAAATCTTACTAGGTTGTGAAGAAGGAGCAGGTGGTTGTACGGCAGAATTTCCCTGGTTCTTTGCCCGTTCCACGACCATTCTCAACATGGGAATTTCAGCGTCAATCGACTCGACTTCGTCCATCACTTTCTCCGCCCAGTACTTCAGCTGGGATAAGTAGAGCTCTCTCTGGAAAGCAAATTCATCAATTTTTTCTAATAGCTTGATAGAAAATGTTTTGAAGAAGAAGAAGAAAATTCCTTGATAAATGTGAGAAAATTACCGCAAGTGACTCGTCATCAGCCTTCCGTTTGAGTTCCATTCGAATGTTCTGCATCGCCTTGCTCATCGCCGTCTGACGGGTGAATCGTTCAATCTTCATTTTCCTTCGATCCTCACCATTCGATGAGGTCGTGGGACGGGCATCTGAAAAATTCATTCTTTTCTGGATCAAAACTTCCAGAAAAACATTTTTGAGGGGAAATTTTTCGACATGGTAAAAAATTGTTGTTCATCCATTTCTTTGCAAAGATCGATATGCTCGATTTTCTAATTCTTACCAGAAGTTTCCGTCTCATTCAAATCCGCCTCGCCAGTTGGCAGAGAAAAGTTGACGATTTCCAGATTCTTGAGTCGATTCACAAAATCTCGGTAGTAAATCTGGAAATTTAGAATAAGTTGTTGAAAGTAAGTTAAAAATACCTTCGCTTTCTTGAGCTCGTCGATTTTCTCGGTGATTTGGACGTTGTGATTGTGATGGAGCAGCCCGAGGCAGCAGGGAATCAGCAGGTAGCGCAGAGACTCGGTTGGAACATCGTCGACCTTAAATTTTATGATTCTTGTTTTTTAAGAGAAAATTACCGTTTCATTCGAGGAAAACAGCTCCAATCGATTCACAGCCGCTGTCAATTTGGCCAACTCATCGATGTGCTTGGGGATGAGGGTCTGAAAATGGAGTGAAATAATCCAAATTTCAAACTTTAACAAAAGACAAGTGATAAAATTTTAGAAATTAAATTCTTTTAAAGAATTGTTGAATCGAAATCGATGTCAAACTATTGTGACTTGCAAACCTTGAAATTTCAACATTTCAGCATTTCAAAAAGAATTCAGGTTTTACTTAAAGTTCTAGCTTTTTTTATCTAATCCAATAAATTGCATACCTGCAATTGAGCAGTGTCGATGGACCCGTTGTCGATTTGCGCGGCGAGTTTCTCCGCCTGCTCGATGACTCGCTTCAGGTCCACTGCATCGTCTGCATTCGACTCGGAAGAAGCCATTTTTCACTCAAATAATGAAATTTCGAAAAAGCAGAATGAAAAATGAATAAAAGTTCGTGATGAAAAACGATTTTCGAAGTGGAAATCAGGAATAGGGAAGCATTAAAGAAATGTTTGAAAAGAATGGATCGAGAAAAAATGAAAAAAATGAGAAGAAACTTTGGAAAGCGACAGAAAATCGAAAATAAAAAATGAAGAAGAAGACTTTTTCGCAATCATACATGAAATAGCTGTAAATGTAGTGCATTAGTGCATAGAAGTGAAAAGCGAGAAAAGGAAGAGAGAAAAGAAGTCTAGACAATTTAGCAAAACTAGTTGGTTACTTTTTAAAATTTTATTCCAGACAGCGAGGGTCGAGTTTGTGTGTCTACAGGTAAGCGGTTAGATTTATGAGATTGCTACTCAGCGTTCAAACTGCGTATCCATGTGGGACAACTTGCGGATCCGCAGTGCTGCGGGTCGATGTGAATGAATGTGGCTCCACAAATTTGCAAATTGTGAATCTACATGGATCCACAAGTCGCGACTGCGGATTCGCATGATCCATGTGGATACGCTGCCTGAACGCTGAGTAGCCATTTTTGTGTTCTCTACAAATCATTTCAAAACAACAGTTTATTCATTTGGAGAAGAAAGCCGACTTGGTAAGAATTTTACACAGAAACAATAGAATTTCACGAAGAAAACAAAATAATCACACAGCAGAGAAAGGACTTGGAATGGTGTGAGATTATTGTATCATTTCAGTGCTGATTGATGATTGAAATTAGAACGAAACAAGAAGACCGAGAGATCGATTTGTTTGGACATTTTGAGGGGAGGAAGAAGGCTTCTTTACAAGTAAGGAGGGGGGTTTACCATAAAGGAATAACTAATAAAGAATATTAAAATAGAAAAGGGTAGGAACCAGTCAGGTTGGATAGGTTGTGTGGAGTAGTGGGCTCATTGGAGCATTCAACAATCAGAATGGAGGGGAGTGGCTTATTTGCCGGCCCAGTTGACACGCAGCTGGCGGCCGTTGAAGTCGGCTCCGTTCAGGGTGTTGATGGCATTCTGCAATTTGAGCGTTTGTACAACTCGTCAGGGTAATTATAGTCGAACGTACCTGAGCTCCAGCCTCGTCAGCGAACTCGCAGAATCCGAACCCCTTGGGACGGCCCGTCTCGCGGTCGTTCACCAGTCTGCAAAATGTTATTTTTTCTTGAATCGACATGATTTTTGCAGTTCTGCTGAGAATTGCAAGAATCGTGTAGTCTCTTTACTCGTACCTAACGTTGATGACCTGTCCGGCCTGGGAGAAGAAGTTTCCGAGGTCGTCGTTCGAGGTGTGGTAGGGGATGTTTCCAACTGAAGAGGATAACGGTTAAACTATCTTTAAATACTTTTCTGGGATGACAAAACCGCAGATACTCATTCCTCGAGTGACTTGATACGTTTTCGGAACCATACGAAAATGACCATTTCAAGTCACTTGGACTATACAGTATCCAAGATTTAGTCATTGTTCCGGTCTGAGATGGAGTTGATTTAAAAAAAAAAATGAACGATTTGGTTTTTAATCCCATCTCATCCTCGATGACAATTCCGGTTTGTTCTGTTCTACCCTACGAAGGCCCTAATTCTCAAGTTAGAGACGATCTCAGAAGACCGCTTACAATGCAACGAGTCCCTAGCCTAGCCCCTATGAATGCCACCTACGCTCAGCTCAGAATCAGTCTAACTGAATCTACTACAAAAACTCGTAATTCGTAATTAACACAAGAAATAATGGAAAGGGATAATCCTTTGATTATCCGTAAATGCCTCTACCATTTGAGACAAGCGTGTTTTTGATAGCAGAAAGAATAACAGTGATCAGTCAGTTCAGGTCAGGTCAGCGGTGTGGGTGGCTTAGGCCAATTGAGGCCTGGCCCGGCCACTATTTCAGTCGACACCATTAGAGGTCGTCTCCACCTGCAACGAATTACTTCATTCTCGAGAAATCAGTCAATTCGCAAACAAATCTGGGTAAAACTCAAGTCAGCTCAAGTCAGGGGGAAGGGCAAATCATTGAAGGGTTGAGGGGACATTGGGCCTAAAATTGGGCCTAAATTTTAGGCCCAGTTTAGCTGAAATCCAGATCTCTCTGGGTGCTTTGGGGGCTGTTTGGAGGGTGGACTCACCATAGACGGAGTAGCGGACGGGATCAGCAGAAGCCATGTTGAAGTGGAGTGGGGAGGAAATTCAGAAGGAGCACACGAGACGAGAACTGAAACTCGAATGAATGAGGTGTGGAAGGAAAGGGAGAGAGAGATGGGCGGAAAAAATCGCGCGGCAATTGGGCTATCGATTGGGAAATGCAGCGAGACCTCCATATGCAGGGAGCGCAAACTCCGTTCACTTTGCAGAAATCGTTTACAGAGCAAAATGAAGTAGTCTGGTCTATCTAGGAACCGCCAGCCCTTTTGCCAAACTCACTCCGGCACTATGTTTTCTACATTCTTCAGGAGCTGAGGTGCCTCTCTAACCGTCCCCATCGAAAAACCGCGAAAAAATACGTCACTGATAAAAAAAAAGTTGATAAAATTTAACGCGAAAATCGAAAAAATCGCTCCTTTTCGTGGACAAGGGAAAGGGGCGTGGCTTATCTGCAAAAGACACTATGCCGCTCGCTTCCCCCTTTCTTTCTCTGCCTTTGGGGACCTTTTTCTCTGCACTCTCTTCCATTCAGCATTGACTTCTTTTATATTTTCGCGGATTATCAGGATCTCAGTTGCGGGTCCTAGGATTTTTCTGATTTTTATACCAGTAACAGTGGACGAATAGACCAATCATTTCGTGAATAAATTTTTATGTACCTCTTTTATAGCTCTAGATTTTAGCAATGTCGTAATTTGGTATCACTTTAACGCGCATTTGCAGACTTTTCCGCACCCCAATCAATAAATCGATATCACCACGTGAAAGAGCGATATAGAATTGGATAGTCGGTACTGATAAATTATTAAAAACAAAAATAAAATAAGAAAAGTTAGCGATAATCGTAAGGGTTATCAGCTATGGACAATATTGAACCGAGGCAAAGGGGCGGGGCTTGGCGGTCCCTATCTATAGCAAAAGTTTTATTTGTACCATCTAACGAGCATTTTTCGTCGAAATCCAAAATTTTCAAATTAGCATAGCTCCGCCCACTTGGGGGTAGGGCCTAAAAACCTAATTTTTGTGATCAGCGATCAAAGGGCTATCCACTCGTATAAGGTATATCCCGATAGAAGGACTTTTGTCCAAATGCAGTTCCTATCTGAGTTATTCGAGTCTTAGAAAGACTCCGTCTTAATGTTACTCATTCCCAGACGCTGAAGAACTTCCGATCTAAAATAACGCCGATATAATGTTTGTTAGTGAAAGCTAGTTTGGATATTTAATTAATGGATCCTTATTTTAATTACATTATTTTTAATACCTATAGTTCAACTCAAAATTCATAAATAATTTATTTTTATTTTTGAATCTTTTAATATTCCAACCTTGCTTCCTTTGAAAATGCGAACATAATAAATGGAGGCGAAATCGATCGAAAATCTATGTTCCAAAAGGTAGAACCGAGAATTTCGCGATCCAATGCACGATCTCCTATGAAGTTGGCGTAAATTCGAAGTATTTGTTGGACGCACGTAATGCTACTCATAAGGAAAGTCCAAAATGTGTAGAAAAGTATTCCCTGAAACGAGCACGGATTTTTCTATTCAACGTTGTAGAAAACACTTAATGGTGAATTATTGGCTCATTAACAACTCATAAATTCTCCGATATCATTCCCCTTTATAGACCGCTCAATTTTTCTTTTCGAGAATTCCGCTCAATTCACAATTAGTCTTACCTTTTCACTCGACTGAATGTTGACTCCATTTCGCTTTTTATATTTAATTAAAGCATCGATGGTCATTAGATTAAGTGGCGTTGCGGCTAATAAATAACCAAATGCCACAATTTCTATTGATATTCTTGACACCTGAAAATTCTGCATTACATTAAAACATTATTTTATCGCATACTAGAAAGCCAATTCCTGAAGCTGGTCCAAGAAGAACTGATTCATCGTCAATATAGGTAATTTTATAATCGTTGAAATACATAAACATGTAGTAGATTTCAGGGAATATGCTGTGTGAAAATATCGCTATAATGATCACATTTCTAGTCCAAATCTAAAATATCTCCGTTCTTTCAAAATAGTTTCAAGGTTGGAAAATGCTGCAGTTCTACAGGGTGTCGTCATTTTTTTCCTCTAGACAAAAAAAGAAAGCGTAACGGAAGGTAGCATTAAAAGGAAGCGGATTGAAAACCGCGCGGTGTTTACGAGATATCAGAAATAAAAAAGCCGCGATAATCTCACCTTCTTATGCCTTAAAGGGTACTTCATGGCTGTGTAGCTATTGAGAGTCAACAGGAAATTCCCAATGATGTATCCCATTCCAATGGCCGTTGAAATCTGGGGGTTCACTTTTGCTATGGGAAGTAGGTGAATTGGAATAGGGCATATTCCGCAGGTGAGACGCCGCAGAACTGCGTTTATGATGATTGAAAAAACGTTGCAGATTCCTGCAAAATGACATTTGAAATAAATCATATAATACGCAACGGAGTGCGGAATTCGTAAACATTAATGCAGTTTTAAATATATTTCACTGCACAGCGAATTTTGAAACCGCTAAAGTCCGAAAGGCAAAGTTTCAAAAGACTTTCTGTGACAACCCGAAAGCATTTTTTCTCTATGTATGAAAACTGTTCTATATTGTTTGACAATTGTCTTATCATTATCATAATTTAGGTGGCCTGTACTCTCAGCAGGTAAAATTAGATCCTTATTCGAGCTGATCTCATTCATTCCGGTAAGAATGGCTCACATTAAAGCTTTCAGAGAATCGTAGTTGCTCACTTCGCATAAATTTCTGCTACTACTTTTATGGAGCATTCTAATTTCTCAAATGGATGTTTCAAGCAAAGTAAACTGCAAAGAGCATCTACGAGAAGCGTCTTCCGTATTTCTACGATTCACAATATTAAGTTAATTAAAATAAATGCATATACCTGTAGAGATGAATAGAATATAGAATGCTGAACGAAAGAGAGAATTTTTAGAAGTTAGTAGTATGTAAATATTCCCAAGATAAATTATAGACCCGACAATTTCAATCAAATCTTGAGTATTGAATGGTCCAGCACCAAATTGAGCAGGAATAGAAGAATTCGTGTCGTTAGAAATATCGTCAGGCATTGTGAGTTTTAATTGATGTGAGGATTTGAATGAGTCAATTACACTTCGGCAATTTTAAATCACACTAACTTGATTTTGATATACTCCTTGCAGTCTCTATGTATATTCCATTTTTATCATAATAGATGTGCCACCCTTAATGAATGAATCTCTATGGGCGCGTTCATACTTAGTTGCAGTTGCATGCAACTTGCAATTCGCATTTTCGTGAATAGAAAAAATGAAAAGAGCATGTGGGGAAAGGAGAGGAAAAGAGCCTCTCTCAGTTGCACATGCTATTTCTCTGCGAGCGCAATAGACGCAGAGGACGCATTGAAAGAGGACAATGAAAAGTAAGGCGACTTCGTTTTTCAGTCCATTTTTGGCTTATTTGATAAATGTTAATTATTTTTTGTCTAATTGCTTTAATTGCATGAGTAATTAACGGTAGTTAGCGATAATTGTGTCATATTTCATTTTTGACAATTTTTACAGTAGTTTTTCGATTTTGTTATTTATTTTTGTCCTCTTTTCAGTGACATTCTCGACAGAGATGTCCGATTCTGGAGATGAATTGATGTTGGTTGCAGCCGTTCTCGATGACGATAAAAAATTCTTGGATACCTGAAAATTGGCTCTGTTAAAATACCCACATTAGGCAATATAATCTGGCTGGTTTTATCTTTTCAAAGGGACAAAACATACTAGATTCACTAAACATGTTTCTGAGTTTGGGTGACGTTTAGCCAATTATTCTCAGCTTTTATGACATAGTTCTAATTATCCGAAATAACTTGTGGAAATCTGCCATGAATGTTGGATTCGAGTTGATCAGACAGAACGCATCTAATCACTAAATTTCGAATCAGATTGAAGTTTTTGGATCGGATAATTGGCTAGGATCAAAATGCGATCGGATCGTATAGGATTAGAAGGACCTAGGGAGGACATAAGTTAAGATGGTTCTGTAATCTATCCACAGATCTAGGCAGGGCTTAAGCTAGATCTTTTATGCGGACTCCCTTAAGCCAAAATATTTTGTAAAAGTCCTATTGGTACCCCTCTATGCATTAGCTTTATAGAAAATTTGTACAGGGTGTTTCAAGTTTATCTTCTCAATTTATTTTTTATATTTTTCATTAAAATTGAGTACGGTTTTTTTGCATTGTACTCTCCTTATCTTATGATTTTGTTTGGTACAGCTCTTGAGTCAAAACAAATTATTCATACTCATAAAATCACCTACTTTTTGAAAAGCTAATTCTTGATAATCAAAGAAAATTTTCAAAAATTCATAACTTCCTTATTTCTGAACCAAATTCAATAATTCTTTTTTTATTCGACAGCATTTAGCTTCTAGATTATCATTAATCAAAATATAATTTTTTTTGAATAACGATTTCTGCAGAAATGCGCACTTTTCGCGTCTTGATTGCGTACTTTTCGGCTTGTCCTGGGTTTACGCGTAAATGACGTTGGAAAAATTCGTCCTTCCAGTATGTTGCGTAGAATGACATTACGAACAACTTTTGTTTCAGAACCTACCCTGGATTCATTACCGTTAGGGCTCCAGAATTTTTTGAAGTTCGACGATCAATTATTGCAAAGTGCCATTTTGACAGAAATTTTCAAAAAATCATAACTTTCTTATTTCCAAACCAAATTGCATAATTCTTTTTTTATTGTGTAGATCTTATCGAGGAGATTATGAGAAAAATAAAAATTTTAAGTAAAAAAAATATTTTTGTAGGGAAAAAATTACTCGAAATTACCCCATATACCCGTACTGGGTTTACAGGTAAATGGCGTTGGAAAAATCCGTCCTTCCAGTATATTGTGTAAAATGACATGCTGAACAACTTTCGTCATTGGGCCAACTCTCGAATCATTACCGTTAGGGCTCTAGAATTTTTTGAAGTTCGACGGCCAAATTCAGCATAATGCTTTTTTGGCACAAATTTTTAAAAATTCATATCTCCCTATATTTCTGACAAAATTTCATGATTATTTTTTTATTTTGTAGATCTTCAATAGAATAATAAGGAGAAAATAAAAATAAAATTTTAGAATAATATTTTTGGTAAGAAAAAGTTACTCTAAGATACCCCATATACCCGTACTACCTATACGCGTAAATGACGTTGGAAAAAATTGTCCTTTCGATATGTTGTGCAGATGGACATGATGAACAACTTTTGTTCCAGAAGTTATTTTAGAATATGCACACACAGGGAGTTATAAATTTTTGAAAATTTTTACTAAAAAAGCATTATGCTGAATTTGGCCGTCGAACTTCAAAAAATTCTGGAGCCCTAACGGTAATGAATCCAGGGTAGGTTCTGAAACAAAAGTTGTTCACCATGTCCACCTACGCAACATACTGGAAGGGCGGATTTTTTCAACGTCATTTACGCGTAAAGGCAGTACGGATCGAAAAGTCCGTAGTCGAGACGCGAAAAATGCGCATTTCTGCAGAAATTGATGTACAAAAAAATCTCTTTTGATGTCTGATAAACTAGATATCTACAGTAACCAAATAAAAAAAGAATTATCGAATTTGGTTCAGAAATAAGGAAGTTATGAATTTTTAAACCAAATTAGGCGAAAATGAGCCATGACAACTCTTCGAAGAAGTGGCATTTCTTCTCTAGCGGGCAGTCTATAGGAAAACGGTCAAGTGTTTCAGAAACTAGAAGACCTGGACTACTTCTCAGTATAAATAACTCACGGAATCTGGCACTTTAAAAAAAATAAAAATTTTAAAAAGCGAAAAACCGATATGGCATTTTCATGTGTTTCACAATTTCAGCATAACTTCCTTATTCGGTGTCATTTTGACGAGATCTTTTCAGAAATTGTAACAAGAACTTACTATCTTCTTCCAGCATCTACTTCGGCGGCTTTGTGCAGAGATCGAAGAGAAAAGTCCCGAAAATCCAAGGAAATTTGCCTCGAAATGAGCAAGCTCATTCAAGAAGCGACAGAAATTCTTTGTGATATTTGAAACCAGATTTTTATATATATTTCGTTGTGATTAAATTATAATAAATTTATTGAGCAATTTTCTATTTCAACGGAAAATAAATAAAGACAAATCAATTATCCCTTCAAATCATTCTCAAAATGCAACAAATCTGAATAAAAGACTTTCAGGATATGGGAAAAAAAAATCAGTAAAATGCATCATTATAGAGAACTAAATTTAGACGAAAATCCTTTTGAAATGAAATCTTCTAATGATAATTTTAATGACCCTTAAGAATACTAAATGATAAAAAATCTCAACATTTCTAAGTTATAAATTTGACCTATTTTTCGAGTTGATTCTGTTCTTTCTAGAGCCATCCACTGCGGTCGTCCAATTCAATCGCGGATCTTCGTCATCGAATGATTCTGTGGGCTTTTGATCCTGAAAATATACAATATCGATGAAAGGAAAACCCATAGTTCATGCAATTAGAAGGCAGCTACTTTTAAAATCTATCAGCAGTTATGGTTATTCAAAAGGCGTGAATTTTGCAAATAAAGTGGTGCATGAACTCCTCATGTGAGTAGTAGGTGCATTTATAAATGGAATGACAAACGAACAGGTCGAGCTTTCCAAAAATATGACTTTCAATAAACTTTCAAGTAAAAAATCAAGAAAGAACTGCAAGACGAACATAACTTGCAAAAAAATTCAAATATTATATTTTTTCAAGTTACTTGCCTGACTCGAGTTTCGGGTGAAATCTCCAAATCGGACGTTTTGCTTCGAGGTACCTGCCACGCCACGCTGGGTCATTTTGTGAAGATTTTGATCTGAAACAAGAAAACCATTCAAAAATAGGCTATTCGATTTGACAAACACGTATTTGAGACAATTCGACGACGAAAAGGCAAGAACTTCCAGATTCTGTTGAAATGATATTATGGAGAAACAAGAAAAATGTTTAAAAATTAAAAATCCAGCTGAAAATCACGAAATGAAAAATAGAGTTGCATGCGAATTGCATCCCCACTCGCTGCAATTTGCAATTCGCGTGCAACTCGGTGAAATAGTATGAGAAACGCGGAGAGTGACCAAATTGCAGCAAGTTGCATGCAATTTTGTGCATTCATTCTCTCTTCATTTTCTATGCTATTTTGAGCAAGTTGCAAGTTGCAATGCAACTAAGTATGAACGCGCCCTATAGAAATGATTAATGCAATTATGGTTCGATGATGAAAATACATAGTAGTTTGAGACTCGAAGATAAAATCATACGAATTTAAAATAGACGATGAACATGTTATTATTCTACCATAGATAATTGTAACACATTAAATCCAATATGCTTACAGGCAGATACAGTATCGAAGAACTAAGTATGCAGATCGATAGTTGTGATTACGGTAATAATGAAATTAATCTGATTTGGTTTTTTTTCGATAGAAATATGAGTTCAAGTAAGAATTTTATGATAACGGATAAATTAATTCTTTTACTATTCACTATCCTATCCAAATTCGAAAATATTTACTTGGAAGTGAATTACACTCTAATGCAATTATCCTTTGCTTTCAAATTATTTCGCTAAAACTGACAAGGAGGCTTTAAATAATGCCATCTCGTTTTTGCCTAACTTTTTTGACTAATTGATCAATTCGAGAATGAGGAGTCCGAATATTTCATCCCCTCTTTTTTGCAAAGTGTTGAATAAAGGGCCATTTATTAGTTAAATTTGAATACAAAATTTCTGTTTATATTGTCGATGATATTTTTTAAAGAGTTTTTCAGGGAACAAATATTTCGAAAATAGTGGATATATGGAAAGTTATAGCTTTTTTTTTTTTGAAAAAAATAATACCGAACAGCTCAAAGTATTGTGAATATTAAAACGGATGATGTCGGAAAATCAGTACGCAAATGATCTTTCCATAAATCAAAATCTACATAAGAGTACACTAAATTATATGGATTATGAATTCAAAATATATAGAAACTAAATGAATTGTGTGACTATCACAAACGACATCGACATTAACTATTGTTGCTTGAATTGGATTTTAAAATATGCTAAATTACCATCTGCAGTATTGCTCCGAAAAATAATTTTCATTTGAATAATAAACCATTGCATTTTTAATCTAGACAAAAACTCAACTGATCAAAATGAAATGAACTTAAAGCTCTATAAATTCAAATAGGAAATTTATTTCATAAAGAGCGTTATTATCTTCAAACGATTACTCACTCAGTCGTGTTCATTAACGAGCGCAAGCCACGCCCCTTCGCTTTGGTTCAATATTGTCCATAGCTAATAACCCTTACGATTATCGAGAATTTCTATTTTTCGTTTTTCATAATTGATCGATACCGTCTATACAAATCGACGACGCGCTTCCACGCGGTGATATCGATTTATTGATTGAAGTGTGATAAAGGTTCGTAATTGCGCGTCAAATCCACGTCTTCAAACCTAAACACGTGATCATTGCGTTCTTTAAAAGCCAGTACAAATAACACCGTACACACTAACAGACACAACAGCTACAATAAAGCAAAGTCTGAACGAAGGCGTGAAAACCAAGCAGATATTATTTTGCGAGTGCAGAAAGCAACGCATCCTTGGCATGAAATTAATTGCAACAAGCAATTGTTTATCCAAGTGTTCTTTCTCTTCTTCGACCCATAAACAAAACGACTTCGAGTAATACTATATTATATTGAATATAGATATAACAAAAACAACGAAGAGTGAAGTGAAAAGTCAAGCTGCAAGTTGTGGGGAAAATCGACAGAAAACAGATTTTTGATGAGAAAAAGTTATGGGAACAGCAGACAAGTTTCCGAGTTATTTCATTGAGAAAAGAAGTAAATTTGAAAAGGAATGGAAACGAAAACACAACCCGTCTGGAAGAGCATTACCTAGAAAAGTCACACAATCATGTCGAAGATAAATCTAAAATTGGATAATGAACGTTATCAATACAAGTTTTTTTCCCACAAAAATAAGGATTTTTCAAGTCTGAAAAAAAACTCGCGTTTCAAAAATTTACAAAGAAAAAGAACAAAATTCTATAGAAAAGATAAAATACGACACACGATATTTGTACAGAGCAAAAGTCTCGCTGAATAGATTATGGGAATTTTCTTGAATACCTAAAAACTGAATGGGATTTTTCATTTGTTCAAGTTAAATGTGTGTGATTTCTAAGTAAGACAAAGTTGTGTGCTTAACGATAAAAATGACAAGACTCAGAAAAGGACCCGAGAAGGACGGACAAGCTTCGATTCGATTCCGAATTTGGGCAAAATATCCGAAGGTAAAAAGAACAGTTTTCTTGATTTTCGAATATTCCGCACAATTCTGATTAATTTGAATGACAACTAACGAAATGAAAGGGGAAAACGAATATCGGCAATAGAAAACGGTCAAAGGGACATTTTGGAAAATCTGAAAAGTAAATTGAGGATCAAAAACGAAGACAATCTTAAGATTACAAGACACCAAGACGATAAAATAACACTGGAAAAGAAGAGTATATGGCATTCTTCTACTCTATCCTGTGCTATTTGGTGTCTTTCTGTTGTGTTGCATCGTATTTTCCGAATTGCCAAAATGTATCATTACCCTAGATTTTCCAAAATGTTAGCCTTAAAAATCATCACGAGAAATTTGTTCAAACCTCGACTTTTCCATGTTCAGAACCTATTGAGCCTCTCGAGCAGTTCCTCAGCAGTGGGCACCTTTGGATGTCCATCATTCTGACTGCCGCTTGCCTCTGCGTCCCTACCCTGTCTGTCCGTCTGTTCTCTCTCCTTGCTTTCCATTCTCCGTCTCTGCTCGGGTGCCTGATTCTCTTTGTGACTGGGCGACGTCTTCTGTCTTTGCTGTTGTTGCTGTTGACGATCCTCCTGAAACTCGAATGCAATACAACTTTTGAAAGGCAATGAATAAAAGTGGTACCGAAAAAAATCTATAAAATTGGTATCATATGAGTTTTCCAAGCTGAAAAGTTTGCTATTCAACATTCTATTACTTTTTTAGTTGGCCCAAAATATGGATATTCGTTAAATTTTTGTGGTACTACTTTGACTGATTTGCCCGCTGAAACGAATTGCTCATTAAAAGCAACGAACTATTTTCTCACCTCAATAGGGACAGCGGGGGCTCCTTTGCGTTTGACTCGCATGACAGGTGCGACTGCTCCCGGCTGACTGATGCCTGGCAGAGGGATGCCTCCGCGGGGTGGGGTCGAATTGGATGAAGAGGCAGAGGCAAAGCCAGAACCTTCCTGGGTCTGAGGAGGCAAGGGAGCGGGACCTCGGTGGTTGTTTCCTCCAGCTGCAGAGGAGGGGGTAATGAAGAATGGCTGCTCTGCACCTCCACCAAGACGAGAACGCTGACGTTGGATTGAAGAGGGCTTGGCTGAAATGTCATAGTTTGTCAACTCTTCTAATGTGGTTTGAATCACACGGCTTTATTTATTTCATCGAATACAGAAGGACTTCTTCCATTTTTATTCCCATACAAGTAAACATGCTCGATTTTCAAGAATTTCACCTTGCGTTAAGATGTTTTTGTGATAAACGAATTTTTGGGGTTCATCTCCTTTTTCCTACAAATAAAACGAAAGAAAATGTACCTGAGATCTTGGTCCGATTGGGCACAGAACGAGGCGTGCGACTGCGCGCGAGCAGCCCAAACAGACTCGCGTCGTTCATTATTTTGCCTTCCAACTCGTCCAACACTCCAACTTTGTTCACGTCTGAAATTTCGGCATAAAGAGAAATTAAGTTGGTTATTGGAAAAATGACGAAAATTATAATTTGAAACATTTAAAAATCATCAAAATAAGTCTTTAGGGTCAAGATGTTTTTTCCGACATCTAAAAATGAGATTTTCATTTTTTCAAATTATAAAAAAAAGAATGAGTTTCTCCTACCAGTAGAAAGTCCCTTGTCATTGTGAATGGAGATCCTTCCTCTAGGCGGTATGTCCATTCCCCTCTCTGCATGTCCAGCCCTGTTGGTCTGTTCCTGTCTGTCAGCCAGAGCTTTCCTCTTCTGCTGCTTTTCGTCCTTCTTCTTCGCGTCCGCGATCTCGTTGTCCAGGTCGCGGCAGACTTGCTGGAAAAATGTAATCATCTAGATGAAAGAAAATTGACTGACATTTCCGTCCCAAATAAACTCAAAATTTTTATTTCTAACACTTTCGAATAATAAAATCCTAAATTTGATAACAAAAATATTCAACCCTGCAAATTTGACCACTATTTTCGTTGCATAAAATACTACCTCAAACTGCTGCTTGAAAGTCTTCATGTCATTGAAGAACTCCTCCATTTTGTATTTCTTCGTATCGAAAGCGAAGTACTTGGCTAAAGAAGTCCAGTCAGAATTCATCTTTTTGTTCATCTGTAATGTTTACTTCATTATTTGAAAGTTCCTTATTCAGGATTTCAGGATGTAAAACTGATCGTTTCTGTACTATCACAGATTTTCATTATCAGAAAGTTGAATTGCCGTATCTTTATGAATTCTATATTTTACTAACCATTTCAATAGTGGTCTGTTCCTTCTTCGCATCGGCCAAAAACGGCTTCATCACCTGCTCGAATCGATCGTCCTTTCCGGCAGATTTGTAGTTCGACAGGAAATTCTCCAGCTGAAAATCGATGTTTTGAAAATTTCACAATAAATAGGTGGATTTTGTTGAAAATTGCATTAATTCCAGCAATGGATTGAAATTCCAATTTCAATAATTCTGAAAAAATGAATTGCGTCCACGTTTAGAGTGAATGTTCGATTTTGAATAGCATTCCCACCTTTCTAATGTTAGCAACAAATAGATTGACATGTCTCTGCAGTTCATCTGGGTTGATCCTCGCAGCCAGGTGGCAGTGGTACATGTCGTGAGCAGCAAATCTGCATGCCTTTGCATCGAGGGTGGATCGCATGTGCTGAGCGATGTGGTGCAGAAGGGTGCCTCGGCCATCGATGTCACGAGTGTCGATTAGCTGAAATTGGAAAGTGAAAAATATAGGTAAAAATGCAAGAAAAATAATTCAGGATGCTCTACAAAATCTAAATGTAAACTTAGCATTTTTGTTGTTTGCGATTTTTTTTAAAATGGGTTGATATTAGTCTGTTTCGAAACCTTTGCGAAGCAAAGGCGCGCGACCGAGGCTCGTCCCATTATTTTAGAGTTCTTGATTATTAATTTTGAAATATTTTTGCGAGTTCATTTGAAATTCAACATACCTTCGGCAGCATTCTCATCTCGAACGCATAGACGTCCTTGTGATTCTTCGAACTGGCAGACATGTAATTGCACATCCCTGTAAATTCAGATTTTCGTCTTGAGAAGAGAGAATAAATCCAACCCAGAGCGATGGAAAGGAACGCACTGAATCCGTCAGATTTGTGCAACTCATCACATGCCTCTGATACTGTCGTCATCATCTAAAATAAGTAAGTGAACAAATCGGGATTTCTCGTAAAAATTCAGCTGAACCCTGAGGAATGTGAAAAGATTCAATATTTGATAGTAGAATCTCTAAAGTTGATAAGGCTGACCGATTTGATTTCATCGACGGATGCCTTGAATTGCATGTGGAAGTGGATGAGGTCGAGACGCAGAGGCAGGGCTGGGATCGTTGCCAGATAGGCGGCGAACTGAAAGGAGACGCGATTAACTTTGAAGATGCTTCCAATTTTCTTTTCTTTAAGAAATCATTTTCCTTTCGAATTTTACCTGTTCGCCCTCAGGCATATCCTCGTACTGCTCCTTGCTAACTTCAGTCAGTTTTGTCAGAATGTCAGTAGGCGGCAGAGCAGATCGCAGCTGCTCCAAATCACTCGTCAGCTTCGACTCGTCGATCTGAAAATCATCTAATGAAGATGGAAAATTTTAAAAGTTATTGATCATCACTTTCTGAATAATTATTGAATTAATAGTACAGAACTTTTCTTGCATGTTTATATCGAGGACACAAACGAGTTTTTAAATATGAAGCCTGACTAATGGGAGTAGGACTATATTAAAACCGAATTTTTACTGCTTCTGACGCTCTTTATCGTTTTCGTAATGGATAATCTCATAGAAAGTTGCCAACCCATTGATTGGTTGCATTTTGGTAAACCAACTTCGTCATGAAACCGCTTTATATTCGAGGAATACCAAGATGGCGTAAAATCTTTATAAAGTTCGCTTCAAAAATCTGACTCCACTTACGCCCTCTATATTTGTAGAAATTTTCTAAATCAACCTGAAGAATAGCCTTCTTCAGCTCACTGTAGGACATTTTGACGGATCCTTGCACGATGCCTAAAGATTTCCTCAAAAGTTTAGATTTGCAAAAACAAACAAACCAAGTCGTTGTAAAGTCTTGTCCTCCTGAATGATCTGAGGCACTTTGACCTTCCTCGTCGAAGTCGCGTCTAGTTCGTTCTCCGAGTTGCAGCCCAGCGATTTTGCAGGACCTTTCAAGGAAAATTTCGTCTGAAAATTGGGTTTTTTTTTTAAAAGAAAATGCATTTTGTGAATTTTGGATCTAATAATAATAATAAAGAAGTAGGAAAAATCATGAATTTGTATTGAAAATGAACCTTCAATTGGTCGAGAGCCTTGGAATTCAGCAGTTTCTCTTCGTTGGTTCGTGTCCAGAACGAATTCTCGCCGATAGATCGGGGATCAATCTGGAAGAAAATGGATACATTTCTTCAAGCCTATTCCCAGGATAAATTTTTGGATAGAAAAAGAAAGAAAATTCCAAGTTTCTGAAAAAGTGTTTCTTTAAGGAATGAGAAAATCGTCTTTTTTTGCCCAGTAAATCTATTCACAATGTGATTTTCTTCGCTAGAAATCTATGAAGAATAAAATTCAATTGTTAAAAAAAAAATTAGAAAAAAAACCATTTGAAAATAAACATATTCGAACCGTGAAGCTAGCGACGGGCGGTTTCCTCATGGGCACATCGACTTGTCGCCTCTTCTTTGGAGGCAAGTAGTCGGGCAGTACGGGAGCCAGAGGGACTGCTGATTTAAGGCCCAAGTTTGGAGGAGGAGGAGGAGCCATAGGAGCTGTCGAATTGAGCAGACCCATAGGGGGAGGGGGAGGGGCTGGAGGTCCGCCGCTAGCGCCTACTTAAAATCGAAATAACTAAATTTTCATCGAAAGACATTTTATGAAAGTGGATCTTCATGGTTTTAGAGAAAAAACAAATAACAGGATTTTCTTCCCATTTTAACTTGAACTTTGTTTCAAAACTTCTCAATCTATTTGTTGTTTGTATCAGAGGTGGGATGTTCTTGAAAATTCGTAAGCCAGTTATGGTTTCAACTCTGGGCTTAAAATAGTCGGCTTCAAAAAATGGCTTATCATTTAAAACGAAATGGAACTATGAAGTGACGATTGGTAAGACCTACACAATCCAGGTGGAGGAGGAGGCGGAGGAGGCCCGCCAGTGACTTTGGGGAGATTGCCGAAAGGTGGAGGGGGCGGGGCCGGTGGGATGTTGGATGGCGACTTGACAGAAGACTCGATCGACTTGGTCGAGGCTGGCTCCGGCAGAGTGCATTCAGTCGCTGGGGGCAGAGCTGTCGAATTCGGGTCAGATATCTGAAGTGGAAAAAGTTCGAAAATCTGTGGTAAGGTAGAAAAATGATCGTCGAAGTCGTTAATGTGAAACTGGCTGAACTTTAGGCAAATTAGACTGCTTTCCCTTACATGCTTGCGTAATTGTTCAGCCTCCTTCCTGAACTCATTGAGTTTGTCCCAGTACTGGTGCGCCATGAGCATGGCCTCCTGCTTCTGGCAGACCGCGTCTTGCAACTTCTTGCCCATCGCTTCGTCTTGAAGACTCTCTGGAAATAGAGTATTTTCCAGAAACTAGTCGTGGATCATCAGTTTCTTCAAAGAACTAACCAACGAGCTGACTGATGGGCGCCTGGAACTGGAATCTGGACTCGAAGTCAGGATCGCAAGCATTTTTGGGCAGCACGATCTCGCTGATACACGACTCGATTAGCTTCAGATAGGCGCGTCTGAAAACATGGTAATAATTATTTATATTTTCACTTCATTAAAAAGAATTTTCGAGGCACAACATTTACCTGACAGAAATTTCCTCAGGAACGAGCATGAGCAGCTGCTGGATGGAGAGTAGCAGGGGCTCGATTGCAGGGTTGTTGGCCATTGACGAGGACAGGATCTCGTGGATCCCTTCCAACGTACCGTATTCCACCTTACTGAATATCTTGCATTTCCATGATTATCTGCATGATCTCATAAGGAAAAATCATTCAATAAACAATATAGCGATCTGGAGTTCCAGAAAGTCTCGTAAATATTTAATAAAATTTTGTAAAGCTTACACGAGATCGAACTTGCCCTTGAGATCATTGTAGTCGTCGTTCTGGTTCTTCATGAACGCACTCAGCAAGCAGCTCAGTCGTTTGTCCGGCGAGTCGTCCTTCTCCGATTCCGCCATCTTTTGCCATTTCTGAAATTCAGCATTAAAATATCGACAGTCGTCATATTTTCACGAAGCCTAGGCAAAGATTATGACTTTGGAAAGTAAAATATTAGGAAGAATCAATCAAACATATGGAAAAATTTAGTTGATAACTTTAATAAATGAATTTTGCAACCTGTAGATAAGCGCCGAGTCCATCCCTAATCGCCTCGCTGCGCAGTCGCATCCTCAGTTGCCAGGCCTGTTCCTCTGTCAAATGCTCGTCGCACGACTCGATCAACAGGTTCGTTGTCAGCAGAACTCGGTACTGCAAAGTGACAATTATTTTTTTGCTATCAAAGAACTTTGTAGCACAAATGAAGTTAAATGCAAAAATATTGAATATTTTGGAGTAAAAATTTGTCTAAAATTAATGAAATCGAAAAATTGGATAATCCATAATCCTATTGCACAGACATTTTTAGTTGAATCCAAATTCCAAAAGTGAAGATCACGAAAATCATATAAGCGTTCGAAAATATCAATTCACTTTTGCAAAATTATCTCTTCTTCACGACCTACATTCGTTCTGATTCAACAAAACCACCATAAATCAAGAAAAATCTCGGGGAAGACGAAAATGAGAAAGTGAAAATTTCGATTACCTACCACGGAAAGGTAAACATTTTATATTGTTTGTCATTAATTGGTTATGATTTGCTATGAAATGCAAAGCAATGTTTCGCAACAAAACCATCATTACGAAATCATAGATAAACTTCGTTTTCCAGTTCAAGTAACGTTATGATTGCAAATTTTATTACGCATTTTTAACCTTTCCAATTACTTTTCGTAATTAAAATGAAAAATATGACTTACGATATGATCCTTGTCTTTCAAATCTGAATAGAACTTGAGACAGTCGAGCAACGGACGGAAGCGGCCGCGTTGCGTTCGATTCGAAATCGCTGACAGATCACGCAGCATCTTTTCGCAGCTGGAAGTTGGCCCCATTCAAAAATTGAGAAATTTCAAATTACCCAGTCATTTCGAGTTTGAGATTCTCGGTTGTGCCGTGATGGACGAGGGCGAAAGTGGCCAGAATTCGAAGGATGAAGTTTCGCAGGGAACGGGCATCGGGAGGCTCCACTGGGAGGCTGAAAATTCAAATTATCGTCGAAAAAATAGGTGTATGTTGTGCACAAAAGGCTAGATTTTTGTACGCAACGACCGTTCTTCGAAAAAATCTTGGTAACTCTTATCTTTTAAAGAAGACCGAATTCCTACCCTTCATCTCCAGATTTGTGTGCGGATTTTCCATTTGCTACATTCAATTGCACACCCCTCCTCGAGCCATTCAAATAGCAGAGCGTTTCGAGCAGAAGAGTAGAGATGTTCGAGTCTTTCTTCAGCACGTAGCCCAGACCAGGCTGAAATTGATGATTTTGTTATTAAAAAATAAATTTTGAAAAATCGAATTAGGCAAATTGTATAGGTAAAAAGAATATATTTCCTTTGCTAAGCAACAATTTCATTTTGCTCTAATTTTAGCAAAATAATGAAGAAGAAAACTTACGTAAGTGTTAGCGATGGTGTGAACGCACTTGACGACTTCCTGTAGAAAGTCTAGATACTGCAGCTCTGCGTGCATCGACTCGACAGAGGGATTCGAGCGGAATTTGGCCAGATGGGAGAGGATCACTCCGAACAGACGCTCGATCAGCTGCATCCCCGAGTCCGTTGATTGGCGGCCGCGGCCAAATGCAAACTGGAATTGATTTTGGTTCGATTGAAAAGAGTTGTTTGTAACTCAAAATCCATTCTTTCTTTGATACGACGATTTCTCGCTAACAGTGAAAATCCCAATTAACTGACAGAAAAGTGAAGAAAATAGAAAAATCGAAAATCAAGCGTTTTTATTGTTCACTGTTAGCGAGGAATCACCGTGCGAAGGTAAAAATTGATGAATCATTAGAAGTTGAAGAGAAAGCTCAAGAATGCGTTTTCAGTTTTTATGATTTCAAGAGAAAAAACTAATTTAAAAATCTTCTTTTGACAAAAAATGAAGGAAAAATTTGAACCTCCTGCAGATACGACACCCCCTCTCCAGTGAGAACGACCCTCATTTTGACCATCGCATCCTTGTGCTCCAGAATCTGGTCGCTGGCCAGCATCGCTTCCAGAGTGTTCAACAACGAGCGGGTTTTCTGAAACCATGGTCTTTACATTCTCAATAGCAACTTCTGAGTTTTTAAATTTGATTATTTTTCCCATAAATTCGCTGTTCTATGAGATGTTTGCCTATTATTTTTAACGATAGCCAATCAGAGCATCCACGATATTATGTGGGATTCTATGTTAAAAGAAAATCAACAAATCGAAAGAAAAAGATGAAAATTGGCTATTGTCTGCACAAAGATTGTTGATCTTGAAAATTCATGAAACTCCTGAAAATAATTATTTATAGAAAAATACCCTACCTCTTTAGTGTTAGCGATTTCCGTTTTTCTGTCCTGCGAGAGCAACAGTTTCATCTTCTCGTCAGGCATGTCCTTCACCATTTGCTCGATGCTCGCCTCCGGCAAATTCTTGTCCCTCTGAAAATAATTTTTTAGATTTCGATTTTACAAACAAACATTTCCGTAAGAAAGTTTTGCATCATTAGCAAAGCATTATATTGAGTGAACTTTTAAAATTTCCATGTTAAAATTTGAAAGAGTAAAAATGCATGATTATGAAAAATTTAAATAGAAACTTGGCTGAAATAATAAAAGGAATAAAAATGAACTCACAAAGAGTTTAGTGACTTTCGCCTGTAATTCTTGCCTGGTGTAGGTGTTGAGCAGTGCGTCCTCCATCGATGTCGACTCGAACATTGAATCGTCCTCCTGCAAATGGAACTATAATTCTCAGGTCATAAAAACTGATGTCTCAATTTACATACAGTGGCGAACACTAGTGTTGCATCACCGTTATAATTTTATTACCGAGGAAAAGTTGAAAAATTAAATTTCTGCACGTATACTATGAAATCTCTTTTACCAGTTTATTTGATTGTTGAGAAATTTCCTTAACTATTAAAAACAAAGAACATTCCGATTTTTTAGTCAAAGCCACCTTAAATTTTATAAAGATTTTTCCGGGTATAAACCAATTCGAGATTTGAATTTTTGTCTATTTATTTTTTAAACGTTTATATTATATACCGTAATATCATTTTGTTCCCCAGTCAAATGACCCGGCCAGTGTTTAGCGATTTTCTTTTTGAGTCGTTTTGAGGAGAATAAATCTGTCCATTTTCCCGATGCATTTTGGGGTGAATTTCTGGGACTTCTTCTGTTCGCGAAATCTCCAGCGAACATGGAGTGGCGGTCCTGGGAGTTCCTCGCGAATGGGGAGGATGAGGAAATTGTTCCTGAGGGGAACAATCCCGGACGAGGCTGCTTCTGTCGCATCACTACGGACGAGGACCCGACCAAGGGATCGAGTGCTATAGGAAAGAGTAGGCCTTTGGAAAGCGTAGAAGAAATAGAGGTGCAATCAGATTCGGTCTCGTCAGAAATAGCCAGCGATGGTTGACCGACAGACGACGTGAGGGATTCAGAAGACTCCGCGCGACGTTTAACCGACGCGCCTTCTTCGGAGCGACTAGACGAAGACTCTGGTGGCTTTTCAGAGTCAGACATTATTTGGCAAAATTAGTAATGAAGAGTTGAGAATCAAGTCTGAATTGACTAAAATAAAAAGCGATTGCGAAATAAACAGAAATAGATGCGCTTCATCGAATTATTCACAATTGAGGAGAATGTTTGGAAGTCGTAAATGCAGAAAGAGAAATCGAAAATGATTGATGAAGTGGAGTGATAACATATGCAGGAGATGTCAATTATTAATTTCGGAATTGCAATTATACAATACCTGAACAAGAACGTTAAAACATCAAGTAAGGATACTTTATGAAAATAATTGAAGGTTTAGAATAACTGCTATCATGAAAAAAACTTATTCAAAGTCAGAAAAGCATGAACTCGAAAAATTTAGAGTTTAGCAGATAGTTTCTTCAAAGACGTAAATTCTTGTAACCTTCATAAAGAATCGCACAGCTCAGGATTGATGAAATATCGATAATTCGCTGCGATTTGTCATAGAAAAATATGGAAGGGGGACGGGAAGAATGTCTATAAAAGGTGAAGGGCGATTATGTGTGGTTTAGGAATAAGGAATACGGAAAGCGAAACGTGTGAGTCGAAATGCAAATAGGCAAATACAAGACGGAACGAAAACAGGCAACATATCGCATGGAAAGTTCAGGCTGTTTCTTTCTAAAAAATTTCTCGGTTTTGATACCAAACCCGATAACCCGTGGCATTGTTTGTCCCCTCATTTTTGTCAGGCTTATCAGTATCTATTGCTAAATGTTCAAACGTTACAAACATTGCCATTTTTTTTTAGAAACATCAACATCTTGCCACGGGCATATTTTTTTGAAGATCAATGCAGAGCAAAGATTTACGAACAGCCGATTTAGAGAATCAGTACTTTTGGAAGGAGGAAAGTCATAAATGCAAACATTCTCTCCAAAGATAAAAATGATTGGCAAAATCGAATTATATCAAATCGATACTGGCCCCCCCTCTCTCCTCACATATGCATAAGAAAAATCGTTCATATTTCTGATTTGCGTTTTTCGTCCGTTTTTCATATTCATATGCGATGCTACAGAAGAATCGGGGACCTATGATTCAACCGTATGATGCGAAAACAAATACGCGGGAAATGTTCCTTCCGATAAAACTTATAGAATTTGGAAATTCCGTGAAAAAGTGTAAATATTCTGGATTAGAAGTTTGGCACGAGTGTAATTTCTGATCATATGCATGAAGGAAAATAGTCTAAAAAAATTATCTCAAAAATGAGTTTTTCGAAAACGTCTCCGGAATTATCCATATTCGTTGAACATTTTCTAACGTCGGATATTTGATCTATATTTTCCTCAAAAATAGTAAAATTGGGGAAAAAATATAGCAGTAACGTGTCTTGCCCCAGGGGTGAAATCAACAACGCCTTTTCCTCCTTTCAGAAGCCCCTTTCAGCTCATTCTGGTGATAGTGAAAAGAATGAAAAATCTCGCGCATCCATGGCCTTTCACTTCCCATTCCAAATGTGAAAATTGAGCCGCCAAAACAAAAAAATGAAGAGCGAATTTCCAAAGTCGAAATTAAAAATGGAATCTCGCATGGGGGTGGAAAATCTCAATAAAATCACATGGAAAGTGAATTTGAGGGGAACTGTGAGAATTTCCGTGTCAATCAGTCGATTTCACATGATCGGAATAGAAGCGATGGATTTAAAAAATGGAAAATGATATGAAATTGTTCTGGATTGTCAAATTTTTCATCATGTTAGGTGTCAATAAAATTCCGAACTCAGATAGAAAGTGAAATATTTTAGTTTTATTGCATTGACGAGCATGTCTGTATAAAATTTGACAGGTTTTGAGAGAAGTTGTTCAGAAACATAATTCTCTAGAATTAGCGATTCGAGAGAAACTTTACAGAGAACTGTTTTTTTCAAAGTTGCAAACTACTTCACTCAAATAATCGATTTGCAGTTGGACAGACATGACATGATAATGAGTGTCAAAAATACAGTCAGAGAGAAAGAAACAACAGTCCGACAGTGCAAAGGCAAGGAGAAATCGATATTCTAAACGAGTGAAGAGTGGTTGGGAGACGGGCAAGAAGAGGGAAAGGAGAAATGAATGAGAGGGGAACTGTGAGGGGACAGGGGATGCCAAACCAGGAAAGACACAGGACATTTGGCAGTATCACGCGAAATTGACAATAAAGAGCATCAAATGGGGATGAATGACAAATCGTCCTTAGCTTGGAAAGAGGAAAATGAATATTTCGGTGGAAGGTAAGAAAACAGAAAGCAACATGAAATACCCAACGAGTAGAGGTGAGCTAGATTTTTATTATTTCAAAGAAAAACTACAAATCTCATATATGTGCGATGAACAGCTGATAGTAAAAGAAGACCAGCTGAAGTATGCAGCCGCAAACAAATTCTAGAAAATTTGCATAAGTATAAAGTTCGTAGGAAAAGTCCAATGGTATGACAAGAAAGAAGCCTAACAACGAAAGCAGCATTTTCGGTACGGTTCCAGAGTAAAATGAAAATCTTCCATTGTGCGATTAAGAATAGCTTTAGGGGAACCGTCTGGAATAATCTCATTCAGAAAAAAACATTGAGGAAAAAGAGGCTTTAGGATTGGCGCAATGAAACGTGACAATTCATCAACTGAGGAAGGCAAAGAAGCGAGTCCAATGCCATTCGACCATTCGACTATTCAACCGAATCCACCAACCACACAGAAACACCGCGCAGATGTGAAAATTTGACAGGGCAAAAGCTGTGGCTGGAGGGAAGGTTCGGGTATTCAGGGAGAAAATAAGGTTGAAAAATAGGAATTGAAGCCGGAATAAAGATTAAGCCTAAAATTTCTATGGGAAAGATACTCAAAATAAAAGAATCATTCGAAACTGAAGAGGAAACTACAAAAATCCAAATGTTCTACCAACTACTACTCTTCAGGAAATAGAACCAAAGATCTTCCAAAATCACACGATCATCCAAAGCCTAGTAAAGCTGTTTCCAGTCAATGTTCATTAGACTCCGTCAAAAGAAAACACGATACAAAAGTGACTGTTCACGAAGTGGGAAATTAAGGAAACAAGGATGAATGACCTTAGCAAAGGGAGTAGAAAGGAAGGAGTAAGGAGTAAGGAAAGAAAGAATACCAGAGCGTTTCTTGCTGCTCTCTTCTCTCTCAAATCCTCTCACTCTCTAGGTCTCCTCGAAAAGACCCGCCAAAACGCGTGAATGCTTTATATTCGAACAGTCCGAAGGAGTGGTGCAATTGTTTTCGAGAATAAAGCAAGCAAACTAACGAAAATCGAACAGAATAGAGAAAATCGCTTGTCGACCCTAATTTGATGATGTTGTCCGCTTGTAAAAACAGCATGATTTTTCGAAAATAATTAGCGAACACTGAAAAATTCCCGTCAAATCAGCCCAGAAAGAAAGTCGCCGTTTGAAACAAGGTTTCGCCAATACACTTCCAATTTTTAAAGAATCACGTATAAATTGTTAAAAACTGTTGATTTTTAGAAGAGATAAAAATGACCGACCCGTCTCCTCTCCTTGAATGACTGTCCGATGGCGGTCACGTTGCGGAAGCTCTTTGCGGACAGGGCCCCTGTGTAGTCGCTCCGATCCATCCGATCCCTGTCCCGTCCATCTCGCTCCGACTCGTTCTTGTCCTTGAATTTGCGTTTCGAAAACATTTCCCCCCAACTGTCGTCGCGTCACGGGAAAATCTGCAACTTGCAGAATTTAGCAAAAGAAATAATTATCGGTGCGAAAAACGAGTAAAATGTCGAGTAAACGTTGCGAGTGAAAGTCATATTCTAGCGATAGAGCGGCAACTACAGCAGAGCTGGGCCGGTTACAGGCAGAGGAAGGGGAAATAGAGGCAAGGCGAAAGGAAACTCTGCCCAAACAAGGCCACAACAACCTAGCCAAAGCGGCTAGAGAAATGGAGAAGGTAGAGGCAGACAAAGAATGAGGAGGGAAGGAGGGATAACTCGGGGTGAGCTGATCAATCACGAAAATATCGTGGAGTGACAATTTTCGTGGAATTCTGTCGAAATTAAGAAGGGTCGATTTTGAGGAATTCAAAATGTTCAGAATAGGGGTCCAAAAATGACAACTTCAAGAAATTCCTGAGAAAATAAATGCGAGTGAAATAAAATTTTTGAAAATGCGAAAAAATCCAAGGATTTCAAGAAACCACAAAGTTCGTGAAAAATAAAGATTGATCGCATTTTCCCCGCCAAAATGAGACTAGTCATCGAGAAAATGAGCTGTCGTGGTGGTGATTGAATGAGAAACGCGAACGCAATCAACATCTAGGCTCACAGCTCACGAAAATATAGAAGTTTCGGAAAATTCGAGAAAAATGTCAAAAATTGTAAAAAAAATCGAGGAATTCAAATTGCGTGGAGCGAGTTTCCAATCTGCATGCTTTTACGCAATCCATTTCGACAAGTGTCCTTCGATTTTTTTCACCCAATTTTTCAACTTAGAAAAATTTCAGGGTTCCTACGTGCAGAATGAATAGATCAATATGTGGACGAGCAGGGACAATTTATCCCGACGCGGCGAAGCTCATTGCAGACCGATTTTTTAAGTATCGGTTAAATTTTTATTTCTTCGATTTTATAAATCATGAGTTTTCGGAACTTTAATTTTTGCATAAATCTTTGAAAAATAGACAAAGTTAGTCAAATTATTATTTCTGGAAGCTAAACTTTAAATTAGTCAGGTTTCATATTTAAAAGGGAAAACGGTATCCGAGATAACAAAATCGATAAACAAAAAATTAGTAATGACGACTAGAAACGCGATCCTTTATGGCCAACACCAGTGGTCACAATCAAAAGCTGACCTTCATGGAGAAAAATAACAAAAAGGCTAAGGGCAGGAAGAGATGAGGGCATATGAATGAAGGGGATGGAGAACAAAAACTAAAGGATAATGAAGGACTCAGGAATATTTCCGAGTCAAAAATCACTGTAGTTTGACAATAATTGGTTATATTTTGTGACTTGGAAACTGAATCAAGGTTACGACCATTTTTGGAACAAATGCAAAGAAACGCTCGAATACTGAGATTAAAACTCGGGTATATGTCTTTGCGCACAAAAATGATAGCTGAACATTGTCAGAATGAAATCCAATGTTTGATTGTTCTTGGAAACATGTGAGTTTTGAGTGTTCTATATGCAGGTTTGAATGAAATTCGAATTAATTTCTGTAAGGTAAATTCACGTCTTATTCACTTTACCCTTACCTAACCCCCTGTCTTTCTAAGACTAAATTCCCTCACTATTGTTATCTTATACAAGTCGGCTACTATTTTTCACAGAACTCTACAAATCTATAGCCTAGCCAGTCTCGAATATTCAATACTTAGGCAATTAAAGGGAATGTTAAGTTGAATGGTAGAAAGATAAGATAGTGCCATAAGATTAGGCTATGAAAATAGTATAAATCTAAAAAATTGGCTATTAAATGCAGCAAATAAAAGTAGTTTTGCAAGATACACACATTTTGGGTGCAACGACCGTTTCCCAAAAAATCGTCCAAATGTCAAAATTCACGAGAAAGGTAGGGCTTGAATTTTCAAATGCGTGATCCAGTCGAACGATTCACTGTTGAAATGCAGTGCGATCTCGAATATATTCTCTTTCCTTTTCGAATTTGCGAGATTTTCCCTGATTTCATTTCCTCCGACTTTGCATTGTTATGCGACAAATTATGAGATATGCGATGGATACGAGTGAGATATGGAGATTTGGATGCGGATGAAGTAGAAGAGAAAGTCGGACTGACTGGATAGCGAAAAGGTGACAATTACGGAAAGTAAAAATTATCTTGTTGCTGAAAATAGGATTATTCGTCGTTTTTTCTCATTCTTCTGTGAAATATTATGTCTGTTCAGTATAAAATTTATAATGTCCTTTTCCTTCAATTTGATGAGAAATTTTAGACGAATTTCGAAAACTACTGTAAAGGATCAAGAATTCATCACATTGAGGGAGTACTTGCGACTTTTTGTGGAACTTATATTCGAACATGTAAATCAGATCAGATCTCGGATTTGAGGTTAACGAATCAGGCTTTATTGAAAATGACTGAAGATTCAAGTTTTCCAACTCCTGGACCACTACCTTCAAATGAAGAAACGAAGACAGTTTCGAAAACGTTAGAAAGGTTTAATTAAGACGCATTCCTTGAATAGCCCGAACAAAATATAAAGAGTGGCCGGACAATTGCAAAAGTGTCCCGGATTCGAACCAAACTTACATGGTAGATACACCCATGGACCCTAATCACAAAAACGGGGAGATCAGATTCCATCCCCTTAAGCGGACGGGGTTACGAGGGGGTCAAAGTTCGTGATGTTTGCCGTTTGACACCCGTCAGGAGGTACAAATAAAACTTTTTTGTCTATAATAGATTTTCCAAAAAGGATGAACATAACCATGGAGTGTACTTTCTAAGAATATATAGATTTTGGAAGGTCGACTACTTGATGTATTTGGTATAAATTGACTCGAATGTTACTCTCCAGCCAATTTCGAGTCGATTGATACCCATTTTTATAGCATACGATTCGAACGCCATTTGAGTGGTATATCATGGACTCATATGGTAATATGATAAAGTGGCAGCACGGTATTATAGAAAACAAAAATGAAGTATTGCCCTTCAACTGCTATATCCCGAAAAGATTTTTTCTATTTGGTTTGATTTTCGAAAAGTTATGAATTTTTGAATATTTTTATCATTTTCGTGGGTCTGACCCATTCAAATCACTACATCACGCATACCATAATAGGAAATCATAGTGTCTCCATAAAAGTTGCTCAGCTTGATGGGCTCTATCGAATGGTATATAATTTGGGGGTCTAGCTAAAAAATTTGAAAAATCGAAATTTTCAAGTTTGACTTTGGGCCGATTTTTCGATAGAATGTTGACGCTATTTTTTCGAAATAATTAGCGAATTAGAATGAGCAGAACTCATAGAT
The DNA here is from genome assembly GCA_964036155.1 of Diploscapter coronatus. Classification (NCBI taxonomy): domain Eukaryota; kingdom Metazoa; phylum Nematoda; class Chromadorea; order Rhabditida; family Rhabditidae; genus Diploscapter; species Diploscapter coronatus. Next base: position 55,562,726 of record OZ038423.1, read on the forward strand.
TATTGTGTGAAAAAACTGGGAGGTAATATCCAGAAAGAGATGAGAAAAGTGGACTTTTCTATGAAGGACCTCGTATTTCTGACACTTGTGCACTGTTTTTAGCCGTAACTTGGGATAAGAAGGTCGAATTCGGAAAATATTTGCGCGAATCGACTCATCTCGTCGAACTGAACAATATGATATACAATTTGGGATATAAGAATGACTTTTGAAATTTGACCCCCGGACCCGGTACCCGAACCTGAACTTGAAAACTCGGGGAAAAAGCCCCAGAATCGTGTTCTCCAGGTCGAGTATAGGTAAAAAACACTCAGAAACCCCTTCAGAAACGAATTTGGTATCTCTGGTCCGACTTCTTCCTTGAGATCGTCGAATATTACAGAGAATCTGTTTTAAATAGTATAAACTTTTATTTTATCTTCACGTTCATATAAATTTCTGTGCATAAAATAATCGCGTAACAATCATGTGGTTTCGGATATGGTTGATCGAATGTCAGAGACAACAATGCAATGCTATGAATGTAAAGTCGAAATAGTTTCAAGTTCGTCTTTCAGGTTTTCGAGATATGGTTTGAGGACTACTGAATCTACAAGCAAATAGATGATCGATTGAGCAATCGGAAAGAAAATAAACACCACACTGAGGAACAAGTCGAACGAGAACTAATTCATAGTCATAACCGGTGAAATCAGGCCAATTTTTATTTTAGAATTTAGAGAATATGATTTCGTTCCATTTTATAAAAAAAATTTCTTTGTCAAGAGAATCAGGAAAAAAACATATTCTCAAAGTATTTAGGATTTTCAGAGATTTATTTTCTCTTAAAATATATTAAATTACTGAAATTGAGATAATGATTATTCATAAAGTCAGGTAAAAGTGAGCACCGATGAGTAATTATTGAATAAAACGCGAACTGACGAGAAATCGAATGAAAGAATGAATGATGAGTTGAAAGTGTATGAATATGCTAATAATGAAGGCAACGAAGCGATCATATACAAACAGGGAAATTTGTCGAATTTCTGAGCAAAACCTGTGCGTCCAAAATTGTTCTTTAGAAAAATTATTACATGCAAAAAAGATTTTAAAAATATGACATCAAAGTTTAGGCTATTGAATTGAGTCCCGTACGATTTACTGTATATATTGAATGATAAAATATAAAATAGTGTATAATGCCAAATTGAGCTATGATAATGGCAATTTGAACGAATCTTTGGAGCTCATTCGGGTATCTCCTTTGATCGCAATTTTGAGGAAAATCAATCAAATTTAACTTTTTCATTTTCTTCGAATCGTTGATAAACACTTTGAATTGTTGATTTTTTCCAATTGCGATTACTTATGATAATTTCAACTACAGAGCTTTTCGAGGTAATGTGTTGGCTGTGCGAATTTGCGAAGTTTAAAAATCATCTTCGAAAATGTCAGACTTTAGTCTCAGGTCCATCGTCAGGAGAAGTGTGTGGCTGGAAACTGTCGCGTAGACGAATCATCTGACGAGCCATTAAAGGACCGTACGTGCGGTTGTACCACGCTGTTGAACGACCCCTGAAAAAAACATTTCATATATGAATTGAGAGTTTCTTTTTTTTCGAGAAATTGGAACAATGAATGGAAATGTTTTTCAATTGCTGATAAAATGAAAAGATTGAAAATAAACCAACCGTAAATCGACTCTAGCGATGTAGGTGACTCTGGACACTCCACTCTTGGGTTCGATGAGGAATCGCTGATCGAGCACAGCCGCCTGCAATCCGCCCAGCAACTGCTTGTCACTGCAGGCCACACTCCTCTCCGCTATTGCGCATGAACCACGAATTTCGGTGATGTCCGCACGATGGAATCTAGAAACTTATTGCATTAGGAAATAGGCATCGGAAATTAACTAGTCGATAATATGAGGATATTTACAAAATACGAAACCATAAACAGATTTCCCCTGAGATAAGATATAGGTATCGAAAATCAGCACCTTTTCATAGTTAAGACGAGTGAAAAGTATAAAAAATTTGATGTTTAATAGATGCACAAGTACATTTTCGATATCTATGAGCAGTTCTATTTATAAAGAAATTGATTGATTCAAAACGCTTACCTAACAAGATGACAATCTCTCGAAGGGTGTCCGACAGTGTCATTCAAAACGTACTGATGAATGTCTGTGTCAGGCGTGTGTACCATCTCAACGTGCCTCCAATTCACTACTGAACTGTCCCATATGCATCTGAAAAAGTTGTATAAAAATCAATAAATTTCATCATATCATAAAATCGAAGTGTAAATCATTGAACAGAAATTATTCTAATTGCAAAATCTTCGATGAAGATCAACAACGTCTTTCTCAAAAATGAGAGAATGCGAAAGGAAAAATGTTTATGCCGAATTTTTCATACGAGAAAAAAGCCTGCCTTTCTTTGAGTATCCGATTCATAACCTCCTTCGGAGGAGCAGGCACATCGGCCCACACTTTCCAAGTCTTGAGGGGATGTTCATCCAGATTCTTCTTCGAGCAAATCTCGATTCCTTCATAGCTGCTTTCCGGAGTCCAATTCTTCCATCGTTCATCGTGGTCCTTCACCAAATCTAGCACTTTGTCGATCAGATAGCTCCTAGCACTTTTCAGGCCTAGCTCTTTCAGAGGAGGAATATCCTCTTCGTGGGATCTAAAAGTGTTCTTCTTATTTTGAAAATAAACGAACTTGGATTTTAGAAATTTCCTTCATATTTTCTATAATGTACAAGAATAGGATGTTTTTTTTCAAAGTTTACAAAATGATTTCTAAAATGCAAAATCAATTTCTATATTATTGTCATTAGTTTGATCAAAACCTTTTCAAAAAACAGATTTGCATACCGTTCTTCGATAGTTCCCTCGGGCAGAGTGAATAGCTGTCGAGGGTTGTCGATCATGGCAGTGAGGCAGAGTTGGCAAGCTCTGGTCTCGCGCATCTCCCTTTCGGTGGGCATTCCAGCAGCGCCGATCGTCTTGTGTCGACGACTTCCCGATATCTTGTCGAGTCGCGATGCAGTCATGTGGAACAGAGAGGGAGCGAAACAAACTGCCAGATTTTGGGGAGGCATCTAAATCATGCTTTTTCTTTATAAGACAAAATTTAAAGATTTTTCTTATAATAAATAATAAAAGATGACCCTTGTATATGGCATCGACTGATCATCGCAATCGATTGTACTTTTCATCGGTTCCTTTTCTTATTTCTCTGCATTCTCTACACACCTTCATCTCCCTATCCGACGACATATACAGGGGGCCATAGAAGATTCAATGGAATTTTGAAGAGTTGGCAGTAAAGATCAAAATTTGGGGAGAATCTGGTTCTTTATCATTATTTCTTTGCGTTCTAGTTGTTCGTTAAACTTGCAGAAAGGTGTATATAAAAAGAAGAGAAAAACTCGTGAAAACAAAAATCATAAATCCAACTTACGTTATTGACTTGAGAATATTTAGCGACATCGTGCAAGAAGAACAGCAATGTCTGTAGAGCCTCTCGATTTTCACCTGGCAACAGGAGGATTGCATATTGAAGTGCGTTGAATCTAAAAATGAAACTGATCTTCATCAATGAGTGTCAAAATTTACCGTTCATTTTCGGGAACGTGCATGAAGATGTTGATGAAAACTTCGGAGAGTCTGCAGGTCATCAGAGGTTCTGGCAGTTCACGAAGATATTGCTTTAGCATATCGGCTACGTCGTGGACCTTAATGAATATTTTATCTAATTTCTCCAAAAATTAAGAAAAGGCCGATTTATTCTCACATTTTTTGACAAATCTATTGGCTATTATTGAGGGAATAAGATGTTGATAGGAAAGAAAAACTGCAAGATTCTTGTCGCGAAGTTGCGATTTTTTACTTTTCAGAAATAAAATTTTTCATGCTTTTTAAAATTCATAAATTTACCTGACTAGAATGTAATTTAGTCTCCTCGGTGAAAGCATCATCTCCTCGTTCACAAATTTCTCTCAGCTCAGCGATTCTCGACTTGACTCCATTTTTGCGGAACAGTCCAACAGTGTCGGGGGCCATTTGCCTGAGGAAGGCAATGACTTCAAGGATCGGTTTGGGCAGGCAAGTGCCCCATCGCTTGTACGACACGTCTAGAGAAGCTCCAAATACGCCGTTCTCATCTGGTTCTGGAAGATGGCATTTTTATGGAAGGTTTCATGTACTTTTATAGAAAATTAATGCTGAAGATTTTTGATCAATTCTTCAAAATCATAAAGTGGCAGAGGTGAACGAAGTTGTACTCCACTTTTGAATTTATGGTTTTTATATGGAAATTTTGATTTTGTAAATTTCAAATAAAAATTTAGTGCGTCTTTGTAAGATATCTTGAAGGTCATCATTATTGTATCAAACTATTGATTTTTAAATTTTATATAATCAAAATCTTACCTCCTTTGCTCTTAGCATCGATCTGCTTGATCCTCTGCATGAGTTTGTAGGTCCAGTGTCCAGTGGAGTGACCGTTGCCTTGCTGCCTGCCGCCGTTCTGCTCCACATTCATATCGATATTCCGCATCACACCTACTCCCATGCATCTCTCCAAAATGCCCGTCACTCGCAGGTAAGCGAGTTTTCGAATTCGAAGCTGAAATTACAAATCGTGATAAAAATTTGTTAGAATTAGAAATGTATGATTCGAATTTTATTGTGGTTAAATAAAGTTTTATTTATTTCGAAATTTCTTAAAGTTCGGTAAAAATCTTCTCCAGGAAACTTTGCTAGAATTCCGAAAATCTACGCTAAAATCACTTTAAAAGAACCCCTTTCGTAAAAACTTATGAACTTCTTCTAGAATTGTAACGTATCTCTTGCATGATAATCGCTAATGTATTACGATTTTCGAAGAATTCACCCCAATGAATTTATCAAATTAACACAATAAGTGCGACCTTTCAAACGTCACTGTTCATTATGTAAAACGCTTGCCTGAAAAGTCGAGAACTTATTCTAAGTACTTCTACTTTTCCTATTCTGTTCATTCTTATGCCGCCTTATTTGATAAAGAAAGATTCCTAATTTTCATGAAAAAATCTATAAGCTGAAATTTTTATCTTACAGTAGCCATAAGAATCAAAAGCAAGAGTTTTTTTTTGCAAAACGTGGGAGAAAGCGTTTCAGATTATCGTAAATCAGAATATTCTCATGAAATTACTCATTTTAGGCACTTCTGTTTCCCTTCTCCTTCTTACTATAGTTCAATATTTTTCACCTTATATTGCAGAACAATGGCGAAATTATTCAAATTACATTATTTTTCAGTTCCAGTTTTTCATTGCCGATAAAAATTTGACTAAAATCTTGCTGAACTGTTCAAATTATGTCATTTTGTTTTTTAATATTTTTTTATTGATGACTACTTTTTTCCCCATTATCACAAGTAATATTTCTTTCTTGGTTTGTCAAAATGGTGTAATTTTATTTTCTATATTTGATTTTTTTTCAATAAATCGGAAAAAGTAATGACTGACCACATCGATGACGCTTAGAGAGTCGATGCAGTGGGCCAATTGCAGGTCGGAGAAGAATGCCTCTTCAGAGGGGGAAGCTGAAGACGCCGACACTGCCGATGAGGTCGAGGAAGGCAGCGAGTAGGAGGGCAGGGTGGGAGGGGAGCGGTACAGAAACGCTGAAGGCAAGGAGGAGGTCGGATGGGATTTGAGTGGGAAGGACGAGGACGGGAAGATCGACTGACGGATTCTCAGCGAAGAAGGACCGCTGAAAATGTTAACATCAAATCTTAGAAAATTATGATTTTGCAAAAAGTTTCGACAGAAAATTCTTTTCATAGAAAATAAACAAGGAGATGAAATTATGGAAAGACAATATTGTATAACATCTTCGACATGAGCAAAAATATGCGATCTTTTATAAGTAAATTCTAGCAAGTCATAGTTTTTTTTTTTATAATTTGAAAAGAAAAATCCTACCTCGGTGACCTCGACAATGAAGACCCCACTCCCGAATCCCTCCTGCTCTGCACGAAGGCAGTGCCACCCAGCTGTTCGTCGTCCGTCAAACTGCCCTGACTCTTGTTCGCTGCAGTGTCGACCTTCAGATGGCCTTCCCCATTCGACGTCGAGGGAGATTCTGAAGCCGCTGTACGAAGCAGTGAGGAATCAGAAGAGACGTCTGAAAATGAGAAATTCGAGATTTCATTCCGTCACTCCTAAAAACTAAAGAGCAAATGTTCTGTTATTGATAGATGAAATCTATAGAAGAAAACTCAATATTGACGATTTCAAAATAAACAAGTTCTTTTCCTTGAAAATTTCATTAAAAATGCATTTTTGAAACCATCAATAATTCCTTGGTAAATTTGGGGGAAGAAGTCTAGTAATTCGATACAAACCATGCAAATAATAGCCGTCATCTTGAATGACGAGATTCCTGGACCTCTCGATGGATTGTGACTGAGGTTGAGTTGATGCTGGATGAAAATAACTGCTATAATACGGAGGCGAGTAGGGGGTGGTGTGAATGGAGGTCGCTACGGACGCGGCCGGAGAGTGCGTTGTCGAGGTCGAAGCGGATGGAGTGTAGCAGTACGGGGAGGTGCGTAGAGGGCCTGCTGGCGCGGGCTGCACTGGACGGGAAGTCCATCTTAAAAACTTACTGATTAAAGAAACTGTCGTTTAACTTTTCGACTCGAACTCGTGTATTTAGGAACAGTCAAAAATTGGCTTATTTAGGGGAACTTGTTCAAAACATGATTATTCGCAACGTTAAAGTTGACCACTGTGCTTTTTAGTTTGTTACAGATGTTTGTCTCAAAAAGTCATCGCTTTCCTTTAATACGTTCAAATATTTAACGAAATGAATAAAGAAACATTTGAAACCTTGGCAACGATCCTCCTTGCTGTTGATTGTGGTTGTGTCTTTCCAATAGGGTCCTTGGATCGAATCGATATCTGTCCATAGAGGGAGTCATCGGTGTGATTCCAGTCACGTAGGGGGATGACGAATCGTTGTTCGTCGATGAAAATCTTCCTCCCAGATGGCCGTAGCCGTTGAGTTGTGGAGTGAAGTGGCCTGGAGGAGGAGAGGATGGCACGAAGCCTCGATTGTACGAGGAATTCGACCTCGTATGGTAAGCTGTGGGAGGGGGCACTGAGCGGTCCCTCTTTACGGGGATGCGGTGTGAGTGAGAAGGGGGAGGGGAGAAGGCGTAAGCAGAAGCCTGAGTTGGAGCGGGAGAAATGAGTTCCTGCTGATTATGGGTTGGGGAGAGAATCACCATTCCCTGGCGGCGAGCCGATTTGCTTCTCGACTGTCTTTCACTCGGACCAATAGGTCGAGATCGAACTGAAAAATTAGGAGGTTGATTAGAATGAGGGGAGGATTTTGTTAAGAATTAGAATTTCAAACTTCATTTTTTTCCTTTAGCTTTTCATCGATTTTAGTGGGGAAAATTGGATTATATCCACACTTGTAAACTAAAGATTGTCCATTCCCAAAATAAACGATCTATTCTGGGAATGCTTTACCTCTAAGGAATGTTAGGAGATTTATTACGTCGGAAAGGATAAGGAGATGATAGGCTTACCGCTAAGGTCGGAAGGTCTAGGGATGGATCTCCCCGATCCAGAAGAAATAACTGCGGGATTGAGATTAGCACTGGCATTGGCCTGGTTGTGCGAGTCGA